>JBAJHW010000001.1:348817732-349417732 GCA_037013535.1 Intellagama lesueurii | reverse complement strand
AAATAAATAAGGAATGATCACAAGGGAAACAATGGCAAGATATTTGATTTTTGGCTGAAAAGATGCCACCTACGGGGTACGGAGGATGGACAAAACCAATCCATGGACACACTGAAGCTCCCCACTGATCCATAATCAATCTACCCTAGATTAAAATGGCCCAGTTATTCCAAACATCTTATGCTTCAAGAACGAAGAGTTTTAAGGCTTTTCTTTGAAGGTGTTGGCAGCGGGGAACTCTCTGTCAGGTGCAAGTTCTCCTGCACAAATCCAAGACCCATTTAATCTAAATGCGGATTTTTAGGAGTGACTCCAGATGGAAATTTAATCTTTGCGAATCCCTGGGAGGGAACAGGCTCAAAAGAAGCAGATTCTGCCCAAGCCCTGGGCCAAGAACGGACGTAGGCAGGTCTTACCTGCAGCCACTCCCTCTCGATCAAAGCTTCAAAGCCACGTATGGTTCTGCATCGGGGATCCAGGATAATCTGAGCCAGAGAGGTCACCTGTAGTGTTGAATCAGTGCCTTCTGTCCCGTGAACCAAGACGGAAGCTCCCTCCCTAGAAAACAGCCAGAACATTTCAGATGGAGGCAAAAGTGAATGGGGTTGATGCATTAATCTTAAGAATCTTAGAACTGCAGAGCTGGAAGGGATCATCATGTCCAGCCTTCTGGATCATCGTGTCCAGCGTTCGTCAAGGAGGCACAGTGGGGGAATTGAACTCCCAACCTCTGGCTCTGCAGCCAGATACCTAAACCATTAAGCTATCCAACAATTCTGTATTTGTAAGAGCCAAACAAGGAAATCCACCGGGTAGAGGATGAACCTTGTAACTGGGGGAAGCCTGGCACAAATCTCTACTGGTCTGTGCAGCACAATGAAGATTACTTTAGGTCTATCACCTGTCCTTCTTCCTTTGACCCAAAGTTCATAGGTCAGGCACCTCCACATGAGCAACCTAACAACAGTTCCCAATGCCATTCATTCATTCATTCATTCTAACCTCACTTTTCTACTTAAAAATGACCCACAGTGGCTTATGTCATTAAAAGGCAATATTTAAAGCTAGGAACATTAAGTAAACGAATACTAAAAAGGGTCAAACAAATACCACTCTAAGAAATGGTAAACAAAAGCAACACCAAAAACACATTCTAAGCAGTAAGGGGCAACCATCCATTAAAAAATCCCACTGGGGCAGCCAGTCATTGAAGGAAAGCTTGCCTGAAGATAAAGGTCTTTGTTTGCTTGTGGAAGGACAGCAAAGATGGGGCCAGTCTGGACTCCAGTGGGAGGGAGTTCCAAAGACTTGGGAGCAGCCACAGAGAAGGCTCTCTCCTGTGTCCTCACCAAATGTACCTGTGAAGGTGGTGGGACCAAGAGAAAGGCCTCCCCTGAGGATCTTAATGCCCAAGCAGACTCATCATGGGATTTGTGGTCTTTGAGATCGCTTGGACCCAAGCCGTTCAGGGCTTTATAAGTTAAAACCAGCCCTTTGAATTGTGCCTGGAAATGGATCGGCAGCCCGTGGACCTGTTTTAACCGCAGAGTGATGTGATCCTAGTTAAAGAATCTGGCTGCAACGTTTTGGCTCCGGTGACGTTTCCGAGCATTTTCCAAATACAGCCCCACGTAGAGCGCGTTACAGAAATCCAGCTGGGTTGTAATTAACGCATGTGTCCTTTAGGGCACCTCCTTCAGGCAGGTATTCCTCAAAATGCCCTACTGCAGAATGGGTCCAGGAACATGCAAAGGAAGCTTACCGGTCGATGCACTGGGCAGCCAAGCAAGCGGTGGTCAGAATTTCTTTGATGTGGGTCAGCCAGTTGGATGCCTCCAGCTTGCTCAGCCAGCGGTCCATGTTATGCGACTGGTCGTTGCAGGCCTCCACCAGCTTAATGAGGCTCTCTTGCAGAATGTTGTACCTGCCGGGGGAGGGCGAGGGGGAAGGAAGACAAAAAGATCAAGTCTGTGGCTTCTACCTGGAGCATTATCATGGTGATGGAAATACCCTTATGTCTATTTGCAAAAGTTTCACTGATCAAAGCTATCCACAGCTGGCTGGATAGCTCAGTGGTTTAGGTCTCTGACTGTGGAGCCAAAGGTTGGGAGTTCAATTCCCCACTGGGCCTCCTGTGAAGTAGAGTCAACCTGTGTGGCCTTGGGCAAGCTGCACAGTCCCAGGGCACCCCCACAAGAACGGAAGGGTAAACTATTTCTGAGTCTTCTCTACCTGGAAAACCCTGAAAAGAGGTGCATAAATCAAGAATTGACTTGATGACACATGATGATTATTATTCACTGATCAATGGGCAGCAAATGGTTGCCTGTCTCTCAAGGATCATGGACCCTCAGCTTTGGAAAGGCGATACCTAAGAACAGAAGGGGGGAAAATTGCATTTCTGGACTAGCACTGAATTCATCAGCCAACATGGTCAGCTGCCATGTTGGAAGGAGAGATTTCAGTGAGTATTGGTCTTTAAAAAAAAACTTTAGAAAGCTCAGATCCATTTCAGCCCAGATTCCAAAAGAAGCAACAATAGATATTAAATGAGGAGAGGGTTCCGGTCTGTCTCTTCTCCAGGTGCCCTCTCCCTCTGCAGAGTTCTGAAAACACATCTCTGAACCTTTCTGTAAAGAACGACACGGATTTGGTTCAGGACCTGTTCCCTTCGAACGGCAAGGCTGATGCAAAATCACCAGAACAGAACAGAGACAGCCTCCCGCAAAAGGCTCTGTGTTTCCAAGAACACTGTGATTTACGCCACCTGGCTTCTGCCACTGGCCTGCAACACTACCTTTTCTGGGCACTGAATGGAAAAGAAAAGAGAAACAGACAAGGAGGTTGTCTTGGCTTTCCACCCTCACTGGCACGGGGAGAGCTAGAGATAAGAGCAAGCTGGACACCAGGCTGGCAGAGGCCTAAAGAATTACTGATGGTGCGTGATCCAGCAACACCGCACTCGGCAGTAGTGTCAGAGCCAGCTAGCTTTTATCTGCATCGCCAACGCCAGTCATCTTGGGAAGATGTCGGAGCTGTAACATAACCCTCTGCACCACACTGCCTCTGCACCCAGCACCAGGTTTCCATTCAACGACACACGTGAACACATGCATGTAACAGCCAGGAGCTGGTACAAGAAACCATCCTGGGATCTTATGTTGCTTTGAGTCCTTTCTCACATAATCTTAGGGGGCAGAAGCTGGCAAGAGAAAGGGAAAAAAAGCCAGGAATATGATACGCAGATGCATTCTGAAAATCAGAGGATGTCCACATTTCTTAGTGATGCCTGCTTAAGTCACAGGAACCATGTAGCCTGTGGCCATCTATGGCCTCCCAAGGCTGTTATTATGTCCCTGCTTCCCTGTCCCCCCATTCTTTTTTCATTTCCCCAGGTTTTTTAATTTTAAAAATTGGAAAATTGATGCATCTGGGGGAGCATGACAATGTGATGTGTCCCCACCTTTTTTTTCTTTTCTTTTAGCAAAACAAAAACACACTCCTCCCATATCTGCCCCTCTCCGAAATCTTCCTTCCTTCCTTCTGGTTTCAATTGGAGCTCCTTGGAGCTAAATTACTGAGGCACAGCGCTTAGTTACACTACGGCAGTCAGCTGCGCCAAAGGCCTCCCAGAAAAGGTGCGATTTGAGAAGTGACCTGAAGAAATCAGGAGATGCACAGGCTTGCTTTCACCCTCTGAATATCCCCCTTTACTGAAGGCAAATGGATTGAAAAAAGATGACACAGCTAACACGTCATTGGAAACAGAGCTCCTTCATGAAGTAAAAGACTTGTCTGCTTATTTCAGTGCTCGCCTTTGCTTTAAAATGCTTCATCAGGAGAGAAGGACTGCTTTGTTTGCATTTCTGATTACTCTCAGGTACCAGAGTTTGGAAGATTTGCATGCCAGGAGGGACAATGTAAGGAAGAAGCACACGTTCTCCATAGCCTGTCAGATGATCCTAAGTCATTGAAATGTAGCACTGTAATAATGGTTGGGTTGTGGTGCTGAAGAGTCCCCTGGACTGCAAGGAGATCAAACCTATCCATTCTAAAGGAAATCAACCCTGAGTTTGGAAGGACAGATCCTGAAGCTGAGGCTCCAATACTTTGGCCATCTCAAGAGAAGAGAAGACTCCCTGGAAAAGACCCTGATGTTGGGAAAGTGTGAAGGCAAGAGGAGAAGGGGACGACAGAGGACAAGATGGTTGGACCGTGTCACTGAAGCTACCAACATGAATTTGACCCAACTCCGGGAGGCAGTGGAAGACAGGAGGGCCTGGCGTGCTCTGGTCCATGGGGTCACAAAGAGTCCGACACGACTTAACGACTAAACAACAACAATAATGGTTGCTTAAAGAAAGATGGTCTGGCATGGGAGCCTATGAGGGTCCCGAGGCTGAGCTATCACCTGTGTTCACAGGCACACACGGCAGGGGCAGAAAAGTGGAACTGGAAACAAGGTTCAACCTGCTGACGTCATGTTCCCCAAAAAAACCCACAACATTACCAGACCTCAAGAAGGTGGGTCGAGGATGGCGTGGGGTCCTCACGCACCTCTCCAGCCTGTTGGATCCACCCACCAAAACCTGTCCAAAACCTTTGCCATTTTTGCTCCTGGAGGGATGGGTTTCTAGGGCTCTTCAACATCCTTGCCTCTCACCACCTACATTTACACTGGAAGTGGACTTCCAGAAATTATTACATTATATTATTTTATATTATATATTATATTATATCATATTACATTACATTACATTATGTAGCTTTGTTCTAGGAGCTGGGGTCAGAAATTTGGTCCCTGGATCCTCTGAAGGTGCCCACCTGCTACAGAAAGGTACAAAGGTAAGTTTGCAGAGCGGGAGAACTACGGGCCCGGAGGCACCGCCCTTCGCTGTTCCTTCTGATTAGAAACAGGGCATATGCAAACATACACATTTTATATAATCGCAGAACTCAAATGTTTTTTCTGGGTTAAAGGTAAAAAGATATATATGCATCCACATACACTCATATGCACACACAGGGAAGGTGGGGTTCGGCTGAGAATTCAATTCGTTGGAGGCAGGGGTACACGTTTCACAGTTGCTCAAAGATCTACGGTTTTACTTCTATGGTCCAAAAGCTTCTTCAATCCTCTATAAATCCAGAGGCTGGCCAGAGAAAAATTTTAACGATCATGCATGGAAAGACTGAACCTCGCTTGACAGGATATCCACGAGCCATGAGGAGATACAGAGGGCAGGGCCAGGAAAGAAGGCAACTTAGGGGCCATTTTCATTTTGGGAAGCGTCTCTGGTTCATCTAGGAATTCACCATCAGTACCTGCTGCAAGCCATGCCAGCAGAAAAGGGTCCCAACAAGCGATGTGTAAGGTCTCTCCCGAGAGTTTGAAGTTCTGCATCACTGCAGGTTTATCAGCGTGGAAACAAGTTACCAAGGCGTGCCTTAGTTCCTTCAAAGATATCCCTCCCAAATTGATTCCCTTTCAAATCATTAAAACTTTTTAAAAATACCGAAACCTGGATGGATGTTTGCAATGAAAAGAAATATATATATCTGAGAGAACGATCCAGGCCAGGTTCTCTGTTTATGTGAATTTATTTTTGGAATTGTGCTGGGACATACTCGTTTCGATTTTAAAACTAAATATGGCATAACATTTATTTCTGCAAGGCCTCGGGCGATCTTGACATTTTCTACTGATCTTTATCTTCTTCTTTTCCATTTTTTTTTTTTAAATGGGGGAGGGATAACCCAACACAGTTTGGGTTCTCTCGCCTCCTTTTTATTGACAGGAATGTAACCAACTTCCTTCCTCTACAAGAATCTTAACAATAGCGATTTTAGCAACAGACTCAGTCTTTGGAACTCCCCGCCACAAGAAGACAGGCTGGCCGCCTCTTGGCTGTCCTTCCACAAGCAGGCGAAGAAGACCTTTCAATGCAGGGAGGCATTTCCTTAGCAACCTGCCGTCTGAGAAATTTTTTTGTTTTTTTCCTGCTGTTGCCTTCGTTTGCCATTGCCAGTGTGGCATTTTTTGATCCCTTTAAAATATTTGTCTACTTAACCGTTTTTAGCGTTTAAATATTGTCTTTAATTGATGTGAACCACCTGGGGTCCTTTGGAAGGAGGAAGGGAGGGTAAAAAAATATTTTAAGTCAATGGCAGAAATAAATTCTTTGGGAACCCAGTACATGGAGAACAAGGTTGCCAAGGGCTGCTACTCTGGATGGGTGTGCGCTGCCTCCGGGATTAGAGGCATTATGCCTACCCACATCTATGGGGCAGGATGGGGCTCTTGCATGCCCCACTTGTGGGCTTCTCATAAACCCATAAACTTCTTCTCTAGACGGCCAGTACGGGAACAGGAGACTGGGTGAGACGGGCCCTTGCTCTAATCCAGCAGGGCAACTTTTAAAAATCAGAAGTGTAACTCCAACTGCTAGTCCCAACAGGAGCAGAATAATTGAATTAACGGGATTGAATGGGAATGCTGATTCACCATTCGGTAACTGACTCAGTGGACTGCATCATATTAAACTACAGTGGTGCCTCGCTAGATGATGTTAATCCGTTCCACGAGGATCGCTGTCTAGCGAAAACATCGTCTAGCGAAGCACGTTTTCCCATTGGAATGCATTGAAATCGCTTCAATGCGTTCCAAGGGAAAACGCACTCGTCTTGCGAAATTTCCCATAAAGAAACCTCGTCTAGCGAGTGAGGGTCCCCATAGGAATGCACTGACAGCTGCACTGACAGCTTTTCACCACTAGTCGGCACACTCCTATGGGGAAACCTCATCGTCTAGCGAAAATCGCCATAGGGAAATATCGTTTTGCGAAGCGCAGTAGCGCTCGCAAAAAGGCATCGTCTAGCGATTTCCTCGTCCTGCGAGGCAATCGTCTAGCGAGGCACCACTGTAATTTATTTAAACTTATAGCACACCCATCTAGTAGACACGCCACGATTCTGGGCGATTTCCAAGAAAAGTACATAAAATATACAACATCAGATAAGAAACATGTCAGAACATTGAGAATTTACAGGCCTGAACAGGTCAAGACAGTAGAAGTTTATGAGCTGCCATAATGTTCACCTGTGCAGACTCAGAAGTGCTGAATCACAGTGACTTAGAAGAGGTGTGACTAAGGATGATGCAACACTTGTCCTGATTGGGCAAAGGCAGCTGCCTGCATGTATATAACTGGACTATGTATACAATTTTTTTTTCTTTTTCTCTTTTCATTCCATTTCTTTGCCTCCTTCCTTTTGCCTGCCTCTACATGTGTTGTTGCTATGCCGAAGGGCTGCTGCTCTGTATACCTGTACATATTGTAAATACACGTGTCTTGCTGTGAAGAAGAGCGTGTGTGCGTGTTATTTCCTTCATCAAGGGCTTGCAAGAAGAACTCTAATTATCAGCGCGTCCAGGCGTTTACACGCGTTGACAGAGGTTATGGGCCCAGCACGCTTCCGTTGCGCAAGCCGCCTGAAGTGAAGAACGGTTGGTGAGTACCCGTGGGTGCTACAAAAACAGATGAAGGAAGAGAGTGAAGTTTTTGAAGAAGGCAGTTCGGCTGTTGTGAGCCCAGGAGGGGAGAGAAAACAGAGAACTGATAGCAGAGCAGACAGAATGGCATTTGGGGCAGCAGGCTTGGGAGGCTTTCCGTTAACAAGGCTGAATGACAGTAATTACCAGACGTGGTCTGTCAAAGCCGAAATGCTGTTAAGGAGGGAAGATCTATGGCAGATTGTAACTGACCCCCCAGCACAGTTTGATGAAGACCAGGAACGTGAAAATGAAAAAGCTTTAAGTACGTTGGTACTTTGTTTAGAAGATAGCCAACTGATCCATGTCCGTGGCTTGGCTACAGCGAAGGCAGTTTGGGATCGTCTTAAAAATATTTACGTCAGAGACACAGCAGGGACGAAGGTGTCCTTAACAAGAAGGCTCTACAGATGTAAATTACTGCCTGGTGAGAGCGCGTCTAAACATTTGCAAACAATGAAAGGACTTTTCAGTGAGTTACAGCAAAGGAATGTATTATTCACAGAGCAACATAAAGTCTACGTAATATTGAGCAGCTTGTCTAGTAATTATGACATGGTGGTAACAAGCCTAGAGTCGATGACGGACGCAGACCTGACCTTGGAGTATCTGACGGGTCGTTTGCTGCAAGAAGAGCAACGTCAGAATGAGAGGTCTGACAGCGAAGTGAAATATGACAGCCCGAGAAGTAACCGGGAAGGCTGGAGACGAAGGACAGATGACAGCATAAAGCATAGAGAGCCGGCTCCAAGAGAGAGAGAGCAGAGTGGGCGTGCGATGGCTGTGAAGCGCTGCTTCGGTTGTGGTTCTCAACAACATTTGCTAAAAGATTGCAAACAAGCCAGGAGCAGAGACCAAAGAGAAACAGTTTACAGAGGCACCGATGAGAGGAGAAAAGGGAGGATTTCTCTTGTGAAGTCAACAAGAGATAAAGCCTCCAAGGTCGTCCAGCAAACTTGCTGGATTATTGATAGCGGAGCCGTAGCTCACTTGACTAATGAAAAGGATTTGTTTTCTTATTTAGGTACCTCGGAGCAGAACTGCGTCAGCCTGGCAAATGGACAAAGAACAGAAGTCTCTGGAGAGGGGAAAGTTTTTGTGCCAGGTTTGGACAAAGAACTTGAAAATGTGCTACTTGTTCCCCAGCTTGATTGTAATATTTTAAGTGTATCTGCTTTAGATAAGCAAGGTTTTTCAGTCATATTTGATAAGGGTGAATGTAAAATTAAGAAAGGGAACTGTGTTTTTGCAAAGGCAAAACAAGAGAACAACTTGTACATATTGAGAAACAAAACACAAAGAGATACACACATTGTTGGGAGAAACACGCCACAGCATGATCAATGTGCGCATTTGCTACACAGAAGGCTTGGGCATGTAAATTTTAGAACACTCCAAAAGATGGAAACCATAGCAAAAGGTGTTCAATTAAAGGAGTGTCAGAATTATCTAGACTGTGACGTATGCAAATTGGCAAAATCAAAGGTGGCCTCTAAAAGTAAAATAAGCACCAGACAAACTAAAAGGCCTTTTGAATTGGTCCACGCAGACTTGATAGGACCATTTGTGCCATCTTTGGGTGGAGCAAAGTATGTGCTGGTGCTTGTTGATGATTATTCCAGATATTCTTTCTGCTATTTGTTAAAATCTAAAACAGAAGTGTTTAATAATTTTAAGAACTGGGTGAAATTTATTGAGAGACGTTTTGACCACAAGGTGGCGCAATTACAAACAGATAGAGGTTCTGAATTTTTGTGCAATAAATTTCAGAATTGGTTACAGCAAATTGGGATAAGACACAGAAAAACTAGCCCCTATTCACCTTTTCAGAATGGTGTGGCTGAGAGAAGAAATGGTGTACTCCAGACCATGAAGGATGCTTTGTTAGCAGATGCTAACATGAGCCATGGTTATTGGGGTGAATCTTTGTTGACATCAGACTACATTATAAACAGACTTTGGTCATCAGCTATAGACCGAACGCCCTACTTCATGCTATATGGCAAGGAGCCATCTCTTAAGCACATGAGAATTTTTGGGTGTAGTGCATGGGTGCATGTCCCAAAAGAAATACGAAGGAAGGGAAAAGCCAAGGCAAAGAAAATGAAATTTCTTGGCTATGAACCAGGTTCAAAAGCATACAGGTTTCTAGATGGAAACAAAAATATAGTTATATCAAGGTCAGCAAATTTTAGTGAACATGAAAATTGGGATAGAATTCATGCGAATTCCCAAGTTTTCATCCCAATCTCAGACACAAAAAGAAATGAGTATAGACAGACAGAACCAGAGGAAGAGGAGGCTGAAAGAAGCATGAGCCAGTCTACAACTGATGAAGAAGAAGAAGAACGCAATGGGCTATGTAGTGAGTTAGTAAGTGAAACACAAATTGAACCAGAGCCACAAATCCCCAGGAGATCAGAGAGAGCAAACAAGGGGATTCCACCCAAAAGGTTTGGGGTAGGGGAAATTAGAGTTTGCCATGTATATCAGGAACCAAGGAATTATGAGGAAGTAATGACACTTCCTGATGTAGAAAGAAGAAAATGGCAGGATGCCATGAAAGAAGAAATGAAGTCCATGGAGGAACATAAGGTATTTACAGAGACCAAGTTGCCTACAGAACATAAAGTAATTGGCAGCAAGTGGGTCTTCAAAAGAAAATTACAAAACAATGGGGAATTTAGATATAAGGCAAGACTAGTGGCCCAAGGTTTCACACAAAAGAAAAATGTTCATTATGATGAGGTATTTTCTCCTACTGTAAAGGCTGAGACAACGAGAGTGGCATTAGCTCTTGCAGCTTCAAGAGGTTATTTAATTCACCACTATGACATTACCACTGCTTATTTAAATGCCGATTTGGAATAGGAGCAAACATGTGGATATTAAATATCACAATGTAAGGGAAGCCATAAAGGAGAAACTAATTGAGTTACATTATTGCAAAACAGAAGAAAATGTAGCAGACATATTAACAAAACCTTTAAATGCTCAGAAGCATAATGAAATAATTAAAGAGATGGGATTATGATTTGTTCAGGCGTAAATTAGGAGGGGTGTCAGAACATTGAGAATTTACAAGCCAGAACAGGTCAAGACAGTAGAAGTTTATGAGCTGCCATAATGTTCACCTGTGCAGACTCAGAAGTGCTGAGTCACAGTGACTTAGAAGAGGTGTGACTAAGGATGATGCAACACCTGTCCTGATTGGGCAAAGGCAGCTGCCTGCATGTATATAACTGGACTATGTATACAAAATGTTTTTTTTCCTTCCTCTTTTCATTCCATTTCTTTGCCTCCTTCCTTTTGCCTGCCTCTACTTATGTTGTTGCTATGCCGAAGGCCTGCTGCTCTGTATACCTGTACATATTGTAAATACACGTGTCTTGCTGTGAAGAAGAGCGTGTGTGCGTGTTATTTCCTTCATCAAGGGCTTGCAAGAAGAACTCTGCTAATTATCAGCGCGTCCAGGCATTTACACATGTTGACAAAACAGATAAAAACAAAAAACCCCTCATAAAATCTCTAGCAAATATTTCAAGACTCAGGATGACGAACCACGGGCATGACACATGACGTAATTAATATTGCAAAAGGGTTAGGTTTGTAAAGGCCTGGGTTAAAAGCCAGGTTTTAACTTGCTTTCAAAAGCTCAGGAGGGAGAGAGTTACAGGATGGGGTGGCCACTACCGAGAAGTCCTGGTTTCTGGTTGATGGCTTCTGGGCCTCTTTTGGAGCAGGCCACCCACAGCATCAAGGACTGGAGGGTGTGGGTGGGATGGCAGGATGACCGGAAGGAGAGGCGTTCTGACAGGTAAGGAGTTTCTGAACCGTAAAGGGCTTTATATGTTAGCATCAGTACTTTGAATTTGGTCCAGAAGCATATGGACAGCCAGGGCAAGAGGGCCAGAACGGGGGAAATATGGTCACACTTAGATGTATCAGGGACCAACCTGGCGCGCCGCATTTTGCACTTGCCACAGCTTCCGAACCGCCTTTTGAGGGCAGCCCCACGCTGAGAGCACGGCAACAGTCAATCCTGGAGATGACCAATCCACGAACCTGGGCCACTGCTAGTAGCGTATGAAAACAGGCATGCATAACTCAGGATCTTTAATTCTTGCTGCAAGTTGTGAGAAGCAGTGACTGAGAGGTCTCAGAAAAGCATGTCAGAACTAGGCGATCCTACAGCGTGTACTTACAGTCAGCAGTTAAGCGCTCAATCATACACCACCCCATTTACGTGTCCCACTGACTGCCTTTACCTCTCAATGGACTTGTGGATCCTTCGCCACTGGGGGTAATGCACCTCCTGTTCAAAGCCCCCGCCTTTGGCCCGGGCTTGCTGAGCCACGTTCAGGGCCCGGGTGTCAATGATGTAGCCACGCTTGCCAGCCCGCAGGGTGGCGTTGATCAGCTTCTCGTCCTCTTTGCAACGCCTCCCGTTGGTCCCCGTCAAGGGCTGGCTACTCCGCATCATCACCTGGAAGGGTCAAGAAGAGACCAGTAAGAGGAAGTCCTTCAGAGCCATCTTTGATGATCAGCAGAATATTATCAGCCAGCCGGCAGCAAAGGCAAAAATTAGCGCTTGGAATGACTCGCTCGGCCAAAGAAAGCCTCTCCTTAAACTCCTCCACCTATCCACTCAATGTTAGTACGACTCTTTGTTGACATGCGTCTGAAAGCATCCCTTGAACAGTGAGATGGCGGGAATGAAAATCTGCTCGTGCTATCAGGATACGCTCCTGGTATTTTAAGTTAAAAGAGGAAGCCACTCTCTGAGCCCATTTTTAAAGTAGGGGTGATGGAGAAATCTAGCATCCGTGATAATGGAGCATTTCCCTGGAAGGACAAGATGTTAGATCAGATGTTACAAGGGATCTCGAGGATAAAATTCCACATTTCCAGTTTTCAGGCTGGGCTTTTTATGAGCCATAATGTGACTTCACGTGTGCAGGTGGTGACATCGTTCTTGGTTGGCCGCCATGAAACAGCCGCCAAGCAACCTCTCAAAAAAGGAGCCTTGACTGTGAAGGCCAACTCTCTGTTCTCGTAAAGGGATCTTCCTTAGGAAGAACTACCGCTTGACCTTCTGTGTTCTGCTGGCCTCCGCAGAACCTGCCCTCGGGATTTTTTAAGATGCCTTTGCGGACAAGAACCGAGAGGCGTCTGCTCAGTCTCTAAATCCGCGCTAATGTGCAGCCTGGCAGGTGTTCTCCACCCCTTTCAAAATGAAAAAGCAGTGTTTTTAAAAACTGCATTATTATACTACCATGAAATTGGACAGCGGGAAGGGACCCCCAAAGGTCATCAAGTCTAACCCCCTGCCAAAACAGTAAATCGACAGCAAAAGCAGCCATGTCAGGAAACGGAGAGACAACTGTGTGAACACACAGAGAGAGCCTCATGTATGTTTCTAAACCCTCATGCATCGAGAGGGGACGTTTTAATCCCCTAGAGTCGTGTATACTGGAATCCCAATGGACTCAGCAAATATTTGCTAGCTTCCTCAGTGTGAAACTTTCGATCGTGGTGCATAAGGGTTGAATTATCCTGCACAGGGATTGTTAAACCAGGCCCTTCTCTCATAGTAATCCATTATTTACTCAGATCAGCCCTCGCTCCACACCATACCTCATCCCTCCTTCCCTTAAGAATACAAGAAACAGTGTCTTTCAGGGCCTGGAACTCAGGCAGCGGAATGCAAAATGGCTTATGGCCTTCCGCGTCTGGGTCGTCGACCCCCGAAAACGTATTCCTGTAATCAAGGGCCCAACTCACCATCCCGTTTTTCTTGTGGTAGTAACTGAGGACTGGGAAACGCCCGCCGTGACGAAAGGTGGAAACCTTCCAAAGAGATTCGTCATCCATCGATTTCGGGACGGTGACAATGGGCGGGTAAGAGGGGCAGACGGAGAAGTCTTTGTTGATGTAGCTCAGCCGCCATTCATTGGTCTAGGAGAAAAGAAAACATGCTAAGGGCGATGAGGATGGTAACTGCATGTCGTCAAGTGAATTTTGGCTTACGATGACCCTTTCCGTGGTTTTCCAAGTAGAGAATAAGCAGAAGTGGTTTCCCCTTCCCTTCTTTTGGAGGCACCTTGGGACTGTGCCGCTTGCCCAAGGCCACACAGGCTGGCTCTTCTCTCGGGAAGCACGGTGGGGGATTCGAACTCCCAACCTCCGGCTCCAAAGGCAGACACCAAAACCACAAAGTTATCCAGATGGTTTAAAAATATATATATATCCCAGATATATATTTTAAGCTGTCCTGTTTCAAGAGCAGAAGACCTTCAGAAGACTAGGTGTTCATTCTGCTAATTCCATTAACCGGAGGTCCCTAAGGACTCGGGCAGTTCCCTCTCTTCTTCTGCATGATTTCTGGACTCCCCCACCCCTTTTCTGACACACCTTCTTAAACTTTCTCTCCAAAACACACCTTTGCAAATGCTGCTTCATAACGCAACCACATGACGGGTGTGAAAGCTGGACAGTCAAGAAAGCTGACGGGGGGAAATGATTCCGTTGAAATGTGGTGCTGGAGGAGAGCTTTGTAGATACCCTGAACCACCAGAAATACAAACAAGTGGGTCCCCGATCAAACCAAGCCTGAACTTTCTCTGGAGCCAAAAAAATGACAAAATCAGGGCTGTCCTACTTTGGCCACATCGTGAGAAGGCAGGACTCTCTGGAAGAGACAATCGTGCTGAGAAAGGTGGGAGGCAGCAGGAAAAGAGGAAGGCCAAATACAAGATGGACTGACTCCCTAAAAGAACCACGGGGTGACTCTGCAAAAGCTGAGCAGGGCGGCTGAGGACAGGACATGTTGGAGATTTAAGGTCACCATAAGTCAAAGGTGGCTTGAATGCACAGGACAACAATCATGTAACCACGTACATGAACAAATCGCACACAATGCACAAACCCGGAACAGAAAATCACAGACACAACATGCAAAACCAAGGTATGAAGCAATCACACAAAATACAAGTACCCAATACAGGACACTGAGCACTTCACCACCTGTTGGTCTTACTTGTATTTCTCGGCTATCCTCTGACTTACTATTGGTTGGATTGTTCTAAAATGCGAATAGCGTTATCTCCCTTTATGCCTGAAGCCATCTGGCTATTTGTGATCCTGTGCTCCATCCCATAACTACTTAAATGCACCAAATAGTTTCGTAAACTATGTATGACCGTTCATTAAAGTATGTTTAACGTGAAGGGCATCCAATGTAAACAGAAACGACCACAGTAAAAATATTAGACCAACTACTTCTGCCTCTAAAAGACTGGTACATCAATTTAAAATGCCCAGGATGGTGGTTCTCCACCTCAGGTAACCCAGGTGTTCTTGAACTACAACTCCCAGAAGCCTTCACCACTAGCACTGTGCTGGCCAGGGTTTCTGGGAGTGGCAGTCCAAGACCACCTGAGTTGCTCAAGGTTGGGAACCACTGGCCTAGAAGATCAGATTTTTTTAAAAAAAACAATGTTTTTTTCAAAAAAATCAAATGGATTTAAATCATGATTGAAACCACAATTTAAATGGAAAAAAATCATTTTTTTTACTTAAATAAAAAAAAAAAAACCCTACATATTTTCACTCCACATTCAACATCCTATGCACCCAGTTAGATGCAACCGCTCTGGGCCCGGGCTCAAAAGCGGTTTCAGTACTGGAATGGAACAGGACAAAAAGGATCAAACGGAACCCGGACAAAACAGAGATTTTGCTCCTGGGGGGAAACCACTGATAGGTTAGGGAGGAGGGTCCCTAGGCTGGATGGTAGGTCCTCCCCTCCAGTTTAGGGACCAAGTGCGTACCTTGGAGGTTCTTCTGGACCCGGCTCTTTCTTGAGAGTCCCAAATTGCAGCCGTGTCCAGATCAGCCTTTAACCCGCTCAGACTGATCGCCCAACTTCGCCCCTACCTAGACAAAGACTCCCTCACATACAAAGTCCTCCATGGTTCGGGCCCATGTGACTTGTCGGAGGGTCTCTCCTTCATGTCATCCACCCAACCCACAAGATCATCCCAGTCGAGGCTCCTCTGGGGGGCCACCCCGAGGGAGCCCCATCAATCCTCTACAAGAGGGCAGGGCCTTCTTGGTGGTGGCTCCCACTTTATGGAACCAGCTTCCGGAGGAGCTCCGCCTAGCCCCCTCCTGGTGGACTTTTAGGAAGCCATTAAAAACATTGCTTTTCAGGGAGGCTTTCCACACTGACCCCAGCTGACCACCTTCCCCTCTCTTCTCCCCCCCTTTTCCTCCATCCACGCTAGTTTTATATGATTAGTTGGTGCCCTCTGTCCTTAGGGCTATTGCTGTTGCTTTTAATGTTTTTATCTTTATTTTTTGTTTTCTACTGTATGTGTTAGAATCGCCCAGAGTAGTGCCTCGACACTAATGGGAGTGGGGTACAAATTGAATAAACACACAAACACACATCCATTAACACAAGAGGCCGAGCAGGCCTCCTCTGGAGAGACAGCCCCCAAACAGCTGTGTTCCTATCGAGAGACAAGCGTCACTCATGCTCCCACTTTTACCATGCGAAGGACCTTGAAGGGTGGCCCTCCAGGGAGGTTTGTGAGTTGACTTACGACCGAACTGAGCAGCTCAAATTCACGCTCCGGCAGGAAGGAGTGCCAGCCGTCTTCAACGACTTCAAACATTGGCCGATAAAAGAAAGGGTACATCAGGGTGATGGAGTCCAAGGTCGACAGCGCCTACGGGAGGGAGGAAATCATAGACACACAAATGGTTATAACGGACTGATCTGCCCATTCGCCGAGTGGCTGGCTCTTCTCCTGCCCTCCGGTTGCTGCTGCTTTTGTAGCCCAGGTGGTCAGAGGCACCTTGTTAATCAGGTCCTCCTTTTAAGGGCACCCTGGGTAAAAAGGTGAACTATGGAGAATTAGTGCAGGGAAATCGCCCCAGAGGGAGACCACACCTGCGATACAAGGAGATCTGCAAGCGGGATCTGAAGGCCTTAGGAATGGACCTCAACAGATGGGAAACCTTGACCTCTGAGTGTTCAGCCTGGAGGCAGGCGGTGCATTATGGCCTCTCCCATTTTGAAGAGGCACTTGTACAACCGGCCGAGGCAAAGAGGCCGTCCCGAAACCAGCAAAACCAGGGAGCTGGAAAGGGGACAGATTGTATTTGCCTTCAGTGTGGAAGGGATGGTCACTCTCGAATTGATCTTCTCAGTCACACTAGACACTGTTCCAAGTCCTCCATACAGAGCACGTTACCCTAGTCTCTTGAGACTGAAGGATGCCTACAGGGTAAAAAGGTCTGTGGACTGAACTGACCTAAAGAGATAGGGCGCGTGGAACGGACTACCAACCATTCCACAGGCGCCTGTGGAATGGCATCAAGGAAATCTTTGGTTTGTCTCTTAAACAGCACCATCAACTGTCTTCTGTTGGCAAAAAGAGCCGAGGATTCCTCCCAGCCTGGACTTTTGCACAACGGAACAAACAAAAATAGACGGCTGCATGACGGCTGTGGCAGCAGAGCTCTGGCGGAGCCAAAGACCATGGAACAGGTCTGCAAGGTTGGACGCTTTCAGGGGTGCCAGGCCCCGAGTGTATCCTGATAAGATGCTACGGTCAGGTCACGTGCCACAGAGGACAAAGGGATGATTTCACTTTCGGGGAATAAAGAAAAGTGGTGCAATGCACTTTTTCTCCCCGCTTGCCATCTACCAACACAGAACTGAATTTTAGGGGTAAATGGTAGGGAAGCCAACTGGAAGGGAGGGCAATTGGGGGTGCCAAAGGAACAAAAAGTGTTTGTTGACTGGGAAAACGGGACTCAGAGTCACATTCATTCACACTGATACTCAGTGGGTTTTTAGTCCCGTTCTTCTCATGTAATTTCCCCTTCCACAGGAGTCCTGACCCTCCTCATCACCCAGCAACCTCCCCATCAACTTTTATAGAGAATGAAATCAGCGTGAAATCATATATGCCAGGAGGACAACGTTATCTAGATCAGGCTTGCTGAGACAAGCGGTGAAGAGAAGGGTCTCTACTCCCTTCCAGGGAGAAAACCACTTATCTGTGTGTGTATACAAGCATATTTAAACTTCTTGATGCTTATAGGAAGGTATGAAGACGCATCATTCAAACTGATCTGTGAAATGGCTTTGATGTTTACTGACTACCAACTGTTGTGCTTATTTTTAAGCTTTGATTGTTTAGTTTGTTTTTAACAATATTTGTTGGGCACCTTCCATGCTTAAAAAAAAATAACCAGAAAGAAGTGTTAAAAAGTAAAAGACAGATTAAAATGAATGTTCCTATACACCTATGTGTTTGCATGGACATGGCAGAATTTCTCAATTCCCACGGTTGGAATGCCTGCTTAGCCAGCTTTCTGCCAAAGAACTGCCCAATAACCCCTGGATGTAATCAACGCCCCGTTCTCCAGCAATTGACAAGAACCTTCGTGAAAGAGGGTCAAGAGTTTTACCGGGTTCTTTTCCTGGCTTCAGCAGACACCCGTCCACTCTTACCTCGATGGAGCTCGCAATGTTCAAAGACTCCTCCATGCCCGGGATGTCAAGCTGAATAACTCGCAGGTCTTTGCATTTGATGATGATGGTGCCCGTGGTGCCAATGAAACTGCAGCAATAGAAAAGAAGACAAGGGCGATCTATGCCTTCATTAGACCACAAATACGTTGTCTACAAGGACCACACAACTTTTTAAATTTGACTTTTAAAATAAAGGAAGGAACATGAAAGAAGGGGATGTGAGAATATTGTGGGAGCACTTCTAATGCAGGCATTTGTGCCGGTCTCATGGCATCTAAGAGCATGCAAGAAACATAAAATCATCGTTGTCGTCCCAGGGTTCTCCCAGAAGAAGGGAATGGGAAACCACTTCTGTATATTCTCTACCTGGAAAACCCTGAAAAGGGGCACCATAAGTCAGAATGGACTTGACGGCACATGATTAATAATAATAAGAAGAATGCACTTTCAAGACTCAAGTATTAGGACTTGGGTTTTCAGGAAGAGTCAGTTGAGATAAGCTGGTATTGAAGAATCTTTATCCAGTACATGTAATGGGTGGTTCTAGAGCCAAGATTTCCTTTATGATCTTCTAAAAAAAAACCATTTTTGGTCCTCCTCCCGACCTGAGAGCCTGCCAGAGATGTCCGGGAGACAACACCCATTATCTCCAGAATGGCAAACCCAAACGTCTGACGGACACTGAGAAGGCTGGTGCAACGAAACCAAAGCAGAACTGGGAAGTTCCATTTTGCCTTGTAAGGCACAGTTCTGCCTCCGGTCTCACGGAAAAGCAAACAACGTGCTAAAGCCTTGTGACAGGAAACCCCCCATGACCTGCAGAACGCAAACGTCTCACACAGCCCTACGTACCTTCAAGGATGCCTTTCTGTCCCCTTGAAGTCTTCATGGGGAGCCAGGGTCTTAGCCACAGCCACTGCAAGCCAAAGGCATGGCCCCAGAGTGCAAAGGCCGTGTTAAGAAGACCCCTGTTCTAGGGGGTTCGGGGCTTACCCACTCCCTGTCTGTGTCAATAGCCAAGCCAAGGAAGAGGTGACGATTCTTTAGCGCCCATGATTCTTCAATGCCCATGATGGGGCTCTTTCACAATTGCTCCTTTCAAGCTATTCCAAGATCATCCTCATCTTAGAACCCCACAGCTGAAAGGGACCCTATGGGTCATCCAGTCCAGCCCCTGTCACGGAGGCCCAGTGGGGAATTGAACTCCCAGCCTCTGGCTCCGCAGCCAGAGGCCTAAGCCACTGAGTTATCCAGCATAAGAAATGTCCTAAAAGGCCCATAGATGCACCTTTACACCTACGCTTCCAATCTGTATACAGTAGGATTCTTCTATCCGTGGAGGATGGGTTCCAAGCCCCTCCCCACGGATGTGGAAAAACGTGAAACGCTATTTTAATAGTGAACACTATACATAGCATGGTTTCTGTCTCCCTCTAGTGGCCAGCTGTGCTAATGATACTGTGGAAATCTATTTCTCTAGCAAATGCTATACATAGCATGGTCTCTAGCCCCCTCTAGTGGCCAGCTCTGGTAACTTCAGCATTAAAAATATTTGGGTTTTTTAAAAAAATATTTTTAATATTTTCAGACTGCGGATAAGTGAATCAGTAGATACTGATCCCATGGATAAGGGGGTCCTGCCATACGTTTACCATGCACTGACCCACATTTTTGCCAAATTGGGATTGTTTCGCTTTTCCAGAAAAGGAGAAACGGAGTAAGAGGAGAGCAAAGGGCATACAAGCTGCACCTCTGAATGTGGCTTTCTCTCAACTCTTTCTATGTCACAGAAATCTCTACTTGAAACTGTGAGAGGCAAGTTTTGAAAGAAAGACACATCTGGAATTTGCTGCCGAATGACTGAACCTGTCCCAAGATTACACAAATGGTTCCTTTGTTAGAAGCTCTGCCAAATTTCTGAATATGAAGAAGGAATATAAAGGAGCAGCTGCATGTGTCTATCCTTGTCGAGCTCTGTGCACCAACCAGCAACGAGGAGACAAAACAACTACCTGAACGTATATGGAGCTGGATGAGAACAGATGTGTGCAGCTTCTTCTTTAAATCCTAGTGACCCAGGCTGGGGATCCCAGCCTTTTGATTCCTTCACTGTATTAGGTAAAGGTTCCCCTTGACATTGAGTCCAGTCGTGTCCGACTCTAGGGCGCGGTGCTCATCCCCGTCTCCAAGCCGTAGAGCCAGCGTTTGTCCGAAGACCGTTTCCGTGGTCACGTGGCCAGCGGGACTAGACACGGAACGCCATGACCTTCCCACCGAAGTGGTACCTATTCATCCACTCGCATTTTTACATGCTTTCGAACTGCTAGATTGGCAGGAGCTGGGACAAGCGACGGGAGCTCACTCTGTCGCGTGGATTCGATCTTACGACGGCTGGTCTTCTGACCTTGCAGCACAGAGGCTTCTGCGGTTTAACCCGCAGCGCCACCACGTCCCTTCACTGTATTACACCATAGCTAATGAGTTCTGAGATTCGTCTCCAAAACCTTCAAGGCCAGGAATTTGGTATTCTAAGTGGGTGGGGTGCAGAAAGAAGTCAAAAGAGACTGGAAGCCTGATCCGTTCTGTAGCACTTCAGCGGATTCCCTGGAAACTGGAGCACAGAGGTGGCAGATCCCCGGACAGTTGAAAGCATTAGAAACAGAGAAAGTGAAGTGGGCTTAAGAACAGCAAAGCAGATCACAGCCATGGATCGCCTTAAGCTCGATCAGGCAACCTACAAGGATTACCGACAGCCAGACATGCAGGACCAGACAAAAAAAGATCAGGGTTTCCATGGGGAGGGAGTGCTAACTCATCGGCGCAGATGCTGCCAAGAGAGCAAGAATGGATGAGGTCAGCCAGGGATTGGGGATTACATTATGCACCGTCAGGACAACATGGCTTGGACCGAATGGCTCTTAAAACGTGGCCAAAGCGCTGCATTCAAAGACATACAGATACTCGTAGAATAATTCACAGAAAAAGAGAATGGGAAGGGGTCTCTAAGGCCATCGAGTCCAACCCCCGGCAGGAAGACACATCAAAGCAAATCTGACCGATGGTGGTCCAATTGCCTCTTGAATGACTCCAGCGTTGGAGCGCACACTTCCTCTGAAAGGAAAACACACTTTCCATCCTTCTTCCTCCAAAACCGAAGACGTACAAGTCAGAAGGAACAGCTGCAGTATGATGGCTCCCACTTCTACCACGCAACATCTGGATCTATTCTGAATGGGCATCAAGTGGTCTTTTCCCGTAACGTGTGATTTGCTCTTTGGTCCAGACTCCATAGTTACTCAGTGTGGGCGGTTCAGCTCTTAAATTAACTGGCCTGTTATGGACCAGTTAATTTAAGCACCCCAAGCAATCAGGTTGAAAGTCTGGGAGTATTCTTAGAGTCATCGTTTTTGCTATAGGCACAAGTGGCCTCCACAGCTCAGAGCTCCTTATAGCAGCTCTGTCTGGAAAGCACCCTGGATACAGTTAGCCTTGTGAAAGCCATTCGCTGCCTGGTAACCATTCTGCTTGACTCATTCCAATGTTTTATAGTCTTTTTTTAAAAAAAGTCACCCTGTGAAGTCTGGAAACTTAAGTTCCCCCAATGCAGGGCAGCAAGGCCACTTAACGCCATAAAAGCGAGCGGCCAACAATAATTAAACAGAACGGCATTCGCAAGATTTTAAAGACCCACCCGGAGCTGCTGCCTTGCCACTCAGCTATGCCAGTTCCCCATTTACACACATTCAAGGAAGTTGCAAAAGAGCACGCTGAGGGATAAACACATTAATTGCACCCATTTCAACACCGTTCCCAGCTGCCTGCTGTTCCTCAGTGTTGAAGGAAAGGTTGTCTACGAGGGAACAGAGCACAAGAACAATCTGGAGGCTCCACCGATGGCAATTCTGTCTCTCTCTGCCAAGCAATCAGAGAGAAAAGTCGTTCCGAACCCTTGGGAGTTAATTGCCACTCCTCTGTTTCCTTGAGATTTGAAATGACAGGTAGAAGTCACGGAATCAAAGGCCAAGGAGGGACCTGAAAGTTACCAAGTTCAATGAAAGCAGAATCCACCCACTCCTTATTCTGCTTAGCAGCGGCATATTTGCAAAGGGACCAGAAGAGGCATATTTCTTCCACATCATTACCTAATCACAGAATCATAGACTAGTGAAGTTGGATGGGGCCTAAAAGGCAATCAAGTCCAACCCCCTGCTCGATGCAGGAATACAAATCAAAGGATATCTGCCGGGAGGTTGTCTAAATTTCTCTTGAATGCCTCCAGTGTTGGAGCCCTCACCACCTCTCAAGGTCATGGGTTCCACTGTCGTACTGCTCTAACAGTTAGGAAGTTTTTCCTGATAGCTTGAACCCATTTTTACATGTCCTGCACTCTGGGATGATTGAGAACAAATCCTGCCCCTCCTCTATAGGACAGCCTTTCAAGTCTTTTAAAAAAAGCTATCCGATCTCCCCTTCTTTTCTCCAGGCTAAGCCTGCTCAATTCTTTCAGTCTTTCCTCCTAGGGCTTAGATTCCAGCCCCCTGATCATCCTTCCACAAACTGGAAACCCGCAGAGGCTACAAACCTCTTCATCCACAGCCGACATGAGTGTTAAGCTGACTGAAGAGAAAAGGAATCACAAGTCAACACATCTGGGGGGCACCTGGCTGAGGAAAACTGGTCTAACAATGTTGAGGAGCAATAGACAACACAAAAACGTCAAGAAAACCAGAAATATGCCGGGAGGAACACTGTCTCCCCTAAAGGCTATTTGCTAAGAATCTTAGACTAAGAAAGAAGAACAGAGCCTACGTATTCAGAAGCAGTATATCTCAGAAAACTAGTTGCGGAGAAGACCGCAACCGTGGAGAATGCTATTGCCTTCAAGCCCTACTGCTAGATTTCCTGGGGAATCTGGCGAGTGGCACTTTGGGGAAAACATGCTAGACTATATATGACTTTGATCTCATCTAATGGTTCTGCTGTTTTCAGTCATCTGCAGAATCTTATATTTTCAAGGTACCAAGGAAGCAGAAGACCAGTAGTAACACTTAACACATCCTACGTATTGTACGGACGAAGAGAGCCATGGCTGGATTTATTTGGTCACCTGCTTGATCAGCAGGCAGAAATCAACTGGTGAGCCTTTTCTCAGGTAAACCGCAAGCGACAGTAGAAAAACCATCCTCCAGGGACTTCCACTGCATTGTAGTAAATAAATTACGTTAGCAACTGGCCGATCAGTGAAGGCATTTCTGAAAATCTGAACACATGAGAAGTGATGCTCCTTAAAGTATTCTAAGAAGTGGCCTTGGCTGCCAGATGGGCGAAAGACAGAGCGGATGGATGGATGGATGGATGGATGGATGGATGGATGGATGGATGGAAGGAAGGAAGGAAGGAAGGAAGGAAGGATGGATGGATGGATGGATGGATGGATGGTAGGTAGGTAGGTAGGTAGGTAGGTAGGTAGGTAGGTAGGTAGGTAGGTAGGTAGGTAGGTAGGTAGGTAGGTAGGTAGGTAGGTAGATAGATAGATAGATAGATAGATAGATAGATAGATAGATAGATAGATAGATAGATAGATAGATAGATAGATAGATAGATAGATAGATAGATGGATGGATGGATGGATGGATGGATGGATGGATGGATGGATGGATGGATGGATGGATGGATGGATGGATGGATGGATGGATGGATGGAAGGAAGGAAGGATTTGGTTGCAAACCATGTAGGGTTTTAAAGGGGGCATCAGCACACTGATCTGACCTGTAAACAAATAATGTGACTCCTTAAGAATTAGGCCAATGTGATTCCACGCTGCTAATCCAGTCACAATTCTAGCTGCCACATTCCAACCCAACTGCTTAGTGATCTTCAAAGTGAACTCCAAGTGTAATGCCTCCAGAAGAGTACCATCACCCAGATCGCACAAATATTGCCCCTGCTATTCTGGAACACTCACAGCTGATGACCCTGCTAAAGCTGGTAAAAGACACTCCAGGTATTCTGCCTGGGGCTCCAGCAGCAATACTTGGCTAAAAGGGATTGTCAAACTGCTCCTTGGAGGGAGTCCAAGTCCCTCCAGAACAGACTGATCAGTGACATCTTGTTGCTGAGAACCACCTACCCCCTAAAACGTCCATATATCAAGATTCAGCCTCAGCTTATTAACTGTTGCCAAGCTCACTGCCGGAACCAGACAGCAGTTCAAACACCTGCACAACCTCTTGATGAGGCCTCTATCCAAATCTTTGCAAGACTTCACTCAGCAGCTTAATGTTGATGTTAAAGAACATTACGAGGTGGGGAATAGAAATGAAAAAAAAAAACGGACTCCCATCTAATTTGACCGAACTCTTCTGCAGTTAGAGAAAACAGATGCAGAGTGTGACCGACCAAAAATGCATCCAGTGAATCATGAGGAATCTAACTGGCACTCAAGCTGTTCCCAAGTATCCTCAACCAAACCCCAGTAGAGTGCTGGGCATCCTGCCCACATTAATTTCAGAGCAAATTCAGATTCACTCAGTTTTAACCATTGTCTCCAAGCGATTAGATGTCCACAGGTTCAAATTCCAGCTTAGCCACAATTCTACTGTGTGATCTAAGGTCAATATGAGGGCATATTACTCAGGTAATATGGGAGATAATTATATTAGCTTGCTTTGTACAGTGCTGCCAAAGATGATTAAGACAACATACTCAGTATGTTGCCCTTATATACATTTGTTTATATAAATAAATTCTTCTCTTGATGCCATTCTGTTAACAAATCATTTCCCCTCTCCCAACAATACAGGGTGTAAAGCTTGGGTCCAGGATACCTGAAGGACCGTATCTCCCTATATGCGCCTTCTCGGTGATTAAGATCAGCAGAGGAGACCCTCCTCTCGGTCCCATTGCCAGCACAAGCACAGCTGATGGGGACACGGGAGAGGGCCTTCTCGGTGGCAGCTCCCAGGCTACGGAACGCTCTCCCTCTGGAGATCAGGCTGGCCCCTTCCCTGTTATCCTTTCGAAAAAAGCTAAAGACCCATCTCTTCAGGCAGGCTTTTAACAGTTATAACTGAATCCCTGAACCCCATTTTAGCAGATAATTTTAATCTTTTTCATGTTTTCATCTTTTAATTGTATTTTAAATCATATATTGTTTAATTTATATTTTAATATTTAACTTATTTTGTTTTTAAATTGTGTGAATTTTAATGTTGTGAGCCGCTTTGGGTCCCTTGTTGTGAGAAATGCGGCATATAAATAAAACTAATAATAATAATAATAATAAAGCATCCTTACCGTTTCTCAATTGAATCAATATTAGAATGCAAAAGCCACAGTTCTTCCATGTTGTCCTGCCGTCGGGAGGAGAAGATGAGGTGATGTCCTGTCAAACACAACGTCCCCTCTACCGCGGGATAAAAGGGGCGGTGAAGGACCACACTGTCGGCCCGCGGTGTCTTGATAAGCTCAGCAAATTCCATGATGACACCAGATCCTGGACAATGTTACTGTAGGTAAGTTGGCACCAATTCCAGCCACAGGTAGGATGCAACCCACAATTCTTGGCAGCTCCCCCAGGAGGCCACAGTCCCCAAGGTTATGATACTAGCTGAAGGTCAACAGTCCATCAGAGGTCATTGCTGCCAAACTGAAGTTTTCACTGGCTGTCAGGAGAAAAAGAAACCCAAAGCAAATTGTGAACAGTTTTTAATTTAGGACAAAAGATTGTCATTGACACAGTTTTAAAGAAGGGGAAGGACAACATACAGGGATGGAAGAGGGTTAAGCCAAGGGTATGGCTGGGGTCTCAAGATGGGGATGGAAGAAATGTCACAATCCAAGATGCCACTGATGTCGTAGTCCAAGGATGTCACAACTGCATCAGCCTTCAGACCCCAGGAAAGGTCTGATAGATGCACACCAATGGAAATGAAGCAGAAATCTAAACCAAAAGAGGGGGTTTTAAGGATTTGGGGAACAATTCAAATGTCCCATCCTCTTTCATCTGTTGTCTCACGCATGGAAGCTATTCCCCTGGCTCCTAACCTCACAAATCAGATAGAGGATTGCACCCCCTCACATAGCAGCCCCAGGAATAAGACTTGGGGTGGAAAAGAATCGTCCCAGTTCTGCATTGTTGAAACAATGAAGAAGTAGGAAGAGCGGGCAGCGGAGAAGTGGTGGACTTGACAATGGTAGAGCCATATTTTGAGACGAGGGCAATGGCTTGACCTCCTGCTCCCAGAATCCACTGGGCTGATGAAAAAGGGGAGGCCACCTTCCCTTAGAATTAACAAACTGATTTGTTTTATTCAGTTAAAATATTATTTTAACCCGCCTTTCTCCTTAAAAAAAAGGACCCCAGGCGGCTTACAACAACCCAAAGGCAGCATGTAAGGTTCGTAACCATGAGTAGACAATACGAAAAGGATTGAACACGATACTTAAAAAAAAAAAGACATCAATACCAAAACGCATTCAATGCACAACCACACATTTTTTTATAAAATCTATGGTGTCGGGGGGGGGGGAGGGAACCCACTGTTACAGGTGGGTGGGGTGCGGTGGGTGTCACCCAATGCAAAAGGCAAGGCTCCTGATCCCAAGGGGGGGGGGATTTGGAATGAGGGGGGCATTTTTGGGATGGGGGGAATTTGGGATGGAGGGGACATTTTTGGGATGGGGGAATTTGGGATGGAGGGGACATTTTTGGGATGGGGGGAATTTGGGATGGAGGGGACATTTTTGGGATGGGGGGAATTTGGGATGGGGAATTTGGGATGGAGGTGCATTTTTGGGATGGGGGACATTTGGGATGGGGGGCATTTTTGGGATGGGGGCATTTGGGATGGGGAGAATTTGGGATGGAGGGGGGGCAACCTGTAGGCTCAGAGGGTCTTGGGTGGAGGGGGGGATCAGTACCCACCTTTTAGACACCGAGAGAGATAAAGTGGGGGGGGGGTTCCACTCCCCAGGTGTCAGAGGGAGGTGCCAGGCTCCATAATTTGGGGGGTGGGTTAGGATTCGAACAGCCCAGCAAGGAAGGAGTTAATCCTGGGGTCTGGTTTAGGAGGGGGGGCGCTGGCAGCCCTACAAAAGCCCCCTCCTCCTTGCTGCACCCCCTTCTTCTCTGCCTCCCTACAGCAGCTCCAGCCGGCCGGAAGTGCTCCCAAGGCGTCCCCCGGATGTTGGGGAGACCAAAGCAGGGGGGGAGGCGCCTCCAGCACCACCGCGTAAGGGGCGGGGTAAGCGTTGGCCAATCCTCGCCCGCCTTCCCCGCGGGATGGCGCCCAGCGACCAATCTGTTTTGGCCGGCTCCTCCGACACGGAGGAGGAGGGGAGGAAGGAACCGGAAGGGAAGGAAGGGAAAGTCGGAGGACTGCTCCGCCGGTCTGTTTGCCCTTACCGGATATAAGCTGTTTTGGGAAAAATCGTCCGGCTAGAAACCAGTCCCTCGGGTACTAAAGTTCCCCCAGCCAATGCTTCCCCAGCCAGTTAACACAAAGCAAAGTAAAGTGAAATGAAATGAAATAAAACGTGACTTCGTTTTGTATAGTTTTTTAAAGGCGGGGTTGACATATTTTAAATAAATACATAAATAAATAAATATTTATTTATTGCATTTTTACCCCGCCTATCTAGTCGAACGACCACTCTAGGCGGCTGAGTAATAAGCCTGAGTATTTAAATATATATTAAAAAGATATCCTATATATATCAAAATATATCCCATATCAGTCGAATATTCTCAGTCCTGCTCTCAGTCATTGGGATAAGGGAGATTCTGGCCACCACATGTGGGGTGCCTGTGCATTTCAAATTGCGTTTGAAATTAGATGTTCACTCAGCCTTCTGGAAACGAAAGAAGAGTGCATCTGAGCATATGCAGAGTGTCTTCCCTTTAAACACCCCTGCACAACACCAGGCAGAGGAAATAATGGCGGAGGGGATGGGGGCTTAAAATTACATCACCTTTGGAAACAGGTTTCTAACCCTCACTCCCTCAGCAACCCTGGGAATTATAGGGTGGTTTTTTGTTTTGTTTTTTGTTTTACTAATATGCCCACAAGCAGCCTTAATAAAATTAAACCGTCTTCTTTTTCTTCTTCTTCTGTGTTACACTCCTAATTTCCCCCCCCCCCAGGTTTTAATTCTCACCGAGTTACCCTAAGCCAGTCCCAATCCTCAACCTGATCTACCTCACAAGGGTGTTGTTACAGGGCTGTTGACACATAGGCTGTCTTGAGTTCATTGCAGAAAAGGGAGGCCTTAAATGTAATTAATAAAGAACAAGATGGTCTCATAATCATAAGGTTTTTGAAATGCAAAATAGTCGGAATTGTAATTGTTTTTATTTGTTCCATTCTCCTCCTGTTCTTTCCCCCAAATGGTCCTGAAGGCAGGCAGATAACAGTAAAGTGCCAGGTGAAATACAAAGTAGCAATGAAAATATTAAGGGAAGCCAATAACATTGATATAGATAAAGCCTGTTTTTGTTGTTGTTGTAATCTATTTCACAGGATTCTCATGAAGATAAAAGTTGAGGGAAGAAGAAATATTTTTAGCATTATTTTACTGAAAACATTTATACCCCCTCCTTCGGCCCTTCTTTGTTTCCCCCAGTCCCCGAAGAGTATGGGATTTACTTGGGTGTGTCGGGATTTACTTGGGTGTGTCAGGATTTGCACCCATGACGAATCACATTCTGGAACCATAAAGATCTCTTAGCAAAATGTTGGAGGGTCAAAAGTTTTCAAAGCCACCTAACCGGTCTGTTGCCAACCATGAGAAATGCAATGATGTTCTGTGGCCATGTCACGTCCCCCCAAAAAACCCCTAAAAATAAACCAAGGGCTTTTGGTGGGACCAAGAGATCAGGGAACTCACATAAATACATACCAAGATATGCAAAATATTTTGTAGGTACTGGAGAGGTGCTTAATAGGGAATTTACAGGGGTACAAACGTCTCAGGTGGAAGAAGAGCCCAGCGTTTGAACCTGCTGGGTTGGGTCACTCCTTCCACTGTGGGTGAAGCTACCCAAATGCCGATGAATGGCCCTGGCAGTTTCTCCTTTCCGCCGCTGCTTCTGTTCCTCACAAGAAGGTTGGGGATTAATATCCTCGTGGAGTGGGGAAGCAGAGATCCAGACTTGATGAAAACAGCACAGAAGGGAGAGAGAAGGAATCAAGGCGGCTGCTCTGAAGCCCTGGAAGGACAGGCACGAAAAAAAAACCTGATTAATTGAAATATACCTCCATATCTGTCTGTCTATCCGTTAAAGAAAAATTTATTTTTAACACTTCTGTTGTCTGATCAGTGCTTCTTCATATCTTTCTGTATCAGTTATAACCTGTTACCCACAAGCCAGATTGAGTAGAAGTGAATTATAAACAGATGCAAGAAATCACAGCCGCAAGTAGATGCAGAATCTATGTTACCAACTTAGCTGAGAGCACGGGAATAGGTTTTACTTCTGAACTGCTGTATGCAAAGCAATGCAAAGCAAAGCAAAGCAAAATGTGCTGCTTATATACCACCCCATGGTGGATGGTTTACAATTTAATTATGCAGGCAACACGTTGGCCCCCCCCCCCCCCCACCTCGCAAGCTTGGTAGTCAATTTACCAACCTCGGAAGAATGGAAGGCTGAGTGAACCTTGAGCCGACTACCTGAGCCCAGAATTGAACTCAAGTCATGAGGAGAGTCTTAACTGAAGTACTGCAGTTTAATTTCTGCATCATGAAACTCCAGATATGCATCTCAAGGTGAATCACAGAGTTTTTACGTTCTTTTTAATCTGAGCTTTCTTCAGGGTGTAGAATCAAAGATAACCAAAGCCCTTACAAGGAATACTCTGACGATGAAGGGCAATCATTTCTTTACTTTAGTACATACAGTCTCTAAGGTCTACCAGCTAAGTGCTGTCTGTGCTAGCTGGGGGATTCTGGGAAATATAATTCAAACAAGGAGCATGTCTAAGTTGGGAACATGGGAACGACACATAGGTTAGGGCAGTGTTCGTGCCTCTGAACGCTAGAGGGAAGCAGCCCGTCATTCCAGAGTTGGCCAGATGGCACGCAAACATTCAGAAGTCCAGAGCTCAGAAACATTAACTTTTGGACTACAACTCCCAGAATTCCTCTTTTTCTATCCAAAATTATTAGATGATTATTATTTTTCTTTCCCCTATTCCTGAGAAACATTTCCTGCCCTGTGCGCTTCTCCAAACACCCTGTCTTCCAAACTCAGAAGCTTGTTGCATTTGGCCTCCTCAGCCACACTAGACACTGTTCCAAGATCTCTATTCAGACAACGTTACCATCGTCTCTCGAGACGGAAGGATGCCTACTACTATACTGCTATGTTACGTAAAGATGTAGTAGGGCTCGGGGAAGTTCCTTTTTAAAACTACAACTGATTGGTGATGCAAGCTGGAGGATTCTCAGAGGATGTAGTCAGAAGAGATAAACGTTCCAAGCTCTAGATCAGCGGTTCCCAACCTTGGGTCCCCAGATGTTCTTAGACTAAAACTCCCAGAAGCCTTCACCACTAGCTGTGCTGACCAGGATTTCTGGGAGTTGTAGTCCAAGACCATCTGGGGACCCCAGGTTGGGAACCACTAACCTATATGGCTCAGGTCACTAATTCAACTTGGGCATTCGTTTTATTACGGAGATGTGGGGACATGTGGCTCTCTAGATATTGTTGGACTACAACTGCCATCAGCCTGAATCAACACAGCCAATGCTGAGGCATGATGGGAGCTAAGATCTGGAAGCCCATCTGTTTTCTTGATTTATAACACTTAAATATAAAGGAATAAATTGTGGCCAGTATCCTGATACGTAGCTTTACCAGAGTAGGCAGAATGGTATCACTGGAAGTAGGAGACTGCTGTTAATTAGAGACTTCCTGGTTCATTTTTGGGTTGTGCACAACTCAGATGCAATGGTACACTGGACTAAATTGTTTGTAATATAATAACAAGATATTATTAGCATGTAATATGTTGTTATGTTCTGTCAAGTCAGTATTGACTTACAGCAACCCTAGCAAGGGCTTTCAAGATAAGTGAGATATTGAAGCAGTGGCTTTACCAGTTCCACAGCTCCGTGAACTTCCATGGCAGAGTGGAGATTTGAACCCAGGCCTCCTGAGTCTAAACCATCAGTCTATCCACTACACCAGTGGTCCCCAACCTTGGGCCTCCAGATGTTCTTGGACTTCAACTCCCAGAAATCCTGGCCAGCAGAGGTGGTGGCAAAGGCTTCTGGGAGTTGTAGTTCAATAACAACTGGAGGCCCAAGGTTGAGGACCACTGCACTACACCACACTGGGCATCCGTGATACTGATGCAGAGTTTTGGGTATTGGGTTAAATTCCTCTAGCTGCACAACAGAAATGCAGGGATTCACAGACTGGACCATTGCTTCATGTTCCCCAAAGCAGACCACCCTTTTTTTTCATCAAGTGGCACTTACAGTCTCAGTAACTCACTCTGAGACGTTAATAGTAAAAAGAATTTAAAAAGTTTCATCTACTTACAGGTCAGACAGCAAACTGTCAGGAACAGCTCTCAATAGACTCACTAACTGCCAACAGATTCCAGAGAGGGAAAAAGCTCTTTGGAGAGAGGTGATGCTCTTTTTCAAATCAGAGGCAGGAAAGGTACTCTCAGAATCGCTGTCCATTATTTTGATGAAATCTTGGGAAACGGGTGAGGTGCCAGAGGATTGGAGGAGGGCCAATGTTGTCCCTATCTTCAAAAAGGGCAAGAAAGAGGAACCTGGGAACTACAGGCCAGTCACCCTGACATCAACCCCAGAGAAAATTTTGGAACACATTATAAAACGGTCACTCTGCAAGTACCTAGAAAACCATGCAGTAATAACTAGAAGCCAACACAGATTTGTCAAGAACAAATCCTGCCAGACTTATCTGATCTCATTTTTTGCTTGGGTAACCTGCCTGATAGACAGAGGGAATGTTGTAGACATAGTATATCTTGACTTTAGCAAAGCTTTTGACAAACTGCCCCATGATATTCTGATTCGCAAGCTAACTAGGTGTGGGCTGGATAGATCAAGTGTCAGGTGGATACACAATTGGCTACAGAAGAATCATACTCGGAGAGTGATGATTAATGGGTCCTTCTCTAACTGGGAGGAGGTCACAAGTAGGTTCCTCAGGGCTCAGTCCTGGGGCTGCTGATCTTCCACATTTTTATTAATAACCTTGATCAGAGGGTGCAGGGAATACTAATCAAATTTGTGGATGACACAAAATTGGGTGGAACAGCTAATACCCTAGAAGACAGAAACAAAATTCAAAATGATCTTGATAAGCTGGAGCACTGGGCCGAACACAACAGAATGAAATTCAACAGGGATAAGTGCAAAGTACTGCACCTCAGAAAAAAGAAACCAATTGCACCTTTACAAGATGGGGGATACCTGGCTCAGCAATACTACAAGTGAGAAGGGTCATGGAATTGTTGTAGATCACAAGCTAAATATGAGCCAACAGTGTGATGTGGCTACAAAAAAGGCCAATGCTATTTTAGGCTGCATTAATAGACGTATAGTTTCCAAATCCCGCGAGGTGCTAGTCCCCCTCTATTCAGCACTGGTTAGGCCTCACCTTGAGTATTGTGTCCAGTTCTGGACACCACACTTCAAGAAGGATGCTGACAAACTGGAACACGTTCAGAGGAGGGCGACAAGGATGATCAGGGGGCTGGAAACCAAGCCCTAGGAGGAAAGACTGAAAGAGCTGGGCATGTTTAGCCTTGAGAAAAGAAGACTAAGGGGAGATCCTGTAGGCATCCTTCAGTCTCGAGAGACTATGGTAACGTGCTCTGTATGGAGGACTTGAAACAGCGTCTAGTGTGGCTGAGAAGGCCAGTTCGAGAGTGACAATCCCTTCCACACTGAAGACAAATACAAACTGTCCCCTGTCCAGCTCCCTGAATTTGCTGCTTTTGGGACTGCCTCTTTGCCTTGGCCTGCTGGACAAGGGTCTCTTCAAAATGGGAGAGGCCGTGATGCACCGCCTGCCTCCAGGCTGAACGCTCAGAGGTCAAGGTTTCCCATCTGTTGAGGTCCATTCCTAAGGCCTTCAGATCCCGCTTGCAGGAGATATGACAGCACTTTTTAAATACTAGAAAGGCAGTCATACAGAGGAGGGGCAGGATCTGATCTCGATCATCCCAGAGTGCAGGGCACACAACAATGGGTTCAAGTTACCGGAAGCCAGATTTCGGTTGGATATCAGGAATAATGTCCTAACTATTAGAGCAGTACGACAGTGGAACCAATGACCTCGAGAGGTGATGAGCACTCCAACACTGGAGGCATTCAACGGAGAATTAGATAACCCTCTGCCAGATCTGCTTTGATTTGTATTCCTGCCTTGAGCAGGGGGTTGGACTGGATGGTCTCATAGGCCCCTTCCAACTTCATTATTCTATCATTCTATGACAATCCGTAAACCTAATGTGGACAATGTGTAACCAGAAATAACTGTAAAACTTGTTTCTTCACTCTTCAACTTGGAAAGGAACCTCCAGCAGCCACCAAATTACAGTTTAATCATGAAACCACACCGTTACTGAAAGTATGTTTTCGTAAGAGGACACCACAAAAGTTAGTATCGAGAACTCAAGAGGAAGTAATTGAAATATAATATAATATAATATAATATAATAAATATAATATAATATAATATAATATAATATAATAATATACACAGTCTTGATTTATTATATTTATTACTCATCCTTCCTCCAAGTTGCTCAGGATGATTCTCCCTTTCCTGTACTTAGCCCACACACACATCAACCTGTAAGATAGATGGCAATAGGCTCAAGACCACCCAATAAAACAGTGTCGCTGTGTTGTGATTTGAACCCAACCCTTGACCCTGATCCTAGTCTGCTGCCTGGCGCTTCCTCTCATCCATTGCACTCCAGGTGTGCCTTCCAAGGTAAAAAACCCCAAGGATCCTTGGACTCAGCCGCCACCAAGATGGTCCCCAGCGGTTCCCCAGCAGCCAGCCACAACATGAGGGGACGGAACCATCTGTATGGCGGTATTGAGCAGGACTGGAGGAATTTCCTTCATTCTGGACTACAGCTCCCAGAATTCCCCAGTCAGCATGCCTAGTGAGCTTTGAGATGTTTTGGACTCCAGTTCTCAGCCACCCCAGCCAGCATCACCAATGCCAAAGGGACCGTGGGATTTGTAGTTCAAAATGTCTGGAGAGCTCAAGATTTCCCCTCCAAAATGGGAAACGGCACTGAGGACAAATTAGCAGGATCTGTGCCGAGAGCCAGGCAGGAATCTTCCACAGCCTTACAAGAAGACACTGGGGATGGAACCCGAGAACATCTGCACGGAAACCAAGTGCTCTGCCATTGAGAGAGGGCCCTTTTTGTCTTACCTGGCTCACACCTGTGAGGAACACACCCAAGGATGGAGGAAAGTCCTTACAGCGGATGTCCTTCTGCCTCCCCCGGTGGCAAGCGAAGCTAAAGGATAACATGAATCAGGTGAAATGATCTGAAGAAATGGGTTACAGTCTACAAAATTGCACAATTGTGCACCATCGACTCCAACTTATGGGGCCCCTTCTCAGGGGTTTCTAGGCGTAAAGCACTCAAAAGTGGTTTACCATTCCCTTTTTCCAATGCTGCTCTTTGCAGCCTGCCCAAGGCCACACAGGCTGGCTCTACTCACAAGAGGGCACAGGGGGAATCAAACTCCCAACTTCTGGCTCCACAGCCAGTGACCTAAACTACTGAGCTATCTAACCTGTGATAAATAACCATGTGCCATCAAGTCAGTTCTGATTTATGATGACCCTTTTCAGGGTTTTCCAGGTAGAGAATACTCAGCAGTGGTTTGTCGTTCCCTTCTTCTGGGGTTGCCCTGGGACTACCGTGCAGCTGGCCCAAGGGCACCCAGGCTGGCTCTACCCCCAGGAATTGAACTCCCAACCTCTGGCTCTGCAGCCAGGTGCTCTGAGTCACAGAGATGCTGTGGCAGACCTACATTTTTGGGGCTCTGAAGCTTGAGCTGTTATGGGGGCCCCTTTGCAACCAGCAACAAGGTCTGGATAACCACTGTTATCTTCTTCAGTGAGGTTGTTCCAAGACAGATCACCACAATTAAAAAAAAAGGAAAATGAACCACTACATCTAAGATTTGATGAAAATTGCTGCCCTGCATTATCTCACATGTCAAAGTCACTGGTGTGAATAAAAATATCATTTACACCTAGCTTACATGATAGTTTAGTAACCTTTTAATTTTTATTTTAACTATTATTTTGTATTGAATGACAATAAATACCTAATATATATATTTAAAATCCCTTCTCATATAGCAGGCCCAAATTTTTCAAGCAATGTGGACTAAAGTCATTTCTGGGGCATTACGAGCCCTGAAAGGTAAGCTTCGTTGATTTCCTAGTAGATCCACCCTGGGTGGGATGACTAGTAAAACTTTTGAGGCTTTAAGGTGGTATAAAGTGGTCTTATACGGGATGTGGTGGCGCTGCGGGTTAAACCGCAGAAGCCTCTGTGCTGCAAGGTCAGAAGACCAGCCGTCGTAAGATCGAATCCACGTGACGGAGTGAGCGCCCATCACTTGTCCCAGCTCCCGCCAACCTAGCAGTTCGAAAGCATGTAAATGTGAGTAGATAAATAGGTACCACCATGGTGGGAAGGTAACGGCGTTCCGTGTCTAGTCGCACTGGCCACGTGACCACGGAAACTGTCTTCGGACAAACGCTGGCTCTACGGCTTGGAGACGGGGATGAGCACTGCCCCCTAGAGTCGGACACGACTGAACTAAATGTCAAGGGGAACCTTTACCTTTACCTAAGGTGGTCTTTGGAATGCCCTCCGAAACGACATCCGACAGGCACCGACATTACTGACATTTCGGCGCCAGGTGAAAACCTTCCTGTTCCGGAAGTTTTTTAATTGAAGTTTTTAATTGAAGGTTTTAATTTTAATTAATAAATCATGGATCTAGATGGTTTTTGTAGATTGTTTTTATTTTTATTTTTGCTTTTATAGAGTATGGATGTAGCCGTATTGGTTTTTAGTGTCTGTTTTTAACTGAACTGTTTTAATGGATGTTGGAAGCCACCCGGAGACTCTTGCAGAGGGCGGGCGGCATACAAATCAAATCAAATCAAATCAAATCAAATCAATCAATCAATCAATCAATCAATCAATCAATCAATCAATGACTTTTTAGCCCCTATCCTATCGCAGTGTGCCCTTGTGGGAGGGCAACTGAGTAAGCGTTTCCATGCTCCAGTAGGTGGACTCCCTGTTTCATACTCACTCTCGTGCTGGTCACACAACTAGCTGTGGATCAGCCATATAACAGGGCATCTATTGGAGCAAGGGAAAGTGTACAGAATTTCCCCTAACCTCTGCAATGATACTTTGATGTTGTTGTTGTGAAAGACTACAGGCAAGCATGTTGGAAATTAAAGAATCATCACTGAGGTAAGTCCATGAAGGCATAAAGATTGTCTGACAGCAGGGGTGGCTACTGGTGGCCCTCCAGGTTCTGCAGGACTATAATTCAGTCAGGATAGCTCATGATTGCTGTAGATCAGCAATTTCTGGACAGGCACCCTGCCCTGCCATAGGCAGAGGTCTGTACATGAAGATACTGTGCTGTTCTGGAAACTGCACTTGAAGAAGGATGCCAACCGACTGGAGCCAGTTCAGAGGAGGGCAACCAGGAGGATCAGGGGGCTGGAAACCAAGCCCTAGGAGGAAAGGCTGAAAGAATTGGGCATGTGTAGCCTTGAGAAAAGAAGACTGAGGGGAGATAGGAGAGCCGTTTTCAAAGACTTGAAAAGTAGTCCTACAGAGGAAAAACGAAGATCATGGCCACTGGTCCCATCACCTCCTGGCAAATAGAAGGGGAAGAAATGGAGGCAGTGACAGATTTTACTTTCCTGGGCTCCATGATCACTGCAGATGGGGACAGCAGCCACGAAATGAAAAGACGCCTGCTTCTTGGGAGGAAAGCGATGACAAACCTAGACAGCATCTTAAAAAGCAGAGACATCACCTTGCCAACAAAAGTACACATAGTCAAAGCTATGGTTTTTCCAGTCGTGATGTATGGAAGTGAGAGCTGGACCATAAAGAAGGATGACCGTCGAAGAATTGATGCTTTTGAATTGCGGTGCTGGAGGAGACTCTTGAGAGTCCCCTGGACTGCAAGGAGATCAAACCTATCCATTTTGAAGGAAATCAACCCTGAGTGCTCACTGGAAGGACAGATCCTGAAGCTGAGGCTCCAATACTTTGGCCATCTCATGAGAAGAGAAGACTCCCTGGAAAAGACCCTGATGTTGGGAAAGTGTGAAGGCAAGAGGAGAAGGGGACGACAGAGGACGAGATAGTTGGACAGTGTCATCGAAGCGACCAACATGAATTTGACCCAACTCCGGGAGGCAGTGGAAGACAGGAGGGCCTGGCGTGCTCTGGTCCATGGGGTCACGAAGAGTCGGACACGACTTAACAACTAAACAACAACAGAGGAAGGGCATCATCCCAGAGTGCAGTACACATAACAATGGGCTCAAGCTACAGGAAGCCAGATTTAGGCTGACAATCAGGAAAAACTTCTTAACTGTTAGAGCAGTATGACAGTGGAACCCGTGACCTCGGGAGGTGGTGAGCACTCCAACGCTGGAGGCACTCAAGAGAAAATGGGACCACCCTCTGTCAGATCTGCTTTGATTTGGATCCCTGCCTTGAGCAGGGGGTTGGACCCGATGACCTGATAGGCTCCTTCCAACTCAATTAATCTATGATTCTATGAAAGCATTTACACATGATTTATCAAATTGGTTTGCTTCTAACCAAAGCAAGAGAGAGCTTCGGTACCATTGTGGAAGACCTTCTATGATTCTAAGACTCTGCATGGTCCCTGATTTGCTTCGAAGGTGGATCTTTGGAATGTACCCTGAACTGGTGTGGAGCAAGTTGAACCACATCCACTTGCATTTATGCCCGAGATCTGAATTGGTTCATACATTTGCAAAGTCAACACAATGGAAAACCATTGTTTTTGTATTGATGTACCTGACATTTTGTGGACACAGCAAAATCTAAAGAAGCGAGTAAACCTGCTAAAGTTGAGACAGCTCGTTTCAGGAGTTTGCACATTATGCGAGTTTAAAGTTTGCTTTCACACACAGACACCAGCACACTTAGCAGGCTGAAGCACCATGGATCCAACTGATTTGTAAGTTCGTTTCACTAAATCTGGGGTAAGTTTGCTTTGGAACCAAATCTGGCCACCTTGCTCTGTTTTAGCCCTCATACAAACCAGGCTGAATCAGGCCGACTCAGTTCAGAACATGGGATTTGTCTGAATCCAGTGCCAAGTCCTCATGTACACTGTCTGAACAGTGCATCATTTGAAGAACAGCCCATGTATTATGCAATCTTAGACTTCACATTTGTGCTACTTACACTTCACATTACACCTTCTCGTTGTTCACTGCTCTCATTGTTCTTTCCTTGATTTCTCCTCCCTTCCATCTTTTAAGAGGATATTAAAGACTGTCTTGTTTCAAGAGGCAGTCAAAGACATCCTCACGTAAGTTAAATTTGAAGTGTACTGTTCCACCATCGTTTGGGCTTTTGATTAGACATGGGCATGAACTGCTGGTTCGGTGGTTCGTGCTGGTTCGTTTCTTGGCCGAACAGGTGTTTGGCGGTTTCCAGCCCCGCCTCCTCTGACGGGCACTCACTCAGAGGCAGTGTCCGGAGGAGGCGGGGCAGGGAACCCAGGGCGCTGCCTCTGAATGGGAGCCTACCAGAGGAGGTGGAGCTGAGAAACTAACCAGCACAAACTGCCGAACCAGAAGTTTGTGCCCATCTCTATTTTTTATTTACTATCTTCATTATTTAGAGGTGTTTAACGTTGGTATATGGGGTGGAGGGCTTGTTGTTTTGTCTTACTGGGCCACCATTTTCCTTACCAGTTTCTGAGGCCGGCAGCATCTCTGTTCCCCATTCTTGCAAGTTCCAAGATCTACTTCCAGGAGGGTTCTGGTCTCGTTGCATCGGGTTCTGCAATAACCTTCCTGCAGAATGCAAGTCTGTGTATCTGTTTGCCGTCTGCGACCTGAACGGGGAAAATATCTCAGCACTGACGTCTGTACTAGCAATGGTCGGTTTTAGGCTAGTTTAGCAGAGGGCCTGTCCACACTGTGAAATTTGGTGCTATCTGGCTGGTGCTTAAAAGATCCTAATCTTCGGGGCAATCTATTTTAACTCTTGGTAACCCAAAGAGCTATTTTGCATCTCAATGAATCATACCAAAAAGAGTGCATGCCCTAGCCCTGTGCCAGAAAGATACGGGTCGGCTCTTAAAGGGAAAGGATGGATCGCTCTAAGAAGAAACACAAGCGGACAAGGTCTTCCCCCCCCCCCCATGCTAAACAGTGTTATCAGGGAACCATATACCATAACTATGTCTCAATGTGGACAGGCTCAGAGGTGAGCCAAGTTACTTCTAGAAGCTTTATGGATTACAGCTCCTAAAATCATCCAACCTGGAGACATGATGATTGGGGGTTTCTACGAGTTTGTAATCCATCAAAGTAACTTTTCCATGCTGTGTTGCATGGAGTGTCAATATTATCTCATGTTTCATCCTAGTTTTAGGTCCAGCGCAGGTCTGAAAGATTTAGCCCGAGAGTTCAAAGGTACACTGTAGGCTACAGTGCCAGCTGGCTTAGCCATTCCATCAGCTGACCCCAATGGACCAGTCGCAGCTCAGCAGACCCTATAAAGCCCTAAACTAAGAACATGGTCTGTTTGAACAACTCCACTGCACTGTGTGGGGATTGTCTAAGTGCCTCCTCCTTTTCTCTGGATGCTATTCTGGGATTCAGGAGCACTCGGTCTGGTCTATGCCTCTGTCTCTGAAATTTAATTTCTTTCCATTTCAGACCATGTACCACTAGCCCACTGAGATAAACAGCCAACAGGTCCTGCCAGTCTCTGACCCTTGATGAAGAACAGACTGGACATGCTTCTGGCTGTAGGATTATGGATTTATAATACAAAAACCAATCATGTCCCTTCCTTAGGTATGACACTGACCCAGGTGACACAAGACGTTCACACAATATGAGCAATGGTAGCCAATCGGCCAGCTTTATATCAACGGGTGCCCTTGGGTTGGCCCTGTGGGTGTCACTTGACTTCCCAAGCCAGGATTATGGGCTGGCTCTGTCTGATCCCACTTTTGTTGTTGTTGAGTCGTTAAGTCGTGTCCGACTCTTCGTGACCCCATGGACCAGAGCACGCCAGGCCCTCCTGTCTTCCACTGCCTCCCGGATCCCACTAGAGATGTCCAAATTTGTGTTTTTTGGACAAAACCCCTCAGAATTCTCAAAGCTGTAAACCCAAAACAGAAACCGGCACCTCTCTGAAACCCTCCTACTTCCTCCCATCAGCTGTCGCAATGGAGAAAAGAACGAGTACCTCACCCACAGGTCTGAGAGCCCAAAGCAGCCAAACTTTCTTCTGGGCAATCAAGTGGCCAAACAAGGCAAGAAGAACATCCCGCTCCCCCTTGAAGAAAATAAAATGGTCCTTCTTACCTGCTAGAGCAAGGAAGGACATGATCAACAGAGGAAAAAGAACGACAGCAAGGTTCATGGGTGAGAGTGGACCGGTGCACAGATGGTGGCTCAAAGCAATGCAGAGAGGAAAAAAGTCTGTGAATGGAAGATTGGTCCTTAGGTTAATGTTAGGTTGCCGAACAAACAACAGGCATGCAGGGGAAAATGCAAAATGATTTGTTTCTAGTTAGTTCCCAGTGCTCTTAGATTTCTGTCTTTGAGAGTCGTTCTGCCCCGATGCACCAGCCAGGAGGGAAATGGTTCTAGCTCTCTTTTCCTCTCCTGTTGAATCACAAGTCACTGGTGTTTTAACCTCAGATGTACTGAAGCCGTAGTTATGCAGCTACCCGCGGAAAGTTGATCTTTTAATGGGAACTAGGAACTAACGGAATCCTATTTTGATGATGATGAGGATAACAAGAATAATTATTGATAAAATTATACTGAAGAATGCAAAAAGACAAAAAAAAACAACCCAAAAACAAACCCTTAACATGGCCTGGATAGGTTATAAAAAGGCATTTGACTCATTGCCACCTGCCTAAAAATTTTGGGGATTAGTAAAAGTATTCAGAAGTTCCCCAAGAAAAACGTGGGAAAATGGGGAACCGTCTTAATGGCCCATGGTGAAGAAATTGGGGAGTTTAACATCAAAAGAGGAATATTTCAAGGGGAGTCATTGTCACCACTGCTGTTTAACATCTCACTAATTCCCATGTCAATAATCTTAAATAAAACTGGATTGGGCTTGTTTCAGAACAAGCAGGAAAAAAATCAATCATCACTTATACATGGATGACCTAAAACGATATGCAAAAAGTTCCACGGAGATAGAATCACTGCTAAACACTGTGCAAATATTTAGTGAAGATATCCAAATGAAATTTGGAATTGACAGATGTGTAGCTCTGTCTATACACGGTGGCAAGATCCAAAAACTAGATGGAATAGAGTTAAAAAATTGCAATAATATAAAATCACTCTCAAGTAATGAAAATTATACATACCTTGGAATACTAGAAGCAGATAACATCATGCACACAAAAGTTAAAGAACTGACAGAAAGGGAATATATCAAAAGACTGCAGAAAGTTTTAAAATCAAAATTAAATGGTAGAAATACAATCAAAGCCATAAACACATGGGCCGTTCCAGTAATTAGATACCCAGCTGGAATAATAGAATGGACTAAAAACAAACTAGAAGAATTGGATCGAAAAACATGGAAACTAATAAACATGCATCACACACTACATCCAAAAGCGATGTGGACAGATTATATTTACCATGAAAAATCGGAGGCCGTGGATTACTGCAAATACAGGAGGTAGTAGAGGAGGAAAAAAGAAGCCTAAATGATTATATCAGTACAAGCAGAGAAAAATTACTTAAGGCAGTAAAAATGGAGAATATTTTGAAAACGACAGAAACAAAGGCTCAATAAAAGAAACAACAATTTGAAAATAAATTAAACAGCTGGAAAAATAAACCACTACATGGACAACACCTGAAAAATATTGATGGAAAGCATGATCACAATTCAACATGGGCATGGTTAAAACTGGGGACCCTTAAGAAAGAAACCGAAGGACTAATTTTTGCTGCACAAGAACAAGCACTCCAAACCAATGTGATGAAAGCTAAGATCCAAGGAATTAGTGCTAACAGCAAATGTTGACTCTGCCAAGAAAAAGATGGAACTGTGTCACACCTCAAGTGTGAATGTCCAAAAATTGCAAAAACAGATTACAAAGTCAGACATGATAGAGTGGCAAAATTAGTGCACTGGTCATTATGCAAAAATATTACTTGCCAACCTCCAAAACCCCGTGGGAACATCAGGTAGAGAAGGTGTCAGAAAATGAGGAAGTCACGATCTTGTAGGATTTCAGGATCCAAATGGATAGACACCTTGAACGTAACACACCAGACCATAGTAATAGAATGAAGAAATGTCTGGATCATTGCACTTCCGGGGGATGCCAGAGTTGAAAATAAAGAATTGGAAAAACTAACAAAGTACAGAGACCTGGCAATCGAAACATCTCGCTTGTAGATGAAACACACTTCAGTGGTCCCCATAGTCATCGGGGCTTTGGGAACAATATCAAGCAATTTCACACAGTACTATAAGTAGTTGCAGATCTCAGAAATAGTACCACCAGAGCTACAAAAAGCAGCAATTTTAGGAACAGCGTATATACTACGTCAATATTTAACAGATACTTAGGTTTTTGGTTGAAAGTGGTTCCCAACCTTGGGCCTCCAGAGGTTCTTGGACTACAACTCCCAGAAGCCTTCACCACCACCTCTGCTGGTCAGGATTTCTGGGAGTTGAAGTCCAAGAACATCTGGAGGCCCAAGGTTGGGGAACCACTGTGTTATATAATACTGGTCAATGTTTTTATAATTTTGATTGACTCCTATAAAAGCCACGTTAAAGGCATTGAACTCAGGTGAAATTGGATGCTAAAACAAGAACCTAAGCACAGGAACGCATGTCCATGAATTCCATGCATGAACAAGGTTCCAGAGCAGGTGCCCCCCCGGGGGAAATTCCTCGCATCCAAACCTTGGATGGAACCGACTCTCCAGACAGTTCCGTCTCTTAAAGTCCTCCCCTTGTGCAGCGATCTGAAGCCCAAAGAAGGCCGTTGCACAGACAAAAGGGTGCATTCAGGCAACGAGAAAGGATTGTGTGTGATTGTACTGGAAAGAGAGGCTTTGCTGGGAGGGATCTCCCTTTAAGTAATCCTTCTGTTCTTGGAGGAATCTCTCCGGCCTGACTCAGAAATGTAGTAGTTCCCCCCCCCCCCCCCCCAAGGTCCTGCTTGGGCACGGATCAGGAAAAAGGCTGGTTCACAATCTCATGTATATCGTGTGATCGTCAGGAAATGGCTTTCCACAAGTGGTCCATTTCCCCATCTGGAGCTTTGTTATATGGTACTCTTAGAACCGCAGAGCTGGAAGGGACTCGATGGATCATCAAGTCCAGCCCCCATCAAGATCTGAGCACCCTCCAAAGTCTTCAAGGCCCTAAAATAAAACACAAGGACAGGTAGAATCACAGGCCATCCTTCCAAGGATTTGCCCCTCTCATGCACATGGATTGAAACTCTGTTGGCGAAATCAAGATGGCAAGATTCTAATTGCTGCTCCAGTGGAATAGAAGCTCCTTTCTTCATCCATCTCTCTTTCTCATTCTGAGCTGAAAATTTACAATTGTGGCCCTTTCCTTAGGATTTCCCCACCCTCTGGGATGAACCAAATAGCCCATATGGACAGGTTTAGTTCCAACCCTACATTCCACTCACCCCATCCCGAATACTAGAGATGGGTTGTGGAAATAAATCACAGGGGACAGCCCCCAAATATGGTTGTTTTCCCTTGTCGCTAAATAAAACCTTCTCATTCAGTGGCAGTCTACCTTGGATTACTGATTGCTGGATGGGGAGAAAAAAAGGCATGGGCTATCTTGCTTTCATACCTTGCTTGTAGGCATGCCAGAAGAAATTGGCTGTCCACTTCTGGAAACAAGGTGCAGGATTAGCTGAATCCTTAGGTCTGATCTGTTTCTGGGAAAAGTTAGAGAGCAACTAAACAGGTGTTTTTGCCTCTGTTCTCACTGTTCCTTTTGATCCTTCTTCTATTGATTCCATGACGTTGGCACTAAAGGTCTGATCTTTTGGCATGAGTACACGGTACGTTTTGGTTGGCCAGCAGGGATTGCTTTTCTTGCTTATTTGCTTGATTTTGGTAGCATTTCCCCTGGCTCTGTTTCGGCTTGTTTATGGCTTGTCTGATCACCATTAGGGCAGTTTCATGACATGTCCAGGTGAGGTTACTGATCATGTGCAGAGTGGGCCACGGTTTGGGAATAAACCTTCCTCCTGGATGGATGGGTGGGTGGGTGGATGGATGGGCGGGCGGGCGGGCGGACAGATGGGCAGTTGGATGGATGGATGGATGGGTGGGTGGGTGGATGGGTGGATGGATGGGTGGGCGGGCGTACAGACGGGTGGAGAAACGGGCAGGTGGATGGGTGGGTGGATAGGATGGGTGGGTGGGTGGGCAGGTAGATGGGCGGATGGGCGGGCAGGAGGACGGACGGACGAGTGGGCAGGTGGGCGGACAGACGGGCGGGTGGATGGGTGGGTGGATGGTTTTTATTAGTTACATTTCTATCCCATCTAGTGCTAAACACAACTGACCAATCCTACCCACAAGAGTGTAAATAAAGAGAACCAACAAACATTAAAACCCAGGTTGTCCAAAAAATAAAGTAAACCTGGATGGCAAATCAAAGTCAATAGTCGATTCAGTTCATGGTGTTTGCTTGTCATCTGCACATACTGGGAAGGGCTACATCTGCCATGCACTTTGCAAACTGCATTTTTTAAAATGTTCTTTTCTCTCTCTCTCATTGTTTAAGTCTATAGCACTATTGTGGCAATCCTAGTGGCAGTAATGTTAAGGCCGTGGTTCCCAACTTTGGGTCCCCAGATATTCTTGGACTGCAGCTCACCGAAATCCTGGCCAGCATAGCTGGTGGTGAAAAGGCTTCTGGGAATATGAGTCCAAGAACCTCTGGCATGTTTGGGAACCACCAAAGTTGGGAACCGCCATTTTGAAGGCTTCCTCTTGCTGTCCCGAGGTCCCCAAAAGCTTCCGCCAGTCAAAAGGTTTCCGTAGGGACCCTCTGAACCTGAGAGGGAGAACAGGATATTTTTAATTGGAGATAAAAGCCTCTGGCTGATGGCATCATCAGTTTGTGCAGATCTAAAGTGTCAAAGCTATGGTTTTTCCGTAGCGATATATGGAAGTGAGAGCTGGACCATAAAGAAGGCTGACCGCCGAAGAATTGATGCTTTTGAATTGTGGTGCTGGAGGAGACTCTTGAGAGTCCCCTGGACTGCAAGGAGATCAAACCTATCCATTCTGAAGGAAATCAACCCTGAGTGCTCACTGGAAGGACAGATCCTGAAGCTGAGGCTTCAATACTTTGGCCATCTCATGAGAAGAGAAGACTCCCAGGAAAAGACCCTGATGTTGGGAAAGAGTGAAGGCAAGAGGAGAAGGGGACGACAGAGGACGAGACGGTTGGACAGCGTCATCGAAGCGACCAACATGAATTTGACCCAACTCCGGGAGGCAGTGGAAGACAGGAGGGCCTGGCGTGCTCTGGTCCATGGGGTCACGAAGAGTCGGACACGACTTAACGACTAAACAACAACAAAAAATTACACAACAGAATTTCAGACACTGAGAAGGGGCCTATCATTGATATCCTCAATGTTGTGTTAAAATAAATATTAGAGTCAGTGGGATGTGGTGGCTTGGATCATGGGTTGGGACCTGAGAGATTGCGGTTCAAGGCCCACATTGACCCAGTAACATTGCTGGGTGCCCTTAGGCTACTTCCCCCTCTCTTTCTCTCACAACACTGTTTTGAGGAGAAAATAGGCAGAGAACCATGTCTACCCTCTTAAGCTCACTGGAACGAAAGTGGGATATACGTATAACAAATCAGTAAACAAGTGGATTAAAAAAAACAGCCACAGTGTGTGATTCCTTTGCATTTTTCTTTGCACTCCCACTGCCTGGAGAATTCTGGGAGCTGTAGTCCAAAAACACAAACCTGAACACTTACGGTATACATAAAACGTAGCTCTGGTGTGGAAAGGGGAATAACTTTGGTGAAGGGTAGAACTCAGTGGCTCGGAGTGACTGAGCCAGCTACAGCCATTTCCGGGACAGGGGTAACCTGACCACAATAGTCCATGGTCTGGGAACCTCCTGGTTAGACTACTGCCATGCATTCGACATGGGGCTACCCTTGAAGATGACATGGTTGCTGCAGCAAGTGCAGTACGCAGTACCTAAATGGCTAGCAAGAACATCCTTCAGAAAACACATGATGCCAGTTCTGAAGCTTGGGATCTGGATATTTGAAGGAGCGCCCCTCCGTAGACAAACTGGCCCAAGATCTGCTGGGGAAGCCCTCCTCTGTGTCCTGTCATTATGTGGAGACCCAGGGGAGAGCCTTTTCTGCCGCAGCACCCTAACCGTGGAATGCCCTCCACTTCGGGGGGGTTGATTGGCGCCAAGTTTGGCATCCTTACGGCTCCAGGTGTAGGTGTACGTCTTTATTAGAGCGCCTTTGGGGCTGAGGATCGTGGGCCTGCGCAGGTTTTACTGGACTGGTGTGAATGTTTTAAATGTCTGAACGTTTCCATTGGGTGTGGTTTGGTTTTCAATGATTGTAAACGGCTTGCGTTTTAAATAGCTTCCTACAGCTTTGTAGCCCACCCTGAGATCCTGCGATAGAGGATGGCCTAGAAATGTTTAAATAAATACACGTTTTAACGACAGACCGACCGACCGACCAAACGAATGAACAAGCAAGCAAGCAAGCAAGCAAGCAAACAAACAAACAACCATCTGAACGCTCCTACAAAACCTGGGAGTACTTTGCTTTCCAGAAGATCTTGGCATCAATATCCTCAGCTCTCCATCCCATAGGAGGCCTGCCCTCCTGTAAGCCATGATTATAGGAAGGCTCCGTCGTCCCCCGATTCTCCTCCACCGAGTAAACTCTCTCACTCAGCCGTGGCTCTTTCAGCTCCGCTGAAGCATAGCAAGAAACTCCACTGGTCCGAGAGATCTCTCCAGAGAAGCCGGCAATTGCCAAGCCATCCTCTGTCCCCCCCCCCCCCCCCCGTGTCCCCTTGCTTTGCTTTATTTCCTTGCAGAGGTCAATCCGGTCTCTTAGAACGTTGCAACCCATGGGGCTCCCAATGCAATGAGGCCTTCCTTTAGGGAACCGTTGACCCCATAGACAGATTAACCTGGAGCTTCAGTTGAAAGAAACAGAGCATCTCCTGAATCCCCTGTAGGCTAGATCTGAGTCCTTGGTGGGGTGGATTAGACCCGTGAGCAGGAATCCCCTTCCCGCCACACACAGCTGAGGGAAGATGCTGGCTTCAGGAACTCATCATTTTCAGACCTACTGCAGAAATTGTGTCATGAGCTAAAAAATTCAAAACCTGTCTCTTCTCTGGCCACGAACCCATTAATAATAACCCATCCGGGATCCATTTATCATTTCTATGGATTGTCGTTTAGTCCAGTGTTCAGTACGCATCCTCCTCCTCCACATATTAGCAGCATGCATATCTGTGCGGCAAGGAGAACACTGTGCCATGTTCTTCATGAAAACGTTCCCATTCATAATAATATATCTTAGAACTGCAGAGCTGGAAGGGACCCTATGGATCATCCGGTCCAGCTTCTGTCATGGAGGCACAGTCGAGAATTGAACTCCCAACCGCTGGCAGACCCAAACCACTGAGCTACCCAGCAGTTCTTGCTGAAGGAAGCAGTATTACTTCTTAACATCAGGGGTAACAGAACCTGTTATGCACTAAACACAACAAAGAGTCTTGCAGCAGTTTGAAGACAAACGTTTATTTGACAGAAGCTTGTTTAGTATGCTGGTTACTACCTATAAAGCCCTATATATGCTATTTGAAGGATATGGCTTTTAAGATCTTCTGGGGAGGCCCTTCCCTCAGTTCCACCGCCTTCCCAAGTTCCCAAGCTCATTTGATGAAGATACAGGAGAGGGCCTTCTCGGTGGTGGCTCCCAGACTTTGGGACTTGCTGCTCTGAGAAACCGTGTTGGCCCCTCCCTCTTGTCCTTCCATCATCAGGAAAAGGCCTTTCTCATCCAGCAGATTTTTAAGCAAGAAGCATCTGGAGAATGCTTGTTGGTTAACCTGCACATTTAAAAAATGTTTTAAAATAGTTTTTAATCTTAATATATGTTCAATTGTTTTCAATCTGTTATTTCTATAGTATTTTAAAAACTCGTTTGCTTTATAGTTTTCATTGTTGTGAGCCAGCTGGGGTCCCCCATGGGGAGAAAGATGGCACGTCAACCAACCAACCAACCAACCAACCAACCAACCAACCAACCAACCAACCAACCAACCAACCAACCAACCAACCAAACAAGCCAGCCAGCCAACCAACCAACCAACCAAACAAGCCAGCCAGCCAACCAACCAACCAACCAAACAAGCCAGCCAGCCAACCAACCAACCAACCAACCAAGCCAACCAGCCAGCCAGCCAGCCAGCCAGCCAGCCAACCAACCAACCAACCAATAAATAAATAGTTTGAAGACAATTCTTTTATTTGACAGAAGCTTGTTTGGCATAAGGGGACACCTCTGATGAAGTAGGTTGGGCTGCACACAAGGCTAGGCCAAATAAAACCGTGTAGGCCTTAAGGTGATACAACAGTCTTCATTGTTTTGGCTGTGACAGACTAGTAGGGCTGTCTCTGCCCCCAGAAATTTTGTAATGAGTTACCAAATGTTTTCAAGTCGATTAGCCTGAGACAATCGGCCGTCATAGGTCAATGCGGTTCACAGCCTGCTGTTTCAAACTGTTGTGTTTCCACCTGTCCTGTTTTCACAGCTCATTGTTTAATTGCCTCCTCCCACTAAGCATTGTGGCTGTCTCCCAGCTAGATCAACTGGAACTGGGTAGCCTGTGATGAAGATGCTTGCTTCCTTAAAATCCAGCTGCAGGAAATATGGAAGGAGGTTTTGAGCAGCCTCCATGCGAGATTTGACACTCTTCAACATTTTTTGGACAAAAGAATAGAAAGAACCCTAATCAAATCTAAAAACAAAAGTGGAAAAAAGGGAGGCTGAATTGGCCCCTAAGAGCAAACCAGAAAAGTGACATACACCAGTGGGCAAAGCCTTTATTAAGACCAACTAAAATTCCACCAGTGTGCATGCTTTCAAGCTTTTTAGAGAAGTGGTTCCCAAACTTGGATCCCCAGATCTTTTTGGACTGCAACTCCCAGAAGTCTTGGCCAGCACAGCTAGTAGTGAAGGCTTCTGGGAGTTTTAGTCCAAGAACACCTGAGGACCCAAGGTTGGAAGCCACTGCTCTAGACCACAGACATGTTGGATGCAAAGCAAAGCAAAGCTGAATTAGGCATCCTTTAGTTTCGAGAGACTATGGTCACGTGCTCTGAACAGAGGACTTGGAACAGCGTCTCGTGTGGCTGAGAAGGCCAATTCGAGAGTAACACAATCCCTTCCACACTGAAGACAAATACAATCTGTCCCCTGTCCAGCTCCCTGATTTGGCTGGTTTCGGGACTGCCTCTTTGCCTCGGCCTGCTGGACAAGGGTCTCTTCAAATTGGGAGAGGCCATGCTGCACCACCTGCCTCCAGGCTGAGCGCTCAGAGGTCAAGGTTTCCCATCTGTTGAGGTCCATTCCTAAGGCCTTCAGATCCCGCTTGCAGATATCCTTGTATCGCAGCTGTGGTCTCCCTCTGGGGCGATTTCCCTGCACTAATTCTCCATATAGGAGATCTTTGGGAATCCGACCATCAGCCATTCTCACGACATGCCCGAGCCAGCATAGACGTCACTGTTTCAGTAATGTATGCTGTTTATATACCACTCCATAGCACTTAAAGCATTCTCTGGACGGTTTACAGTTTAATTATACAGGCTACACATTGCCTCCTTGAGGAAGGTGGGTAATCAATTTACTGACCTTGTAAGGCTGGAAGGCTGAGTAAACCATAAGCTGGTTAGCCAGGACTGACCTGGATGGTGAGCAGAGTTTTGGCTGCAGTACTGCAGTTTAACCACTGCAGGATCCTTATCCTATGACACTGCAATCTTTCAAGCAACAGTTCCTGGATTTTATTGTCCATTTGCAATGTCTGTTCTTGCAGATGTCTTTTACTTAGTGGATACAATTGAAGACGCCTTCTCAGCTCCAGAGAGAAGTTGTCCAGTAACAACTATAGATTTTTCCTTCTGAATCACCTGCCCCTATGGAAATTGATCCTCGGGATTTTAAAAACGCCTACAGATTAAAACGCCTACTGCTCACTGGAAGGACAGATCCTGAAGCTGAGGCTCCAGTACTTTGGCCATCTCATGAGAAGAGAAGACTCCCTGGAAAAGACCCTGATGTTGGGGAAATGTGAAGGCAAGAGGAGAAGGGGACGACAGAGGACGAAATGGATGGACAGTGTCATCGAAGCTGCCAACATGAATTTGACCCAACTCCAGGAGGCAGTGGAAGACAGGAGGGCCTGGCATGCTCTGGTCCATGGGGTCACGAAGAGTCGGACACAACTTAACAACTAAACAACAACAACAGCAGATTTTTAAAAATGAAATGTTTTAACAGAGGAAAACTCCCAAGGACTCTGTAAAGAAAAGCTGGTTTTTGCACACACACCCTTTTAAGGAGACAGACTTAAAGAAAAGATCCGTGCATGTTTATGCATACCAGACACAAGACTGGAACAAGCAAACAGAGCGGATGCACTGGCCACACCACTGCAGGAGTGTCAGATGGTGCTGGAGAAGGCAGGATTGGAGCTGACGGGTTCGAATCAGAAAATGGCTCAGGTTAGTTATGGAGAAACCTCTTAGCAGCACAGTTTGGTCATGGAACCAACAGCTTAAAGGACTGGTAGATTCTCATTCTCATTATCCTTGGCCATGTTGGGTGCGTAGGATAGAATCTAGAACATTTACCTTCAAAAAATCTTGCTTTTTGTCAACAAGCCCTGGAATCTCCCACAGGGCATGCTGGCAAAGGGCTTCTGGGAGATGTAGTCCAAAAACCCAACTTTTCCACACTCTGACTTGGAATCAAACATATCACAAGGGCGCCAAGCTGGAAAAGGCTACCTTATTTCTTCTTTTTCATCCCTACTGTATTTCCTCAATGCATTCGGTCTTCATCCAACTCGCTCCATTGCTGGCCATGGCTACCTAAGCTTGATGAATCCTGAAATCCAGATGGATGTTGGTTTGATCTTCATTGGCTCAGTTACTTTATGTTTCTCACAAAGCAGTTTAGAAGGAAAGTTCTGCCTCACAGAAGGGGTAACTATTTAGTGAGAAAAAAATGATTTCACTCGCTGGGAAGCACACTGGGAAATTTGGGCACCACATTCAACTGGCCATACAGGGAGGAGGAAATTAGCTAAACAGCCTTGTTTGCAGCTTGTTAACATAAGCTGTCCTGTAGCCTTCAAGGAGGCATGGTTACAGAAGAACTGCTTTAATAAGCTGTAAACAAGGACTGAGTGGCAATTTCCTCCTTTCGTTTCCTTCTCCCATTTCTCTCTCTCTCTCTTTCATGATGTCTAGGTGCCCTAGAAAAACAGTACTGGCACCACACTATTCTTAAAAAGAAGAAGAAGAAATTGGATTATTTGCATTATCTTTCCCCCATCCCAGCTGCTGCACCGTCACATCAACCACAGCACACACTTTTCTGTATTGGTTCACACCTTCTGAACTGATGCAAATGGATCCACTGTGGGAAAAAGTAGAAGCCCCAACAGTGGAGGGGGAAACTATGGATTTGGGGAAGGAAAACTTCAGGCTGATTTGCATTTGCTTTCATCTCATGAGGTCAACAACAACAACAAAAGTGAAACAGACCATCCCAATCCCATAGCATTTCCCACATTTTTTGTCAATGTAGCCACAGAGTGATTGACCTTGACTGTTCAGCCCTTCCTGTGTCTCTGCAAGCAGAAGGGTGCTCCTTCAACATCCTGGTGGATGGGGTTGGCTGAACCTGATGCATGCAGAAGAGGAAAACAAAAGGAGAGGAAATGGGCAGGGTAGAAGGAGGGAAGTATGGCTAGATAGCCTCCAAGGAGCCTTGCTAATGCCAAACAAGGAGATGAGAGAAGCCTGTGAACAATGGCCCTTGAGAACAAGGCTGGAATGCATTGTTTTAGGCACCAGAGGGCAAGAAATGCAGCAGTAAATACGACAGCATCTACGTCACAGCCTGACGATGATGCATGCAAGCACCCTTTGGAGCTGTCCACAGTATGCTCTGCTCAGCCCAGCGCTCTATAAAAGACCCGGTTCCCTGAGCATCACCACCATCGACTCTTGGGCTCATCTCACTTGACTCCTTTCCTTCTGCACACCGTTAGAAATCCACCGACCCATCTTTCCACCATGAGGGCTCTTTACTTTGCCATGGTTGTCCTCTTCCTGTTCGCCACCGCCATGACTGTTCAAGGTAAGGACTGGCCTTCAAGGGAGTAAGAAGAAGGGGCAGCGTGTCCAAGGGTTGATTTTGGAGGGAGTCGAAAATAAAATTGCCAGCATCCTATTGCCTTTGTCCAAGTCTCTTGGACAAAGACTTGGAGAATTGTGCAAGGTTCTAGTCGCTGCTCCTCACAAAAGACATTGGTGAGGTGTAGAAGGGGCTGAAAAGTCCAACTGCAGGGATCAAGTGGGTGGAACAAGCTGTTTGCAAATGGTAGGGCCTGTCTAGTTTAGAAGAAAGGTAATTAACGGGTGGGGTGATATCTATGCATCAAGGTAAGGAGAAAGGCAAGATGTTTCTCCCTCTTCAAAAATAGCAGAATCCAAAAGAGTCATGCATTGACTATGAATTGTAACAAATGCAGGACAGCTCAAGGAAACATGTCATCAATCGGGGTAGCTATGGGATTTGCTCTATAGGATACAGTTGAATGGCAAGGGAATTAAACAAATTCCTGGAGAATAAAGTTACCAGGATAGCTCAGTGGTTTAGGTCTCTGGCTATGGAGCCAGAGGCTGGGAGTTCGATTCCCCACTGCGCCTCCAGAAGAAGAGCCAGCCTGGGTAGCCTTGGGCAAGCTGCACAGTCCCAAGACACCCCAGAAGAAGGGAAGGGTCAACCAGTTCTGAGTATTCTCTACCTGAAAATCCCTGAAAAGGTGACTTTGGATGCTGAAAATCCCAGCTTTGTGAAGAATCCTAAAAAACCCTCAAATACAGTGGTGCTATGGTATTAGCAAGCCATGTTCTAGAATGTCTATATGGACCATATGGCTTCTGATACCTTTTCTGTGTGTGCAAGCTAGTGGATCTGATTTGAACTTCATCAGTTTTGCATTATCTTCCTTCAGCAAGGTGTAAAACACCATTAACAATCCTGTCAGGACAGGGACATGGGAAGCTTTTGCCACCCTTTGCTCACCCAGCCCAGAAATAACAAGACAAGACACAGGTGTTGGGTTTAAAACTTGGGCCACAACTTTATTAACTATTTAAAGTCATCCCCCCAAATGCATGGGGACCTACTGTCGTGCGATATTCTTTAATGCCTGGATGATCATCGATCTCCGGACATTTCCTATAGCAGGGCGAGTTCCTATTTCAGAATCGTGCCTTCAGATGCTCTGTGACTTGGTATCCCCCAACCAACTCTCCCGCCGAGCCTCATGACCCTAAGCGGGCAGCTGGTTGGGAGATTGTACCTTGTAAAGCCCACCTCTCATCTGACAGCCGATTGTCAGACCTTGAGAGAGAGATGGCCAAAATGTTGTCACCACGTGTCAATCCTGAACTCCCCCAAGCTTTATTATCGCACTACCCGCCACGGCATGGGGCTATTTATATTCCCCACGCCCGCCACCCAAGCCAAAAATTTCAGCTCGGAGGCCCTGCTTGACCTCCTAGGCGTAGCAGCATTAGCTGCCTCCCTTGCTAAAGCTCTCTTCCTTTCCAGCTCGCTTAACTTAGCTAGGATAGCACTATAATCGGGCCACTCCTCTTCGTCTGATGAAGACAGCGCGGGGGTCACCCTGCCTGGAGTCTTATGCTCTGTAGGCTGCTTTCCTTTCTTACCACCCTGTCCTTTCTTTGAAGCCATAATAGCTAGACTCTCGAGAGTATTAGCAGTTGCCGCCTGGCAGTACCAAATGGAATTTAGTTGATAACCACTCTCGACAAATGAACTCTATTTTAAATATTTATTACTGATCCTATCTAGTTATTGATTTATTTGAATTCTTTTTTTAATTGTTTATTATTTATTAATATTATGTTCGATATGATTATTATTATTATTAACACTATTTTAATTTTTTTATTTATTTTTTAAAGCACTCTATCAATTATGGTTACTTAACTTGCAGTGACCCTGCGAGCCAGCAGGGGGCGGTGCTACAGACCTCTGCTCTGCGGCCTGTCCCTCTTTTTTTTAAAAAAAAAATTGTATGTAATCAAATGAACTACCAGCAGGTGGCGCTGCCACCAGATCAACTACTGGCTGCTTATAAATTGATACAATTCCTGTTGTTTCCTTATTTTATTTTAAAATTGAAGCCCCACCCACCCAAGCACAAAGGAACCCAGTGGGTAGGGGTATGGGAAGGGGAAGGATAGGGAAAGAGGTGCAACAACAAACCCACTTACCCTTACTAAAGGAATTGATTCTACTTGCTTAAATACCCAATTAAATTAAATGAATTTAATTAATTTATAACTAACTAAACCTGAAAATATGAACTAAGTACCCTGTTAAAACACTCCACAAAATCGTAATTAATATATTTATTTATTTATTTATTTATTACATTTATAGCCCGCCCATCTAGTCATATAGACTACTCTGGGCGGGTAACAACATATGATGAAACAATTTAACAATTTAAAATCATAACAATATATTACTAAATAAACAATGATCCAAGATGGGAGAAAACACAAAATAACAAAAATTCAGACGGTGGGTGGAGGGAAGCCTTGCTTAAACAGCCAGGTTTTCAGTTGGCATTTAAAGTTGCCCAGCGACGGGGCCATGCGACTCTCAGGAGGGAGGCTGTTCCAAAGACGAGGAGCCACTGCCGAGAAGGCCCGGTTTCTTGTTTTTTCCTTCCGGGCCTCCCTCGGCGTTAGGCTCCTCAGCCTCACCTGATATAAACAATATAAACAATGAAATGCAACAGCAATACCCGCAAGCAGCCAGATGAATTAACGGAGAGGGAAAAAAAGGGGGAGGAGAGAAAATGGAGGCACAACAGGGAAAAAAACACCCCGATCTTCTAAACCCTGAGCACCCCAAACGAACACTAAATACAAAGATCCAACTAATAAGAAAATTGAAGAAAAAACTTAGTGTTGCTCAGCTGTGGAGCGCTCCGATCGACCGAAGAGAACGGGAGCCGCGCTTGCAAAAGCGGAAACCCTCTCTCCGGACCGACGTGAACTCCTTGCTGGAAAGGCAGCAAAAGAGGCTGCCGTCGAGGGACCCAGCCTTCTTAAAGGCTCGTCCCTCCTTCCTCCTAAAGGCTGCGTCACACCGCGACGCTTGTATCCGGGCGGGCGGGCCAAGCCTCCCCGAAATGGCGACCCAGCGCCATTTCGGCGAGGTCATTCTGTCAGGATTTGCACCACACAGAAATGGTTGGAGTTGTTGCAGCTGTATTTTTTTGGTTGTGAGCGGTTGTTCAAAAATCACACACACACACCCATTTGATCTCACGCAAAGTGTACCAAAGAAAAGGTGGGACACAAATCACATCTCCTCAGAGACAAGAGGGCCCGTTCTCAGAGGTGCTGTAGAGCAGTGGTCCCCAACCTTGGGCCTCAAGATGTTCTTGGACTTCAACTCCCAGAAATCCTGGCCAGCAGAGGTGGTGGTGAAGGCTTCTGGGAGTTGTAGTCCAAGAACATCTGGAGGCCCCAGGTTGGGGACCACTGCTGTAGAGGGAAATTCCAGCAGCTGCTGAGGAAGCAGGCCTTCCATGCGGAAGCACCACCAGGTGGTTTGCTTTTGCTTTTGGGTCCATTGGCAACCCTGCCACACCGGGCATCCTCTCTAGATCTCAGGGTTGGGGGGGGGAAAGCGTCCACAGGGGGAAAGGCCATTCTGCTTGGTTTCACTGTTGGCCGTCTCTTCTCTTTTCAGGATACAAACCCTACACCTGCCACAGTGCGGGTGGCGTCTGCGCTACTTCCTGCAAGAATTACGGGGGCACTCTGGGTGTCTACGGTTGTGGCAAGGGGTATTATTGTTGTGGTCCTTACAAGAGTGGATGAAGAGGAGAGAGGTCCCCGCCCCATCCCTGACAAGGGCCAGGAGGAGCTGCTGCCACCACTCAGCCATCTGGAAGGCGCCGTGTCTACTTTTTCTCCTCAATAAAGGCATATGAGTGTCTTGGGCGTGTCCCGTGTGCTTCCTTGTGGAGAGTCTGGAGAAAGAAGGGGTTTTAGGAAGCCAACTCACATTTTTTTTTATTTCTTTTCTGCTTTCTAGTACACAATCCGCTTTATGGCATTCCTCAGCTCTCTCTAAAAGTGGGCAGGTTTCTCTGCACCAGGGCTCAGCTCAAAGCCCCAGTGGATTCTGCAAACGTGTTCACCCTTCAACACAAATGAAAATCAAGCCCATGACTTTGGTCAATATTGGAGTGATTTTTGGGGTGGGGATGGGGGTGTTCTCAAACCTGCTCCCCGTGTTCCAAGCACCCACGTGGACAGAATTCTCCCCTGTGGGCTCCAAGTCTGAAGGGCAACCACCCTCAAAGGCATTGTCCTGCCGTCCCATTCTGAGTGAAGGCAATGCAGGAAGCCCTCCCTTGGAATTGGCTTCTGTCATGCTTTGTGACATAGTCAGAAGTAACTAGGTAATGGACAACTCACAACAGCCATGTTTCTCATGAATCACCTGTTTTTAAAAATGTCAATACTGGGCAAATATCAGAGATGCCAATGGACGCTAGTTGAAGAAGGTCTTTCGAAGAAGGTTGGCGTTTGGTGCGAATCATTTTCCCCCCTTTCAGTTTATTGTTTCAGTTTCAGTTTCAGATAACTTATTTATCTGCAACCACAAACTCCCATTAAGTCTTGCATCCATCCTTATGGCTTCCCCCAAAGAATCCTGGCAAGTGCTGTTTGGTGAGAACGATCGTTGGCATGACTGTTAACTCCATTTAGCTTTAGGACATAGATTAACCCAGAGATGAAGGCCTAAACAGAGATGCTAAGATCAAACCCTGCCAAGAAGCTCAAATTTCCTAGATAACAGTGTGGCTTTTATAAAATGAGAAGACCTGCATCCTGAGTTATCTATCTGTTGTGCCCTGCATTGTCAAAAAGCCCCTTCTACAACAGAACAATTGATTGATGGAGCCAGAAGGGCCTTGGAGGTCATCTAATCCAGCCCCACAAAATGCAGAGTTTTCAAGGCAGAACATCTCATGACAGTTGGGTCATCCAGACACTGCTTAAATAACCCTGTTGAGCAGCTCTTACTGTTACGAAGTCCGTTCAAATGTCCTTCTGTAAAGTTCCCACCAATTTCTTGACTTCCTACCAGGGATGTTGGCAAGTCCTTGGGTTTGAATCCCAAGTCCAAGTCTTTGGTATCTTATTTATTTATTCAATTTGTATCCCACTCCCATTTAGTACCACACCACTTCTCTGGGTGGGTTACAACATGTACAATAGAAAACAAAAATAAAAAATAGAGACATTAAAACCAACAGCAATAACCCTTTTAAAAACCAACAACACCAGATGGCACTGGCTAATCCCAAGAGTGGAAGGAGGTAAAGGGGGGGGGGAGGAGGGGAAAGAAAGAAAAGGGAGGGGAAGGTGGTCAGCTGGGGTCGGTGTGGAAAGCCTCCCACACCCAACTTTCCCAAGATCTAGAGAGATGTATTGGCAGTTATCATAACGGGAAGAAAATGCCACCCCAAATATAGCCACAGTAAACACCACTATTAGAAATGCTCAACTGTTCTTTTCACACCTTCAGTGAAAATGAATATGAGGAGTACAGCTTCCAGAAGGACTTAGAAATAGAATATGCAATTATAATATGGAAATTAATATAATAGTGATTCAGAAACAGCAGTCAGCAAGCAGTGTTACTCTCCTATAAAGACCTGTTTGGGATCAAACCCCACTGAACGCCACTGTCCTTTCTTCTGAGTCAACATGCATAGGAGTGGTCTGTAAAAATTACAAAACAGGTATCAGCCTGAAAAATATACCACTGGACAAAGTCCTGTTGCTTAGCATAATAAATCACACTCGACCAGGCTCACTGAATCAATGAGGATTTAGTGAGCCAAGTCCTCCGCACGTTCCAGGATGACTTTATTGCTGACAGCCATATTCAATATTGAAAGACTTCCTACTCCTGTCCCATGGCCCCCATGCTTCCCAACCATGAAAGGATTTCAGTGGGAGCCTTGTGAGCTTCAAGAGTGAAAACAGAAATGTTTAATTTCTAAAAAATCTGATGACATCGTCAGCCTTACATGGCATAAGTTACAGCAACAGGATTTTAGCCATGATCTTGGCCTCCCTTGAACAAAAACAATGGTCAAAACTAGTTGAATCAATCAATCAATCAATCAATCAATCAATCAATGTTTCAAAGTGGAATGACTCACCAATAATTCACCATGAGGTTCTATCCCATTGACTTAAACAGGGACAGGGGCTTTTTATTTCATTCCATATATAAATCAGCTCATCCATACCGGTTTATCTGTATTTCTACCCCACTGTTGTATGTTTTTGACAACTGTCCAGACAACTTTCTACGGTTCCTGTGTACTCCTGTTCCATGTGTCTTTTTTTATGACTGCTACTCAACCCATTCGCGCAATGGGCCATGCTTTTCCATTGGACTGGATTTAAAGACCTTTGGTCTATCTTACATGTCATAATCTGTTTATCTGTGCTTGAATGTACTTGTCACCCACCAGTGATCTTTGCATGGCTCTTAGCAACCCTCTTTAAGACCTTTCAGTACCTCGAAAAATACACTTCCCAGGATGCTTTGGGGGAAATCCTCTCTCCGTCCCAAGGATGGTCATGGGTCTTTCAACAACCACTGATTGACTATCTTGATGGTGGACCTATTGGAGTTGTATCACATCCCATACTCCCAGCTTCCCTTTGTCTTAGGCTGAGTTCCCCAGGAATGTAAAGAAGACGACCATTCCCCATGGAACTCTAATACAAGGAAATAGGTATAAGAATGCTAGGAGAAGTTGAAAAGCAATAACCCTGTGAGGTGGTCGGTTAACTGGGCGAGACAAAGGCCCTGGTCACATGAGGGAAATGTCGTGTAGTTATCCATCACTTACGGTGGTATTTTTTTTTCCTGGTCACATGACACAGTCAAGACTGAGACATTTTCCTGGCTAGTGGTGTCACTGAGAAACATTTCCCCATTACCAGGAAGGTTGTGTTATTTTGTACCTTTGTTGTACCGGTACATTCCTTACTGGGATTGCCTGTGTGTACGACCTACCCCACTTCTTTTCAGAATCGAAGCCAGGAAGGTGGCCACCATTACCGCAGTGCACACATTATTTTTTAAAAAGTGTTTTGTGCTCGATACATCGATACGTTGGTAAAAGTACGTCATCAGGGGCCACTGCCATTACAATACAGTGGTGCCTCGACTTACGATCATAATACGTTCCAGAAGATGGACGTAACTCGAAACGGTCGTAAGTCGAAGCACCATTTCCTATTGAAATGCATTGGTACGCGATTAATCCGTTCCAGAAGGGGGGGAAAGTACCCCTAAAAAATAAAATAAAAATAAAACACTGGAAGCCCCATAGGAGAGACAAAGGCCCTGGTCACATGAGGGAAATGTTGCAACTGGGGCTGCAAAAAAAGAAAATAAAATAAACAACAGAGCAAGCCCCAAAGGTGCTGGGGCTTTAAAAAAAACACCAAAAATAAACAACGGAGCAAGTCCCATCGGAAGGCGCTGGGGCTGCAAAAAAAAAAAAAAATCACAAAAAAACAAAACAACAACACAGCATAGAAACATAACCCCACCACCCAGCCCAAACCCACGCTGCAATACCCACCCAGAACAGTTTTTAAAAAGCAGAAAGCAGCACCTTACCTTACCAGGCAGTCCCAAGCCTCCTCCAACGCACTCACTCTAACCGTTGGGGCAAAAGAGCTACAAAGAAGCAGCCTCTTCGCCTACCAACGGTTAGCAAATTTGAATTCCCCGCCTTTTTTCCGTCGCAACTCAAAGCTCCGGCCGCAAGTCAAAGCAAAATTTTGCGGCCGGAGCTGGTCGTAACTCGAAATGGTCGTAAGTTGGGACGTTCGTAAGTCGAGGCACCACTGTACTGGCGAGTAATTTTTTTTCCCTATAGGAAAATACATTGAAACATTGGTATGCCAATGTCACTGGGGGGGGGGGGGGAGATCACCGGTACTGCTGCGCGGGTATCCCAAGTCCATTGTGTGCAATGCATTTCTGCAGGAGCAGCCAGTGCAACAGAGGAACAATTTCCTAAACAGAAACCCCTTCCCGATCAATATTCCCTCTAATTTCCAACACCCCCCATGTGCAAGTCCAACCCCCTCCCCCCACTTGTTCCGTTGCGACAGAGACAAAACGGGCTGGAAACGGTAGCTGTGGGTGCATGGGGGGAAGCTGTGTGGAGGGGAGGGGAGTCAAGCACACTTGTACAGTCACACACTTTAGAGGGAGACTTGTTTCTGATATATCGATGTATCTTGACTTATATATATATAAATTGCCCCTTGAAGCAAGAGAAAAAATAAACCAGTACCATGGTGTAGCCAGCCATAATGGTTGAAATAGGAGGAAATAAATCAGCACTGCTAAAAGTTCTTTGGACCTTCGTCATGGGATATAAACCACGTGACCACAATTCAGTACAACAGAGGTATGGAAAGTATCGGAAGAACGAGAAAACATTTCCCTCGTGTGACCAGGGCCTCAGAGACTAAGAGAGAGATTTTTGTCCTCCTGCACTGCCATGATATAATTATACTATAATTATGCTAGCCCAGTTATATATCTTAGGTCTCATCCAGACTGGGCAAAATTCTGGCTCCCACTGATGGTGGTGGATCACCTTTTACCCCAAAGGAGAGCATGGCTCAGTGGGATTCTCTATGAAACGGCACAGTAAGGAGCCACGTTTTTGAACGCCACAAGAAATCCTAATAAATCAATTTCCAGGTTGGAGCGTCACCTCCAAAGTGTTTTTTTTAAAAAAATGCAATTATTATTATTACTGAAGCTAATTGGCAGAGCTAATTAAAAGCTTCTCCCGAGAAGCCTTTAGCCCAGAAAGGAACTTTTCAGTGAAAGCATCATAGAGCTAATTCTGGTCTCAGGACAAACCTCAGAATAAAATAAACAACAGGAACAAAAAACACAATACAATAAAATAAGAAATTAAAAATAAAATAAGAATGAAAATAAAAAAAGAGAGACAGAGAGAGGAAGGAAGGAAGGAAGGAGCTGATGCTGGAAGGGAGGGAGGGAGGGAGGGAGGAAGGAGTTGATGGTGGAAGGAAGGAAGGAAGGAAGGAAGGAAGGAAGGAAGGAAGGAAGGAAGGAAGGAAGGAAGGAAGGAAGGAAGACACCCTCCCTCCCCCAAAAAACACCCAGAAAAAGCAAGGCGAAAAGCACTGATCATATCAAATAAACCTTTCGTTGTTTATATGGCAAGAAAAATACCCGAACCAACAATGTAGAAAATAAAATAAATGTTGCCCGATCTGGAAAAAGAGCTGGAGTAAAGAGAGATGATCCATGGTTTGTCCTTGTCCAGTGGTTTCCACTCTTAGGTAATCCAGATGTTCTTGGACAAAAATTCCCAGAAGCCTCCACCACTACCTGTGCAGGCTAGGATTTCTGGGAGTTGTAGTCCAGGAATATCTGGGGACCCAAGGTTGTGAAGCCCTGTTCTAGTCCATGCTCAATGTCTCCCTTTGCACCACAGATCGAAGGAGATGGATGGAAGGGACATAAAACCAGTAAATGGACAGAAAGCATTCCAGTTTCCCAAAATGTACAAGATCTAAAAGGTTATACAACGTTATAGAAAAATATGTTGACATATATGTAAAGCAGTCAACTTTCCCACCGGGGGCTTGCCAAGTATTTTGGACTACGGCCCCCATCATCCCCAGCTCAGCATGGCCAAAGGTCTCACCACCTGGCAGTCTCCAACTTTATCCAGCCAAAGAGTGTAAATCTTGAACAGACCCGTCGGCCTGGAAAACGTGTCTAACAAATAAGCACTTGTACCACTCATAAATACATTAGTGCCCATTAAATTTAGAGACAACCACTCAGAATATGTGCTATATTATGTGTCCATAGCTCGCCATCTAGCGGTAAGCCACTCCTCTGGGTGCTTTCGAGCAGGGAGCACGAACATTAAAAGGACACTTATTCTCTGACGCAATGCTCAAAATATAATAACATAAAAATATAAAAGGAAGGCTACATTCCTAAGAACCCAAGATGGGCTACTACAAATATTTATTTCATTTCAATGCCCCCTTTCTCCCAACGAAGGGACTTGACGCAGGTCACCGATGTTTCCAAACCAGAGCCAATTGAAAGAACAGAAAAATGCAACATTAAAAAACAGTAACTAAACATATGATAATATTAGAAAGGCAAATAATTTAAAGACAGTTTAAAAAGCTCTTTAGGAACATACCATTTAAAAAACCCTCCCAGTCCTACAGCTTTGCTGGAAGACATCTTTTTCTGTCCAAATTATTTGCTTAATTCTTGCCTTAAAGAAATTTTTTTTCCTGCTGGTGGAAGGACACCAACTTGATCTCCTGTAGATGGTCATTCCACAACCTAGAAGCAGCCACCAAGAAGGCCTTCTCTGATGTCTTCACCAAACATGCCTGTGAGTAAGTGATCGATTGAAAAAAGAGAGACTTCATTGAAAATTCTCTTTATAATCTGTCTTTGGGATGCCCTCCAGCAATGGTTGGACTGTGTAGCCAGTGACTGATAGGCGTTGAGAGCTGCCCTATTATCTATTCCTGAGCATAACCATCCATGCGCGGCCGGCTGGTCGGTTCGTTGGTCGGTTGGTTCGTTGGTTGGTTGGTTGGTTGGTTTTATAGGCTGCTTTTCTCCCAGTAAAGGACCTCAAGGCAGCTCACAATATTTAAAAGAACAGTGTTAAAAGCATAATTAGTTAAACATTGAAAAACAAAGTATACAGTAATTAAAATACAGTTGAGTAAAGAGAAACAGGTAAAATGTTAAAAACTATCTTAACTTTAAAAAAAGCATTCAAGGACTCCATCATGATGGTTAAAAGCCTACCTGAAGAGATGGGTCTTCAGCTGTCAGTGGAAGGATAAAAGGGAGGGGGACCAGCCTGATCTCCTGAGGGAGAGCATCTCACAACCTGGGAGCTACCACCAAGAAGGCCCTCCTTTGTCTCCCATCAACAGTGCTTGCACTGGCGTATAAGGGTACAGTGGGCAAAAGGCCTCTATGTTGAGAATTTTGGTTAGACGTGTATTCTCAGAACATTAGCAGAGTAAGGAGATATTAGTTTGCATAGACACTATGACACTGAGAGAGTAAAATATCAACTTAGTCTATTTACGTATATACAGAGATAATAGACATTCATCTGGCAGCATAACATAACATGATACAACACATAGCATAGGAAAAGTGATCTGACTTACAGAAGATAAAATATCTCCTTTACACATGACTTATGTACAGTTCTGGGACCAATCAGAAAATACATTACTTCATTTTCCAGTTACATAAAGTTTCATCCAGTTACATAAAGAAGGCCTTAGGAATGGACCTCAACAGATGGGAAACCTTGACCTCTGAGCATTCAGCCTGGAGGCAGGCGGTGCAGCATGGCCTCCCCCAATTTGAAGAGACCCTTGTCCAGCAGGCTGAGGCAAAGAGGCAGTCCCGAAACCAACAAAACCAGGGAGCTGGACAGGGGACAGATTGTATTTGTCTTCAGTGTGGAAGGGATGGTCACTCTCGTATTGGCCTCCTGAGCCACACTAGACGCTGTTCCAAGTCCTCTATTCAGAGCACGTTACCATAGTCTCTCGAGACTGAAGGATGCCTAAATCTAAAATCTAAAAAAAGTTTCATCATGTACAACAGCTGTACAACATTAAGTCTCAAACCTTGATATCCACACCTGAATACAATCTATACATGACTCAGGTAAAATCAGCCATTTTACATTTAACTACACAACATTTATATTTAATATATATTCAAATCAAAATCTCAACACCCCTCCTTAAATTAATTGTTGTATAGACCAAGTTTATTGCATAGATAAACATGCTTCTGCATTGTCAATGGCTTTGTGAAAATGTCTGCAATATTATTTTCACTTGGACAATACTGTAAATCTATTAGTTTCTGATCCACAGCACTCTTTACATTGCAATACTTTATGCAAATGCGCTTGCTTCTACTCTTCATTTGACCCTCAGTGGCCAAAAGAATGCAAGTGGTGCTGTCACTATGCACTGTGACAGGTAAATCAATTTGCATGTTTACATCTTTAAGTAACTGCACAAACCATGTGATTTCTCCACATAAATAACTTAATGAAGCATACTCAGCTTCCGCTGTGCTTGTGGCAAGTAAACCTTGCTTTCTAGACTTCCAGCCTATTAAAGTCTCTCCTAGACTTATAGCCATTCCAGAAATTGACTTTTCTATCAATTTCAAATGAACCCCATCTGAATCTGCATAACACTCTAATTTCAGATTCTTAGATGAATTTAACTTAAACTTAAAATCTATGGTTCCCTTTAAATATTTCAGCATCCTTTTCACACCATTCCACTGCTTTTGCAAGGGTTTTGCAGCAATCTGACTTAAAATGTTTACTGCTGCTGAAATATCAGGTCTAGTCCAGGATGATAAATACAGTAGAGATCCTATTCTAGACTGATACAACTCTTTGTCTAAGAATTCCTCACTTTCATATTCTTTATGAAAGTTTGTTAACATGGGTGTTTTTACAGAATTACAATTTTCCATTCCACTTTCTTTCAGCAAATTTCTTAATTTGTTACTTTGACTTAACAAGAAATTTCTTTTACTATCTTGTTCTATTTCTACACCAAGATAGTTTTTAAATTCGCCCAAATGCTTCAATTTAAACTCTTTTCCAATCTTAGACATGAACCATTTTACGTATGATTCATCTGGAACCATTAAACACAAGTCATCAACAAAAATTAACAACATTAATTGTACACCATTGTGTTTTTTAACATATAGACATGGATCAGCCAGGCTCTTTTTAAAACCCAATTGTTCTACTTTCTCATTCAAATAAAAGTTCCAATATTTTGCACTTTGTTTCAGCCCGTACAAAGACTTATGTAACTTTAGTACAAGTCTTGAGTCTTTTAATTCAGACCCTGGTATTTGCCTCATAAAGATCTGTTCCTGAAGATCTGCATGCAAATAAGCTGTCGTAATGTCTATGTGATGCACTATGTATTTGAGTGACAATGCAACAGTTAAAGCTAATCTAAATGTTTCACTTTTAGCTGTTGGAGCAAATACTTAATCATAGTGCTGGAATCTCCTTTGTGTAAAACCTCGAGCCACCAAACGTGCCTTATATTGCAGGGTATTATCAGGCAATTTTTTCAACTTGTATACCCATCTGCAACCAACTATATTTTCATTTTCAGGCAACTTTACTGGTGAAAACACTTTGTGCTCCTGCAAATACTTATATTCATTTAACATTGCTTATTTCCACTTCTCTTGTTGGGCGTGAGGCAATTTTAACATCTGCTCATAACTTTCAGGTTCAGACATTACCATATTTACATATGTTGCTGTAAACCTCTCAGGTGGAACACCAAAATTAGACCTCTGTGAGCGTCTTGGAACAATTTCCTCAGCCTCACTACATGTCTCATGCTCCCCTCCTACAGCTCCATTTTCTTCTTCATATGCCTCATAATCCCCTTCAATAGCCTCATTTTAAAAACTTTCTTGTCTGTCTCTTGACAATGGCAAAAGTACTTCACTGTTTGCATGTATTTGTGACCAATTCTCATTCTCACAAAAATTAGCTGACCTGCTAATTATTACATTTCCATACTGATCACAAAACCTATAACTTTTGCTTCCTGTTTGATAGCCTAAGAAAATCAACTTCCTTGCTTTTGGGCTACCTTTTTTCCTGAATGTTTTGGGTATATGAACAAGCATGACAACCAAAAATTTTCATGTGTTTCAAACAAGGTTGTCTTCCATGTAATAGAAAATAGGGTGTATTTTCTACTGCAGAGTTCCACACTCTGTTTACAATATAGTTAGCACATTTAATGGCTTCACTCCAATAACTTCTGGGTAACTTTGCATCAGCAAGTAGAGAGTCTAGTACAGTTTGCAAAACTCCATTCCTTCTTTCTGCAACTCCATTCTCAGCAGGTGTGGCTACATTTGTACACCTGTGATGAATGCCTTTTTTCTTAAGCCAATCTAAAAAATGATGTGCTAAAAATTCTCCCCCTCGATCTCTCTGAACAGAAACTACGGGAGTACTAAATCTTCATTCCACCATGGCAACGAACTCCTTAAACCTCTGGAAGGTTTCACTTTTATGTTTCATTATATACATTATAGCTATAACATGAGTAATCGTCTGTTATGGTCAAACAGAACCTATTTCCACCTTTGTGGGCTGCAGTGGCCCCACAATATCAAGATGAACCAACTGAAAAATCTTGTCACTGATTCTATTACTTCTGTTACTCACAGGAAAAGCCTTTGACTTGGTTAATTTACATATGTTACAGTCTAAATATTTCTCACAGTTTTTTATATTTAGATCAGATACACATTCTTTAGTTTTGTTTAAAACTCCAAAACTTACATGATCTAACTTTCTATATAGGCTATGTATACACTTTTCATGTGGTCCTGAGTTGTTAACCACATTTATAGCTTTATTCACTTGGCTCTGACTCATCACATATAGATGATCCTTTAGATAACCATTTGCCACCTGTGCACCATTTTTCATTACTTTGCATCTGCCTTTCTTGAAAATTACAGTGTAGCTGTCTTTATCTAGACTCTGTACACTTAATAAATTATGCTGTAAGCTTGGCACACACAAGACATTTTTTAAAGTTTGCTTTAAACAGTTTACGTACACAGAACCTGTTCCTATTACAGATGCTGATTTTCCATCTGCTAGTTTCACTACCCTTTGAGCTGAAGGGGTTAAGTTTTTAACATCTGCTCGTACCTTTCAGGTTCACATTTTCTCTGGCACACATACTGAGAAGCTTCGCTATCTAAAAGCCATAAATTATTTTACGTGTTTTCACAAACTTTAACGATAGCCAAATTACCTTCACGCTTCCGCGTTTGCTTTCTTTTCTTCTCCATTCCATCACATCTGGAACAGTTTTTAGAGATATGTCCAGCACGGCTGCAATCATAACATTTTACAGCCAAATTTTTTTTTTGGCTTGCTGTGAAGTCATCATCCACGGACCCTCTCGGTTTACGCTGATAAACGACCTTCTCTGCCGCCTTATCACATCACCTCTGGTCCTCCTCCACAAGCCTCCCAGACAAATATTGGACTGTCAGGTCTTTCTCTGGCATGTTTTCCAAGCTTATCACCAGATTCTCCCAGCTGAGAGTAAAATATCAACTTAGTCTATTTATGTATATACAGAGATAATAGACATTCTTCTGGCAGCATAACATAACATGATACAACACATAGCATAGGAAAAGTGATCTGACTTACAGCAGATAAAATGTCCCCTTTACACATGACTTATGTACAGTTCTGGGACCAATCAGAAAATATATTACTTCATTTTCCAGTTACATAAAGTTTCATCATGTACAACAGCTGTACAACATTAAGTTTCAAACCTTGATATCCACACCTGAATTCAATCTATACACGATTCAGGTAAAATCAGCCATTTTACTTTCAACTATACAACATTTATATTTAATACATATTCACATCAAAATCTCAACACTCTGGACATGTGGACTGAACTGGCCTACAGAGATAGGACCATTGGACTGGATTACTGACCAGTGGAATGGCCTGACGGTGCAATGGCATTGAGGAAATCTTTGGTTTGTTTTATAAACAGCACAAGTGACTGTTTCCTGTTGGCAAATATGACCTGGGGTTTCTCTCAGCCTGGACTTCCATGATGAAATGAGGGGGGAAAAAGACAGATGCATAATTGCCATGGCAACAAGGCCAAGCTGGAAGACAATGGAACCGTGTGGACAGGCCATAAGGTTGGATACTTTAAATGGCTCCAGGTCCAGAGTGTACCCTAATAAAATGCTATGATTACATCATGTGTCTCAGGACAAAGGGATGCTTTCACTTTCGGGGAATAAAGAAAAATGGTGCAATGCACTTTTTCTCCCCACTTGCCATCTACCAACATAGAACTGAATGTTCTGGAGGAAGGTTTGTGGGCAAATACAGTGTTTTATAAAGGGCTAACTGTGGCTAATATTTCATAATTAATTTCTTCTGGTATTTTAATCCAAATTGTTCTGCTTTTCATTTTTCATTTCACCGTTGCATTGTACAGTGTTAGAAATTCATTGATTTTTAAAAATTCTTTTATATTGTGTCTTCATTTCATGAATCTTATCCCCTGTTTATCTGCTGTGATTTAGATAAATTTTCAAATTAATTGTACCTGTGGAAAGCCTGGTTAGATTTTTATCCACCAGGGGCCAGAACCTTGTTAAGTCCAGCTGTGCTGGGATATTCGTATTCGTATACGAATACCTTCATCTCTAGTCAGAGGTTAAATTCCCCACTGTGTCTTGTAGCAGAAAAGCCAACCTGTGTAGCCTTTGGCAAGCTAAATACTCCCAGAGCACCTCGAGAAGAAAGGAAGAATAAGTTACTCCAGAGTACTCCAGCAAACACTACCCATGGAGGACCCTGCCACTAACGTCCCTTCCCACCTGATCCCTGTTTCCATTTCTGACTTTGCCTCACTTCAATCCTATCTGGTGGCACAACCAACTTTATTGACTTCCTACCCAACTTGCTTTCTGGAGCAGGGTGTGCCCTTGATCCAGAGATACTGGCCCCATGAAGCACCCATAGCTGGTGCTTCTCTATCAGAGGTTGCTTGTGAGGAAGCTGGAGAGTTGATCAGGGTGGTGACAACAGCTATAGGGGAAGAGGGAGAGAGAGACAGAGAAAGAGAAAGACACACACATACACAACATGGCCATAGGAAGGCCAAGGTAACACCATTCCTTTGGCCCTAAGTAGTTGATAGGCTTGGCTTGTCATTGATCCTCACTGGTTGGGAACCATGCAATTCCATGGCTGTGCCATGGGTTCCCTGGTGTCGCCCATTGTTGCCAACTTATACATGGAAGAAGTGCAAAAGAAAGCACTAAGCACTTTCCAGAGGACGACTCCGACCCATTGGTTCAGGTATGTGGATGACACCTGGGTGAAGATTAAGATTCAGGAAGTACAGGCCTTCACAGACCACATAAACACAGTGGATCCAAATATCAAGTTCACCATGGAAGACACCAAAGACAACCAGCTGGCTTTCCTGGATTGTACAGTCATCATAGGATCCAATGGCAGCTTAGGAATAGAAATCTACAGAAAACCTACACACACTGATCAATACCTGCTGTTTGACTCTTATCACCCATTGCAACACAAACTAGGGGTCATCAGGATGCTAAACCACAAAGCAAGAAACATCCCCACCTCCACAGAAGCCAAGGAGGAGGAGGAGGAGGGACATCTGAAGACATCCCTTAAGGCCTGTGGATATCCAAAATGGACCTTTAACAAGGCAATGTTCCAACCCAGCAGGACAATGGAACAGTCTGAGACCCAGAGCCGACGGAAGAACCTGGTCATTCCTTACATGGCGGGTGTGTCTGAAAAACTCAAAAGGATTTTTGGTAAACACCACATCCCCGTGCACTTCAAACCCACAAACACACTAAGGCAGAGACTCATCCACCCAAAGACCGGACACCAAAACAAAACAGGAGCAATATAGTATATGTAGTCCAATGCAAAGAGGAGTGTTCAGAGCTCTACATGGGAGAAACCAAATAGCCACGAAAGAGGAGAACGGCCCTGCACAGGAGGGGCAACGGCTTAGGACCACAATCAGCAGTCTTCCTTCATTTGAAGGACAAAGGACACTCATTCGATCACCAAGATGTACTCATTTTGGACCGAGAAGATAAGTGGTTTGAGGGTGGGGTCAGGGAGACCATACATGTGCATATAGAGAATCCATCTCTCAACAGGGGTAGAGGCCTTAACAAGGGTCCATCCGCCAGGGCCGGACCGTCCACTCACACATCCAGCAGTGCCAGCAACCCTGCTTATCCTTCCAATCCGCCTGGAGCACCACTCTCTTCCCACTCAGCTAGCCACTCCAGGCAGGAGAAGGGAGGACGAGTCTCCCTGCACGGCTGAAGAGTGGCCAGCTGAGTGGGAAGAGAATGGCATTCTGGGTGCGATTGGAAGGATGAGCGGGGCCACCACCACCACCGGATGTGTGAGTAGATGGTCCAGCCCCAGGGGCCAGACCCTCGTTAAGTCCAGCTGCACGGGTATATTTGTATTCGTATATGAATACCCCCTTCTGTAATCAGGACCACAACCACCAAAAAGACCACTCTTAACAGCCATTAACGACCCAAGACAATGTGGAGAAGGACTGCAGAGGTGGAAGTTTCACTCACCTTCCCCCAATCCATTGTCCATCTAAGGAGCCTATTCAGACTAGGGGGAAGTGAAACCAATGTGGAGGATATATTGGGGGGTCTCCTACCGACTCTCCTCAGATGGAAGAAGCTACTTGGATGAGTCGCAAAACATTTCAACTTAATAAGGAAGACATCCAGTTGCCATTGACTTAACTTCCACATGCAATATATTAATGAATTTCAGAAGAATGCCAATTTCATCCTTCACGTATTCACTGCTAGCTGTGTGTTGGTTTCGTAGAAAGCAAACGAAGCTAATCTTGAGTAAGGGGAATCCTTCTGTCACTGTTTGGCCCTGAAAGAGAATGGCCAAATGGTGTCAGGGTAGAAGAGTTGAAGAAGAAGAAGAAAAGCCATATGGATGGAAGAACAATGAACATGAGTCTTGCTAATGCCAAACAAGGAGATGAGAGAAGCCTGTGAACAATGGCCCTTGAGAACAAGGCTGGAATGCATTGTTTTAGGCCCCAGAGGGCAAGAAATGCAGCAGTAAATACGACAGCATCTACGTCACAGCCTGATGATGATGCATGCAAGCACCCTTTGGAGCTGTCCACATTATGCTCTGCTCAGCCCAGCGCTCTATAAAAGACCCGGTTCCCTGAGCATCACCACCATCGACTCTTGGGCTCATCTCACTTGACTCCTTTCCTTCTGCACACCGTTGGAAATCCACCAACCCATCTTTCCACCATGAGGGCTCTTTACTTTGCCATGGTTGTCCTCTTCCTGTTCGCCACCGCCATGACTGTTCAAGGTAAGGACTCGCCTTCAAGGGAGTAAATAGAAGGGCAGCATGTGTGAAGGATGATTTAGAAGGGGGTCAAACCTAAGATTGCTGTGTTGTAAGAGCTTTATATGGGAGTCTGGTGCAGGAGTATGTATTCACCAGATGTCCACAGATTATAGTGCCCATCACGGTTAGGCAGTATAGCCAATGATGAGGGATGGTGGGCATTTCAGACCAATAATATCTGAAGGGCTGCCCTTTGTGCCGCCATGTTTTTGGAAGACCTGCCAGATTGCTCAGTGGTTTAGGTCTCTGGCTTTGGAGCCAGAGGCTGTGAGTTCGATTCCCCCAATGTGCCTCCTTGACAGGGTCTGGACTTGATGATCCAGAGGGTCATAGAATCATAGAATAATGAAGTCAGAAGGGACCTATAAGGCCATTGAGTCCAACCCCCTGCTCAATCCAGGAATGCAAACCAAAGGATATCTGCCAGGTGGTTGTCTAAGCTTCTCTTGAATGCATCCAACATTGGAGCACTCACCACTTCTTGAAGTCATTGGTTCCATTGCCATAGTGCTCTAATAGTTAGGAGGTTTTTCCTGATATTTTCTCTGCCCAAGCATAGAAGTAAAGACAGTAAAGAATCCTATTACAGTAAGACCACCACCCCCATCTGCACGATCAGGATCAGCTGATTCACTTATCCACAGTCTGAAAATATTTAAAATGTTAAAAGAAAAATCCTAAAAATATATTTCTAAAGATGTAGTTATAAGAACTGGCCACTAGAGGGGGCTAGAGACCATGCTATGTATAGCTTTGCTAGAGAAATAGATTTCCACAGTGTCATTACCACAGCTGGCCACTAGAGAGAGACAGAAACCATGCTATGTATAGTGTTCACTATTAAAATAGCATTCCACGTTTTTCCACATCCGTGGGGAGGGGCTTGGAACCCATCCTCCACGGATAGAAGGATCCTACTGTATACAGATTGGAAGCGTAGGTGTAAAGGTGCATCTCTGGGTCTTAGGACATTTCCTATGCTGGATGATTCAGTGGCTTAGGGCTCTGGCTGTGGAGCCAGAGGTTGGGAGTTCAATTCCCCACTGGGCCTCCGTAACAGGGGCTGGACTATAATCCGTGTTTCTCAGCATCCCTGGTGGGGACTTGAAACTGATCCCCCACAGATATGGGAATCCTACTGTACTTACATATTTTGGTGTGATATCAAAGGGTGGAAATCTCAGTGATGAATTGCCAGTAGTTGTGATATAAGCAGCAACTCCTCCCCTACTGGCAATGGACACCCTTTGACTTATGCTGGGGAACATAAGTAAGAGCATTCATGAGAGGGAAAAATCTCGTTTTCCTGACTTACTCGAAGGGAACAAGGAGTCAAAGGCCAAGGTTTCCACTCTCCCAAGTTTATTTTATTTAAATTTATTTAAAATATTTTTATCCCACCTTTCTGCTTAAAAAGAGCCCAAGTTGTTCCTAGGATATTTCCCCCCCCCCTTGGGAATTCATGCTTTCAAGCTGAAACAGAAGAACATACTGCCCAGCTGTCTCCTTTCTGTCTCCTTTCTGGCCTAAGGGTGTAAGCAAGAAAGGGTGCTCATGCCGGCAAAGGTCGCTCCTCTGTTAGAGCTCTCTGTTAGAGCGAGCCTTCCAATGCTACGGGCATTGCTCCAGTCCAGCCCCTGACAGGGTACCACTGCTGATGGACCAAAAAGGTCCCGCTTCAGCATGGAGCAGGATCTGTTTGCTTCATTATCTCCTATTCATCATGTTGTTGTTGTTTAGTTGTTAAGTCGTGTCCGACTCTTCGTGACCCCATGGACCAGAGCACGACAGGCCCTCCTGTCTTCCACTGCCTCCCGGAGTTTGGTCAAATTCATGTTGGTCGCTTTGATGACACTGTCCAACCATCTTGTCCTCTGTCGTCCCCTTCTCCTCTTGCCTTCACACTTTCCCAACATCAGGGTCTTTTCCAGGGAGTCTTCTCTTCTCATGAGATGGCCAAAGTATTGGAGCCTCAGCTTCAGGATCTGTCCTTCCAGTGAGCACTCAGGGTTGATTTCCTTCAGAACGGATAGGTTTGATCTCTTTGCAGTCCAGGGGACTCTCAAGAGTCTCCTCCAGCACCACATCATGTGGTCCTGAGATCTAGAGAGATATTTGCTGGCGACCACATTCATCATGTGGTCGCCAGCAAATATCTCACACTAGAGTTTGCCATAAGTGGTCCTGAATAAGAGCTGTTTTTCCATCTGATCACTTCCAAACTGCAGCAACCTGGGGCATTCCCTACAGATTTGAGGGGATCCATGGGGAAGAAGGCCCTTCTCTTTTCTATCAGCGTTGGGTGTCCCGTCTCTCTGCAGGATATGGGAACAGCTATGAAACCTGGGAGGGTCATGGTGACATCTACCACAGTTTGAACTTCATCCGTTTTGCATTCTCTTCCTTCAGCAAGATGTAAAACACCACTAACACCCCGCCAGGACAGGGACATGGGAAGCTTTTGCCACCCTTTCTGTCAGGATTTGCACCACACAGAAATGGTTGGAGTTGTTGCAGTTGTGTTTTTTGGGTTGTGAGCAGTTGTTCAAAAAAATCACACACACCCCATTTGATCTCACGCAAAGCGTGCCGAAGGAAAGGTGGGACACAAATCACATCCCCTCAGAGACAAGAGCGCCTGTTCTCAGAGGTGCTGTAGAAGGAAACTCCAGCAGCTGCTGAGGAAGCAGGCCTTCCACGCGGAAGCACTGCCACCCACCACCAGGTGGTTTGCTTTTGCTTTTGGGTCCATTGGCAACCCTGCCACACCGGGCATCCTCTCTAGATCTCAGGGTCGGGGGGGAAAAAGCGTCCACAGGGGAAAAGGCCATTCTGCTTGGTTTCACTGTTGGCCATCTCTTCTCTTTTCAGGATACAAACCCTACACCTGCCACAGTGCGGGTGGCGTCTGCGCTACTTCCTGCAAGAATTACGGAGGCACTCTGGGTGTCTACGGTTGTGGCAAGGGGTATTATTGTTGTGGTCCTTACAAGAAGGGATGAGGAGGAGAGAGGTCCTCGCCCCATCCCTGACAAGGGCCAGGAGGAGCTGCTGCCACCACTCAGCCATCTGGAAGGCGCCGTGTCTACTTTTTCTCCTCAATAAAGGCATATGAGTGTCTTGGGCGTGTCCCGTGTGTTTCCTGGGGGGCAAGACATGGACGGCTGCATGGAAGAAGAGGATGAAGAAGGAGGGGGAATTTTAGGGGTGAAATTCATGACATTCTTTCCTGAGTTCTTTGCCGTATGGATAGCTCGGTGAGTTAGGTATCTGGCTGTGGAGCCAGAGGTTGAGAGTTCAATTCCCCCCCAGTGCCTCCTGGGAGTAGAGGCAGCCTGCGTGGCCTTGGGCAAGTGGCACAGTAGTCCCAGGTCACCCCCCCGGAAGAAGGGAAGGGTGAACTGCCTCTGAGTATTCTTTACCTAGGATACTCTGGAAAGGGTTGCATCAGGCAGAATTGACTCAACAGCACAAAACTGTTATTATTGTGTTATACAAAGACCTTTAAAATTTATCTTTGGTTATGTTTATCTTTGGGTTAATGTGCTCAAGAGCTGAGTCAAAGTAAGGGCCAATTTTACACATGCAAAAAATATAAATATTCACATACTCATATACATATTCACTATCAGCAGAGAGAGAGAGAGAGAGAGAGAGACCGAGAGACCCTTCTATGAAAGATGAAGAGGGAGGCAAAGTGAGACACAGTGTGTCTATATTACAGAGTTATACCAGTTTGGTACCACATAACTGTTATGACTCCATCTTATGGAATCCTGGGACTTGTCGTTTGGTGAAGAACATAGAAGCCTCTGCTAGAGAATTCTGCTTGCGCCTGCACAAGGGCCCGTGTGAAGTCGAAGCACCTCACCAAACGAAAACTCCCACAAATCTGTAGGATGGTGTGATGGCAGTTGAAATGGAATCAAGCTGCCGTAACTCTGTAAGGTAGAGTGTCAGGAAAGTATTGGGGTGCGCGGAGCAAAGCAGGGGTACAACCAGCCTCCAAGGTCCTTGCAGAGAAGAAAAACACGAGACAACAGCTTCTTCCTTTAAGCTTATAGAACAATATGTACCGTCTTCACAAAATACTCCAACAGCATGTCCTCTAGCACGGGGGTCCCCAACCCCCAGGCCCGCGGACCGGTACAGGTCCGTGGCCTTGGAAGGACCAGGCTGTAGCGTTCTCCTTTAAATGTGGTCATGGCTCAGGTTTAGTTAGAGTGAGTCATGCATATTTATGTTGCTGAGAGGCGGAGCCAAGGGGCAGAGTATAAGAGGCAGAGCCTGAGGGGGAGAATCAGATCAGAGTTTTGGAAGGAGTTTGATTAGCAGAGTTCAGAGATTTATGTGATAGTGATTAGACTAATGAAAATATAGTAGGAGATCTGAGAAGTGATTGACCAGACTGGAAGGGAGAAGGAATAGAACTGAATATTAATATACTGAAACCAATAAGCAAATAAACTAAAGATCTTTCTATTTCATTAAAGAGTGGACCTGATTCTTTCTAAAGGAGTTATGGGGATCTAGGGATCTCCTGGTGGCAGCAGTGGAAGAAAGGAAAGAGTTTAGTTTTGCCCTGGTGTGCTCTGAGGTCTGAGTCTAGGTGGACAGACTAAGGCACGAGGGGGTCCAACGCCACATAGGTGCCAGCGGTGTGGGGATTCAAAAAGGGTGAAAACGCCACATTGGTGCCAGCGGTGGGATTCAAAAAGGGTGAAAACGCCACACAGGCCGCCGAGACAGACCTTCGAGGGCCGAAGGAATGTGCGCGTACCTGTGTATGCGTGCGTGCACTCCCACCCACCCCACATGCACACACATGTGCACACACACGCACACAGTCCGGCATGCCCCGCACACACCCCTGCCTGCCCCCCATACTCCTGCCCCTGCCCACCCCCCACATGCACGCACAGATGCATGCACACCCCCTGCACGCACGCACACATGCACACCACCCCCCTGGTCCTTGGGAGAATGGTCTTCAACTAAACCAGTCCCTGGTGTTAAAAAGGTTGGGACCCACTGCTTTAGCAAATCTCCACACTCTCCATACCCCATGTGTGTTCCTCTGTACATATGACCAATCAGGAAACATTACCTCATCTCAGGTGATCTCATAATAATTACATCATCCTTCTGCCTAGTCAACATGACTCAGCTTTATACTAGAGATGGGGGTATTCATATTCGTATACGAATACGAATACCCCCCGCACAGGTGGACATAATGAGGGTCCAGCCCCCTGGGGCCGGACGGTCCACTCACCCGTCCGCCACTGCCACAGGCACCGTGGAGCCTTCCAATGGCTCCGAAGATCGCGTTCAGCTCACCACTCCTGGCAGGAGGCAGGACGGCAAGCCTCTCTGCTAGGTCGAAGAGTGGCTCACCGAATGCGATCTTCGGAGCCATTGGAAGACTCTGCGGCACCCACGGCAGGGGCTGATCGGTGAGTGGACCGTCTGGCCCCAGGGGGCTGGACCTTCGTTATGTCCACCTGTGCGGGGGTATTCGTATACAAATACGAATACACCCATCTGTACTTTATGCACAGCAGTACAATACAACTGATTAACAACGTCCTTTATACATTCAGTCTAAGATGTCAATTTCTCCTCTTACAATCCTTGTAATTTCCTGACATCCCCTCCAAATTTACATCTGTTCTGAATGTAGACCCAATTGTTCCATGAATGCTCTGTGCTTCTGTATGCTCAGAGGCTTAGTGACTATATCTGCTAAATTATTTTCGCTCTCACAGTATTTTAACACAATTAATTTCTGCTTTACAACTTCTCTTACATTACGAAATTTAATGTCAACGTGCTTTGTCCTGCACCTCATTCTCTCTGTTTCAGCCATCTGAATGCACGTGGTGTTATCTTCATTTAATGTAATGGGCTCATTCACTTCAATACAAAAATCTCTAACCAATTGCTTATACCACGTGATTTCATTTACTGTTTCTGAGAGCGCTATGAATACAGATTCAGCAGTGGAAGTTGCTACAGAAGTTTGCTTTCTGGACTTCCATCCTATTAACACACGTACAAACTTTATTACATATCCAGACACAGATTTTTGATCCTTCACATCTGTTGCCCCATCACTGTCTGAGAATGCCTCCAGCTTTAACACATTATTGGGCTTCAACACTAGGCTGACAGCTAGTGACCCTTTCAGGTGTTTCAACACCCTTTTTGCACCTTGCCAATGTTTGTTCATGGGCCAGTTAGTATACCTGCTCAAAATGTTCACTGTGTTTTCTATATCTGGTCTAGGCCATGATTGTGTCAAATATAACTAACTTCCAATCAGAGATTGATAAACCTCTTTGTTCTCAAACTCTTTGCTGTCACCTTCATCTTTCAAGGAATCGGTGACCATGGGTGTATGTACAATTTTGCAATCTTGCATGTTGTACTTCTCTCACAAGTCCAGTATCTTATGTCTTTGATTGACTGTGAAAAATTCTTCGTGCCTCTGCACTTGCGCTCCCAGATACTGTTGGATCTCTCCCAAATTTTTGAGATTAAATTCTCTACTTAACAACTTCTCAAATTTCTCTACCTGACTTTGATCTTTCATAATTAAGCAAAGATCATCAACATAAGATATTAAAAAAATTGAAATCAGCTCCACATCTTTGAGCAAACATGGATCTGCCAAACTGTTCTTAAATCCAATCTTTTTAAGAGCTCTGTCCAAGCACATGTTCCAGTTGTATGTTGACTGTTTCAAACCATAAGTTGACTTATTTAATTTGAAAACAAAATCACCTTTCTGACATCCTAGAGGTTGTGACATAAATAATTCCTCCTCTAAATGAGCACTTAAATGTGCATAGTGAAATGATTCACTATGTACTTTTTATGTGCAGCAATTGTTAATGCCAACCTAATTGACTCTGCCTTCACTGTTGGTGAAAACACGTCATCAAAATGTAAATTTTTCAGCTGTGAAAAACCTTGTGCCACAAGTCTAGCCTTGTATCACAGCTGTGAATTTGCTTACACTTTTCTCTTAAAGATCCACTTACATCCAATTAACCTTTTCCCCTCTGGTAGTTTTATATTAGTAAACACATTGTGTTTATTCATGGAATCCATTTCCTCCTGCATTGCCTGTTCCCACTTCTCACATTCTTCCTTGGGAAGATCTAACACCTCTTGATAATTCTGAGGTTCTGTGTACCTTACATTTAAGGCTTTAATTTGCTCATACATGAATCATTTCGGAGATATACCTTTATTCTCACTTTGTGACCATCTTGGAGCTTCTAGCTCTTCTACCTCCTCCTGCTGTTTCAACTGATAATGTTTATGTTCAGTTACAGAGGTTTTAAGGGACGTGGTGGCGCTGCGGGTTAAACCGCAGAAGCCTCTGTGCTGTAAGGTCTATAGATCTGCAGCTGTAAGATCGAATCCATGTGACGGAGTGAGCGCCCGTCGCTTGTCCCAGCTCCCGCCAACCTAGCGGTTCGAAAGCATGCAAATGCGAGTAGATAAATAGGGACCACCTCGGTGGGAAGGTAACAGCGTTCCGTGTCTAAGTCGCACTGGCCATGTGACCACGGAAGATTGTCTTCGGACAAATGCTGGCTCTATGGCTTGGAAACGGGGATGAGCACCGCCCCCTAGAGTCGAACACGACTGGACAAATTGTCAAGGGGAACCTTGACCTTTACCTTACAGAGGTTTTATCTCTAACTGGTTGCTCTGGAGACTCAGCTTTCCAGCTGCTTTCAGCTGGCAAAATTAACTCACTATCTCCCTGCAAATTCTTCCAGTTTCTGTGTTCAGAAAGATTAGCTGAACGAGATACCATAATTCTATTATGAGAATCTGCAAACCTGTATGCATGTTTGTTCTCATACCACAGAAAAATAATCTTTTTTGCTTTTGATCCTCCCTTCCTTCTCAAATTCTTGTTTATGTTCACAAACTTCCAAATATTCTTAAATGACCCACATTTGGCTTCTTGCCATACAACATGTAATAAGGGGTCTGATTGATTGCCAATGACCAGAATCGGTTAGCAATGTAATTAGCAGTTTGAATGAACTCTTCCCAGAACTTCTTGGACAAACCTGAACCCTGAAGTACAGTATTGAATCAGATATGGTCTGAATAACTGCATTTTTTCTCTCCACAACCCCGTTCTGGAATGAGGAGTAAACTGCTGCTTTTCTGTGATTTATTCTCTTGTTTCTTAACCACTGCTGGAATTCCCCAGCCATAAATTCTGAGCCTCAGTCAGTTTGCAACTGATATACTTTGCAATTATATCTCCTCTCCACGAAGCTCAGCTATTGTTTAAATTTCATAAAAGTCTCAGACTTATTTTTCATCAAATAAATGAATGAAAACCTGCTACAGTTGTCCACTATATTTAAAATAAATTTTGCACCCCCAAATGAGGGCTGCATTGGACCAACTAGGTCTGTGTGAACCAGCTGAAATGACTCTTCGGCTCTCTCACATTGCTTTCTATTTATAGGGCTGACTTTGCTCTTAGTCATTTTACACACTGAGCAATCAATGTAATTATCACAGTTTTTCATATTCATTCCTTCTGCAAACTCAGACATTTTCTCTATTACTTTAAAACTAGCATGATCTAGTCTTCTGTGCCACAAATGAATGCAATTGTTATGTGCAGGGGTGTTTGTAAAATGTGCTCTGGATTTTTCATTCTTGTTTTTCATAACATACAGCCCATCAACCTTTTTCCCTTGAGTACACACCCTCTCCCCCTTCATTACTTTACACATTCCTTTAGAGAAAACAATATCATACCTGTCTGAGTCCAGCACTAATACACTTAATAAGGAACAATCTAGATTTGGCACACATAATACATGTTTTAAATTCTGTCCCATACTTAGAACAAACAACTGTCCTTGACCTTGAACAGAAGCTTTTTCCCTGTCTGCCAGGGAGACGCTCTCTCTTGGAGCTTCACCTAAAACAGAAAAACATTCAGAGTTATTCACAAATGTGGTTGCTGGCACCTCTGTCCAGGATCCACAAATTTTCTTTATCTTCCTCCAATGCCTTAATTACAACAGACACTCTGTTGTGGGGTTTTTCATTTTTCTTCTTCAAAGGCTGCTGTGGCGTTCACCCTTGTGGCCCCTGCTTGTCCTTCTGTCACAAAGGCTCACGTCGCGTTTTCCTCTCGCTGCCACCAGTGGATTACCTCAATCCACAATATAAATGACGTTTGTCTGAACACTTGACTTATGAACAGAAACAGAACTTATTTATTGAAGTGAAGCAGACTGAATAATAACAGAGGTTTCTCATATAAACATTATACACAAGCAAATCATCAACAGTTCTCTCAGTACATACTTATTTTCTCTTGCTATATCATTACCACCTTCTCTACCTATTTTCTAACCAGCTCTCTATCTCTCAGTATCTGTTCCCTCTCTCTCTGACTAACTAGCCCTATCTCTGACTCCTCCTTCTCCCGCCAAACCTCATGTAGCTGCTGACTCCGCCTCTCCAGTCCTCTCATAGGCTCATGCAAATCAGCTCATGACTATGAATGGCATGAGTGATGTGGGCGATCGTCACAGCTGCTTCTTAGCCTTGCAGTCTCTCAGGAGATGTTTATCTGAGCCACATCAGAAGCAATGACAAACGGAGTAGACTTTCTCAGCCTGGTCTCCCTCTTGCTTCGGCGCAGCAGTTCTCCCCCTGGACTTCTTGCAGATGTCTTGGAAAGTAACTTCTTCCTCTGTCTGGCCATGCTCCACCCGCTTGATCTGTTCCTGCAGCAAATGTCCAGTAAGATAACTGACAGTCAAATCAGCCTCTGACATGGACTCCAAGCTGGACACAAGCATATCGAAGCCTTCATGCAATGAACTGAGGATAACATACACCTTATGACTCTCTGAATGTTGCAATCCTCTTTGCTCCAGTTCCATAAATGTGTGAAGCATTTCTTTGATGTGCTCCCCCACATTCTGCCCTGGCTATAATCTGGCATACTAAAGACATCGGGTTAGGTAAACTTTACTGGCAGCTGTCTCTCTGACGTAAACTTTTATGTGCTGAGTTCAGTCCTCGGACATGGATGAGCTGACTGTCCTCCAAGCACGAATTATTCCTAGATAATGCCCTCTCAATTAATTTATCCTCTTCTTCATCAGGGTCGTCAGGTGGAGTATCAACTACAGTCATGTTTTCTCTCTGTTCAAAAACATCTCCATTTTTAAGGACCATGACATCATATAACTTCATTAGAGGAAATCCTTCGAGGGTTGCTGAGTTAGACTGCATCTTTGAACTTTAAATTAGTTCCTTCTCTCTCTAGCTGTCCTCTTACCCTTCCTGGGCTTGAAAGCAGGACGCTCAGCTTCTCTGGACCTCTGAAAGCTCCCAGTACTTCTGGACGGCTCCCTCAGGACTCACAAATCACTCACCAGCAACTCACACACTCACTTGCACAGTGGAAGTGTGCTGGGCCCATAACCTTTGTCAAGGAAGTATTGGGGTGCACTGAGCAAAGCAGGGGCACAACCAACCTCCAAGATCCTTGCAGAGAAGAAAAACACGAGACAACAGTTTCTTCCTTGAAGCGTATATTCCGATATGTACAGTCTTCGCAAAATACTCCAACAGCATGTCCTCTAGCAAATCTCCAAACTCTCCACACTACATGTGTGTCCCTCTGTACAATATATAGTACATATGACCAGTGAGGTTTATCGTTACCTCATTACTTGGTCCCATAATTCCACAGGTAATATTACCTCATCTCAGATGATCTCATATGAATTACATCATCCTTCTGCCTAGTTAGCATGACTCAGCTTTATACACAGCTGTACAATATGACTGATTAACAACTTCCTTTACACATTCAGTCTATGTCAATTTCTCCTATTACAATCCTTGTAATTTCCTGACATACTGTAAGGTATGTATACCCAGCATCTTTGTGTGGAAGGAAGGTTTCAATGTATACCTCCCCTCCTCTCTGCTCAGCTCCTTTTTACAGTTAGTAAGTTTCAATGAAGTGCAGCTCTCAGCTGCACTAAAACTTTGTACCACTTTGATGGTTGTTTAATTTTCACGTCTTCCCCCAAAGAACTGTGGAAAATCCTGCTTCGAATGCTGATGGGATCATCTTTCACTTTCATCACAGCACAACTGATGGCATGGCTATCCCATGCATTTAAACTTAAGGAATCAGTTAATTTGGATATTATAATGTGTAACGAGGCACCAGGATTATATCCTGCCGGGAAGGGTTGCGGCCCCAAACCATGAATCCTGACTTTATAAAACAAGAAAAGTTACAGATTCAGGGTGTGATGACACTGGCAAGCTTTATTTTCAGTATCTGTCGTGGTTGCATTAGGTTTAGATGCTTACATGAAGACCCTGCATTGTTATGGTGCCAGTGTCCACACTGGCCCCCAATCCGATGCAATTTGTAATATGCCCACACCTCTTCCTTTGATGACACCTGTAAGGAATTAGAAGGCATATGGGACTTGTAGTCATACAGAGATGGAGTCTGTTAGGTTTACTGTATAGTTTGGATTTAAACTACTGAATGTCTCATGGAATTGTTGTTCCAAGTCTGCTCTGCCTGGCATCGAGATAAGGAGCAAGGTTCAAGGAGATCAAGGGGAAGACCAGACATCACATTCCTCCTAATTGGGATGAGATAAGACACCTGCAACATCTCATGTGAAATGTGGGCAGTGGACTGTGTTACGCCCTCATGATCCTTATTGGTTGACAGCTTGGAAGTGTCAGAAAGAAGGTGGTCCAGAAAAATGGTTGTTTCACGTATGTGACATGTTGTTGTTGTTGTTGAGATTGATGATGGATGTTGGATGAGAGAAGAGAGAGGTTTGTCTTTTGAAAGAGAAGAGGGGGGAGAGATTAGCCCATCTTCTCTAGTATGCTAAGATGTAGAATGCTAGTCAAGATGATTACTTGGTTTAGTTTAGTTGTTATTATTTTAACCAAGGAATAGTAAGCTTATTTTAATAATGGAAACTGATTGGATATGTATATGCTTTATGCTTTAACGCTGCAACTGTACTTTAATGGAACTATCTTATTTTCTTAATAAAACCAATATAATTCTTACAGAGGACTTGTCTCTTGAACAGCAGGATTGCACCTAAATCCAGTGGAGATTGGAAGGGTCACTCATTGCTACTATACAGAGAGGTCCTACCTAGCCAGTCTGTTGTACTGTCTAAGGAAGCACACAGTCAATGGTTTATTGCCTTTAAGCAGGCAAGAGTTCTATTTCAGGTCGAGCTTGTCCATAAGGCAAGGGCTACGCAGTTCTGAGGCTAAAGGACCTGCCTCAGGTATAAAAAGTGGTGGTCGCTTGCGCCTACAGAGACTCCTCGCCCCAAGATCATTTTCTCTCCAGGGAGAAGTGATTCTGACAACACCTACCTGGTGATCCCTGGATCTCCTTTTAAATCTTTTTGTTTGTTTGTTTTTTTTCTATGCAGAAGGGATCTAGCGCTAAACTAACGTATCAATGCAGTGATAAGGTGATTCAGTGCTAAACTGGGTAACTGTAGTGGGATGATTAGGGGAAAAGATCGCATTGATCTTTGCATCATGTGGTCATTGAAAAAATGCTTCAAATTCATCCATGCTAATTAAGGAGAAAAATCTCAGAGTATTTGCCCATGTGGTCGCAGCCTCAGCCATCATACCTCCTGTGCTGAGGCTCCATGTCTACCCCATAGAATGCGCAACATTCAAGGCAGGGGGCAACAGGGACATCCAACCTCTGCTCTCACTGTTAGGACGTTCACCCAAATGTTTAGCCAGCTTGGCTTCCCTACAATTTCTCCAAATGGCTGAAGTCCTGCCCTCTGAAACAACGGGGGACAAATTCTTAGGGTCTTAAAAATTCAGAGGATGCTGAAATCCAGAGTTAGACCTACTGATGAGCATCCTCAGAAGGAGGATGGTTCCTTCCGCAATAATACTTTGGTGGACCTCCCACCAAGCTGATTGTGTGAGGTTCAAGACATATAGGAGGAAGTATTTCCTCATCCTGAAGGGACGTGGTGGCGCTGTGGGTTAAACCGCAGAAGCCTCTGTGCTGCAGGGTCAGAAGACCAGCAGTCGTAAGATCGAATCCACGTGACGGAGTGAGCTCCCGTCGCTTGTCCCAGCTCCTGCCAACCTAGCAGTTCGAAAGCATGCAAATGCAAGTAGATAAATAGGTACCACATCGGTGGGAAGGTAACGGCGTTCCGTGTATAGTCGTGCTGGCCACGTGACCACGGAAACTGTCTTCGGACAAAATGCTGGCTCTATGGCTTGGAGACGGGGATGAGCACCGCGCCCTAGAGTTGAACATGACTGGACTAAATGTCAAGGGGAACCTTTACTTATTTCCTCATCCAAGATCCAGCGTGGTGTAGTGACTTGACTACACCACAGTAGAACTTGACAGTTCTGACTTGAGAGCACATAACAACAAGCTTCTTCACACATCATCAAACTCAGGGTTTGGTGACCATGAGATGTGACTGTCAACGTCCAAGATATCACAGGCAGCCTCTCACCAGGGACAAGGGCACCAGGACCCCGTCCACCACACAGGGTATCAAGTCCAAAGACACATGACCAAATTGGAGGTGGGAGCACCGGGCTGGAAGCCAGGTCGCAGGACCAGGAGCATGGAGCCAGAACAAGGCACTGAGATGCAGGAAACCAGCAGAAGCAAGCAGGGAGCAAGGCAGGGGCAGGAACAGGAACAGGGGCAGGAACACTGGAGTCCAGACGCAGAGATGCCAGAGGCGAGCAGGAACTCTGGAGCAGCACAGTGCAGCACGGCCAAAGACCTTTGTTGCTGAGGCCAGTTCTGGGAGGGAGAACCCCTCCTTAAATAGGCCTTCCCTCCAGGTTTCCAGGTGAGCCTCAAGAGTGGCCCAGCAGCTGCTACACAGGCCAGGGCCTGAGCCTGCAAACATCAGGCCATTCCTGGGTCAGGCTGGCCCTGATCCTGATCCTGGGTCAGGCTGGCCCTGATCCACACCGCCAGGGCGGTGTGGGCCAGATCCTGACAGTGACAGTCATCGACCTCGATGGCTTTAAGAGAATAGTATACAAAACCACAGAAGAGAAAGAACAATAGCTAGCCAGTTCCCAACTTTGGGTTCCCAGATGTTCTTGAACTACAACTCCCAGAAATCTTGGCTAGCACAGCTAGTGATGAAGGTTTTTGGGAGTTTTAATTCAAGAACATCTGGGGAACCAGAGTTGGGAACCGCTGCAATAAAATAAAGAGGAGGCTGTTAATTTCCCATTTATTTTCCTAACACTCACCAGTAGATTCTCAAAGTACAAATGTCTCAAAGTACGTAAGTTGTTGAGACCCTAAGTGCCAGTTAATGAGAAAGGGGTGGACTATCTGGGGAACTTGAAGCTATTCCCCTCTGTGAGTCACTGTACTTCTACTGCCTAGCAAAGGAAGTTTACCAGAATTCAAAGCTAAATTAGATCCACAGGGCATAGCTGTTTCAGTAGCTATAAACAATTATACTTGCCACATAAATTGCACTAGAGTAGGTCCATTGAATCAATGGGGATTTGGTGAGTCAACTCCTCTGTAAGTTCCATTGATTCAAATGGGCTTACTCTAATTGTGACTTACTATGTTAAAGTATTTGAATTGTGGTGCTGGAGGAGACTCTTGAGAGTCCCCTGGACTGCAAGGAGATCAAACCTATCCCTTCTGAAGGAAATCAACCCTGAGTGCTCACTGGAAGGACAGATCCTGAAGCTGAGGCTCTAATACTTTGGCCATCTCATGAGAAGAGAAGACTTCCTGGAAAAGACCCTGATGTTGGGAAAGTGTGAAGGCAAGAGGAGAAGGGGACGACAGAGGATGAGATGGTTGGACAGAGTCATCGAAGCGACCAGCATGAATTTGACCCAACTCCGGGAGGCAGTGGAAGACAGGAGGGCCTGGCGTGCTCTGGTCCATGGAGTCACGAAGAGTTGGACACGACTTAACGACTACACAACAACAATGCTAAAGTAAGGCTCAGTTAGAGTAATCCCGTTTGTATCAATGAAACATATGAAACTTAGGGAGCAGTTGCCCCACCACAGTTCCACTGATTCAGTAGGCCTACTATACTAAGGATTTTGGCCACCATGTTTTTAACAAATAAACAACAAACAGGAAATCTATCGATTTTTGTCATTCGGGTATTTTATTTTCTGCCCCAGCCAATGTTAGGTATTGATACAACAACAACAACAACGGCCCATGCATTTTTCAGGAAGCAATAATACAGAAAAAGAAGGATGTGACTTACATGGATTGGCTCCATTCAGGCAGACATTGACTGAAATCCAGTGGTAAGATACGACTAGAGAAGAAATATTGAATCAATGGAACGTCTGGTGGAGCTGACTCACCAAATCTCCAATGATTCAATGGGCCTACTCTGATTGCAGTTTACTATTGGATTTCAGCCATTAGAATTCTCAGTAAATGCAAGAATTGTATATTAAAACCTTTGGCTAGAATCATAGAACCGTAGAACAATTGAGTTGGAAGGGGCCTCTAAGGCCATCAAGTCCAACCCCCTGCTCAAGGCAGGAATCCAAATCCAAGCAGATCTGACAGAGGGGGTTTCCAGTTTTCTCTTGAATATCTCCAGTGTTGAAGCGCTCACCACCTCCCAAGGACACCGGTTCCATTGTCATACTGCTCAAACAGTTAAGAAGTTTTTCCTGATACTCAGTCTAAATCTGGCTTCCTTAACTCCAACTTTAACCCTAATCTTAACCCTAATTCTAACCCCAACCCCAATACACTCCTTCATTTTTCCTCTCTCGATTGTCCTCTAAATTTTTGTCTTAAAAAAAATCTTACATACATGAAATTAGCACTAGATCACTTTACCACCTTATCACTGGTAGATCATTATAGTTATTTCCCATAGTAATGCACCTATCCGTTCCTCATCAGGGTGGCAGATGCAGGACCAGAAGAAGAAAGGATCAGCAGAGTTGCGAGCAGAGGAAGGAAGGAAAGAAGGCGGCTGTGGGCCGGAATGAGACTTGCATGGCACCCAGTATGAACTGTGAACTCCTGAATCAATTCACAGCCCTTTTATGAGCATTGACTGCAATTTTAGACTTAATACAAGCTGTGAATCAAATCCTAGTGCAGTTGCACCCTTACTCTTTTACAAGGGCTCTGCTGGAGATGGGAGCCAGCTATATATACTCGTTTCACTAACTGCGTGATTGTTTTATTTCATCTTGCAAACATCGTTATGGTTTTGTCCTATGCAAAGTATTTCTGCAGCCTAGAAGTGTGAATAAATAAATAAACAAATCCATTTACTTGTAATGGATCCTTTTGTCCTGCTTTACTGACGCACCAAAGAGTCCATCTACAAAGTATGGGGCAAACATTAACCTAGTTCCCATTCTGTGCTTCTGTGTCTTTTGTCCCCTGAACAAGACAGCTCTGATAACAATTTCCATTGTGTGCAACAACGAGCTCAATGACTTTTCAAAATGCATTGGATTCATGTCCCAAACGTGACTCAACCAAAATGTTCAGCACAAGGAGTCAGCACTGGCAGTACAGGACGGAAATGAGGAGTCCTCAAACTTCCATGGATGCCTAGATCAATGAGTCTACCCCGTGTCAAGGAGGCACAGTGGTGAACTGAACTCCCATCTTCTAGCTCTTCAGCCAGATTCCTGGTTAGGCCTCATCTAGAGTCCTGTGTCCAGTTCTGGACACTACACTTTAAGAAGGATGCCAACCAACTGGAGCAAGTTCAGAGGGAGGGCAACCAGGATGATCAGGGGGCTGGAAACCAAGCCCTGTGAGCAAAGACTGGAGGAGCTGGGCATGCTTAGCCTTGAGAAAAGAAGACTGAAGGGAGATATAATAGCACTTTTCAAATACTTGAAAGCCTGTCATTCAGGGGAGGGGCAGGATCTGTTCTCGATCATCCCAGAGTGCAGGATATGTAATAATGGGCTAAATTTAGGCTGAATATCAGGAAAAACGTCCTAACTATTAGAGCAGTATGACAATGGAATCAATTCCCTCGGGAGGTGGTGAGCGCTCCAAAGCTGGAGGCATTCAAGAGAAAATTGGACAACCATCTCAGATCTGCTTCAATTTGGCTTCCTGCCTTGAGCAGGTGGTTGGACTCGATACCCTTATAGGCCCCTCCCAACTCAATGATTCTATGATTCTAGACACCACCATGAATGGTATTTTTGTATTTAATTGGACATCCACCCCAATAAGTTGGTTTGGGATCCCCTAAGCAGGAAGGCAGCCCCTGTTGGAACTTGCTCTCCAAGGCATCCTTGCGAGTCTCAGAAATTCTCCCAAAGCCCAGAGCTTAGTGGAGCACCTTTCTGTCCACTTACCAAAGAAGAACTGCAGGTCTCTAGCTGCAGAACCAGAGGTTGGGAGTTCGATTCTCCCTTGTGCCTTCTTGACATTGGCTGAACTTGATGATCCAGAGCAGCGGTCCCCAACCTTTTTGGGACCGTGGACCGGCTGAGCCTCTGAGGAAGGCGGGGCACCCCCCTGTGCTCACGCAGGCGCGCACGCTCTCTCGGGCGCATGCGCGAAGTGGTGGGGGAAGGCGTGCCCGCCCACCAGTGTGAGCGCTCTCCCACCCCTTCGCACATGCACAGGGGCGCCTGCACGCACGCCTGTGCACCCGCCCACCCCTTTGCGTGGGCGCTCGGGCACTCGCGTGAAGAGGTGGGGGAGCGCTCACGCCAGTGCTGGCACACACGCGTCTGCGCAAAGCAGCTGTGGGGAGGGGAGTGCATGCGGGGGGCGGAGGTCTGTCTCCGTGGCCCGGTCCAGCAAGGCCACGGACCGGCACCGGGCCGCGGACCGGGGGTTGACGACCTCTGATCCAGAGGATCCCTTCCAGCTCTGCAGTTCTAACATTATCAAATGGCTAGGAATTGAACACAGAAGGATTATTCTACTTCCTGCTGCTTTGTGGGCTTGTTATTCCTTCCAATTTATGGTAATGTAAGTCCATGAAATACTAAAATAACATCCTTACATGCCATTGTTCAGTTTCTTGAGTTGTGCAGTCTATGGGGCATTTGGGTCTAACTACAGATCTCCAGCACCCCTGACCCCCAGCCCCACCCCCACCTCAGGTCCCACAACCTGTCAAAAGTTGGTTCAATTAAAAAAAACAACACACACAATCTCTTTGCTGTGGAATCTCTTTATGACCACTAGAGGGCAGAAAGGGTGGTTTTTGGTCACGTGCTGCTCTCTCGGATAGGCCAGTGGTTCCCAGCCTTGAGTCCCCAGATGTTCTTGGACTAAAACTCCCAGAAGTCTTCACTTCTAGCTGTGCTGGCCAGGATTTCTGGGGGTTGTAGTCCAAGAACACCTGGGTTACCCAAGGTCTTAAACCACTGCCATAGGCTTTCCCTCTTTGAAAGCCACAAGTAATTTAGAACAGTCCAGGAACAGTAAAATAAAATACAAATATAATAAAAATTTGAAGTGGTTCCGGACAGCATGAGGATAAAGTAGCTATGTGATTCATCCAAGAATGTCCGTTAATGTCTCTCTTTTTTTAAACAAAATCTCTGTAAAACATACACGTAAGGTGAGGTTTTCAGTTTTATTAGAACTGTTCACCAGGAAGAGATACTATAAAGCTTGGTGGTAGGAAAGAAGAGGTAAGCACGGTTCACAGGTCAAAGCCCCAGGCTCTTCTGAGCAACATAGACTGTGAAATACTCTGCCATCCTCCCCTCACTCCGGCTTATCTCTTCTTGTCTGAGTTTCACTCCAGTCCTCCTAGTAGCTGGAAGAGAAATGGATTTGCCAAGAAGAATCTATTGGCTGTAATGTAAAGTATTTGAGGAGAGTTTAATCTTAAATGGGCAATTAAGAGCTATGAGCTTTACAAAAGACCTGCACCTCATTGGTGGATATGGACTAATCCATAAGACTGTGGGGTTTTTTGGGTCTTCTTATCAATGGGGTATTGGTTGTGGAGATGGTTACAATTAGGCACTCATCATAACTGTTCAAAATTTATTTCTGTACCACCATAGGAAAGTTCCATCCATCCATCCATCCGTCCGTCCGTCCGTCCGTCCGTCCGTCCGTCCGTCCGTCCGTCCGTCCGTCCGTCCGTCCGTCTGTCTGTCTGTCTGTCTGTCTGTCTATCTATCTATCTATCTATCTATCTATCTATCTATCTATCTATCTATCTATCTATCTATCCATCCTGTTTTTAACTCGCCTTTCTCCTTAAAAAGGACCCAAGTTGGCTTACAACAATTAAAAAGAGTATTTAAACTAATAACAGTGAGTATACAATACTAAAAGGATCAATGAATACAATCTCAAAAAACAGGTGTGTGTTCTATGCTGTCAAGTTGGAACCAACGTATAACGACCCTAATAGGACTTTCAAGGTAAGTGCGATAAGGAGTGGTTTTACCAGTTCTACTCCCCCAGTGAGTTTCCATGGCTGACTGCGGATTCGAACCCTGTCCTCCAGAGTCGTAGTCCACCACTCTATCCATTACACCACACTGGGAACCACCAGAAACCATCAGCAACACCAAAACACTTTCAATGCAGTAAGGTACCACAATCCATTTAAAAACATCTCTGCCACTTGGCACCCACTCACTGAGGGAAAGCCTTTAAAAGGAAGGTCTTTGCCTGCTTGTGGAAGGACAGCAAAGACGGGGCCAGGCTGACCTCCAGTGGGAGGGAGTTCCACAGTCTGGGAGCAGCACAGAGAGAAGGCCCTCTCCCGTGTCCCCATCAGACGCACCTGGGAAGGTGGTGGGACTGAGAGAAAGGTCTTCTACAAAATGAAATTCTTCAAGAATTAAGGGGTGGGGGACTGAAGCCTACCATGCTGGCAAGGATTTATATGTATGTATAAGTGCACTTTGCAAACATTGTCTTTTGGAGTGAGAGAGGGACATCACCCAGCATCTCCCAAATTTAGTATGGCCAGTGCTATGCTGATGAGTGTCTTAAAAAAAGTTGTACTTTCCCCAAGATCTGTGCAGGACAATATTTTGAACATCCAGATTGCAAAAAATCATGTCTACAGAAGAATCACATAAGTTTAATATTGAAAATCAAGAAACTGAAAATGTTGAAGGTTATCTCTGCCCAGTTCACCCCATCCATGCAAATGGAGACTGCAGCCAAGAAATCAGAAGAAGACAGAGATTCGTCAGGGCCGTGATGAAGGAACTAGAGAAGATCCTTAGCGCAGGGATGTGTCTCAGGCCACAATGTGTGGGTACAGCTTTGTGTGCTTTCTCCAGGAACTTCGTGGAGCTTGGACGTGTGATATTTTTGCGGCTACAGCTTCCAGAGCCTGGCTGGATAGCTCCGTGGATTAGATATCTGGCTACAGAGCCAGAGCTTGGGCGTTTGATTTCCCACTGTACTTTCCGGAAAAAGCTGGCAAGAAATAAATGGACTCATTCGGCAGGAGCTGGACTTGGTGATCCATAGGGCTCCTTCCAGCACTTCAGTTCTAAGACGATGATGAAATGTGGTGCTGGAGGAGAGGCTTATAGATGTGATGGACTGGCAGAAGGAGTGGATTCGATAGCAGGTCAATCCTGAGCTTTCTGAGTATGTGGATTCCTCAAAGAGAGACCCTCTACTCCCCTGACCTCTGCCTAAGGTGCAAAGGGTGGCCCCTGGATAAACAGAAGCCAAGCTTTTAAAGAAATAGCACCTTCTCTCCTCCTGTTTACTTGAGGGAAGGATTGCACCTATCTCCCTGATTCCATGAAAGATCCTGTGAACAGGATCTTCACAGTCTTGGCCCATACATTTACCGCTCTTAGCTTTAATGGGAAAAGGCCATTCACACTTCCTGATCCTAAAGAAGTGAATTGTATAAGATGCTAGGTTCTCTCCCCCACCCCCACCCCAGGCTCTGATACATGAGAAGCATCTCTTCCCTCCAAGGCAAGATAATCCCTGTTGTCACACTCACAAAAAATGACTTCCAGTCAAGACTGGCCTGGCCTGAGGCCGAGAGAGGCAGCTTCCTCGGGTAGCCCATTTGGAGTGGAACGGAAAGGTAGCAAATCCCAAACTGCTGGCTTCTTTCTTGTGGTGTTTTTGCTGCTGAGGTGCTTGTAGGATTTTTTGTGCCATGTTCCCCAAATGTGGCTTGCTTAGGATACGGTGCCCCTTGGTTTGGTTGAATGGGAGACCCTGTTTGCTCCTATGTTTCATGCCGCAGAATGTGTGAGCCCAGCGTTGTGTGCTTTCTCAAGAAACGTGGTGGAGCTTGGATGAGTGATTTCTTTGGGGCTACAGCTTCCAGAGAATGGCTGGATAGCTCCGTGGATCAGGCAGAGCCAGAGTTTGGGAGTTCAATCCCCCCACAGTGCCTCCTGGGAAAAGACCCAGCCTGTGTGACCTTGGGCAAGCGGCACAGTCCCCGAAGAAGAGAACGGTCAGCCACCTCTGAGTATTCTCTACCTGGAAAATCCTGAAAAGCCCCCCCCCCCCCACGAGTCAGAACTGACTTGATGGCACATAGTGATTCTGATGACTGCTTCCAGATCTTCCCAGCCATTATAGCCACTGGTCTTTTGACGTTGTAGCAGAACAAGGCAGAAAAGGAGAGGAACTTTTCTAAGCTCTGCTACCTGGTGGATCACTCCGGGTCCTTGGTTTGATCTGGCCAAGCTCTTACGATGTTCTCTGAGATGTACTGATTAGGAGGAAGGTGTTCTGGAACAAGAACACCCAAACAAAAGACAATACTAGTCAGTCCACTGGGGCAGATCCAAAGTGCACTGAGTTCCACACCCTGGTTTCCACCGCAGACAAGGAGAGGTCTCTGATTTCGAGAGGCCCACAAGGAAGGCCAGAAAGCAAGACCTGGAGAGGCTGGCAGGGATTTTTAATTTTAATGTATATTATAATTTTTATTTATCATTTTTATTTATTTTATTTTTGCATGCCGTCCGTCACAAAATGCGTAGCTGGGAGGGGAAAATGTGCAGTTGGAAGCGGATAGAGAAAGAGTTGGAGCAGTAGAGAAAACAAATGAGACTGGGGAGACATGTCTGTCTATTAAGACAACAGGTACTGCTGATGCTACAAAATGTATATGAGGGATAGGAAGTGGTTGGTTGGTCACCAAACTTAGATCAAACTACCCAAACCAGATTAAAACAATTACTTCCATTTGGCCAGAACCTCCTCTTTTCCACCATTAATAATAATCATCATGTGCCCCAACGTCTAGGTTGGCTTGGGCATGTCATGAGAATGGCTGATGGTCGGATTCCGAAAGATCTCCTGTATGGAGAATTAGTGGAGGGAAATCGCCCCAGAGGGAGACCACAGCTGCGATACAAGGAGATCTGCAAGCGGGATCTGAAGGCCTTAGGAATGGACCTCCACAGATGGGAAACCTGGACCTCTGAGTGTTCAGCCTGGAGGCAGGCGGTGCAGCATGGCCTCTCCCAATTTGAAGAGACCCTTGTCCAGCAGGCCGAGGCAAAGAGGCAGTCCCGAAAGCAGCAAAATCAGGGAGCTGGACAGGGGACAGATTGTATTTGTCTTCAGTGTGGAAGGGATGGTCACTCTCGAATTGGCCTTCTCAGCCACACTAGACACTGTTCCAAGATCCCTATTCAGAGCACGTTACCATAGTCTCTCGAGACTGAAGGATGCCTACAGACATGTGCCCTCAAGTCAGTTCTGACTTCTTGGCAACCCTTTTCAGGGTTCTCCAAGTAGAGAATACTCAGAGGTGGTTTACCCTTCCGTTCTTCCAGGGACTGCGCTGGGACGGTGCAGCTTGCCCAAGGCCACCCAGGCTGGCTCTTCTCCCTGGAGGCACCGTGGGGAAACAAACTCCCAACCTCTGGCTCCACAGCCAGGTGCCAAACTCACTGAGCTCTCTTTTAACAGTACGGAAAGTCTACCAGCTCCATTGACCACCATGCAACAGACACTAATGCAAAAGCTCAGCCTGGAGATCCGTGTCTGGCTTGGTTAAAAAAGCACACGTGTGCAGCTGAAAAATCTGCTTAAAAAACAAAGAAACAAGCCAAAAAAAACTGGGACAGGCTCCTTCTCCATGCACGTAGAGTTATGCTGCTTCAGAACCAACAGCTGCTGTTGACGCATTCTGAATAAGCAGAACTTGGAAGTAACTCATTACAAGTCATGTAGTTATCCTAAACCTAGCACTGGATCTACCAAGAGAACAGAAGCCCCAAGCGCTGCGCCAGAAACGAGTGGGACAGCTCTGAACAGGGCACCATGGACCAATCCTAGTAGAAACATGTGCGGACTCTTTATTTATTCCTTGAAAATATTCTTTTACCCCACCTTTCTCTTTAAAAAGGACCCAAGGCAGCATATCTCATTAAAAGACAGTATTTAAAGACAACTTAAAAGGATCAAGCAAATACCAACAAAAAACACATAAGCAACACCAAAACACCTTCAAAGCAGGAAGGGGCAACCATCCATTTAAAAACCCCAATGGGGCAGCCAGTCACGGAGGGAAAGTTTGCCTGAAGAGAAAGGTCTTTGCCTGCTTGAGGAAGGACAGCAAAGATGGGGCCAGGCTGGCCTCCAGTGGCAGGGAGTTCCACAAACCAGTTCATTTTTTCAAAGTTTGTGTCGGGGGGGAGAGGACACTAACCCCCCACCCCTACAGCCTGCGCCCCCCCTTCCCACTGTCGCTGTCACCTCCGTACCTGGTACTGCCAGCTTCTCCTCTTCTTCTTCCTACCCCGCCCTCCTTCGCCGCTCCCATCTTGAGAGATAGCAGGCCTGGCTCCTAGGAGGGAAGCTGGACTGCTGCCTCTCAAGATGGCAGCCAAAGTGGAGGATGGACAGGATGAGGCAACAAGACCAGGTAGGGAGGCGTTGGAGGCAGTGGGAAGGGGGCAGGAGCAGGCAGTGGTGGTGGTGGTGGGGGCAACCAAACCATGACGTTCGTGAAATCGTTTCAAAAATTGACAATTCAGGTTGGTTTAGATTAGTCACGTTTGGCAAACCCGAACCAACCCGAATCAACGTTTTCAGTTCTTGCTCATGTCTAATTCAGACTTGATTGGATGGCACACAATGTTGTTGATGGCACACAATGATGTCAAGGTTCTGTCTTGGACCCAGTGCTCTTCAACATCTTCATCAATGACCTGGATGAGGGGATTGAAGGAGCACTCATCAGATTTGCTGATGACACCAAGCTGGGGGGAATGGCTAATCCTTTGGAAGATAGACTCAACATTCAGAAGGATCTAGACAGACTTGAACCTTGGGCCCTATCCAATAAGATGCAGTTCAGTGGCGGGAAAAGTAAGGTCCTGCACTTAGGCAGGAGAAACCAGATAGAGGCACAGGTACAGGATAGGGGGTACCTGGCTCGACAGGAGTACCTGTGAGAGGGATTTAGGGGTCCTGGTGGACCTCCGCCTAAGGATGAGTCAGCAGTGCGCTGCAGCTGCCAAGAAAGCCAACACAGCCCTAGGCTGCATCAAGAGGGGGAATAGCATCAAGATCATGGGAAGTGATAGTACCACTCTAGACCATGCTGGTGAGGCCGCACTTGGAGTGCTGTGTCCAGTTCTGGTCACCACAACACAACAAAGACACCGAGGCCCTGGGAGGGGTTGCAGAGAAGAGCAACAAAGATGATAAGGGGACTGGAGGCTAAATCCTACGAAGAATGACTCAAAGAACTAGGGATGTTGAGCTTAACGAAGAGAAGACTGAGGGGAGACGTGAGAGCCGTCTTCCAAGATCTGACGGGTTGCCACAGGGAAGAGGGCATCGATTTATTCTCCACTGCGCCTGAGGGTAGGACAAGAACCAACGGGTGGAAACGCGTCAGAGGGAGATCCAACCTGGAAATAAGGAGGAATTTCCTGACGGTGAGAATCATGAAGCAGTGGAACAGCTTGCCTCCCAATGTTGTAGGTGCCCCATCACTGGAGGTTTTCAAGAGAAAATTGGACAGCCATCTGTCCGGGATGGTATGAGATCTCCTGCCTTGGGCAGGGGGTTGGACTAGAAGACCTCCAAGGTCCCTTCTAACCCTACAACGATTCTATGATGATGATAAAGAGGTTATTGTCAACATCTTGAACTGAAACCGGAAGTGTATTGGCAGCCAGGACAAATCCTTCAGAACTGGTGTCAGCCTGTTTTGAAGGATGTTCCTGTTAGCGATCTAGCTACCTAGAAAACCTTGAAAAGGGTGGCCATAAGTCAGAATTGACTTGACAGCATGCAATTATAATAATGGTTGTTATTGTTGTTGTTACTGCTATTACTTCCAAGACAAATTATATACTTTGGCCCCATGTGTATGTTCGGATGGGGGAACACTGGTATCGCAGTGTAAATGTAGCCCTCATTCTGACTCCAGTCTTTAACATATTGTAAAAGCCCAGCACAACGGCATTCCTAAAGATTCAGAATATAACCCGCAATTTACATAATGAAAAGAAGTTATCCCAGAGCTTGCAGGGTTAAAAATGAGAGAGATTCCCCCCCCCCTGATAGTAGCATAAAATCTAACTAAAACTATATAAAATACCAAAAAAATCAGCAAAGCCATGGCATATTTTGTATATAAACATCTTTGACATTCTGAGACCTTAAGTGGTTTGCAGATTATATATATATATATTTATATATATTACAAAAAATATAAAAATATATACAATCTGCAAACCACTTAAGGTCTCAGAATGTCAAAGATGCTGGGGTTGCATCTGAAAGAACATGAGAAAATTTACAGAGCTGAGCTATTGAGAAGGATGGATACGGATTTCAACGGCAGAATTTAATCTGGTTTCACCAAACTTCTCAGTTCTCTAATGGCAAGCACTTTGCAACTCAAGTTTGATTTAGTTTCCAAAGGGAGCGAAAAGCTGCCCAAAAAGTCTGCATGGAAATTTTTAGCCATTTCCATACACCCTTTTCGCAAGCTATTTCCTCCTCAAAATAATACGGTTTTGGATGTACACCCAACCCACCGATGCACTTTTTTGTTACTTTCCCCAAATATACTCTTTTTCTTGAGCTGTGATTCAACTTGCGGCATTCCGAAAAGTGCTGGTTTGGTTGCAAAAGTATATTCTTTGTCATTTAGCAACATGGCAGGCTTGAATGTTCTGGGTTTGTACAGAAATCTGGATGTGATCTGTTTCTCCAACATCCTTACCATTGATCCATAATGTGGGTCGGATGGGAAGGCAAGTCCACAGTAGTGGAGGCAGGATTGTAAGAAGGGTGAAGGAACGTCAACCCAACTTCCATGAAAGATGGGCTCTCAAGCATGGCTTCACGTGTCCATCTTCACTACTGATGAGGCAAATAGGGAAGGAGATGCCCTCCAATCAGGGCTCGATCCTTCAAAGATCAACACCTGAACCTTGAGGGGAGCCCAGAAATGAATTCACAGGCTGCTTCTAAACTGGTGATCCATGATTATGGTTTGAGTGGCAGAATATGAGCAACGACAGATGAAAATGTAAGGTTATTGCCCGTTCCATGCGTTTGACTCTTTAGTTTACTGGTTCCAAGGCCCTAACATTGACTCGTCTTTCAAAATCTTTGCAAACTTTTACTCCAGCATTGACTCCGTGGTCCCTTTTCATTAAACCAGGGCATTCTGGGATCCATGCAGATGGCTGAGCTACTAACCCTTCAACAATTAGCCATTTCAACAGCATCATGTGTTTTGAATGGGACTTTTTGCCTGGTTTCTAGCCTCATGTTCCCCTTCAAATGCCTTAATCTTGATCTTGATCTTATTCTTCTCCGCTGAGGTGTGCTTGACATCATTTGATCTCACGAACTGTTAAGCTCTCCCTACCATTCTCCTCCTCATCTCTTTGAACCTGGAGAACCGGATCTAGGGGATGGTGAGGTCTGGCATCAGAGGTGACAGTGAAGCGTTCTTGCCTATCTTGTTGAGGTCAGGATGACACCATGGTCTTCCAAGAACAATAGCACACGCCAAACCCCTCCCTCTCCTTTCATCGGCCCCTCCATAAATAGCCGGGCTCGAGACCTCACTCTCCATCCGATCTTGCGAGTGACTTCTCCTTCATCGGATCGCCTATCATCGGGACTCATTCCGTGAGATCCGATCCTAACTCTCACCATGAGGGCTGCTCTCCTTATTTTCGTGGTTCTCCTGTTGGCCGTTGTGGTCACCGAAGGCAAGTATTGAGATGTGGTAATCTGTTGGGTGGTCTGGGCAGTGGTACAAGGTTGGGCTGGACAGGAACTGCTGGATGACTCTATGGTTTAGGCATCTGGCTCAGAGCCAGGAGTTGGGAGTTTGATTCCCCACTGGGCCTCCCTAACAGGGGCTGGACTCAACGGTCCACTGGGTCCCTTCCAGCTCTGCAGTTTGAAGAGACCCATTTTAACTAGAGCTCTGGACAGGTCCCCCGATTCTGTTTGGAGGCCTATTCAGAGCGCCTAATGGTTCCAGACGGTCTCCAAACCAGTCTGGAAGAATTTGTAAATTTCTCAAGTCAGCGGCTTGAAAAACCGAAATGGATACAACATTTTTGTGTCTCTGCTGCTGTACATGAAATTGGGAGACATGATAGAGCTTAAAGTGGAGAGTTAAACCTTTCGCATTTCAGACAGCCAGCTTTAAGGTGCCACAGTGCATGCACCTTGAACATTTGCTATTGCTTTTTTCCCCCTTTCTTTTTAAGGACAAGCAAACAAACTAGTAGGTCAGAGTGACTCAGTCAAATTCAATTCTTGCTCTGAACTGGAGACAATTTGTAAATTTGCTTTGCCTTGCCTTGGAACCAAATCTGATCTTTCTGCTTAAATTTGAACCCCATAGACCTGAATCAAATGTCCCATAACTCCTCACCATTGCCTATGATGGCTAGGCCTGCTGGGAGTTGAACTACTGGAGAGCTCAGTGGTTTAGGTGGAGTCCGAGGTTGGGAGTTCGATTCCCCACTGGGCCTCCTTGATAGGAGCTGGTCTTGATGATCCTTAGGGGTCCCTTCCAGCTCTGCAGTTCTAAGATGATGATGGATAAAGATGAGGATGAGTTCTAGGGTAGGAAATCTGGAGAGGCACAGTTGTCCACACTGCTTTCAATTATACTTCTGAATGCTAGTGGTAGCTTCACTGACTGTAGACTCCTTCAATAAATTGGGATTTGTTTAAGAACTCACTCACCATCAAGCAGGCAATTTAATGGGGTTGCTCTAGCTAGAACTAGCAACTGGATTTCAGTCATAGTCTCGTGCTGAAGACCCAGCTTTCAAAATGAGCTCAACAGAAATGGGATGTCAAGCATCAAAGTGGGAAGAAATATCCATACTTGCTCTAATTGAGGATTAATTCATGGCTGAAGGTAAACCATGACCCAGGACCAGGTTTTTCTGCAAATTGAAAGCATTCTGAAAAAAAATTGAAAGCATGATTGGTCAGTGGAAGAGAAAAGTGTCTTTGTGTTATCCTGGACAGAGGTGCCAGCCAACACAGGCCCATGACAATGGGGCAATGGTGGTGTTTATGCACCTGTCCTATTCTCATCACCTTTAAAAGATTTCAAAAGCATTTACCAGTCCTTCCCAAGCTTGCTAACTTTTAATGATTGCTTTCAAGTTAAAATGTGAAATATTAAATGGCAGCCTTCGGTCTCTAGAAAGCTTGGGGGGAACAATTGGGGGAAAGGAGGACTTGTCTAGGATTTCAGTTGTGGCTCAGTGTTCCTGAGCTGGACATCCGGTAGCTGTGCCAGACTACACCTCCCATCCTCCCCAGTGGTGATGCGGGTGCCTTCTGACACATCTAGAGGTTGTGAAGGTGAGGAAGGCTGTTCCAGCTGGAGACCATGCCAGGTCAACAGCCTGACCCTGGAGCTGTCCAGCTAGATCTGGCAGGCGACCCTAGAGAAGGGTTTCCAGAGAGCTGGATCTGGGTGGCAGCGGGAAGAAACGGGAAGCGTTCCTTTCTCTCGACTCCAACTCCAAGAATGTCCCAGCCAGCCTGGCCAGAGAGGGATGATGGAAGTTGTTGTCCAAAAAGTGGGTCAGCAGAAAAGGCACCCCAGAGATTGGAAAAGGTTGGGAATGACCATCCCCAAATCCCCCCCAAAAAAACTTGGTCATTAAAGATGGGAAATTATGGATCTTGTAGTCCAAAGATGTAACTTTTTCAGGCTGGACACAGCATTTGGGGATGGCATTCTTCTAAGTCTGATCTGTGGTGGCCCCGGGAAAAAGGCCATGCCTGTCAGTTCAGTGAAATCTCACATGCCACCTAGCATCATTACAATGATTCTTAATTCTTATTATTCAAAAATACCAGGCACAGTCAATCAAAATTATAAAAACATTGACTGGTATTATAGAACAGATACAAGTTTTAACCAAAAACCTAAGTATTTGTTAAATATCATCATCATCATCATCTTTCTCAGCATAGCTGGTACTTGGCGACGGAGCAAAGGGTCAAGCCTAAAACTTAAGATTCAAGTCCTAAAAGTTTCCGAGTGAGATGGCATGTTTGCAAAATCACTGATTTGGGGGTTTCAAGACGTAAATCAGCATCTATTGGCACTGGTTTCAAACTGGTCACCAAAGATTTTGGAATGAATCCAGTTGCTGAAAATAGTATGGAGACGATGATTTTCTAAATTCTAAAATCATTCCCACGACGGGCATCTTATTGTCAATTAACCTTGGATTTTGTTTCTTCCTCAGCAGGCTACAAACGCCACTGCAACTACCACTGTTCTGGCGGGTGTGCTAAAACGTGTCGCTATGGTGTGCAGGCTTATGCAAGCTGTGCCTGCGCACATTATGGGCATGGATACCACTGCTGTCTTCCACCTCCACCACCACCACCACCACCTCCTCCTCCTCCACCACCACCACCACCACCACCACCTCCTCCACCACCTCCACCACCTCCACCTCCTCCTCCACCACCACCACCACCAAAATACTACAGGCACCACTACAAAGGATGAGCAGCTGTGGAGACAAAGAAGAGGAAAAGCTGGTGCAGAAACATCATCAGATGGAAAAATAGAAATGTTGCTTGTTGCCTCTTCTTAAATACACAAATAAAACAAAAGTGGTGAGACCTTAACAACATGTGATTGTCTTTCATTCTGCTGAGTTCCAACATCTTGAGTCTGTGCAGGGTAACTTTTTTTGGCTTCATTTCCCTATTTCTCTATGAACATCTTCCCTATCTTTTTCCAGCTGCCAGCTTAAATCCCCATGTGCTTCCTAAGGCTGTCATAGAGGGGAGTGAGGAAAGGATCTTAAAAGGGCAATGGGCATGAGAAAGCCCCCATCCACATCCTAAGGCTGTCACTGAAAGGGGAGTGAGGAAGGGATTTTAAAAGGGCAATGGGCATGAGAAAGCCCCCATCAGCTTCCTAAGGCTGTCACTGAGAGAGGAGTGTTGAAGGGATCTTAAAAGGGTGATGGGCATGAGAAAGTCCCCATCAGCTTCCTAAGGCTGTCACTGAGAGAGGAGTGTTGAAGGGATCTTAAAAGGGTGATGGGCATGAGAAAGTCCCCATCACCTTCCTAAGGCTGTCACTGAGAGGGGAGTGAGGAAGAGATCTTAAAAAGGCCATAGGCACAGTCCCCTTTGACCCTTTTAAAAAGAACAGTGCAGAGATCCTGCTGTAATGGACACTTGCTGTGGCAGGAGAAACCCTTTAGGAGACATTCCAACCCGTTTCTTGTCCAGTTCTATGAACTTATTGATACATTTGCAAATCTCCTTAAACAAAAACAACAATCCTATTTCCACACAAAGCCCAGCAAGTAATGGTATTGCAGAAAATGATCTTACAGATAGCCTATAACAAGCAAATCCTTGAGGACCGATGAGCTGTGATTGTCACAACAGGAGTTTCTCCCACACACACCCCATCCTTTAGCCTGTACATGTATGTGCTCTATTTTCTGATTGATCTTCAAGGCGGCAGCACAGGATTCCTTGAAGTCTGATTTCTCGAACACAAAGGACTGCCTCAATTATGTCTCTCCAACACTGATCTCTAACCTCTGTTTCTGGTGTACCAGCACCAGTTCTTACTGACCCCAACTGTTTGTATGTGCGTGGTGCTTGTGGTGCCCCCAAAAGTCAGGAGCCAGGGAAGGGATGGAGAGAATGCTGTTGGGTGGATTCACATGGACCCATCATGCAGTTCAGAATAAGGAGGGAATGACACACTGGCAGCCCAGCCTTTGGGGAAAAGCTCCCTGTGGCTGGTAATGGGTCTTTCACAAGCCCCAGCAGCAGCACGGGACCAGATACATTCCCCATGTGTCAGAGGCAGTGTAGATAAGGCCATGTGCCAGGCAAGCCCAAGCAGGAATGGCTCCAGCTGCTACATAAAATTTTGCCACCTGCCTGGCCACTGGCTTCTAAAACATGTGGGGTTTCCCTCCCTATCCCTCCAAGTCCATATTACCTGCTTAGCAAGGTTTTCTATGGATGGTGAGTCCATTGACTTAGACTCTACTTCTACCACCAGGTGCTCCAGCATCACTTTCAGCCTCTGGTCCAAACTCTTGCCTGCCCAGCCTCTCTGGCATCACAAGGCTCCCCCCTGTGACATCACGAGGACTTGCCACAGCCATGAAGAGCCATGACATTTCAGGGATGCTGCCGCCTCTACAACCCTATGGCCATCCTGCAGAGGACATTCTGAAACCCAAACCTGTATGTGTGTTTGGGGCGGTTGTGTTTGTGTGTGTGCACTTTTGCATCACAAAGGACAGGCAGCTGAGAGGAATGCTCACCGCATCCCTCCTATCTCCTTCTAGACTGAGTAGACGCAGTCTAGAAGGGCGGGATAAAAATCTAATAATAAATAAAATAAATAAATAAAAATATCTCGGCCGTGGACTTGGCCTCTTAGTCAAGGTAGAGCAATATAGTTTGCACCTGTTTTGACCAACCTTGTCACCATCTTGATTCTGAGAACGAGCATTGCACAGTGTTGCTGTGTTTTCTCCGTTTTACTGTATAAGATGGAATCATAGACTTCCAAATGGGCTTCCACAGAAAAAGGCTTAAGCATCTGGAATGTGGATTGGTGGCAGGATTCTCATAATTTCTAGGATCAAGAGGTTGATCAACAAAGAGGTACAGTAGGACCCCCGTATCTGTAGGGGATTGTTCCAAGCCCCCTTGTGGATGCTGAAAACCGTGGATAATAGCAAATGCTATACATAACATGGTAAAAGAAACAAAAAAAGAAAAAAGTATTTTCACCATGTATTACCAGGACTGGCTACTAGAGGGAGCCAGAGACCATGCTATGTATTCTTCAACAACAAGAATATATAGCGTGGTCTCTCACTCTCTCTAGTGGCAAGTTCTGGTAAATACATCATGAAAATAGATATTTCTACTTTTTTTCCCCTTTTAATATTTTTTATATTTTCAGACTGAAGATCATAGTCATAAAAAAGTGAAGTTGGAAGGGGCCTACAAGGCCATCAAGTAGGAATACAATCAAAGCAGATCTGACAGATGGTTGTCTAAATTTCTTTTGAATGCCTCCAGCATTGGAGCACTCACCACCTCCTGAGATCATGGGTTCCACTGTCGTACTGCTCTAACAGTTAAGACGTTTTTCCTGATATTCAACCGAAATCTGGCTTCCTTTAAATTGAGCCCATTGTTGTGTGTCCTGAGCTCTGGGATGGTCGATAATAGATAAGTGAAACCGTGGATACTTATCCTACTGTACTAAGACAAATGAATAAAAGCTAAGAAAGAATAGCACTCCAAGCAAGAATACTTTGATCATGTAAACAAGAAATGAAAAGTACAGATGGTTATAGTTGATCACTCAAGGGAAAGTGTTGGCAGGAGCAAAACTGACTGCTAGACGAGTCTTGGAGATTAATTTGGATGCAACATATTGGATAAACTTCTCCTTTTTTAAATGCCTATCAATGCGATGGCATTGACATATTTATTTTTATTTTTATTTATTTAAAATATTTTTACCTTACTCCTAAAAAGGAACTCAAAGTGGCTTACATCATCAAAAACAAACAAACACCACCACTATCTTAAAAGCTAAAAAGAGTAAATTATCCAAATATTAAAAAGGATGAAGTAAAGGTTGTATTTAAAAATGTCAGGTAAAAGCATTAATAAAACAGATTTGAAAGCAACGAAAACCCAAACCATCCCATTTAAAAACCCCGGTCAGGAAACCAATCACTTAAGGAAAAGCCCGTCTGAAGAGAAAGGTCTTTGACCGGTTGGGGAAGGACAGCAAAGATGGGGCCAGGCTGGCCTCCAGTGGGAGGGAGTTCCAAAGTCTGGGAGCAACCACAGAGGAGGCCCTCTCCCATGTTCCCACCAAACAGGCTCATAAAGGGAGATGCAATCCTCGAGATAGCTCGAACCCAAGCCATTTAGGGCTTCATAGGTTATAAACAGCACTATGAATTCAGCTCGGAAATGGATCCGCAGCCAGTAGGGCTGCTGTAACAGGGGTGGTGGTGGTGATGTGATGCCTGTAGCCCGTCCCAGTGAACAATCTGGCTGCAGTGTTTGGGCCCACTGAAGTTTCCGAACACATAACATTCCGTGGCAAATTGTCACAAGTTAAAAGATCGGCATAGGCAATCTCATTAGTCCAGTTGGATGTATTTCCTGGTAAATTGGATTAAGACTACATAATTAAGTGGACTACACTTAAGAAGATAAGAAAAATGTATGCATTCCCTGTTGGGCCTGGGAACAGACATTTGACTTGGATTCTCGTCATGCAGTAAATGAAAAAAAAAACCATAGAAAACCAATAATCCTCATTATGAGACAGTAGGGTTTTCTCTTTGTTTGCTTGCTTGCTTGCTCGCTCGTTCGTTCGTTCGTTCGTTCGTTCATGGTCTTGGAATGGTTTTGTACATTTTTTAAAGAGTCGTTTGTGTCGATTTCTCTACAAGGCTGGAAGCACGTCACCTTGTTTCATGGAAGCAGAGCTCCTTAGGGGAGTTGTTGGTGACATTCAATCAGAATGCCGTTTTGTGTGCTCTCTCTCAACACGTTGGCACAATTAGAGGGGGAAACTGCATTTCAGTCACCTTAGAACTGCAGAGCTGGAAGGGACCCCTTGGATCACTAAGTCCAGCCCCAGTCAAGAAGGCACCGTGGGGAACCAAACTCCCAATCTCTGGCTCCAGCGTGAAATCTAAGCCTCTGAACTATCCAGCGGTTCAGTGTCAGGTTGTGTTGATCAAAACCCACTTCTTTGGGCATAAAGAATCTGTTAGTCTTTAAACATCTTAAAATCATAGAACCATGGAGTTCAAAGGGGCCTATAAGGCCACTGAGTCCAACCCCCTGCTCAAGGCAGGAATACAAATCAAAGGATATTTGCTGGATGGTTGCCTAAATTTCTCTTGAATGCCTCCAGTGTTGGAGCACTCGCCACCTCTTGAAATCATTGGTTCCATTGCTGTACTGCTCTAACAGTTAAGAAGTTTTTCCTGATATTCAGCTGAAATCAGTCTTCCTGTATCTTGAGCGTCATGCACTCTGGAATGATTTTCTTCTCCTTTCCCCTTTCTTGCCTCTAATAGGATGAACATGTACCTCTCAAGTAGTTTAGAAGAGCGTATTGGATCGGATCCCTGAGATAGATTTCAGTAGGTCTGACATGGGATAAGTAGACTCTTGCCCCAAAACAGTAAACCATGAGTAATTAACGTGCGAAAGTAATTGGAACTCATGACTCATTACCATGTTGAAGACTAACCCATAGTGTCATTCATTATGACATTCAAGAAATCACTTGTGATACCTGCTTGTGTTGATTACTTTCCACTGCTTTTTGACCCAGGTTGGGGGAAGCCTTAAGACTGATAGAAGAGTGACATAATTTTTTTAAAACCTCTCTAAAAATGCCTTTAAATGCCTTTACAAAGTAACTACTGAAAGTAAATAAAAATATTTTTTGCAACACCAATATAGCATTTTCACCCTCCTTATTATGTTCCATTTAAAAATTTGCTCTGTTATGCTCTCATGGAAAAAGCAAGTATCCTTGCTTTTTCCATGAGAGCATGGAAAAAGCTAACTACATTACCTGTAGCTTGCTACTTTTTCGTTGTGCCCAGTACGGGTCTTCAGGTTGATACGGAAGGTCTTCTACAGTCGGGATGGAAATGCTTGGCTCTATCGATATGGCTGGGTTGCAGCTCCCATCATCCATCGTGATTGGCTGTGCTGGCTCAAGCTCATGGGAGTTGTAGTCCATCAAAATCTGGAAATATGCCCCCTCCTCATACGTCAACTGGATTTCAGCCACTGTATTGAGGGTTTTCAGTAGGACGGAGGTTAGATTTGGTGTGCCATTGATTGATTGATTGATTGATTGATTGATTGATTGATTGATTGATTGATTGATTGACTGGCTGTGTGGTTGAAAAACCTGTACAACACACAGCACTGGGATATCAAATTGCGTCCTCCACATGTTTAAAGGTTTCTTTTTCAAATTCATTTAACAGCGTTTATGAACGGGAGCCGAGACATGTTCGCAGAATTAAGGAACAAGGTTCTTCTAAACGTTTGGATGCTCAGTGCAGGAATGTGTTTCCGTCCCAGCACTGCGCTTACGGTTCGGTCACAAAACAACATATTCCTGATTTCTCCTCTCCTCCCAAGCTTTGCTTTATCTTAGCAACCAAACGGAGAAGTGAAGAAAAGCAGACTTTTAATCATGGCTCTTCTTACAGGCCTGAGAGTTAGAAATCCATGCCGATTCAAAACACCCAGAGATTAACCTGTAGATACTAGGGCTCTGCTTGGGTCCCGCAATTCATTTAAGAGGCCAAGGTAGGCTTTGGAACACATCCTCATGTGGTCCAGAGTGCCCCGATCTGATCTGATTCATGCCCTGGGCCCAAACTGCTCTTTGAAATCGCCTTGCTTTCCTTTGAAACTGAGTCTGATTAAGTTTGGAACTCAGGATTTGTCCACAACCAACAGACAGTGTTAGTAGATACCCAGCTAGCTCCTACCCACCTCGATCTAGTGATGAAGGGATTAATTAATTAAATTTAATTCTTGAACTGCAGAGCTGGAAGGGACCTTATGGATCATTGAGTCCAGACCTTGTCAAGGAGGCCCCGTGGGGAATCGAACTCCCAACCTCTGACTCCACAGCCAGAGATCTAAACCACTGAGCTATCTGAATTTCTGAATAAAGGCAACAAAAATACTGGACAGGTGCAATCTTCTGTCCATGTTCTCTTCCAGCAAACAGATGCCGAAATATCTCATTTCAGTGAGATATCAAATATCAGTGGCTTAGGTCTCTGGCTGCAGAGCCAGAAGTTGGGTGTTCGATTCCCCATTGTGCCTCCTGGGAGAAAAGCCAGCCTGTGTAGCCTTGGGCAAGCTGCACAATGGTCCCAGGGCGCCCTCTGGAGGAAGGGAAGGGGAAACCACCTCTGAGTATTCTCTACCTGGAAAATCCTGGAAAGGATCGCCACAAGTCGGAATCAACTTGACAGAACTCAATGGTTGTTACTAAAACTTGAGAAATCATTCCACGTGGACCCAAAGTCCATTTGCTATGTGGCTACATGGATAACAGACAGCGTGGTCATGGTTCACCTACGTTAAATTTAAGTTGAGTTAATCTAGGGAACAAGCCACTCTGGCCCAGATAGATGAACAGATCAGCAGTATTCTCAGGTGAGTCTTTGTTTAACTGAATCTGAAGACTGGGTGAACCCCACTTGCAAAAAAGGTGAGAGAGAATCTCATAGCACAGCCTCCAGTTTTCAATATGGAGAGATTCTGAAGCTGTTATTTGGAACAATGGCTAATAGTTGGGAGGGAAAGGGACTCCACTTGAGGGACTCTCTATCAAGTTGGACTTAAGTTGCACCAGTGACTTGACTCAGACTCAACTCCGTTGTGTGTGTGTTTTTTTTTAAATGACTTGGACTTGATTCAGGACTTGGAACCCACCCACCCCTTCCTTTCTTCGGGGGGGGGGAGAACTTATTTTTAATAGGGACTCAGGCTTGGGTCTTGGGACTTGGTACGGAAGATCTGCCAACATCCATAGAGCCATTCATAAAAGTGGAAATCCCAAGTTACAATGGCCATCTGCTTATTCATGCCTTGACTGATTAACCTCCTCCAAACTGTTGTTAGGTGCCATCAAGTTGCTTTTCCAACTTATAGTGACCTTGCAGGCGAGTGACCTCCACAAAGGCCTGTCATTTTCAGCCCTGCTCAGGTCTTGCAGACTTAACACTATGGCTTCCTTTATTCAGTCAGTTCATCTCATGTCACTGCCTCTTCTTTTCCTTCTGCTTTCAGGCTTTCCTAGTATTCCTGTCCTTTTTCAAGTGCCCTCCACATCTGCTAGGCTGCAGCTTCCAGCCAACATAGGTAACCCTTTAAAACATGTACCAAAGACTTGATTTTCATTCCATTACTTATAATAAGATCCTGAAGGTGAGGCTCCAAGACTTTGGCCATCTCATGAGAAGAGAAGACTCCCTGGAAAAGACCCTGATGTTGGGAAAGTGTGAGGGCAAGAGGAGAAGGGGACGACAGAGGACGAGATGGCTGGACAGGGTCACCGAAGCGACCAACATGAATTTGACCAAACTCCGGGAGGCAGTGGAAGACAGGAGGGCCTGGCGTGCTCTGGTCCATGGGGTCACGAAGAGTCGGACACGACTTAATGACTAAACAACAACAACTTATAATAATCATGTGCCGTTAAGTCAATTCTGACTTACGGTAAACCTTTTCAGGGTTTTCCAGGTAGAGAGTACTCAGAAGTGGTTTCCCATGCCCTTCTTCTTGAAGGGCACCCTGGGACTGTGCGGCTTGCCCAAGGCCACCCAGGCTGGCTCTTCTCCCAGAAGACATAATGGGGAATTGAACTTCCAACCTCTGGATCAACAGCCAGATACCTAAACCACTGAGCAACTCAGTCTTTAATTCCATTAGCATGCCTTCCTTCAATACTTATTTAAAACTGACCATCCAAAGGACAACGGTGTGCTTTTAAAACTGCTAACTAAACAGTGGCCTGATGAAAGACATGGGCAGAGTTTTTCTCACTATAGATTATATAAAAATGGCTGGAAAAGACCAAGACTTCCTAGTGTAAAACGACTGTCAGAGAACAGTCTGGTTTACTATGGAGTTTTCTCATGTCCGTGGCTAGAAGCAAGGCAGTTGCTTTTAGGGAGCTTGTGCAAAGGGGGTAAGCCAAAGCCCTGTTGTTTTAAATGGGCCAATCTCGGTCTTGTCCACCTGCAGTCTCCAGATGGTGAGGAGCACCATGTCCATGGGGGCGTCACGCTCTGTGATTCCAAGCATTTAAAGCTTACAACCCATTGTAATGTTCAGCTGCGCTAAGCCTATTCCTGCTGTGTAAACATAACCCCGAGACTTCTTTTTTGATTTCTTACGACTGATTAAAAGTTGTTCAAAATTGTGGTCCCTTCAGAACTTTGTGAGTAAGACCGGGTGTTGAATAGTAAGAGGACAACAGCTTTAGCTGAAAACAAGCGTCCATGGCTTTTCTTCAGAGCCACTTCACAACTGGAACAGACGATTTCAAAAACTCCAATGGGAAACGTGCAGAACAGTGATTCTCCACCTTGGGTAACCCAGGTGTCCATAGACTGCAACTCCCAAAAACCCTGGCCAACAGAGTTAGTGGTGAAGCCTTCTGGGAATTACAGTCCAAGAAATCCTGGGTTACCCAAGGTTGGGAACCACTAATGGTTCCGAGCCTTGGGTCTCCAGATGTTCTTGGACTAAAACTCCCAGAAACCCTGGCCAACAGAGTTAGTGGTGAAGCCTTCTGGGAATTACAGTCCAAGAAATCCTGGGCTACCCAAGGTTGGGAACCACTAATGGTTCCCAGCCTTGGGTCTCCAGATGTTCTTGGACTAAAAATCCCAGAAACCTTGGCCAACAGAGTTAGTGGTGAAGCCTTCTGGGAATTACAGTCCAAGAAATCCTGGGTTACCCAAGGTTGGGAACCACTAATGGTTCCGAGACTTGGGTCTCCAGATGTTCTTGGACTAAAACTCCCAGAAGCCTTCACTACTAGCTGTATAGGCCAGGATTTCTGGGAGTTGTAGTCCAAGAACATCTGGGGACCCAAATTTGGGAACCACAGCCCTAGAGAATCAGATGCCCCACAAACCCATGCGTCAGAGGGCCCACTCCCGTGACCACCCACCCTATTTTTTTCATGTATTTTTAAAAAAAATTGGGGGGGGGAGGAAAGCATGTGCCTTCTTCAAAACTACGAAGTTTAAGGATTGGTGTGAGGGCCTAGGAAATGTGGCAGAGGCCTAAAAGCACACCAAAATGGCAAGGGAGCGTGTCTTAGGCTGCTGGGGGCCCTGGGAACGCCGGCTGCTGCACTGGACATAGGCTGTTGGATGTATAGAACTATAGCATCAATGGCATTCTGGATCAGCGTGTGTCGAATCTTTCTGTTAAAATTGGAACAACAATAACCCTGGTTCCAACAAGATGAGATTAAACGAGAATTATTAATAACTGTTCCAATTGTCAGTAGTAAAGGCAAGGAGCGCCAATGTTGATTGCATTTTAATTAATTTGTCAGTGATATAATCCACCCTCGAAGCTTTTCTTGGTTTAATTTTTTTTTTTAAAGAGGCCCTGCTACTTCTTTGTCAAAAAGCAACTGTTATTTTCTGTCAAGCAAAGCAGGGTCTGCAATGATAAACCATAATACCCTTGGGAAAGAGTTCACCAAGTTTCAGGTGGTGAGGCCTGTCGTGGTTGTCATGAGCTGTCAAGTTGCCTCTGACTCATGGCGATCTTCTAAGCTCCACAGCCCTGCTCAGATCCTGCAAACTCAAGCCTGTGGCTTCCTTTAGGGAGTCAGTCCATCTTGTAATTGGCCTTCCTCTTTTCCTGCTGCCTGCCACTTTTCCTAGCATTTTTGTCTTTTCTTTCTCAGGTTGTGCCCAAAGCAGGACAGCCTTAATTTCATCATTTTTGCCTCCAGCGGGAGTTCAAGCTTGATTTGATCTAGGACCCATTCCTTTGTCTTTCTGGCAGTCCAGGCTATCCGTAAAACTCTCCTCCAGCACCACATTTCAAACAAATCATTTTTTTTCCTGTCGGCTTTCTTTACTGCCCAGCTTTCCCACCCAACACATGGTGGTCAGAAAGACAAGAGTGTGGCAGAGGGCCAAAGAAATCATAAAACTGAAAACAGACAACACTACCGTGTGTCATTACTTTCAGAGGTGGGGAGTCCTTGTTCTCAAGATGTTTTGGGGGTTTAACTGTCATAATTCCTCACTCATAGCCATGCTGGCTAAGACCACAGGAAGGAGTAGGCTTACAATGTCGAAAGTGCTCCTCAGAGAGAGCCAGCTGGGCTCTTCCCAGAATGGCAGGGAAGGTGTTCAGCACCACACACCGAGGTGCTAAGAAGATCTCTTGAGGAAAGGAACGTTAAAGCAAAAACCATATTCCCCACAACTACCTTGACATTGTTTTAAGGCGAGTGCCAAATGCCTGCTCTTCGAAACCATTTCAAATAAATCCCCAACAAGGAGATGAAGAAGCAAAGAGGGTGCATCAAGAATTTCCTGAGATTCTTGACAGTTTTATGCAAATCGGCATCCTCTTTTGCCCTTTTTTCCGAGAATATGCATCCTCCTTTTTTTTTGCTAAAGAAGAAGCATCAGCCTAGTTGAAACTGCAAACTGCATGGCCAGCGTCTTCATTATAGAATCATAGAATAATGGAGCTGGAAGGGGTCTATAAGGTCACTGAGTCCAACCCCGTGCTCAAGGCAGGAATCCAAATCCAAGCAGATCTGATAGATGGTTGTCTAAATTTCTCTTGAATGCCTCCAGTGTTGGAGCACCCACCACCTCTCGAGGTCATTGGTTCCATTGTCATACTGCTCTAACAATTAAGAAGTTTTTCCTGATATTCAGTCACCCCCTGCCAATTTTATCCTAGAACCACCCGGAGTAGACCTTTGGTCTATATGGGTGGGATAGAAATCTAATAAATAAATAAAATAAATAAGTAAATATAATCTACAGTACTCTCTTAGACAGTTGGATGTTTACTTGTAAAAATAACCTTACAGTCATTATGTGTTCTCTGTTTCACCAATTTAAAAATTCAGTGTAAAAAACAACAGTATTCTTGCATGAATATCAACTTAACTGAGTCAAATATTTTGACTCCAGCTTCCAGAATCCCCACCCAGCATCGCCAGTGGCAGAGAATTACAGGTATTATAACTCAAATATACATGGAGAGCCAAAAACCTCCCGCTCCTGAAATAACTAATAAAGAGAACATTCTGCTTATGGGTATTTTTGAGAAACACCAAATTTCTGATTTGTTGACTGTGTTTCATAACAGACCAGACAACCTGTGAGGGGCTGGGAACCCTTGTTTTCCACCCATCCCCAGTGTTTGGTGGGCTGCACCACAGTCTCTCCATTTTTCACCTCTCTCAAAAACATTGGGAGAACCATTTGCCATTTAAATGCAAGACATGAACCCTAGATAGTCAAGAAATAGGAAGTGACAGGCTGGCCACTTCCCATTTCTAAAAATGGCTAACTCTGGATTACATGAGGCTTGAAGGCAAAATTACATTTAAATGGCATATTTCATCCCTTGTAGATTTTATGGTGAAATGGGGGCAGGGGGAGATTTGCTGGGTGACCACACACTGTGGCCTGAGAGACTGAGAGAAGGTCCTCATGGAAGATCTTAAAAGGAGATAGACTTGGGTGTCATCAGCACTCTGGTAGTATCAGACCACAAAATTCTAGACAGCTTCTTTCGGGTTTTTCATGTTTATGTGAAATAGTACGGGGAATCATGGAACTCTGAGACACTCCAAAGGCTAATGGTCAAGGTGTTGAACAGGAGTCCCCCAGCACCCCTACCATTCACAAAGCGACACCACACAAGGGAAAATCCCAGAAGCGAACTTCTTTTTTCATCAGTTCACCACTTCTCACCCAAACACAAAGCCATTGTCAGGGCTGTTTTTCAACAAGTGTGAATGGGAGTGAGCAGAAGAGAGGATCCTGTAGACCATCTTGACGGCTGCCATGGGTGTTGTCAACATTCAGGCTGCCCTTGGCTATGTAAAGCTTGGCATCTTTTTTTCCTGCTGGCAACACAGGCACGATATGGTGCAGAAATATTGAGCCATTTCCTGGCTATTTGAATCATGGGTACAGAAGCACAATATCCCACATTCATAAACCAGAGGGCTTTTTTAAAAAAGAAGTGAATATCCAGTAAGGTGGGGTTCAAGGAGCGCGTTCCAGTCAGTGGTCTTACTATTGTCTTCTTTAGACAAACCAGAACCCTGTCATGCTGCAAAGAGGGATTCATCCCTCCTCTTACCAATTCAGCCTGTCCCTCCCCCTGACACACACACACACACACACACACACACACACACACACACACACACACACACACACACACTGCTTTTACGAGCCAGGAAGGGCAGGGGTCCAGCACACACATGATGGCGTTCACCTCTCCAAGGATCCTGTCCACATCCTCAGGCTACAGAAATGAGAATGTATCCATTATCAGAACACATGCAGTGTCCAAAGTTTCATCCATAGGACCCGTGTCAAGTACAGAACACTAGTCAGAGTGGATCTGAGTCATTTTTTTCTCAAAGCATTGGGCAAATTTGTCACAGGGGGCTCTCCAATAGCCTACAGTTTCTTCTTCTGGACCACCACTTGAGACAGCTCCACTGGACAATTCTGACAGATGCAATGGTGGCAGAGAAGAACAACTTCTTTACCACCACTATAGCTCAGTGGTTTAGGCATCTGGCTGTGGAGCCAGAGGTTGGGAGTTTGATTCCCCTCTGTGCCTCTTTGACAGGGGCTGGACTGGATGACCCATACCGGTCCCTTCCAGCTCTGCAGTTCTAAGATTATCCAAGTATTTACTACCATAGCCACACAATAAGCCTTCCAACGGGCTCTAACAGCAACTCTTGATGTGACTGGGAAACCAAAAAGCAGGTTCATATTATGAACGCTGCCATTTTGCCAGATTTGAACACTTGTACAAAACTTAATTCGAAGCTGAATTTTTTATGGCTTCCTTGGTGGAACTCAGTGTGAATACCATGCATTCTGGCAGATGTATGGACCTTCACAAACCTCATTTGTTCTACACGAAAAGTTTGTTCAGGTCTCTCTGGCTCTCTGATCTTCAAAGGCCTTAATCTGGATCTTGATCTGTTCTCATTCTTCTCTTTTGAGACGGATTTGACATTTCTGATCTCACAAGCTGTTAAGGTCCCCTTTATCCATCTCATTTCTTCCAAACTGTAGAGCCGGATCTTGTTCCGGCATCTGGCACCAAATGTGGGGAAAGGGTGTAAGACAGCACTGAAATATCTTTATTCTATCCGCTGATAACATACACAAAGGAGTAACAGGCTGTGTCTGGGTCAGGATGCCACCATCATGTTCTGAGACAATACATCCATGCATCGCACACCTCCAAGCTCCTCCTTCTCCATTCATCCAACTCTCCATAAATACCAGGGCTCCTGACCGAGCTCTTCATCCGATCTTCTGATTCTCCCTTCATCGGATCGTCTGACATCGGGACTCACTTGGGGAGCTCCGACCAGACTCCTGCCACCATGAGGGCCCTTCTCCTCTCCTTGGTGGTCGTCCTGCTGGCTGCCGTGGCCACTGAAGGTAAAGGTGGTGGTGGAGGTCGTGGAGGAGTAGCCTATCTTTGGGCAATCAGGCAGAGAGAAATCCAATACCTAATCCCAAGTAGGGTAGACCCATTGAACCAATGGGATACACATCACTGGTGACTTAGCATTCAATCAGTTGGGTCTCCTACCACTGGGAGAGGTTACTTGCAAGGGGAAGGCTGGGGGCTAGTGCTTACTTCTATAAGGAATCAGATGTGTTTCTATCATGCTGCAGCTCTAACAGCAATGTTATACTTCTGCTGTAACCCTGTAGAAGAGGGAAGCCATTTGCTACGATCTTGGAGGTGAATATTTTCACTGCTCTTTGCATGGGTTGGCAGGGCAGACATGGAATGTATTTACCCTAAGTAGAGATGGGGATGTGCCGTGGTTAAAAAACAGGGTGAAAAAAGGAAGACAGCAAAGTCGCAAGTGAATAGCTTCCTCACTGCCCAAGGAAAAAAATACCGTAAATATTTTACTGGAACTCACCCAACCCAGTGAATTACGAACTTCGCCAAAGCAGTCTAAAATCCCACCAGGCGAAAAGTAGAGAATATTAGGTATTAGAGATTTATAAAATGACATATGATAGAGGAGACAGAAGATTAGGGGAGAGATGTGTATGCAATTATGCATGGTTTCAAGAAAGTGGAGAGGCAGATGATTTTCTCCCTGTATCATAAAGTAGAACTCAGTGGGGTCATCCAGTAAAGGTGAACGGCAGGCTATTCCATGAATAGAAAAGGAAGAATTTTGTCACCCAGGTCTTCATTAAACTGTGGAACGCCTGGCCACAAGATACACAGATGGTCATCCATTTTTCCCATCATTATTGCCTTCTCGAGCAAGTCTTGTCTTCTCATGATGAGCCCAAAGTACAGCAGCTCCAGTTTAGCTATTTTTCTTCTACAGAAGGTTCCGATTTGAAGTAGCAACCACTGATTTGTCTTTCTGGTGGTCCACAGGACCAATAAAGTGTTCCTCCAACCCCACATTTTGAACGAATCCATCTTGATCCTGTCAAATGTCTTCACTGTCCAGCTTTCATATCCATGAATGGCCATTGGGAATGCCATTGTATTCATGACAACTAAGGGAAACATAAAGAGGCAAAACTTTGCTTAGGAGCACTGGAGGAATTCAGTGTGGTTGAGCAGTTGAGGAGGGCAACGAGCCTGAGAGTTTGTCCCTTGGTTAAGGATTCAGGGAGAGTCAGTCATAATTGCCTCTTCCTTGGAGTGGTCAAGAAGAGAGACACTCCCAGAAGGGAAAGCATCCCTTCCTGGACTATGGCTGAGTCATGGCATAGACTCATTCTGGCCAAACCAGATCTGTGGGAGCTGCTTTCTGACCCGACGCTGGTTTAATAGCTGCTATGCCTGCTAGGTCATTTCACAGATCAGCTTGCTGGTCAACGGTTTTCTCTCCTGATTGCCAAATCGTGCTCAAACCTAATTGTGGGCTTCCTTTTCCCTAGGCATTAAACGACACTGCAACACCCGTTGTTACGGACACTGTGCTAAAACATGCTCATACCCTTGGAGGCCTACTTCAAATTGCGCCTGTGCACATACCTCAAATATTTGCTGTATTCCACCACCACCACCACCACCGCCACCGCCGCCGCCGCCACCTCCGCCACCGCCACCGCCGCCGCCGCCGCCGCCACCTCCTCCTCCTAAATGGCATCCTCCACCTCCTCCACCTCCTCCTCCTCCACCACCACCACCTCCACCACCACCTCCTAAATGGCATCCCCCACCTCCACCGCCGCCGCCACCTCCACCACCACCACCACCTCCACCACCGCCTCCTAAATGGCATCCTCCACCTCCTCCACCTCCTCCTCCACCACCACCACCACCACCTCCACCACCTCCTCCTAAATGGCATCCTCCACCTCCTCCACCTCCTCCTCCTCCTCCACCACCACCACCTCCTAAATGGCATCCCCCACCTCCACCACCGCCGCCACCTCCACCACCGCCGCCACCTCCACCACCTCCTCCTAAATGGCATCCTCCCCCTCCTCCACCACCTCCTCCTCCACCTCCACCACCACCTCCTCCTCCACCGCCGCCACCACCTCCTCCTCCACCACCACCTCCTAAATGGCATCCTCCGCCACCTCATCCCAAATGGCATCCCCCACCTCCACCTCCTCCTCCACCTCCACCACCACCACCACCTCCTCCGCCACCTCCTCCTAAATGGCATCCCCCACCTCCACCTCCTCCTCCTCCACCTCCACCACCACCACCTCCTCCTCCACCACCACCACATCCTAAATACCACTGGAGACCAGTCCACTACAAGCCATGAGCACCCTGGGAACCAAAGAAGTGGAGGAGCATCGAGTTCAAGACCCATTTCTTCAGCACTTGAAAAAAGTTTTTTTTGTTTGTTTGCTTCATATTGTTAAATAAAAAAATTATGTTGATTGACAAACTCCCTCTTGTTCTACTTTAGATAGATTATATAGGCTTTGACTAGTTGTTCTCTGGATGATGATGATGAAATACCAAGCATAATCAATCAAAATTATAAAAACATTGACTGGTATTATATACAGTAAAAGATACAAGTTTTAACCAAAAACCTAAGTATCTGTTAAATACAGTGGTGCCTCAGTTTACGAATTTAATGCGTTCTTCAGGACGTTTCGTCTTGTGAAAAATTCGCAAACCGAAACGCGGTTTCCCATAGGAATGCATGCACGGGGGCGGCGCTATAAACCTCCCAGGCACAATGCATTCTGGGGAAACTTGCTTCGTATTGCGAAAAAAAATTCGTAAACCGAGGCATTATTTTCAATGGATCTTCCTTCGTAAACCGAAAATTATGTTAACCGAGGCGTTCGTAAAACGAGGTACGCTTGTATCAACATAGTATATGCTGTACCTAACATGGCTATTTCTTATTGCTCTGATGATGATGAATGGGACTTATACTATATCCCACCCATCTAGTGGCCAACCACGACTCTGGCTACTTAGAAAGGAACATACAAGGAACATATAAGACAACACTGAACACAAACAATGCATAAAAATAAAAGTAACACAAGCAAAATAAGAAAAAACATCATAAGCATTAACAAATATCACATAGTAACTCTCTCTCTCTCTCTCTCTCTCTCTCACACACACACACACACACACACACACACAGATGGCACCAACAGGGCAATTGGGATTAACACAAAATGGGTCAAGATGTCTCTCATGTGGGGAGGATTGACCTGAATGCCTGATTAAATGGCACTGTTATCACATGGTTTCTGAAGGACAATGGGGATGGAGCTTGGTGCACATGTGCAGGCAGTGAATTCCACAATGTTGTGGCCACCACCAAGAAGGCCCTGTCCAGGTGGACATTTTCTGGGCCTCCCCAATACAGCCTGAGACGAACTGGTGGCCAAGGGAGTAGCTCTTACCGAGAGAGATGCTCCGAGGTCCCAAACCATTTAGGGCTGTATCAGAGGGACATGGGCACATAGCAGGTTTCATTATACTGAGTCAGGTCCTTGATGTTAACACTCCTGTTACAACAGCTCCACTGGCTGCTGATCTGTTTCCGGGCACAATTCAAAGGGCTGGTTTTGACCTATGAAGCCTTAAACGGCTTGGGGGTCCAAGCTATCTCAAAGACCGTGTCTCCCTTTATGAGCCAGCTCGGGTGGTAAGATCATCAGGAGAGGCTTTTCTCTCGGACCCACCACCCTCACAGGTGCACATGGTGGGGATACGCAAGAGGGCCTTCTGTGTTGCTGCTCCCAGACTGTGGAACTCCCTCCCACAGGAAGCTAGGCTGGCCCCCTCTTTGCCATCCTTCCACAGGCAGGCAAAGAAGACCTTTTTCTACAGGCAGGCTTTTCCTCAATGACTGAGAAGGGTTTAAATGGACTGTTGTGCTCTGTTGTTTTAAATGTCTTTTAATAGTGATCTGAATTACTAATTAAAAATTAGTAATTTAAAAAATATTTGTATACTTACTGTTTTAGTTTTTAAATATTGTTTTAGTGATGTAAGCCACCTTGGGTCCTTTTTGGAGAGAAAGGCGGCATAAAAATGAATGAATGAATGAATGAATGAATGAATGAATCAATGAATCAATCAATCAATCAATCAATCAATCAATCAATATTGTTATTGCTGACTAGCAGGGTCTCCCCAAAGTTTCCAACTGGATTCTTTCCTAGCCCTAGCTAGGTGCAGATTGAACATGGACCATCTGGATCCAAAGCATATGTCCTACCATGGAGTAAGCCTCTCCACACATGCTATGCCTGGTGATCTCCATCTAAAGACTCACCAGGTCTGACCCTCCTTCCAAAAACAGACAAGGCGTATTCATGACGTGTAAAGTATGGAGTCATTCCTCAACTTAATAGGCTTCGTCCACCATCTGTAGAGATGGTGGGCCTACCTGGTAGTTCTCGATGCTCGGGGAGGTACAGACAATGAGATGAACTCTCTCTTTTTTAAAGTATACTGGTCCCAAGCTATTTAAGGTTTTGGTTGTCCTTCTGTCACCTTGAATTTGCACCAGAAGTCACTGGCATGCTGGAAGTGCTGAACTGGAACTCCCAGCAGACCTGGTGCCATGAATCTGGCTCAGAAATGGGTGAAAACCCAGAGAAACAGGAAACGTCTCACAAACGCCAATCTGGAAGAAAAAGTAAGTCTCAACATGTGGGAAACGAGTGTTTTACTCTTCAAAAGCATCCAGTGTGTTCAGCACGTTAGCGCCTACTCAACAATCTGACAATCTGTTCCTAGACTTTGTGAAGTGACAACTGGTCCCTAAGTGAAATTTGGAAACAGTTTGTCGCTGCTCAGCAAAGTTTGGAAACAGTTTCTCAGAAATCTTGGTGGGTGGTAGTTTCTTCTCCATATGGTAGCCTGGAAAATAATTAATTGTGTGAAATACACTGGGCTGTTTTAATCAAGAGCACCCATTCCCCACCACACCCATTTTTATAGCTGCTCCTTTAGATTAGGCCAGAAATTGTTCAAAACCCAACATAGCTGTTTTAGAGCTGGCAACACAGGTTCACAATGGCAGGCTCCAGTTATTTTATTTATTATTTTATTGTATTTATAATATTTTACCCCACCTTTCTCCTTAAGAAGAACCCAAGGCGGCTTACAACATTAAAAGACAAGCTAAAAAAAAAAAGTTTACAAATACTAAAAAGGATCAAACAAATGCCACACTGAAAGATGGCAAACAGAAGCCACATCAAAACACACTCAAAACAGTAAGGCGTAACAATCCATTAAAAAAACTCCATTTAAGGAGCCCAGTCACCGAGGGAAAACTTGCCTGAAGAGAAAAGTCTTTGCCTGCTTGTGGAAAAAGAGCAAAGATGGAGCCAGTCTGGCCTCCAATGGCAGGGAGTTCCACAGTCTGGGAGTAGCTACAGAGAAGGCCCTCTCCCGTGTCCCCACCAAATGCACCTGTGAAGGTGGTGGGACCGAGAGAAAAGCCTCTCTTGGTGATCTTCACAGTTAGCTAGATGAGTTAGCAACTGAGCAGCTGTATTCTAAACTAAAGACGTGTTATCAACCATCTTTGAAGGCATTGCCACGAAGAACGTTCCAAAGAAAGAATGTTTGTGGTTAGGCAAGAGGCACAGCTATGGACTGTTGTGTTAGCACAATTTACACATATAGCACAAGCCACTTCAACACCGTGGCTGAAATCCTGTTGCACAGCCCCCCCCCCCCCGCAACAGTACCGACATCAGCAGCAGTGGCAAATTGCTGCCGATTGAAGTCCTTCTCTGGCCATTGTGGGGTTACTTGAAAATACACAACCTGAAAGTGAGCATCCTAGAAAAGGGGATTACGGGACAAGAATCCAGAGAGAAAGAGCTGAAATAAAATATACACACATGCTAGACACACGTATCAATGGACTTAATATAAGCCAAGGCTTTTTAGGGCACTACCAGATAACAGACACTACAAATATTGTACTGTACTGCATCTCCCAGATATTTTTCTCCCCTTAACAGGTCCATCTCAGAAACTTCAAAGATACCGTATTTTTCCGTGTATAAGACTATACTTTTGTCTAAAATCTTTAGACTAAAAATTGAGGGTCGTCTTATACACGGAAGTAAGCTGAGGAGAGAACAAAAACAAGTGGAGGGGAAAGCAGGGATCAAAGTGATCCTGCAGGGCTTTGATCGCTGCTTTCCCCTCCACTTGCTAAGCCCCACTTAGATTTCTTAATTTTGGGTTAGAAAAGTGGGGGGCATCTTATATATGGGGCGTCTTATACATGGAAAAATACGGTATAACAGTTTCTTTGTTCTGCTCTGCTCTTGTGGTCATCCATTGCCTGGGGTAATTCACACACTATTGCAACTGATTACAAAAGAAAGTGTGAAATGGAGGAAAGTTCATTAGCAACTGTAAAAAGCCAGTCTAACCAACATTCATGTTACTCTAGTATTGTTATTTTATGACAGAGGTTCTCACATTCTTTACAGCAGTTGGTTCCCCAACCTTTTGTGAGTCGCGGACCGGTTGGGGGGGTGGGGTCTGTTTGTGGGGGCGGGGCACCCCCTGTGCTCGTGGGTGGGTGGGGTGCGCTCACAGAGGGGTGGGGCGCGCTCACGTGCATGCACGGAGGGGAGGGGCGTGCATGCGCGAAGGGGCGGCACGTGCTCGTGGAGGGGCAGGGCGCGCTTGCGTGCATGCACGAAGGGCCGGAACGAGCTCACACGCATGTGCAAAGGGGCAGGGTGTGCTTGCGGAGGGGTGGAGCATGCTCACGCGCATGCACGGAGGGGAGGGGCGTGCTCACGGTGGGCGGGGCACCCTGCGTACGGGTGGCGGGCCGTGTGTGTGGTGGGTGGACTGCGTGCGGGGGGGCGGGAGATCTGTCTACGTGGCCCGGTCCTCCCATGGCCACGGACCGGCACCGGGCTGCGGACCGGGAGTTGGGGACCCCTGCTTTACAGCACAAGTTTCAGTGAAATACCTGCATATCAAAGACGCTCTCACCAGAATGTTCAGCTCCCACTGACTTTCTTACTAACCAACCATGGTCTCTGTATTTTGATATCTATCTTTTGATGCCATGTATAAATATTTGCCAAGTTATATCTCTTTCTCTTATCTCTGGCTTAGGGTGACCCTAGGAAATGTCCTGTCCTCAGGAGCCCTGCTCAGCCCTTGAAAACTCAATCCTGTGGCTTCCTTTAGGGAGTCAATCCTGTGTCACGTGAGGACTTCCTCTACATCCCTGCTACTCTCATCAAAGTATACCCTAAGAAAATGGACTGTGCCGAGTCCGCCAGTGTTTTGGAGAACTGCGGATTAGAAAAAGGACCTTTGAAGGCTGATTGGCAGGGCAGGAGGAGTGAAGTTCTTCTCTGGCTCAGATTAAAATCCAAGCTGGCAGAGAATCCATACAGACCTCCCGAAGGCTTTCCCAAGGCTAAAAGGATCTCTTGGGAGCCCTGAAACCTGAAGGTGTCTATGTGTGTGTGTGAGGGAAATAAATTAAACTGAAGAAAAGATTAACGTTGCCAGGTGATAACATCATCACCATTTATACCTGGTGGAGTTATGCAACTGAGTTACAGCCACTATTTTATTAGACAAATCATCATCCATCCATCCATCCATCCATCCTGCGCCGATATTTAACAGATACTTAGGTTTTTGGTTAAAACTCATATCTGTTATATAATACCAGATGGGGCCCCTGAGGAACACGACCACCACCACCCCAAGCCCCAGACATAGATAGGGTCTAAGAGTGCAGGACAGTCATACATGACTGAATTGATTGGATCCACCATGGGTGTTCCAGCTGTGGCATCAGTTGAGTAATACCAGCTGTTGAAGGGAGCTGACACATCACAACTAGATAAATATGTAGTCCAACATTCAGTCCAGAGCTGAGAACAAATTTCTTACTTCTCCTGTCTTGTTCTTTGCTCCAGGCTGTCACAATTCCTTATCTCCCTGCTCTACAGAAGTCTTGCAGACCTGATCTGTTTTCTGACTAGAGATGAGCATGAACTGGTTCATCCCAGTTTGTCCCAGTTCATAAAGGCAGCAGCACCGGTGCTACTGCTCCCCTCCCTCACCACCTCTGGCTCATTCAGTCATTCACCAGATCTAGCGTTCTGGCTTCCGGCACCTCCTCAACTGATCTTCCAGCCCCCGGCAACAGCTCAGGTTTCTCTGGCCCTTCCCTCTTGGCTTTTCTCCCACTCAAACCAAAAGGAGGGGGCAGAGAAGTCTGTGCTCCTGCTTGTGACTGGGAGATTAGCCGAGGAGGCGAAAAAACCATGCAAATCAGGCCTGATGAGTGGCTCATCGGCTGAGGAGGCACTCCTCAGTTGTGCTGCTGCATTTGCGAACTAGGACAAACTGGGACAAACCAGTTTGTGCCCATCTCTACTTCTGACTACTTCTTGTGTGGACTGCTGAGCTGGCACAGCTTGGATTTATGGATTGACTCTGGTTTGAATGTCAGCTTTCCCTCACCTGCTTCCTAAACGCTGGCTGATGTCTTCTTTATGTGTGAACTCGGCTTGGCCTTAGACTTCCCTTCCACCACCTTTGCACAGATGCAGATCTCCCAGACACTTGCAACCCTAAACCAGAACACAAGGCAACGTAGACTGAAAACTGCCTTATACTAAGTCAGAGCATTTGTGTGTCCAACCCAAAAGGTTGGTGAAGCCACCTTCAAGGGTGGTGAAACTCTTTCAATCCAAATGACATATTCCTTTCCATAGAACTTATTGGGACAACATTCTGAGAGTATTCAGAGCCAAAGATAAAAGTGCCTCAAAATATTTTGGCTGAAACCACTAGCTGCCAGGAACTGTGTCATAGGAGAGGCATTCCAGAATTGTGTTGGTGTTATCCACCATCGAGTCACTTCTGACCTATGGTGACCCAAAGGTACATGAGATGTTCAAGGAGTGGTTTACCATTACTGTTCCACACGGCATTTCTATGTCTTAGTGGGGATTTGAACACAGGTCTTCTAAGGCCTAGTCCAGCACTCTATCCACTCAGGACTGGATTAAGATGTTTAAACACTCTAAAGGTTATGGTGCCCCCTATGAATATAACACATGGCAAGTCTTATGACTTGGAAAAAAACATATAATGTGCACATTATATGCATGAAAATACAGTAATTTAATATTTTAGCATGTGGCAAAAACGAACCACATATAGTATACAAACTCATACATAAAATCAAATTACCCGCTTCCAGCTATATCTTGCACTTTCACACTTTGATTACTGTAGACAGATTTTGTTAGAATCTGTAAACTGAAAAGCTCAAACAAGAGCTTAAAACCCCTTCTGGGGCGTTTTTAACAGTGGCTGTTCTTTCTTTGGCCTGCCCATAGAGGACAGAGGCCATCGGTCTAAAAGACAAGCAGCTCTTTTGATCCTTATCCCCACCCAACCTCCCAAAATACAGAAGTAAAAATAAATTAAAAAACAAACACCAAGTGATGATGATGATGGATTGATCATTTCACTCACAACGTGAGGTTTCTCACTAGGTGAGTCTTTATGCTTTTTAGTTCTTACTGGTTCATACTCAATTGCTTTAGGTCGGGAGGTGGTTCTCTGAGGGAGGGAGAGAACCGAGGGGTTTGGACCGATGGATGTGGTTTGTTAAGGAGGGTGAACCATTTGCACCACAGTCCATGATAAAAACTCTGTGGTGCCTCCTTCCCTTGTTGATGCCCTAAGCCCATGCTTATTTTGCTTAATGGTTAATCCAGGGTTTTTTCCACTGCACCACACTGACTTTTGCAGGTGAAGATGTACAGGGTGGGGAGGACATCAAAATGCTGGTAAATTATTAAAAGGGAGAGAAGCCCGGGGACGGGTATGTAGCCATCTGTGGAAAGCTAAAGAGTCATATGGTGACCCCAAAAGGGCCATATATGGTTTTCTACATTGCGATGGATCTCAAGGATCTGAGGCAGATAAACATCTTTCCCATTGTCTCCCACGCGATCTTTTAAACTGGTATCTCAGTGGGTGATCCTGCGATTTTTGTCACGCAAAAATACACTTTGGGATCAAGATGCAAACTCTTCTACTGGAAGGGTGATGTGAATTAACAGGCAAGTGCTTTTTCATCCGAAAGACTAGCAAAGAATTATCACTCTTCCTGATTCTGGGAGAGCTTGTGTCTTTATTTATTCCCTGAAAAACTGGTTTTTCAACCTAGCTGCAAATCTTTGCACAGAAACCATCTTGGCGAGCAGCTCTGATTCAGTTTTAACCAAGGGTTCTGGCTGTGTGCAGGGCTTTCTCTAAAGTTTTGCAGTTCGTCATCAGGGGAGTGGGAAGTGTGAGGCAGGAAAACAAGCAATGCCCTCAAGTCTCCAGGCTCCTGCATCGTTGCTTGCCATCATTGATGTGCAGAAGCTAAAGCGACACAGGAAAGGCTCACCCCTGAAAATGAGTGCTAAGCTTTTGGGCTTCCTAACGGCGCTGACACATTTTAAATACAGCATGGGAGCGATTTTGGTATCCGGGCCATCTCGGTCAGGGAGTTGCGATGGCAAACTGCGGGAAGAAAAAGCCACACCTGGAAAGCAACAATGTTGATGCAGGTCAGGAGAATACCTTTCCAGAGTGTCAGCCTTTCCCACAGGTGATTTCTGCTACCAGGCTGACAGAGGTAGGTCATCCATATATTTCACTCTGCGATCATTCACCAGTGTGGTGTATTTCATGTGTACATACCTTTTAGCAATGGAATTCGATAATGGATTCATGAAAATTCAAAAAGATCTTGATAGGCTACAGCACTAGGCTTAAAACAGCAGAACGGGATTTAACAGGGTTAAGTGCAAAATATTCCACCTAAGGGAAGGAAAAATAAATGCACAGTTGCAAAATAGGGGAGACTTGGCTCAGTCACACTACAAGTGAGAAAAATCTTGAAATTGCTGTAGATCAAAAACTGAATATGAGCCCAACAGTGTGATTTGGCTGCAAAAAAGGCAAACACAATTTTAGGATGCATTAATAGGAGTATAGTCTCCAAATCCCACAAGGTACTAGTCCCCCACTATTCCGCACATTGATTGCATCACTTGGCAAGTTTTGCAAGTACCGAAGCACCCCCTTATCCACGGAATCAGTATCTGCTGATTCACTTATCCAAAATATTAAAAATATTAAAAGAAAAAAATTCCAAATATATATATATTTCTAACAATAAAGTTACCAGCACTGGCCAGTAGAGGGAGGCAGAGACCATGCTGTGTGTTGTGTTTCCTATTGAAATAGCGTTTGCTATAATCCGCATTCTTCAGCATCCACAGGAGGGGAGTTGGAACTAATGCCCCGTGGATATACAGTAGGGGTCCTTGTAGATGTTATTCTCGGTTATAGTCCAGGTTGATGATGTTTAAAGTCCATCAGTTGACCTGTCACCTGAGTGTAGAGCATGGGTGGGGAGCATGCAGTCCCGAGGGTTGTCTGAGGTTCGTTGGGCTGCTTTGAATGGGGTTGGCTCCTGCCCTCTCTCGGTTCCCACTTTTTCTGCTAAGTCTTTTAAATAACTCTTTGTCCCTTCCTGCCCCCTTTTAACACTTTTCTTTTTTAAAGTGAAACGGCTGTTCAGCAATGACTTCCAGTTCCATTTTGACGTTTGTGGTGGTCTGTATGATCTCCTGATGATCCTGAGCAGGCGGGAAATTGCGCTGCAACCCTTCCTGAGTTGTTTACTCCCAGTGTAGCACTTCTCTTGTGTAGGAGTTGCATGTCAAAAGTGTTTGGGTTTGTTTCTGAAGAAATATGTTCTCGTTCTGCTCTTGTGATAATCCAGACTTGACGAGCATATGGCTGCTTCTGACAGGGTTGAAAACGTAGCCCCGGCACCCATGAGCCCACCCACTCGTCTCTCTCAGCCTGCTGAGAAGTGTTGCGCTCGTAGGAGACTGGGAATCGGTTCAGATTCTTCACCATATTTATATTCTGGAGGGAATGTGAGACAGGAAGATTCGGCAGATTCGCATGGATTGTCCACTGGCATGTTGGCAAAACTTGTCGTAGGGATGGGTGAGCGTTACATCGGGTTCAACTTCTTTGACAAGACCCTCCAAAAATTTATTTATTTTATTTTATTTAACTTACATGCCACCCACACTACCCCCAAAGGTCTCTGGGCGGCTTACACCTCTTAGAATTTGTGGATATCTTGAGCAGCAAATGTGCAAATTTGGCAGAAAAGTGTTGCGGCAAAACAAAACCAAGCCCGGAGAAAGCAAAACAAGAGCATGGAGACATAATTTTTTTAGGTGACCACTTCCAAAAAGACCATGCTGTCATTTACTTTTAAAAAAGCAACTTTTCCGCACTTTGAGCAAAACTGACCGATTTTCCCATCAAGGTAGAGTGCATTGTTGCAGGTAAGACTAGACAGCAACCATCATTTGGAACACTAGAAAGGCCTGTTTGTGGTGCTGAAGCAGTGTTGTCACCTCTAGAGTGTTGTTGACACGTTCCTTGTCTTTAACACATAGAAGGCAGCATGGTTTTCTTTGTCTATCCCGAGATTAGCTGTCAGCCTCTGGAATCGGGCCAGTGTATCTGTGGGATTATTTCATTCAGCACATTCTTAAAGTCTAAGAACTCACTGAAATTCACAGATTTCTTCCTAAATCCATCGCAAATGGCAGAAGATTTATTTTTTAAAAAATATAAATGTGAAAGGAAGTGACAACGAGGAGTCTAGATAGACAGACACGAAAGTGGTGTTTAATGAATCGGTCTGGACTTAGTCATATGGAAAGTAGACTCATGGCATGAGACTCACCCACTCATGACTCACTTTTATTCATGATTCACATTAGCCTATTCCAATCAATGGGTTACTCAAAAAAGAGTAAGTGGGTTGAACCCAATTTCTTTTACTAAGGCTAGAATCCTATTGGTGTTTGCATCAGAGGCATGTAACTTGTAGTGGCTAATTGTGGCTAATTGGTCACAGGCCAGGGTGTATCTTAGTTGCCAGGCATGCAATCAAGATGCACCTCGGCATTTCATCAATTGGCTGGAATTAGCCACAAACCTTACACAAGCACCAATATGATTCTGGCCTAGTGGTGCACTGGGAGCCATGCAGTTTTCATGTTCAGAGGTATGCCTCCCACCAGCCAAGATGGGTTTGGATGCTTATAATAAGGAGCATGTTAAATCTCTTGATCATTTGCAAAGACCTCTTAATGCCCAGTCCTAGCCTGTGAAACCAGCATCTAACTAGGTTTGGAATTTTGCTAAGGAAAGCTAACCAACATTAATCCATGATTGCTACTACTGCTGTTATTTTATCTCTGTTTTGTCTTTCTTTTCCTTCTCTATAGTGCTATCAATATTCAGAACTGCAAACGGGTAAATTATAAACAAAGTTGACTTTTGGGGGGGGGGCTACAGTTCCCAGAATCCCTCAGCCAGCAACGCTGAGAGGATTCCATTTATTTTCATTTAAAAGATCTTTTACCCTGCCTTTCTCCTTAAAAAGGACCCAAGGCGGCTTACATAATTAAAAGCCAGCATTTCAAGGCTAACATCGGTGAGCAAACAATCGCTCCCTGTTGTAATCAAGTTGTAACCTAGAAAAGCAATTACTCACAGTTGTAATGTAGATGTAATCTAGAAAAGCAGTGTTTCCAAGGTGTGGTTATAAAAGTAATATCATTACCTGCAACTGTAGTTCTTTATAATAAGAGATACAACCAAGCTACATTTCAAATGTAGTGTGAGGAGAGAAAATGATGTTATTTTATTTTATAATTCGTAACGTCTTCTATTTGTTTTTCAAGATTCATTTTAAGGCCTTTTAAGGGCCATCTTTAAATGCACGTTGAGAGGAAGTTTTCAAATTTTATGACATTTCCTTTATTTTCTTTTTCTCTCAGTGACTGGCTGCCTGAGAGAGGGTTTTTAAATGGATGGTTGTGCCTTATTGCTTTGAATGTGTTTTTGGTGTTGCTTATGTTTACTGTTTTTCAGTGTGGTATCTGTTCGAGCCTTTCTAGTATTTGTATACTTACTCGTTTTTAGCTTTAATATTGCCTTTTAGTGATGTAAGCTGCCTTGGGTCCTTCTTAAGGAGAAAGGTGGGGTAAAAATAGTTTAAAGAAGGAAAATAAAGAAAATAACCCGTTTGCCTGAACAAGCACGGACAACCTGAGTCAAGAGAGGAGTTACTTCTAGACGTGGCAAGCAAAGCGACTTTTCGTACACTACGATTTGCAACAAAGACAAGTTGCCACCCTTCCAGGCTCTTTTGATTCTCTAGGAACTGCGGGAACGAAATATTCCAAGAATATTTTCTCTTGCCACAAAATCAGCTCGGCCTCCTTTAGATGCTCCGTCTTGATGCAGTGACCTTTCTCCTTCGTGGCCATTCTTGCTCAGAGCGAATTGCCTTCGTGCGGAGATCCGATATAGACCCCGCATAGTTAGCTGGGGTGATGTTCAGCTCCCTGACTTATCTTTCTTTTGTCATTTCAGCTTTTTTCCCCCCCTTTTCCGTTCTGGCCTAAAACTGCCAGCTGTTGTTATCCTCTTAGATCTTGAACCTGAGAGTTGCACGGCGGCCCATAGCTGTGGGGTACTGCTTGTCTTGCCCCCCCTACACACACACACTTTCCAGCTCTCTCTTTACTCTTCAAACCTCATCAGAGTGACCATCATTCCGGAAGAGAGGGCTGTCAGGAGATTTTCCCATGGCACCCACCCCCACACCTGTCTTCTCCTTTACAGAACCTGCCTTTTCTCCTGTACAGAAATCTTCCTCCAGGTAGGGGGTTGCATGCACACACACACAGAGAGAGAGAGAGAGAGAGAGAGAGCAAGAGAGCAATTACCCGCAATAATTTGCAGATAAACACATGGACCATTTTTTCCTGTTTGTGAAGATGTTCTTCCCATGTAAAAAAGTATTACTGGCCAAGCTCTGTGCTGCTAGCATCTTACATGGTAGATAAAAGGGGTGACTTTCTTTATTTATGTTATTTGTTTTATTTCTAGGCTGCCTTTCTCCCGATAAGGGGACCCCAGGCGGCTCACCATTTTAAAAAGAATAGAATTTAAAACATAGGTTAAACATTTTTTTAAAAAAATTAAACTGTAAGCTAATTAAAATACAATTGAGTAATTAGAAACAAGTAAACATTAAAAACGATCTTAACTTCAAAAAGGCATACAGGGACTCAGTCATGATGGTCAAAAGCCTGCCTGAAAAGGTGGCTCTTCAGCTGTTGGTGGAAGGATAAAAGGGAAGGGGGCAGCAGCCTGACCAACTAAGGGAGAGCATCCCATAACCTGGGAGCTGCCACTGAGAAGGCCCTGTCTCATGGCCCCATCGACAGTGCCCGCGTTGGCAATGGGACCGAGAGAAGGGCCTCCTCTGATGATCTTAAACGCCTAGAAGGCTCATATGGGAAGATATGGTCCTTTAGGTAGCCTGGACCCAAACTGTATAGAGTTTTAACAGACTTACTTGATAGGAAACCAGGTGAGAATAAGCCAAGCTGTTCCCTAAACTGGGAAGGGGCTGAGGACATTTCTGAGTCAGTTCCGGGCAAAAGTATACATTCCTTTTATATCCTGACTTTCTCCTGAAAAGGACCCAAGGCAGCTTACAGTATTAAAAATAAACAACAGGAAAGGCTAAATGCAGTAAATTATTACAACATTAAAAAGGATTGAGCAAATATGATCTTTGAAGCGAGTAGATAAAACTGTATTCAAAACACATTAAAAATAACAGAAACAAAACGGACCCATTTTCAAATGCTGGGGTAGCCAGTCACGAAGGGAAAAACCTAGCTGAAGGGGAAGGCCTGCTTGCGGAAGGACAGCAAAGATGGGGCCAGACTGGCCTCCAGTGGGAGGGAGTTCCAGAGTCTGGGTTCCCATCAAATGCACCTGTGAAGGTGACGAGACTGGGAGAAAGGCCTGCCCTGATTACGTATCTTGACACCCGGTTAAGCTCATGAAGGGAGATGCGGTTCTTAAAATAGCTTGGACCCATGCTGTTTAGGGCTTTATAGGTCGAAACCAGCGTTCGGAACTGTGCCCGGAAATGGATGCGTGGCCAGTGGAGCCACTGTAACGAAGGATTCCTGTAATCAGCCCTTACAGATGGCCCATTGCTATGAGAGACACAATTCCTCAGTTGCTAAAAATGCTGACTTTGCCACAGCTTGACTTTTGCTCACCTCCTGCCCTTCGTAAATTGGCTTTCTTTCTTCTGTGATTGGTCACGAGGAGGTAAGCGCGGGCTGTGTTTGCAAGTCTAACTGCTCATGGACCCAACATCTGCCTGGACCACATCTTGAGAAGGTCAGCAGATGTTCTGTGCTCCTAGGGGCTATTTGCAACCAAGACGGAATTTGGCCTCGAGTTCCTCAGGGCGACAGGACTGGGGCTTTTACTCCAGGGTAGCCAAATGTAGTTCCCAGCAGGGCTTGAACCCACCTGTAGCTATTCGTTCCTGGCAAGGCATGAGCCCACCTAACCCTATATGACTTCCCTTTACTCCTCTCTGACCAGAAAGGAACACAAAACAGAGGAGCTCAGAGAAGAACCCATTTAAACCTTGAGGGCTCAGATCCAGAGACCCCTTTCCATTCTGCCTTCCTCTCCCCCCATATGCCAGTCCCAAAGAACTGCTGCTCATGTCACCCGTTCCTCTCAGGCCTTGATGTTACAGGTACCTACACCGAAAGTGGCCCAGAAGGTGTTCAGTAGGAACTGGGCCTTCTCAGTGGTGGCTCCGTCTTTGTGAAACTCATGCCCATCAGAAGTCTGCCAGGCCCCCTCCCTCCAGGCCTTTTGCAAGCTAGCAAAGGCAGAGCACTTTAAAGAAACTTTAGTATTATTTCCCACCTATGGTCATTTTTCTGTTGATCCTTATTTGATCCTCATTTTCATTGTCACCGTCTTCTATTACTTTTGTTGTCTGTATCTCAGTTAATGTTATTGTTTGCTGGTTGTAAATTTCTGTTGTAAATTATCCAGGGCACTGGCTTTTCACGCAGTGGGTGATATAAAAATTTGAATGAGTGAATGAGTGAATTAATGAATCTCACATGACCCAAGCTTAACCAACAGGGTATCACATCCCTTGCTCATTATAAATTAAGAGTCTCTAAGAATTTGATCCAAGATAGGAGTCACAGATAAGGGAATCAAGTCACAAACTGAGAGCTTTGTTAACTTTTTACTTCCATGTTTAAAGCCACCCTATTCAAGTACAGTATTCTGTTGTTTGTGTATTTGGCTGTGGAGCCAGAGGTTGGGAGTTCAATTCCCCGCTGGACTCATTGATCCATGGGGTCCCTTCCAGCTCTGTAGTTCAACATTTCTTGGCAAACTGAATTGTCTGGCCTACTTCTGTTGGGAGCCCATTCCATAAGGAGGGGGCCACGACCGAGAAGGCACCATTTCTGACGACAGTCTCTTTTTTTGCCTCTCTTGGCATGGCCGCTCAGAGAAGTAGAGCCTGAGAAGAACGGGTGGTCCAGGCTGATGTTCTGAAGGAGAGATGCTCTGACATATAACAGGACCTCCAACCCATTCAGGGCTTTGTATACAAGGACTAGAACCTTGAACCTGGCCTGAAAAACAACAGGGAGCCAAGGCAGGGGAACCAGAACCGGTGAAGTGTGATCAAATCCATTCACACCTGACACCCGTCTGGCCACCACACTCTGTGCCTGCTGCAATCTCTGGGCGAGTCTATAGAAATCAGAGAATCCCAGAATAATTGTCAGGGTTCAGTAGAAAAGGCCCCAGGACCCAGTCCAGAGCAAGTCCACAGGAACAAGTTAGAAACCACCCCACAGCCCAAGCTGAGACCAACCAGCTAGGGTTTTGAGTCCAAACAGCAGCCAAGTAGAAGGATGAAGCAAATCGTGGTCAGACAGTCCTGGAGTCGAAGTCAGGAGGAACAGTATCAAGGCAGCAGGGTCCAGGGATGCAGGAGAGGCAAGGCAGGAACAAGGAGGGAGGCAGGAATAACATCACAGCTGGAGACCTTTGTTGCTGAGGCAAAACTCCGTAGGGAAAGCCTGTTCCCATATAGCCCAGTCTTCAGCTTCCACAGGTGGCACTCCTGAGGAGCTGGGCAACAGCTGCAGGGAAAGGACCCAGTCCTGCAATCTCTAGAGCCGTTCTCCCCAGAGGGAAGGGGCCGATCCTGCCTGCACTAAGTTTGGATGGTTCCGGCATGGTCCCAGTCCTGACCGTAATGGTGTTAGAAGGGGCCTCTAAAGGCATCAAGTCCAACCCCCTGCTCAAGGCAGGAGTCCAAGTCAAAGGAGATTGGACAAATTGTCCAATTTTCTCTTAAAGGCCTCCAGCTTTGGAGCACACTAGGACAATACATATATAATGGTATATAGCCTAAATCGTGGCCAAACCAATTCAACTCAGAAAATGTCTGCAAGGAAAAAAATGTCTGAGAGGTATTGTTTTTATGTGCTTATTTTTCAAACTCTGTTTGAATATTCATGTTATTTTTTGGAAGCTGCCCAGAGTCCACTCCTTGGGAGGGGTATAAGATTAAACAAATCAAATAAAGCAACAGAAGGTGTTTGGGCACAGGATGAGGTGCATTATGATACGACAGCATCATAATCATTTTAAGAGATAGGCATCTACTCCAAGGAGCTTAGTGTCTAGATTTTGCCAGTGAGGGAGACAAGGAGAGAACAGGGAGAACCAGCAGGCAAAATGTTACAAATCCTGAAACCAGAATCCTGTTGGATGTTGCCGCATGTAAGGGCCATGGTCCAACTGCTTCTCACTTTTTGCAGGCTTTGCATAACGTGATTGATTGCTCCATCGGGACATGGTCAAGCATGCGATGGTCACCCTGCAAGTTACACCTACCGCTTGTGTGATTTTCTCTTCTGCACTTGGCGGCACTAAGAGGATTCTGGCCTTAGGCTTAAGGCCAGCTACGAATGAGAGTTAAGGCACTGAAAACACCACATGGTGAAAAAGTCTGCCAAGGGCTCTCTCATTCTTCTCTTGGAGCGCATTGATTGTAATTATCCAGAGCTACCGGGTACAAATTGCCTTGTAGATGGGTTGCCTGGTGCCCCTATAAAATAAAATTGAGAAGGGAACCAAAGCAGATGAGCGACAAAACTACAGAGGGCTTATTTCCCCAGGTTCCTTCATGGACCATACCTGAAATTCTTCCACATGAAGTTGTTGGAGGCTGTAAACTTCCATTTGACTCTGGCTTTACGGGTGATCAGTGTGGCTCTTGGAGGACCCCAGGGTCAGAAAAGTCCCCCTGGAGATGTTGAAGTCTCCTGGCCCTGCATTTAGATTAGGCATCCTTCAGTCTCGAGAGACGATGGTAGCGTGCTCTGAATGGAGGTCTTGGAACAGCATCTAGTGTGGCTGAGAAGGCCACTTCAAGAGTGACCATCCCTTCCACACTGAAGACAAATACAATCTGTCCCCTGTCCAGCTCCCTGGTTTTGCTGGTTTCGGGACTGCCTCTTTGCCTCGGCCTGCTGGACAAGGGTCTCTTCAAAATGGGAGAGGCCATGATGCACCGCCTGCCTCCAGGCTGAGCGCTCAGAGGTCAAGGTTTCCCCTCTGTTGAGGTCCATTCCTAAGGCCTTCAGATCCCGCTTGCAGATCTCCTTGTATCGCAGCTGTGGTCTCCCTCTGGGGCGCTTTCCCTGCACTCATTCTCCATACAGGAGATCTTTTGGAATCCGACCGTCAGCCATTCTCAGGAATGGCTGATTGCCCTGTATTAGAAGCAGGTGAAAAAGACACAAGATTAACTCCAGTTTGACTGGATGACCTTGAATCGATCCCTCAGCCACTTTTCACCTCTCTCTCTCACACACTGTTATTATATTGTTGTACCTGACTTGTCTCTTTTGAGGTAGGGTGGAGGGCTAAGTTAAGGCTTAGATGTGATTTAGGCACATTACAGCAGACATCCATGCCAGAAAAGGGGCTTAATCTGTTCACCACCCCCCAGCACCCCAGGATAAGCCACATTGCTCTGATCAGAAGCTGGACTTAAGTTGAGTTGCATACAAGGGTTCCCATAAGAGGTTGCACGTGGATGTGGCTGAGTGTCTGTGTAGGGTATGCGCACATGTGCACGTGGGGAGATTAACCCACCCCCCTTCTAGCCACCCATGGCTCACTCAACACTTCCCACCTCTATGAGTAAGAGCAGGCATGTGGCAGTCATAGCAAAGTCACAGGACTTTCAGAGTGACTCATTTTGGAGATTATGAACTGTTCATTTCACTCGAAAAGGAGCAGGGAAGAAAGCACCCTGCTTCAGAACTGGTTGAGCCGAATTACGAGTCGTAAGAGCATTAAGACATTTTCAATTTTCTTCTCTCTCTCTCTCTTTCTCTTTCTCTCTCTTATTTGTTTGTCACTGACATTTCAGGTTACTAACGGATTATATTCCTAGGCAGCGGTAATCTCTGTCTCTTTAGGAAATACATGGGCAACCCCTAAAGCGTCAAACATCTGCCTATTTCATAGCACATCTGTCACTTGGGTGGGTTTCATAAATATAATTTTTTTTAAATTCCCAATGGTTTTTTCCAGGGTGTAGGAGATGATTTTGTTGGGTCTGCTAGAAACCAGCAAATGTAAAAAAAAGTTCCTTCCTTCCTTCCTTCCTTCCTTCCTTCCTTCCTTCCTTCCTTCCTTCCTTCCTTCCTTCCTTCCTTCCTTCCTTCCTTCCTCCCTCCCTCCCTCCCTCCCTCCCTCCCTCCCTCCCTCCCCTCTTTTTCTCCTGGCCAGATGTTGGGTTGGCAGTTTTAGTAGCTGAATTCTTCTTGTTGTTTTCTTACCATAAGAATCTTTTAAAGACGAGGTGGGGAAAGTCCATCAGCTGATGTGGGCACTCACTCCTCCTGACTAGGCTGAAGCCTAGGGACCCCGCAGGGACTCGGGGCCTGTCAATTGACCAGGGTCAGTCTCTCAGCTGTAGTGGGATGAAAGATTGAAGCGCATTTTGGAGGAAGCTGGAAATACCTGAAAGCCTAGGGGGTTAATATGGCCCTGTCTGCAAAATCTCTAAAGGCACTGAAAAGACCCCCTCTGAGCCCTGCTTAGCCCACCAGGTTCTTTAAAAAGCTGAAGACACCCAAACTAGCAATGAGCAGACATGAAATTTGTTTGCGTGGCTGCCACACGAAGCAAGGCTCAGCCGACTCCTATTTTTTTAATGACTGCCTAATTACCAGCAGTCTTTAATTAGGGGGCACGAGGAGGCAGGAGAGAGTTTACAAAACTGCCACCCACAGTAAACATACGTGTCTGCAGCCGTTCAGTTGCTTCCTCCCCGATTTCACCCTTCCTCCCCCCTTAGGCCAACAGCTGAAGCTGGAAGGAAGGGGGTCGGGTCCCATTAATTGGATGGCAGCCATCTAAACACACATGTTTTCTGCATCGGAAGGATGACCTGCAGCCAAAAAGGGTTTCTCAATGAGAGGAATCAGCAAAAGGAGGGAGAGGAAGGGGGTTGATATTAGGTGGCGGGGTACAACCAGAGGAGGGGGTGATTTTTATAGGTGTGATTCATTTTGTCCCTTAGGAATTGGGGGTGGGTGGGATATATCTGAGCACCCAGTTTTGCATGGAAATGAATGACACAGTGAGGCCCTTAGCAAGAAAGGCAGGGAGCTGAAAAAAGTGGATGCAAGGCGTGGGAGAAACGGCAGGCAGAACTAGTCCCAAACCAAGATCTGGTAGAAAGCCAATAAGGGTTTAAGCCCAAGGATAAGTGGGTGTTGAGCATGACAGTCTGTGTCATGCCAATGTGAGTCAGAACATGCAAGCAGCGGCGGTGAGCCAGATCAACAAACCAACTTGAGCAGTCTTCGTCTTCATAAGAAGCAGATCTTTGGTAAAACGAATGGCTCTTAGTTGCCTGTTCGAGACCAAGTCATCCCCAAATGCTCTGTATTACAAGAGGGTGTGCTCACAGCAAGTGGTTGTTTCTGGGGAAATACAGGTACTAAGAGGGTGGAAGCTCAGCTCAGAGAGAGCAAGGAAGCCCCCCCCCCCCCATGTGCATGTGTGATGCTGTGATCAGTCATTCTATTCAAAGTCTCACTGCTTTATTTATTTATTTATTTATTTATTTATTTATTTATTTATTTATTTATTTATTTATTTATTTATTATTAAACTTATATGCCACCCATCTAGACATTGTCTACTCTGGGCGGCTCACAACACACAAAGTAAAAACAATTAATATATAATAACATTTTTACAACGATTTACAATTTCACCCTGCTAGCTGTGGCCACAGTAGATCTCTGTAGCTAATGTGGCTCAGGTGCGAATTTGAATTCAAGAAATGTGGGTTCAAATTCCTGTATGTAAACCCGTGGGGGGGGATACTGGCAAACCACTTCTGGAACATGTCACACACCTTGGAAAAGGCAGAAGATGATCATCAGTCAGCTGTTACTTGATGGCACAGAACAGCAGCAATTCCTCTGTAGAATGAACAGAATATATTATTTTATTTCATTTTTTAAAAAAAATTCTGATGACAAAAGAAATCTATCCATTAAAAAAAAAAACTGCAACCATTCTATTTTAGTTGCTTTTTGGAAAAAAGATCTGAATGCCACGAACCAGCAACCCATGAGACAAAACCACGAACTCTCTTGTGTTTAAAAGTGGGTTGTCATCCACAAAGCTACCACTGAAATAAATGTGCTCTGTCTGAAATTGCCACAATATTCGGGGGCCTGTTTTTGTCCCAGCCATTTCAAAACTCTGACTGAACCACTTAAAAGTCATAGCAACCTGTTCACATCCGTCCATAGTGAGATGTTTTTATTCTTTTTACTGCTGATGTCTCAGGGAGTAATTGAGACTGTCAGTGCCAGTTGATGAGAAAGGGGTGGACTCTCTGAGGAACTTGAAGCTATTCTCTTCGGTGGAACGGCGTATTTCTGCTGGGTAGCTAAGCAAATATTCAAAACTCTGCAGCGGCGCAAAGCCCTAGACAACTTAGAAACAGGATGTTTAAAGGTCTTCCTCTTCTTGTCTAAACTTGCCCATCTGTTAACACCTGCTGGAGAAACAGATGTCAGACATAGTTGGTTGGGACATGGGAGGGGGAACTTTTCTCCAACTACCTTTAGACTGTGGAGCTCCCTGCCCAAGGAAGCTCTCCATCACCTTCCTCTGTGATGATGCTTCTTGCAACCCTAAAGATACCTTCCCAGACCAGCAGGTATTTTTCAGTCCCGGTTGGTTGGTTGGTTGGTTGGTTGGTTGGTTGGTTGGTTGGTTGGTTGGTTGGTTGGTTGGTTGGTTGGTTGGTTGGTTGATTGATTGATTTTTACCCCACCTTTCTCCTTAAAGAACACCTAGGGCTGCTTACATCATTGAAAGACAATATGGAAAGCTAAGAACAGTCAGTATAAAGAGGCAGCTTACCTCATTAAAAGATAACACTAAAGCTAAAACAATAAGTATACAAATATTAAAAAGGAACACTGAGAGATTGAAAAGACAAGTACTACTAAAGACCCAGTCAGAGCAGTCATGCATAACAGTCCATCTAAAAGTCACCCTCATGTAGGCAGTCACTGCAGGAAAGCCTGCATGAAGTGAAAGGTCTTTGCCTGCTTGCAGAAAGAGTGCAAAGATGGGGCCAGGCTGGCCTCCAGTGGGAGGGAGTTCCACAGGCTGGGGGCAGCCACAGAGGAGGCCCCCTCCTGCGTCCCCATCAGACACACTTGTGAAGGTGGTGGGACTGAGAAGAAGGCCTCTCCTGATGATCTCAACACTGGAGCTGGCTCATGGGTTGAAGTCCAAAAGCTAACCTTCCCAAGCTCTCCATTAAGCCCACTCTGAACTTCTTGAATACAATCAGAGGAAGGGGAAATAATGCTTTCAGCTTGCATTTCTGACTGAGATTCTCAGCATCTTTTCATACATCCCAGACTTAGCAAGTTGACTGTCATCATTCACCAGGGGAACCGACTGATTCAGGCGTGACCAGGTTCGGGTAGAAGCCGCCCCTCCGTGCCGTGCCTAGCAACCTGTTGGAACTAAGTAACTATTTCACACAAGCCTTAGCTTCATCTTCTGTTTCACTCCTGCGGTCCCGAGTGACTCCAGTCACGGGCAGGAGCTTCTCCTGCTCAATCGCCCTTGACAGGATTTCCCCCAAAGGTTCTTCCAGCTAACATTTGTGACAACTCGAACCAGGATCCTAGTGACCTCCTATAGCTTCATTTGGAAGAAAACCCATTTTCCTGGCGTTGCCTTCCTACCACCAACAAAGAGGTTTTACTGATTTGTGCAGAGGGGTTGGGTGGGAACTTAAGGATAGTTCCAGAATTTACAGGCAGAATCCTAGGGAGAAATCGGGGGGAGAAAGAACAGCATTGCAAAATTGACAGGACAAAATATCAGGTTTGGAGAAAGTAATCAGACTACTTTTTTCGTTTCTGTTTTTTCTTTTTCTTACATTCTTGAGCTTACACGTGTGACATGACATGTGGCTTTTCCCCTTTGAGAACAAGAGAATTCAGGAAGAACTGTGGTGAACCAGTCTTTCCAATTCAATATTTTATGTATGCCATGACTAGCATGATGTGAGTGCAAAACCCTCTCCCTCTTGCATTTCCTTCCCACCACCCGAGATAGAGGTGTAACAGTTCTGACGCTGGAGTTGACATAATGATGAACTTAGAGCACAGATTCCCAACTTTGGGTGACCCAAGTGTTCTTGAACTGCAACTCCCAGAAATCCCAGCCAGCACAGCTGGTGGTGAAGGCTTCTGGGAGTTGCAGTCCAAGAACACCCATGGGAAACACTGATCTATAGCCATCCTGACCGGTAGCTGTTGATGGTCCTAACCTCCATCAAATTATCTGATCCTTTAAAGCTGCCTACATTGGCAGTCATTACTACTGCTTATTGAATTGTGATGCTGGAGGAGACTCTTGAGAGTCCCCTGGACTGCAAGGAAAACAAACCTATCCATTTTGAAGGAAATCAACCCTGAGTGCTCACTGGAAGGACAGATCCTGAAGCTGAGGCTCCAAACCTTTGGCCATCTCATGAGAAGAGAAGACTTCCTGGAAAAGACCCTGATGTTGGGAAAGAGTGAAGGCAAGAGGAGAAGGGGACGACAGAGGACGAGATGGTTGGACAGGGTCATCGAAGCTACCAACATGACTTTGACCCAACTCCGGGAGGCAGTGGAGGACAGGAGGGCCTGGCGTGCTCTGGTCCATGGGGTCACGAAGAGTCAGGCACGACTTAACGACTAAACCACAACAACAACTACTGCTTATGACAGTAAATTTCATAATTTAACTACACACTTTGTGAAGACATATTTATTGTTGGGTCTCCTTTGATTTGAATTCCTGCTCTGAGCCTGGGGGCAAGCCAAGTCCAATTCAGTTGGCAATCAATGACCTCAGCTGAAGGGATCCATCTCCTATCAGTTCCTTTCATGGCCCAGAGCCAGAGGTGGGGAACTTTACTCTTTTTTTAGACTACAACTCCTAGAATCCGTCAGCCAGCTTTGCCTGGAGAGAGATTCTTTTATTTATTTGTTTGTTTGTTTCATAAACTTGTATACTGCCCAATTAGTGCAAGACGCTGCTCTGGGCAGTATACATAGAATCATAGAATCATAGAAAAGAGAAGTTGGAAGGGGCCTACAAGGCCATCAAGTCCAACCCCTTGCTCAATGCAGGAATACAATCAAAGCATATGATGGATGTGGGATATTGGGAGCTGCAGTTCCCAAACCAAATATTTCCCATCTTTGAGGGAAAAGGCAGGAGATGGAACTTGGGACCTACAGCATATCCTGGGGACTGAGGTGGGGAACTGTATGCCCTGAGGCCAAATCAGCCCTCATCAAGTCCAACCCCCTGCTCAAGGCAGGAATGCAATCAAAGCAGATCTGCCGGGGGATGATCTAAGTTTTTCTTGAATGCCTCCAGGGTTGGAGCACTCGCCAAATCCCGAGGTTGCTGGTTCCACTGTCATACTGCTCTAACAGTTAGGAAGTTATTCCTGATATTCAACCAAAATCTGGCTTCCTGTAACTTGAGCCCATTGTTGCGTGTCCTGCACTCTGGGATGATTGAGAACAGAACTTGCCCCTCCTCTGTAGGGCAGCCTTTCAAATATATGAAAAGTGCTATCTGAACTCCCCTCAGCCTTCTTTTCTCAGGCTAAACATGCCCAATTCTTTCAGCCTTTCCTCCTCAAAGGGCTTGGTTTCCAGCCCCCTGATCATCCTTGTCGCCCTCCTCTGAACATGTTCCAATTTGTTAGCATCCTTCTTGAAGTGTGGTCTCCAGAACTGGACACAACACTCAAGGTGAGGCCTAACCAGTGCTGAGGAGACGGGGACTAGCACCTCGTGGGATTTGGAAACTATACTTCTATTAATGCAGAGCCTAAAATAGCATTTGCCTTTTTTGTAGCCACATTACACTGATGGCTCATATTTAGCTTGTGATCTACGACAATTCCAAGATCCTTCTCGCTCGTAGTTTTGCTGAGCCAGGTATCCCCCATCTTGTAACTGTGCATTCTAATCATCATCATCATCATCATCATCATCTAACAAGAAATAACTGATTGTATGTAAACAAGGAAACAAGACAATCCGCTAATAAATCAAAGAGGAGGAAAAAACAAGCAATGACAGAATGGGAAACATCGGAAGAGCAAATCCATGCACTTCTGACCAAAGCTGTATGGTGGACATGCAGGGAGAGCTGATTGCTTCCAAGTTGCCTATCTAAAATACATTTTTATTCTCTTCAACCTGCATCATGTAACTTTGGTTACATCCCCTTCGTATCCCCCTTTCCTCTTCTTTAGGCGATTCGTTGCATGACGCGACCTCTATATTTCATTCTGGGGTGGGGGAACAGTTTGCAAACCAAACAAAAGACAGAAACTCACCCAGGCAAATGCAAGAGTAGGCAATACCTAAAAAGAAATCATCATACACTACGCGAGCTTTCGTGGGTCAAGACCACTTCATCAGGCTTGTATGCGTGCGAAGAACTTAGAAGTCCAATAGTTCATGGCAAGATGGATTTCACCGGGCACCGTCTTTCTTAGACGTAAGTCAGGGGAGATGCAGGCAGCATTAGAGTTGTTGTTTTGAAGTTACCGCTGAGGATATCACACCCCTGTTCATCAAAAAAGAGGCACAGGCCATGCACACACACCCCCTTCCCCTTTGGCCTTGCTTTGAAATGCTTGATCGCTCAGACCAGCCACTTATGGGGCCTGCTGGTCCACCTACATCTGTGGTCACAGTCATCTCTGGCCCCATGCCGTTCATGCAGTGGGAACAACCAGCCCAGCCAATCCTGAAGTCTTTTGCTTTCTACTTCTCCGGGACTATGACTCGTGCTTCAGCAAGTGGAGTGAGTATATTTCCCGAGCTGCAGATGCTTTTCAGTACTTCACATAGAACTTTTCAACTCCCTGCGAACCATTTGTAAAAGGCTGCTGTTCTTTTCAGTTCAACAGCAGCCGCCGCCGCCGCTCTTCAACGCTACTCTGTGCTTTTGTATTGTTCCCTTGCCAGCTTTGACGTTAAATTATTCCCATACTGGCCTTGATATTAAATGCCTTTTTTCCATAGGACGGAACTTGAAGCAGAGCTCAAGAAAAGAACACCTGCAATGATAGAGGTGAAGGGATGTTGCGTGGAAAACAGAACCCCTGTGGTGCAGTGGCTACAGTGATGGACTAGGACTGGGTTCGAATCCCTGCTCAGCCATGGAAACTCACTCGGGGTGGCATAGGTGAAGCCACTCCTTAAATACCTCCCTTACCTTGAAAACCCTATCAAGGGTCATTACGAGTTGGATCCAACTTGATGGCACATCACCCATACTCAAGATGAAAGTAGGTTCTAGTTGGCGTTGCTGTTTGCTCATACTATGGCACACAGGTAGATATAGTAATGATCAGAAAGTTGCTCTGAAGAAAAGCACATTCTCAGGCTTTTGAGTAGCAGAAGCTGCTCCTCAATGTTCATTGAGAGCTGCAATATGCTTTTGGTATCGGTTGGTTAGTAGCTATATCAGAGTTCATAATCTGAAAAATGTATTTAAAAAAACATAAAGAAGAAACTGGCTTCTTTGTCTTAAGTTAAACTTGAAGGTGTGACAGTTTCTAAGGGGTAACTATGTTGGTCTGCTGTGGCAAAAAGCCCTGGAGGACTGTGACTAAACTGCAGTACTGCAGTCAAGACTCTGCTCACGATCTGAGTTCGGTCTTGATGGCTCAGGTAGCTGGCTCGAGGTAGACTTAGCCTTCCATCCTTCTGAGGTGAGGAAACTGACTACCCAATTTATGGGGGGGGGGGGAATGTGCAGCCTGCATAATTAAAGTATAAAGCTGCCCAGAGATTACTTTAAGCACTATGCGGTGAGATATAAGCAGCACACTTTGCTCTTTAAATAAATAAGTAATCCTTGTTCGGTGAAGATAAACAAATAAGGAATCCTGGTGTAGCAAAAAGCCCCATGGCACTGTGGTTTAACTGCAGTACTGCAGATAAGACTCTGCTCACAACTTGAGTACGATCCTGATGGGTTCAGGTAGGTGGCTTGAGGTTGACTCAGCCTTCCATTCTTCCAAGGTTGGTAAATTAAGTACTCAGCTCACTGTGGGGCAAAGTGTTGTTTGTACAACTGTGTTGTAAACTGCCCAGAGAGTGCTCTAGGACCATGGGATGGTATATAAATTGAAACAATAACAAAAAAACGAAGAGGCTTGGGGCACATAGAAAACTGTAACACATTTTATTTAGTGTAAGTTGTTATGGACTGCATTAGACATTCTGTTGCTCACATATTCCACTGACAGGCTTCTCACAGGTAAGTGGCCGCTTTGCAAAAAAGATGTTGCCTTAAAATGGCCTGCGGTCTGATCAAGCAGGGGGCTTCTCATATCCCTGTTGCTATTGTTGTCATCAGTTCTTCTATGTATGCTGCCCCTTTCCGCTAAAAATTGTGAAATGCAAACATTATTAAAGAGATTAAGAACTAATTACAATCAGATTCTCTCGATACAACCATTGTAAAAAAATCACAACAATAAAAGCAACTCAAAACATCACTATGATCAGTGAAACTATTTGAGGAGGCAGTCTGGAAAGGTGAGTTCATGTGATTTCCTAAAAGTGGCAAATCATCTTTACTCTCAGAACAGTGCGTATCACAGTCTGGGAGCAACACAAAAGACAACCCTATCAAGCAGGCCTCCATAAGTAACAGGACTCTGAAGATCCCACTATCTGGAAAGGTTTGCAATGAAACAGGCAGCCCTTCCTATAGTCTGACCCCAAGGCATAAAGATTAAAGCCAACTCCTTGATTTGAGTCCAGAAAGCAATAGGCAACCAGTGGAGGCACTTGAGTATCGGGGTGACACAATGTCAAAACGGTGCGCCAGTAAGAAGCTTAGGTAAGGTGTGTTGCACTCCCTGAAGCTTCCAGGAAATCATCAAGGGTAGCCCCAGGTAGAATATATTGGAATATTAAAGCAGTGATGTAATGAACTCATGTATGACTGTTGTCAGCATAGAGGAGCCCAGGAAGCGTCATAGCTGAAGCATTTATGTTCATATGAACTGGGTGTAAACCATGAATGTTTATACCAAATAAAACTTTATAGCCTTTAAGGCATCTGGAAATATGTTTCCTGGTTAAGGTTCACGGAAGAGCTGCTGATAGGTGGGGTGTAGGGCTGTGAAGACTGTGGTAAAGTGGATGGAGCCAGACTCAAGCAAACAGAAGGATGCAACCAAACAATTCAATTCTGGAGCCAAGGATGGCCTGTAGAGCTTCAGCACCATGGACAGAGATCAAGGGGAAAAAAGGGGAGGACCGAACTCTGAACAGGAAGGCATACCACCACAAGAGGGATTGGCTTTTCAAAGCCATTATAAGAACCGGTATAGTGGATAGAGTAACACCCCAGGACACAGGAGACCTGGGTTCAAATCCCCACTGGGTCCTGGAAACTCACTGTGGAGGGTGGTGAAACCACTCCTTAAGTATCACCTGAAAACCCTATTAGGGCCACTGTCATTGCACGGAGGGACACAACAATTATTCAGAGAGGAAAAATGTCTATATCTTTGGGGAGCTGTTGCAAGGAACTAGGGCGCTGGGTGCCAAGACCGATTAAAGCGGTGCATCGAACAAAGCGGTGCAACTTTCAGAGACATCAGCTCTATTTATTTGCTTTTCAACATCTCAGTTCTCTTGCTCCTGCATATCACGGATCTTCACATTGCCGCCCATTTTTCATTCATTTCTGGTACCCTAATCCTCTGTAAACCCCAGGTTCCATCCTCTGTGGAGGACAGCTCTATTTGTCCTCCTTTCCGATTCTTTACCTCCTGTCATCCGTCTTTCTCCTTCTACTGCTGTATTTAAACTATGGATGAAAGCTCAGCCCCTTTCATGCTCACATTTTCTAATTGATGTGGCACATCTCTTTTTTTTTTCCTCAGCACTCCCCCGCCCTTGTGTTACTCAAGTAGTTGAGCCCCAGAGCGAGACCTACATGCCTTGTTTTTGTTTGATGCAAAACACCTACTGCTTGGTGTGAAAGTTCTAGAAAATCAAAATGTTCTTGCTTAAATCTCAAGGCTCTCCCTCCTCCTGATCGTTGATCTCAGTATGCATTCATTTGTTAGAGTTAAGACTTGCATTTCTTTCCACATGTGGAAGGCAACCCAAAGGGTTCTCCAGTTCCTCACTTCCTCTTCACAACCACCCTGTGGGGTAGGTGAGGCCAAGGGAGTGTGACTGGGCAAAGTTTCATGGGTCTTTTGAGCCCTGGCCGGCCACCCTCAGCACTAAACTGCATTGACTGGAACTGTGAGGTTGTTGTTTAAGGTTACAGAATCATAGAATAATGAAATAATGGAGTTGGAAGGCCATCGAGTCCAACTCCCTGCTCAACGCAGGAATGCAAATCAAAGCAGATCGGACCGATGGTTGTCCAATGCCTCCAGTGTTGGAGCACTCCCGACCTTCCAAGATCATGGGTTCCATTGTCATACTGCTCTAACAGTTAAGATATTCAGCCTAAATCTGGCTCCCTGTAATTTGAGTCCATTATTACATATCATGCACTCTGTGATGATTGAGAACAGATCCTGCCCCTTCTTTGTACGACAGCCTTTGAAGTATTTGAAAAGTACTATCCTATCTCCCCTCAGTCTTTTCTTAAAGCTAAACATGGCAGGTTCTTTCAGTCTTTCCACCTAGGGCTTGGTTTCCAGTCCCCTGATCATCCTTGTTGCCCTCCTCTCAACTTGCTCCAGTTTGTTGGCATCCCTCCCAAAGTGTGATGTCCAGAACTGGACACAGTTGAGGCCTAACTAGTGCTGAATAGAGGAGGACTAGTACCTCATGGGATTTGGAGACTATACTTCTGTTAATGCATCCTAAAATTACATTTACCTTTTTTTTTAACAGCCATATCGTACTGTTGGCTCATAGTTAGCTTTTGATCTACAATTCCAAGATCCTTCTCACACTTAGTATAACTGAGCCAAGTATCCCCCATTAGTTAGTATGCATTTGGGTTTCCCCCCACCCCAGGTGTAGGACTTTGCATTTATCCCTGCTAAATTTCATTTTGTTGTTTTCAGCCCAGTGCTTGTCCTTGTCTTCTAAGGCAGTGGTCCCCAACCTTGGGCCTCCAGGTGTTCTTGGACTACAACTCCCAGAAGCCTTGACCACCACCTCTGCTGGCCAGGATTTCTGGGAGTTGAAGTCCAATAACATCTGGGGGTCCAAGGTTGGGGACCACTGTTCTAAGGCATTACCTAATCCACCCAGCCTGAGGCTGTCCGTCCTCAGGGTGGTGAGCCCATATCCTCCCCTCAAAACCCACTTGTATTGTAAGAGGACTGTATAGATTAGGGGCTGCAGGAATGTGGGAGACTTCTTTTAATAATAGCTGGCGCTTGATTTTGAACGGCATGGCATGAAATGAAGGGAGCTGGCCACGTTGCCTTATTGAGTTTACGAGAGCTATCCAAGGTGCTGAAATGACGGCGCCGGCTACAGTTCAGCACCACGGACAGGTCCCGGAATACTACAAGCCCGGGTGGATTTCCCATGACACTGGAGTCGCCAGGCTATATGCAGCTCTGATCTAGAACTGCAGAGCTGGAAGGGAACCTATGGATCATCCAGTTCAGTCCCTGCTAGGGAGGCCCAGTGGGGAATCGAACTCCCAACCTCTGACTCCACAGCCAGAGATGTAAACCACTGACCTCTCCTGCTGTACTTGGGGCTTGGGGTGGGGAGAATATAACAACCACCATTGTCTTCTACTGTGGTATTGTGAAGGAAAGAAAGGAGAATACAAACACAGTGGGCACCTCAAGAGAAGCACAGCAAGACCGCACCACCCTGGGGCAGTGGAATTTTTTGTCCTACCCCAAACCCGTTTTCATTTCAAAGAGGAGGCTATCTCTGGGCTGGCGTGGAATATTTATTTATATTTAATTCATTTAAAATATTTTTATCTCTCCTTTCTCTTTGAGAAGGACCCAACGCTGAAAGACAATATTTAAAGTTGAAAACAATGAGTATACCACGGTGGTCGACATCACTAAAAGGCAATATTTAAAATTATGAATAAGGAGGCATCTTACATCATTAACAGGCAATGTTAAGGCAAAGGTCAGTAACACGTGGGGGTGAAACATGCAAGGGGGTGGTGGATCTGTTGCATATTTTTGCAGCTGTTGTTCCCGGCCAGGACTGACCCACTGGGTAGGGATTGTTGGGGTCTACAGTTCCCATCAGCCTTAGTCACGGGAGGAGGGATTATGGGAGAGGTCGTCCGACCCACTGGGTAGGGATTGTTGGGGTCTACAGTTCCCATCAGCCTTAGTCACGGGAGGAGGGATTATGGGAGAGGTCGTCCAAAAGTTTGTGTGTGTGTGGGGGGGGTCCCCATTCCCCTACCTCTTCTAGGAGGTCTCAGAACTGAGACAAACATGGTGGCACCAGAAACGCTAACTTTTCTATTTTTTCACGTGAGCTTTCGTGGACAAATCCACTTCATCAGACAGATCTCTTATGTCCGGTGCACGCGTCCACGAAAGCTCACATTTAAAACCTAGGAAAGTGAGTCTTTCTGGTGCCCCCACGTTTCTGTCATTTTACAAACTTTTCATTTCTATTTTGCTTTTACCTATAATCGGAAATTGATGTCGTTAAAAGGCAGAGGGGGGGGGGGGTAGGGGTCCAGAAAGGGAAGGGAAGGGTGCTTCAGGTCTAAGATTCTCCCAATCCTTTTAAAAGCTGGAGCGGGGGGGGGGGGGGGAGAGAAAGGTGTGAGAGAAAGGGGGCAGGGAAGGGGGGGGGGAACAGTCCAGAGATTTTTCCTCTCTCGCCCAGCGGCCCCGTTGCCTTTTTCCCGTGACAAGACTTTGGGAACAGACGCTTCACGTAGGAGGCCTTTGCGGAGTCTTGAAAGGCTGCGGCTGGGGGGGGGGGCGGGGGGAGCGCGCAAGAAGGTGAGAACCCGAGCTGGCCGTTCAGGGGTCGCCTCCCCAGCCCTGCCCCGCAAGCCTCGGTTCCTGAGGTGCCCCCCCCCCCACACCACCCCAAGTCCCTCCAGGCAAATTTCACCGGGCAAAGGCAATCGCGCGCACCCCCCCCCCACCCCGGACCCTGGCTTGGGAGTGCAAGGGGGGGGGGAGAGAATGACTCGCTTGTCGCAAAATTGGGGGGGGTTTGTTTCTGGGAGTCTTCAAGGCCAAGCAGGCCTTCGAGGCGGTTGGCGCCTTGACCCTCCCGGGAAAGGGATGCCAAGGCTCCGCCGGGCATACACGGGGGGGGGGGGGAGAGTTGGAGATGCTTGGCCGTGGACGGGGGGAGGGACAAGGAGGAGGGGGAGGGGGAGGCCGGGTCGATCTGGTTCAAGCCAGCCAAGCATCCGAGGGTGTCCCTTCCCCCCCCCCCACCGTCTTCACCTCCAGCCGCCCCCCCCCCCCCATGCCAGCCTCGGCGGAGGCGCGGGGAGACGTGTGGGGCGGGGGAGTGGCGAGGTCCCCCTCCTTCTTTTGCCCCCCCTCCCTCCCTCCCTCCCCCCCCCCCCCCGGATCCTTCGGCTGTTCCCCGGGGCGAGCCCTAGTAGTCCCCGGCCCGTTTCCATCCCGCCAAGGGGAGGGAGGGAGGGAGGGAGGGGAAGAGGGAGGGGAGGGGGGGCGGCCGGTCCTTAGCGCCTCCCTCCTCCTCTGCTCTCTCTCCCTCCCCCCCCCCCGCTCCGGAAGCGGAGGGGAAAGGAGGAGGAGGAGGAGGCGGCCGTGGCCGTGGGTGGGGGTGGTGGGGGGAGGAGGAGGAGGAGGCGGCGGCGGCGGAAGAGGCGGCGGCGGCGGCGGGCATCCCGAGCCCCTGCGGCCAGAGGGGGCCCGGGCGGAGGGAGGGAGGGAGGGAGGGGAGAAGGCAAGCGGGGAGGGCAGGAGGGCGGGCGAGCCAAGGAAGGACGGGCCAGAAGAGGGAAGGCAGGCGGCGGCGGCGGCGGCGGCAGCGGGGGGGAGATCCGGGCTGCTGCCGGCCCGGGCAGCGGCGGCGGCGGCAGGGGGGGGGAGGCTGGTGGCGGCGGCGGCGGCGGCAGCGGCGGCGGCGGTGGTGGTGGTGGTGGCGGCGGAGGAGGAGGAGGAGGAGGAGGACGAGGAGGAGGAAGAGGCGGCGGCGGCGGCAGGCGGCGGCGGCGGGGATGGCGGCCAAGTCGGACGGCAGCGGCTTCTCCCAGCTGCGCAACCTGGACGATCGCCTCTACCACCACCACCACCACCATCACGCCGCCGCCGCCGCCGCCGCCGCGGCCGGGCCGGGCGGCTGCCGAGGGGGGGGAGGCGGCGGCGGCGGCGGGGGCGGCGGGGGCGGGGGAGGGGGAGGCGGGGGAGGGGGAGGCGGCGGCCCGTGCTCGGAGGACGAGCCCGGGGGCAGCAGCTCCATGCACATCTGCCACTGCTGCAACACGTCCTCCTGCTACTGGGGCTGCCGGAGCGCCTGCCTGAGGAGCCTGCTGGGCCGGGCCGGGGCGGCCGGCGCCACGGACCCCTTGGCCCCCCCCGACGGCGGCGGCCTGGGCGGCGGCCTGGGCGGCGGGGAGGAGGAGCAGCCCCCGTCGCCCTCGGGCGCGGCGGGCGGGGAGCGGCCCTGGCTGGACTGCCTGTGGATCGTGCTGGCGCTGCTGGTGCTGCTGGGCGACGTGGGCACCGACCTCTGGCTGGCCCTCGACCACTACGGCCGGCGGGACTATCTGTGGTGCGGCCTGACGCTGGCCTTCGTCCTCCTGCCCTCCGTGCTGGTGCAGATCCTCAGCTTCCGGTGGTTCGTCCAGGACTACACCGGAGGAGGCCTGGGGGCCGTGCAAGGCCTCACCAGCCGCGGGCCTCCCATGATGGGCTCCGTCGGACGCCGCGCCGCCGGCGGGCCCGCCGCCCCGGGAGCGCGGCGCCTCTGCAGGCTCTCCGTCTGGATCTGGCAGACCGTCATCCACCTGCTCCAGATGGGACAGGTCTGGAGGTAAGCACGGGGCGAGGGGGGGGGTGGGGGGTGGTGAGAGCGAGGGGGGGGGGAAAGCCTGCCCCCTCCCAATGTGGCGGGGAGGGGGAGGCAGGTAACGCGAGGTAACGCGAGGATGACCTCCAAAGCTGGTGGGGTGCACGGGAAGGCCGCGCCTAGGGAGGGGGGGGGGTTGACGTGGAGGACCAAGACCACCCCCCACCCCCCATCATCTCCCCAAACGCCAAGGGAAGGGTGACCCCCGGGTTTCCTTGGAAGGGCACCTGAAGCCTCTTGGTGGCAGGCAGGCTCAGGAAAGGGGGGGGTCCCTGGGGTGAAGGAGGGCACCCCCTTCCGCAGCAGAGGCAGGGAAGGGAGAGACACCCCCTCCTCCTCCTCCTCCTCCTCCTCCTCAGAGGAGTCCTCACTGAGGTTTTGCACCCCAGCGTTGGGTGCATAAGGACGAGCCAAGGCAGGGGAGGAAGGGAGGGAAGGTAAGCGGCCAGCCTCATAGATGGAGGGATGGAGGGATGGGTTGTTTGAGAAGAATAGGTTGAAAGGCAGGTTCTCCACCCACCCCCCACCAGCCCCTAGGTGGAAAGAGTTAATGCCCACGTCGGTGTAACCGTGAAGAGAGACAGGAAGGGAGAGACATCCCAGCTCCCCCAAAACAAGGGTTGAGAAAGAAGATTCCACCCTTCTGACGCCAAAGCTGACATGCAGTGCAGTCATGGTCTGCTTCGGAGTGTCTCCCCCAAAAGACGAGGGCCAAGGGCTTAGCCCCTGGATTTTGGGGCCACACAAGCAAAGCTCACCCTTAAAAGACACTACAGTAAGGGACAGTGGGTTCCACACACACACACACACTACTCATGGGCACATATTTAGACGAACTGGGGTGTCATTTTGGAAGACAGACTAAGTTCAAGTGTCCTCCAGGGATGCAGGTGGGTCACCCCTATTTCAGCCATGGAGTGCACTGCCTCCTTTCCCCAGTGTAATTGGATGCACCCGGAAAGGAAGTGCTTTTAAAGTATGCAGTGGTAGAGAAGCGTGTTACTCTGACCTTATCCCATCCCGCCCGCCCCCCAAGGAAAGGAAAGCTCACCTCCCAGAATGACCCAGTACAACTGAAATGTTTGAGAAAGGGAGGATAATGTTGGCCTCTTTATGGGTTCCAGAAATCTGGGGGTGAAGGGGAATTTCTTCCCCAGTCCCAAATCCTGCAGTCAAACCATAAAAGGCACCCGGGTTTTTATGCCCCTTGAAGGCATTCCAGAGGACACCTCCCCCAAACCCAGCAAGGAGATCACATTGAGAAGACCGTTTGGCCAAAGATTACTCTGTTCCCCAGGAAGGGATGTTCGGATGTCCTCCAGAATGTGGTTCCCAAACTGTGGGTCTTCAAGTATTGTTGGGACTACCAGTCCCAGAAACCTTCACGGTGGGCCCTGCTGGCTGCTGGGGCTTTTGGAAGTTGACCCCCTCCCACCAACATCTGGGTGTCCAAGGTGGAGAACCTCTAGTCCAGAAGAAGACAGGAGAGGTTCTCTTGTGTAGGCAGGCCTTGGGACCACCCCACTCATGTGGTTGTAGGGTGGGAGGAGTTAGACATTCTCCAGAACCAGAGGAAATAAGATGGGGCAACAGAATGAAATGTTTTAGAAGAGCCTGCTGTAAAAATCACTATAGGGATGACTCATAGACCAGGGGTGAAGAATGTGTAGACTTCCCAGATATTATTAGATTGCACCCTCTGTCTGTCTTGGTCAGTAGAGGCAATGGTGTCCTCACCTGACCTGCGCCCTAGAATCTTCCTAGGACAAAGATGATGGGCTCAGGGTGGTCCTCCAGAAGTTGTGAGGTTGCAACTCCCAGCGTTAGCCATACTGGCTGGGTCTGGTGGGAACTGGGATCCAATGACCTCAGAACCACTGCAGTGGCCCAATCTTTAGCCCAGAGGGATAAAGTTCTCCAAGGCTTCTCTTTCAACCGTGGCCTTCAGTCTTTCCACACCGGAAGGTCCTCCTTGAACTTTGATATTGACATAGAGACTCACTTTTGAAGTAGTCGCCCTGTATTTGGATGATATTGCAACCCACCTGAGATCGGGGGGGGGGGCAAGCCAGTAGTGGGGATGGGACCCATCCGTTGAAGACCAGAGCCCTAGAAGAAGTAAGAGATGGTCAACTTTTCTTCTCCCTGTTGTCAAGAGAACCCTTACTGAACACAGCCAGACTGTGCTGCTGGTGAAGGAACACATCAATCCTGTGTTTGTAATTGTGTGCAACTGGGAATTTTTGACACCCTGTTTTCCAGGACTGAGGGGTGAGGGTCGTTCCAGACCTCTCATCCAGGGATGAGGAGAAAGGGAAAGAAGGTTTAAATGGTTTTCAGCCCAAAGGAAGGAAAGGGAAAATCATCATAAGGTGACCAGCTTAATGATAGGCACTGCATATTTGCACAGACAAGCATGTACATAAAGTAGGGCACTAGCAGAGGGAGAGCGGAGGAGATTCCCCAGTAGATGGCCACAATGGAAAAACAGAGGTCTATCTTAAGGGGAAAAAAAGGTATATTCAGAGAACCTGTTGGGTGACTTTCTCTCTAAAAGCAGCATAATCTGGATCCCAAAGGGATCCTGTGCTCTACACCAGGGCAAGGAGGGGTCCTTTAGGGTCAGACCCCAGCCTTGGCCAAAACTAGGAAAAGACACAGTTCTAGGAATCAGTGTCCCGACACGTGCCTGGGATGGTGGACACGTGTCTCGCAACCCCCCCCCCCCAAGACTGTCACATGTGGATCGGCTGGAGAATTTGTGAATGTGGAGCTGGTTCCTTCCCCTCCTGCCCCCTCCCTCCCTCCTAGTCCACCCACATGGTTGAGCGACGGGGAAGGTAGAGTAAAGCCAGTGTTGAGCTATGCTCATGCCAGGCAGTGGGGGAGCTCTTGGGTAGCTCAGCCTTCGTTTGTTGAAAGAGGAACTGTGGGAAAAGATGAAGATGATGTCCTGGAGAGACCTTTGCTAAGGAGGTGGGGAGAAAAACCCTTTTTCATAGAGAAGATGGAGGAGACTTTGTTGGCAGACCAGGCCTGCTCAGGACCTTCCCTTGCTAGAAGCACGCACCCGTGCACAACAGCACCCCCCTAACACACGGGGTTTTGCAACAAAACTCACCGCCAGCTGGCAAGGGGAACGAGCTTCTCCTTAAATTTTTTTGGAGAGCCATCGAGGTTCACCAGGCTCAGGATGGGGGGGCGAGAGGGTGGAGGAGGCAGCCGGACTGACATAAGTGGGAGAGGAAGTTTGGAGGAGGATGGAAGGGAAAGGAGGGCCCAGCCCGGGACGGTGGGTGCATGCACATGTGTCTGAAATTAGGAACGAGGACAAACTGGCACTGGTTTCTTGAAATGATGGTTCAGACACGGGGGAGGGAAGGGGGAGAAGGTAGCCGATGCAGACCAAATGCAGAGTGGAGGAGACGGGAAATGTAGAAGGCTCTGAAAAAAGACAGACTATGAAATAAAAATATGATTAGGAGGGGGGGGGGGAGACAGAAAAGGAAAAGAAGCAAGGAGGGGGGAATAAAGGGAGAAGCCTGTGTGAGCCTACAGGTTTATTTCATGACGGCTGTTCAAAAATATGTATAGGGGAGGGGGAGGAAGGTGAGGCTGAATTTCAGATGGATGGGAAAATGAGGATGTTCTTGAAAGGAGGAGAAGGGCATAAGGAAAGGTTAGCCATGAAAGGATGGTGAGATTCAACGGGATGGGTGAAGACGGCTTGAGCAGAATTCTCAGGGTTTTCTTGGAACTGATTTAAAATGGAGGCAACCTCTTGCAGAAGGAGGGAAGAAGCCAGTTTGGTGGTGGTGCTGATGATGATGGGGAGGGGGAGGGGGGAACAGGCAAGGAAAGATGGAGACGGCACAGCGAAGATCTGTGGGGTCGGGGAGGAAGCTTTGGAGAGAGCGAGGCACCTGCTTGAATGGATGCGTGTGTGTTGTGCGCAGCTCGGATGCTACTGCAACCAGGGAAATAACGCGGGTGAAGCCAAGCACTGCAACAGCATCGTCTGCCTTTCCCCAAATGCTGTTTGCACCTCTTGTATGCAACCTGAACCTGCTTTGGCCCTTTCCACGTTAAGTGGATGTGTGGGTTGCAAGGAAGGAGTTTGAGAGAGAGAGAGAGCCGCCTGGCTGTGCCATGAGAAAGACAGAGCTTTGCCCAGTGTGTTTAATTTCCCTATTCCAGCTTCATCACGTATCAACCACAGAAGCCAAAGCAGTGCTCGGAGTAGAACTCACACATGTCTAGCAATTTATGGGGTCTCCTTGGGCAGCTGTGGCAGTCTGTGGCTGTGGTGGGAGGGATAGTCAACTGTGGCACCAGGGAAGGATTGGGAAACACCCACATCTGGATTCTGCCAGCAGGTCTACAGCTTGCTTCTTCGAAGAAGGAGAAGACAGTCTTGGTTACCCCTAACCTAATCTTTGATGGTTTGAGAAGTTCTGGATATGCACTGCAGGCCAATGGGACCTTCTCAAGAAAGGTCTTCCCCTAACTTTTACTTTCTGAAATGAGAGATGCAGGTTAAAATGGGATGGTGTTTCATAATGGAGCAAGGCAGACACTTCTCTTTGTCAACCTGTAAAGTCCGCTGAAAGGACAGCAAGAGGGAACCAATGTCAGCCTTTTGGGGGTATCATTTGGCACATGTTGAGTTCTAAACATTTGTTTTTGTTGATGGTGGGATTGTCCTTGGAATTAACTTTGGGCACCGTGGTGGGGTTGATCTAGGAAGACTACCTTCGAAACTGCCTTTGTCAACAGCCACATGATGGTACGGAAGACAGCTGAAATTTTGGAGTTTAAAGGGAAAAAAACAGGGTTTGTGCGAAAAAGCTCAACCGATATCAAATCATCTTCTGGATGGTGATGTAACACAGTGGAAAGTTCAGGAACTTGGGTGTCGCGAAAATCAGGGGAAATGATTAAACACAACGAGAAGTTCATTTGAAGAGATGTTGCCATGCTAACAGAACCTTGAAACAAGGCTGTGTTGTTCATAGAGTTTGGATCAATGTCCAAGAAATGAGGAAATCACTGAGTAAAACTTCTTTTATTTTTAAAAAATGTTGTTGTGAGGTTACTGTAGAAGAAAGAGCTGGAGACATGGAACACACAGTGGGTTCGGGGATTAGCCATGGAGAAGGTATCATAGTAGTTTTTAGGTACTGGGGGGAAATTTGTACAAATGAAATAGTTCCAACTGGATTTGTAGTGTCATCAGCTCAAGTTTGGAAGGGAGAGTGGTTCTTCCTGACGTGGAAGGAAGGAAGTCATTCCATGCCGTTATTTAGAGCGTCGGTTGCAAGTTTGGGTCAAAATCCCGTTTGCCGTGTTCTCAGATGCGCTTTGTAGTGATAAGTGGATGAGAAAGGAAACATTTTAAAATGTTCGGAGTTCTGGAAGATGACATTTCCCTCCCACCAAACGGAGATCTTTATGGAAGTGCTTTTTGGTTGTGTTGGCGGTGCTGAGGAAATCCTTATGGGAAGAGTCGGTGCATTGACACCTCAGGTCCACTTGGCGGTGAGGAGCCTTGGTTGAGAAGGCATGGCTACATTATTGAGTGACGTCAGCTAATGGGAATTAGGGAGCGGAGTGTAGAAGGAAGCCCACATGCTAAGCATTTCTGAATTAGACAAAACACTTGGTGCTCCACCTGCTGATGATCATTTCGGGTTATTTGGAATTTCTTCAAACCGTACAGGCAGTAGGGCCAGTGGAGGGAAAGCTCAGCTCACGATTGTGCTGTGGAATCCAAAGAACATGGGATTCCCTCTTCCACGTGATTCTATTGGTTTTGATCATTGCTGTGGATTACATTTTGGATGGATCAGGTTGTCGAGGATGTCTTATCATGAGAAGAGAAGATTCAGTGGAAAACATGAGACAAGTTGAAGGCGGCAGGAGAAGAGGAAGACTGAACGTGAGATGGACTAACTCAGTGAAGGAAGCCATGGCCCTGAGTTTGCAAGACTGGAACTAGGCCGCTAATGATAGGATCTTTTAATGGATTGTGTGCCATCAAGTCAGTTCTGCCATATAGCACCTCGTGCTGGGTTTTCTGGGTATCACCTCCCAACAGAAATGGCTTAGCAGTCCCTCCTTCTGGAGGTGCTCTGGGGCCATGGTGCAGCACACGATAACCACTATTTACTGTCTGCTTTCGGCAGGGCCAGTTTCTCCTTGCCCTTCTTCCACCACCGAGGCAAATCCGGTGCTTCCTATTTGGTTCCCGTGTCCAGCAAGAAGACTTTTACGGCAGGAAAGTGACACGTATGTCATGGTTCCTCCAGCTGAGGACACTGATCATAGAATCGTAGAATACTTGAGTTGGAAGGGGGCCTATAAGGCCATCAAGTCCAACCCCCTGCTGAAAGCAGGATTGAACTGATGATGCACTCTGTCACAGCAAGAAAACACAATCCTGAGTTTTCTTGGAAGAGGTACTGTAGCAGCACCTAGAATCTCCGAAGTCCAGACCCCTCTCAGCCCAGTTTCTCAAATGGGAGGGCCCAAAGTCTTCTGTAGTAGAGGGGCGTTGGCACCAGTGTCCAGAGATATTAATTTCCAGGGCTGCAGCTCTGAGACCTCCTGGCTAGCACGGTCAGTGGCCATGCTGACTTTGGCACGCCAGGCTTTGTAATCTGAAAGGGGAGCTTCTCCAGACTCGGTCCAGCCCAAGACATTTTCAAATCTGAGATGAAAGACAGGATGGTTCTAGTCTCTCCCCACCCATGTGCCCAGCTCCATGTGCAGAAACCGTTAGATAGCTCAGTCGCTTTGGTCTCTGGCTGTGGAACCAAACTTAGGGAGTTCGATTCCCCGCTGTGCCCCCTTGCCAGGGACTGGACTCAATGATCCGTAGGGTCCCTTCTGGCTCTGCAATTCCAAGATTATTATTATAGGGCTGCTGGATAGCTTAGAGGTTTAGGCATCTGGATGTGGAGCCAGAGGTTGGGAGTTCGATTCCCCCACTGTGCTTCCTTGACAGGGACTGGGCTCGATGATCTATAGGGTCCCTTCCAGCTCTGCCGTTCTAAGTTTAAACTAACTGGGGATTGAATCGTGTCTCAGCTTTGACCACTGGTGACTACTGCTGGGAAGGTAACACGCTTGCTTTGATGGTGTGGGGCACCTTGAGAACCATCATCCATGCCACCCCTCTGTTTGTGCCGCTTGAGGCACTGGCCTCGTTCTGCTCAACAGGAAGGCCGGCTTTGTGTGACAAAAAGAACGGGTAGGTTACAGACGGTCTACGTGGCCGAGCTTGACCAGGGGTTAAGATTGCAAGTGGTGTTTTTTGGAATGACCGTGTCCATGATTCCCCCCCCCCCCCCAGCCAGCATAGGCAGGGGCATGACTAACTCATGGATTATGGGATCTGTACTCCAAGAAAGAAAGCTAATGATGAGCTGGCTGGGATCATAGCAGGAGGAGTTTAGAGAAGTTACAGATCAGCGGAGAGACCAGGTGGGACGGAATAAGGCAAAAATAAGAGCAGAAAGACCGGTCTAGGATCTTCCCACGGAACCCATTTTTTCTGTCTTATTCCTTCCACCACTACGATTTACTAATTGCTGCTGCTACTATAGCTTGTGCCAGTATTACTGTTACTACTGCTGATGTTTTTGTTACTACGGTTATTCTTCGTTCTTTTAATCTCAGAGGTCCTGAGCCCCATGGTAGAGACAGGCAGGCAGGCTATAGTCTTGATGCTGATGTTCATGAAGAAGAAGATGATGATTTTCCAGTTATCTTTGTCCCCTTTTTCATGCTGTTACCAGCCAGAATCCTAAGAGTGCTTGCAGAAAGTCTGCATGACTTGCCGCAGCTAATGGTGGCAAACTGATGAGACGCTGGGGTGTGTCGGGGTCATGCGCCTGGTGACCTGCCTGCTTTTGCAACTGAGATGTTCCCCAGCACCTTGGCCATTAGCTGCAGCAAATCACGCAAACCTTATGAGAAAACTCGTAGTCTTAAGAATAGACTACTGTAACGCTCTCTACGTGGGGCTTCCTTTGAGACTGATGCGGAAGCTCCAGATGGTCCAGAACACGGCGGACAGGCTATTAACAGGGGTGAAAAGATTTCACCCTATTTCCCCCACCTTGGCCGCCTTACACTGGCTACCTATCCACTTCCACATCGATTTCAAGGTGTTAACCATTACATATAAAGCCCTTAACGGTTTAGGACCTCGATACCTGGCAGAGCGCCTTCTTCCGCCGAGTTCTACCCGTATCACCCGCTCCAGTCAGGCCGGGCGGCTGAGGGGCCTAACACCAAGAGAGGTCCGAAGGGAAAAAACTAGAAACCGGGCCTTCTCGGCAGTGGCCCCTCGCCTCTGGAACAATTTACCTGTTGAGATCCGCCTGGCTCCCTCGCTGAGAGCCTTCAAGACTAGCTTGAAGACATGGCTATACAGGCAGGCCTCCCCTACAGCCATCACCTAGCCTATCTCCCCTTTTCTTCTTTTTCTTTTCTCTCCTTCTCCCTCTTCTTTTCCCCCTCTTTCTTTTTTCCTTTCCCCTCTTGGATTAATCTGAATTTTATCTTAGTTTATTTTTATATTATATGTAAACCACCCAGAGTAGACATGTTCTAATAATAATATAATAATAATAATAATAATAATAATAATAATAATAATAATAATAATAATAATAATAATAATAATAATAATAATAATTCCAACCATTGTCTCCCAAGGCAGCTCATGTAAATAAGTAGAGGGAGAGTCAAGCCCTGCTATCAGGCTTAATACAGCCCTTTGAGGTTGGTCAGGTTAAATGAGAGATAGATTGAAACCCACTGTTGTTTCACAGCTCCAAGGCCCAATCCAGTGCTCTAAGCCAGCGATCCCCAACCTTTTTCGGTCCGCGGACTGGCTGGGGAAGGTGGGGCACCCCCCGCGCTCGCGTGCATGCACAAACAAGCGCTCGCTCGCACGAGTGCGCATGCGCCCGTGCGAGCGCCGCACCGCCGTTTGCGCACGTGCGTGAATGCTTGCGCGCATGCGCAAACGGCAGTGCGGTGCTCGCACTGGCGCGTGCACGCTCGTGCGCATGCACAAACGGTGGCGTGGCGCTTGTCTGAGCGCGCTTGCGCTCATGCGCATGCGCAAACGGCAGTGCGGCGCTCGCACAGGCGTGCTGGAGCGCGCGCGCAGGCGCAAACAGGCTGTGCAGGGGTGAGTGCGTGTGGGGGTGTATGCAAAGTCTGAGGTCCTGCAGGTGGGACTCTTCCAGAAGGGAGAATTGTGGTCCAAAAAAAGCTGAAATGTACACAATACACAGCACTGCCTTTTTCTTTTTTTAAATATACAGCTGGCAGGGAAGCTGAAGCAAAAGAGAAAAAATTGTATCCTAAGGGATCAAGGATTCTCAGGCAAGGGAGATCCATATGGAGCAGGGATGGGGAATTGGGTCACGAGACTCGCTGTAAAGTCGGACTTAAGTCACACGGGTGACTTGACATGGTGTTGTTGTTTTCTATGACTCTGATTTGACTCACAAATCAGAACCCACCCACCCCTCCCTTTTTTCCTGAGGAAAATAGCTTGTTTTTAATAGGACTCGGGACTCAAGACTTGGTACCAAAAACTCGGATTTGGACTTGGGACTTGGACCAAAGTCTTCCCAGTATCCATGATAAGGAGACTCCTTAGACATATACTTCCTCACCAAGGGCACACCCAGTTTTTCAAGGCAAAAACTTATTTTTTTATTTTTTTAAATATATATATGTTTTTACTCTGCCTTTCTCTTTGAAGGACCCAAGGCAGCTTACCACAATTAAAAGACAATATTTAAAAGTTAAAAACAGTGAGTATACAAATATTTAAAAAATAATTAAACAAGTATATTAAAAACTGGTCAATAAAATCAATACTAAAATCACATTTGAAAGCAACAGAGCACCCGAATCTAATTTGAAAACCCTCTCTCAGACAGCTAGTCATTAGGGAAAAGCCTGCCTGAAGAGAAAGGTCTTGGCCTGCTTGCGGAAGGATAGCAAAGATGGGGCCAGGCTGGCCTCCAGTGGGAGGGAGTTCCGGAGTCTAAGAGCAGCCACAGAGAAGGCCCTCTCCAAGCGCCACCACCAAGCGCACCTGTGAAGGTGGCGGGACTGAGAGAAAAGCCTCCCCTGATTATGTTAACACTTCTGGCAGATTTATAATAGGAGACACGGTCCTTGAGATAGCTTGGGCCCAAGCCATTGAGGGCTTTATAGGTTAAAACTTTGAATTTTGCCAGGAAATGGATCAGCTGTCGGTGGAGCTGCTGTAACAGGGGAGTTATATGTTCCCTGTAACCAGCCCCAGTTAGCAATCTTGCTGCAGCATTTTGGACCCACTGGAGTTTCTGAACACTTTCCAAAGGGAGCCCCATGTAGAGCACGTTACAGTAATCGAGCCGAGATATAACCAGGGAATGTGTCACCATGGCCAAATTAAACCTCTCGATAAACGGGTGCAGCTGGCACATTAGTTTTAACTGCAAAAGCATTTCTAGCTACCTCTCCCTCTTATCACAACAATACACCCACAACAAAAAACATGCTGATCACCATAATCACCCAATCTCCTGAAAAGGACAAAAGCTGATCCCACAGCTATAAAAACTATCCCACAAACTGCACCAGAGCACAGAGAGTTCTGACTCCTGTCCTCTGAAGATGCCGGCCACAGAAACTGGCGAAACGTTAGGAAGAAAAACCTTAAGAACACAGCCAAACAGCCCGGAAAACCCACAACAACCACTCCTAGCTACCACTGAAACCTGGGCATCCAGGCTCAGAGATTAATCCAGGAGCACCCCCAAGCTGCACACCTGTGTTTTCAGAGGGAGTGTAACCTCACCCAGCACGGGCATTCTGAGTAGCTTACACCTGTCAGAAAACTATGTCTGGAGTTACTTTAGCTGCCACACTTCTGGGCTGCTGTTGCTGTTAGTTTTCCTTAAAGCCACCTGGCTATAGCAGGCACAGTTGGGGACCAATATCATAAGCCAAAATAAAGGTGTAAGGAGCTGTTTTAAATTAAAAATGAGTGGATTCAGAGTGCAGGCTGCTCTTTGCCCATGCTGTTGTAGAGGAGGGTTATAGGCCTTCCAAGTTGCAGCCTCTATGGCCCTTCTTGAGTCCTGTGTCCAGTTCTGGACACTGCGCTTCAAGAGGGATGCCAACAAAGTGGAGCAAATTCAGAGGAGGGCAACAAGGATGATCACGAGGCTGGAAGCCATGCCCTATGAGGAAAGACTGAAAGAACTGGCCATGTTTAGCCTTGAGAAAAGAAGACTGAGGGGAGATAGGAGAGTGCTTTTCAAATACCTGAATGATAGGCATACAGAGAAGGGGCAGGATCTCTTCTCCATCATCGCAGAGTGCAAGACACATAACAATGGGCTCAAGTTACAGGAAGTCAGATCTAGACTGATTATCAGGAAAAACTTCCTAACTGTTAGAGCAGTACAACAACGGAACCAATTACCTAAAGAGGCGGTGAGTGCTCCTATACTAGAGGCATTCAAGAGAAATTGAGAAACCACCCGGCCGATATCCTTTGGTCTCTATTCCTGCCTTGAGCAGAGGATTGGACTCGATGGCCTTAGAGGCCCCTTCCGACTCCATCCTTCTAGGATTTTTCGCTCCCCAAAAGGACTTCGAAGGCGTTCCTATATATTTGCGGGGCAGAGGCGCCATCCTGGAAGAGGGCATAAACCATTTTTTTCATCTCTCTGCAGGCTCCGCCTTTTGTTTAAGCCCCCGCCGCAAGTAGGTTACTGGGTCATAATTTGTGGTGGCTTGCGAAATCTAAGAAGTTTAGCCGGCAACTGAGGTCATATCATTTAATCCTTCTTCGGTCAGGGATGGATTGTGACGCTGCCGATGTGGCACTGTGTGGCGTCCCAGCTGTCCGTCCAGCCTTCTGGAGAAGGACAGCCCTTGACTCAGTTTCACAGGCGGTCCTGTTTTACGCAGGCATATTTTAGCCTCCTCCGCTACAGCTGTAAGCGGAAATTGGGGTTCTGACTCCCGCGTCTTCCCAGACTTATCCCACAAGCCCTTGACGCCGGAGTGAATAATTCCTAGGGTTTGGAAGACTTTTGTTTGTTTGTTTTGGACTACAGTTCCCAGAATGCTAGCTGGGGGCTTCTGGGGATGGATGGATTGATTGACCTAATTTATATCCTGCTTTTCGCCCAGCGTGGTGGTGCTGCGGGTTAAACCGCTGAAGCCTCTGTGCTGCAAGGTCAGAAGACCTGCAGTCGTAAGATCGAATCCACGCGATGGAGTGAGCCCCCGTCGCTTGTCTCAGCTCCCGCCAACCTAGCGGTTCGAAAGCATGCAAAAATGCAAAAATGCGAGTAGATAAATAGGTACCACCTCGGTGGGAAGGTAACGGCGTTCCGTGTCTAGTCGCGCTGGCCACGTGACCACGGAGGATTGTCTGCGGACAAACGCTAGCTCTATGGGTTGGAAACGGAGATGAGCACCGCCGTCTAGAGTTGGACACGACTGGACAAATTGTCAAGGGGAACCTTTACCTTTACCTTTCGCCCAATAATGGACCACGATTATGGCAGTCCTAAAGCGATCCCCCCCCCCCCCCAAGCTCTGGGCAAACTCTTTGCATGGGCAGGTGCTCGGGCAGGCTTCTCCAGCCCAGTATTCGTGATGTGGGAAAATATATATGATTTTTAAAAGCTGTTATTTATGTGAAATCGTGCTAAGTCTAATGAGCAAGTCTAATAAAAGGATTTTTTTATTTTAAAAAAACCCTTTTTAAAACAGTATTGATTTGCAACAGGTATAAGCAGCTTGCTTATACCTGTTGATGATGGCCTGCAACTCACATGAGCCCTAACCAATGGCGATGGATGATGGGGGTTGTAGTCCAACAGCAGCTCTGGCAAATGAAGAACCCTGGACCATGGTCACAGCAACTGCTCTAAGGCAATAGAGGGTATATGAGAAGAGCAACAAAGATGATAAGGGGACTGGAGGCTAAATCCTACGAAGAACAACTAAAAGAACTAGGGATGTTGAGCTTAATGAAGAGAAGACTAAGGTGAGACATGATAGCAGTCTTCCAAGATCTGAAGGGTTGCCACAGGGAAGAGGGCATCGATTGCTTCTCCGTTGCGCCTGAGGGTAGGACAAGAACCCATGGGTTGAAACTCGTCAGAGGGAGATCCAACCTGGAAATAATGAGGAATTTCCTGACGGTGAGAACCATTAAGCGGTGGAACAGCTGGCCTCCCGATGTGGTGGGTGCCCCATCGCTGGAGGTTTTCAATAAAAGATGGGACAGCCATCTGTCCCGGGATGGTTATGAGGTCCGGGATGGGAGGAGGTCTCCAGCCTTGGGCAGGGGGTTGGACTAGAAGACCTCCAAGGTCCCTTCCAACCCTACGACATTTCTATGATTCTATGATACAATTCTATGATGTTTTTGAAAAGGTGATTTTTTTTTAAAAGTAAGGCAAAACCTGAGCTTTTTAGGTCTTTAATCAGTACTTTAAATCTGGCTTGAAAATAAATTAAAAGCCCAAACCGATGAGCCAGCGTGAGGGGGGGGGGGTTCACACGTGCTCTCTGCTGCTCCATGTTATCAGTAGACAAACGTCAAGATTCTAAAGTTGGAACTTCAAGGGCAGCCCCACATAAAGTGTTTTGCAGTAGTCCGGTAAAGAGAGAGTCAGTTCATGGCTACCCATTTTTCTCAACTTGGTGGGGAAAGAAAGGAAAAGATGAACACTAAAGGCGGAAGAATGGCTGGAGCTTGGTAAGTCGGAAGGGAGAAAAGATGGACTTGTAAAAAAAGATCATAAAACGGTGTGTGTGTTTTTGAGATAGAGGAATAGGTAAAGGTTTTCCAGTCTTAAAATGGAGCTATACAGTTGTTTTCCAAAATGAAGAGGGGGCAGAAAGCAAAAAGTTTTTAATGGAATGCTTTGTTTAACAAAAATAATTATTCTTATTTTCATAAACCAGAGGTTATAGGGTACAGGTTCTGTGACAGAGAGGTAAAAATATCCCATACAATATTTAGCCTTGATGAACTCTCTCATAGGGTACCAGTAGACCTAGAAAGACACATACAGTAATTAAATGGCAGGGCTGCCAGCAGTGTGAATTGTTTTGGAAAATAAATTAGATTTCTCAGCCAACTAGTTATGTATAGATGGCTACTAGCCATGAGGAGCAAAAGTGCAGCCTTCATGTTGAGAGACTCTCAACGTCTCACTGCCAGTTGTTATGGATGGAATGGTTGCTACCAATCTGGGTTTCTCTTGAACTCCCTTCATTAGTTAGGAAAGTTCTGGGAGTTGCAAACCCAAAAAAAGAGGAACAGATCCAAATTCTGCCTAAATCTACTGGCATCACAGCACCTCCACCTCACCAAATGAGATCAGCTCTGTTTCCAGCTCCCTGATCATCCTGGTTGCCCTCCTCTGAACTTGTTCCAATTTGTCAGCATCCTTCTTGAAGTGTGGTGTCCAGAACTGGACATAATACTCAAGATGAGGTCTAACCAGTGCTGAGGGGAACTAGCCCCTTGCGGGATTTGGAGACTATATTTCTGTTTGTTGTTGTTTAGTCGTTAAGTCGTGTCCGACTCTTCGTGACCCCATGGACCAGAGCACGCCAGGCTCTCCTGTCTTCCACTGCCTCCCGGACTTTGGTCAAATTCATGTTGGTAGCTTCGATGACATTGTCCAACCATCTCGTCCTCTGTCGTCCCCTTCTCCTCTTGCCTTCACACTTTCCCAACATCAGGGTCTTTTCCAGGGAGTCTTCTCTTCTCATGAGATGGCCAAAGTATTGGAGCCTCAGCTTCAGGATCTGTCCTTCCAGTGAGCACTCAGGGTTGATTTCCTTCAGAACGGATAGGTTTGATCTCCTTGCAGTCCAGGGGACTCTCAAGAGTCTTCTCCAGCACCACAATTCGAAAGCATCAATTCTTTGGCGGTCAGCCTTCTTTATGGTCCAGCTCTCACTTCCATACATCGCTACTGGAAAAACCATAGCTTTGACTATGCGGACCTTTGTCGGGAAGGTGATGTCTCTGCTTTTTAAGATGCTGTCTAGGTTTGTCATCGCTTTCCTCCCAAGAAGCAGGCGTCTTTTAATTTCGTGGCTGCTGTCACCATCTGCAGTGATCATGGACCCCAGGAAAGTATATTTCTGTTAGCACAGCCTAAAATAGCATTTGCCTTTTTTGTAGCCACATCACACTGTTGGCTCATATTCAGCTTGTCATCTACAACGACTCCAAGATCCTTCTCACTCATAGTATTGCGGAGCCAGGTGTCCCCCATCTTGTAACTGTGCATTTGGTTTCTTTTTCCGTGGTGCAGTACTTTGTACTTATCCCAGTTAAATTTCATTCTGTTGTTTGTTCATTCTGTTGTTTTCAGCCTAGTACTCAAGCTTATCAATATCATTGAATTTTGTTTCTGTCTTCCAGGATATTAGCTATTCCACCCAATTTTGTGTCATCCACAAATTTGATTACCATTCTGTGCTCCCCCGGATCCAGGTCATTAATAAAAAAGTTGAAGAGCACCAGGCCCAGGACTGAGCCTTGGGGTACCCCACTTGTTACTTCCTCCCAGTTAGAGAAGGACCCATTAATCATCACCCTCTGAGTACGATTCTGTAGCCAATTGTGTATCCACCTGACGGTTGTTCTAGCCAGCCCACATGCAGTTAGCTTGCTAATCAGAATATCATGGAGCACTTTGTGAAAAACTTTGATGAAGTCAAGATATACTACGTCTACAGCATTCCCTCTGTCTATCAGGGAGGTGACCCAATTAAAAAATGCTTGAGTAGGAAATTTTGAAGACCTGGCAGCCAATTGCTGCTCATTGATTTGGTGCTGACTGTCTTCCTCATCAGGTGTTTATGCAGGGATACAACCAGCATCTAGATAATGAGTGGCAATTTGTCACCGAAACCGACATCATTTTCTTAATAGAAGCATCAATATAGCAACAGAGTTGTTCTCCATCTGTAGCCCTGAAAATAATCACAGAAGTGAAAGGCTCTGTCTATTTGATTGACTGAAGGTTCGGTGTATTTTGATTGATTGACATTCAGCTCAGTAAACTGGCTGAATAGCTCAGTGGTTTAGATATTCGGCTGCGGATCCAGAGGTTGGGAGTTCGATTCCCCACTCGGTCACCTGGGAGAAGAGCCAGCCTGGGTGGCCTTGGGCGAGCTGCACAGTCCCAGGGCGCCCTCTAGAGGAAGAGAATGGTAAGCCACTTCTGGGTAATCTCTACCTGGAAAACCCTGGAAAGAGTTGCCCTAAATCAGAATTGATTTGATCGTGCATTATTATTATAAGATTCCCAGCATGGTGTAGTGAATAGAGTGACAGACTAGGACTCTGGAGAACAAGGTTCGAATCCCCGCTCAGCTATGGAAACTCACTGGGGTAGAGGAACTGGTAAAGCCACTCCTTAAATATCTCACGTGCCTTGAAAGCTCTATCAGGGTCAGTATAAGTCAGTTCCGACTTGACGGCACAGCACACACATACATTTTGATTAATTTAGGCTTGCTCCACGTTACTCCACATCATGGTTTCTTGGCCAAGCATCTGATGTCAGAGAGAGCCGTATGCCATGTGGGACAAGCCCCAGAAGCAACAGCCAGCTCCATAGGTGGCCACCCAGGCTGGCCTCACCGATGATAGGGAGGAAGGCAATGTACTTTGAGGTGACCATTGTTGCCTCAGTAGTACAAGTGGCTGAGGCTCTGAGCTGTATGGTAGCAAGTGTTCGGCGTGGAAACACCATCACCACAGGGAGTCATGTGTCTTGACTGCTACTCGGATGAGAAGAGAGAACGATGTGGATTAGTCCACAGATGATTAGCTTAGTCCATAGTAGTAGGAGACTTTCTTTAAAAGCTTGTGTGAGGTGGTTTAAAGGCTGCTTTCAAATGACTATTTATTTTGGTTTTTCCTCTTTGTCTACTGTGCATTTCTGCTCAATTGGAAGGGCACTGAAAGGAATGTCTTAAAGATGCCTTTTTAAAAAGGCTCCTGGAAGTCTTAGCAACTCCCAGTGTGTCAAGGATTCCAGAAAACTTCAAATAAATTTATTGTCATTGTAAGTATATACATAGTATACCCATACAACGAAATTCACAACTTGTTTAGAAAACAAGATGGCTGCTTTCATAGATACAAAGGAGGGCAGCCATCTTTTTTCTGTACCATTGCCCAGGAAGTGAAGGGACATCTCAATGTACTAGACGTTTGAAGGAGTGCTTCTCCCCGTATATATTGATACGATGGTTAAGATATGTTGTGGGGTCTCCTTGTGACCCACCAATATTCATGTGTAGAGCCATTGCTTGTAAAGGAAATGGTGTGAATTGTCCCAGGAAGAACTGCTCAAGCTATGCTTTCGTAATATGAAACATTTGACAGTGGTGTTGAACAGGCCATTAAGAACCATTAACTTTACAAAAGACCTGATCAGTTGGTATGCACTGATCCAGCTGCCTGAATTTTTGAACTCACCTTATGGGAAGAGGCTATGGGGGCTGCCATGATGACCACCTGCACTCGTCATCATCATCATTTTGCTGTTACACCATGACTGTGGAATTTAGAGGCTTGATGGGTGCTGGCCATGATTACATTTGAAGTTGAAACTATTGGAGAATTTTTGGTCATTCCTTTTAATTAGCAGAGTACAAGGTAGAAAAACAACAATGCAGACTGAAATGTGGAGAGAGCCCAGTCTCATTACACCCCTTCCCCCCTACTGACTAGCACTTTGCTATGATAAAAGTACTCTAGAAGTATTTAAAGTAGGAAAAAAGATATCTTTACTTATAGTTACCATTTGTAGTTACAGTCAGTAGAATGAAAAAGGGAAAAGGGAGGCTTCAGCATATGGAAGAACCTCCCATGCTTCTTAATTGTCCAGAGGTCAGAGGAAGAAGTAGTAATCAACAACAAAGTCAATGGAAGCTAGAAAGACAACAGGAAGAGGGCGTGGGGGCTTGGCTCAAGTGTCAGAGGTGGGAAAAGAACTCTACCAATCAAATTAGTGGCAAAGGACAACCGCATTAGGATGTCAAGCTTCTTCCCACTGATACCCAGTGTCAGTGCATGCAAGATTGCTATTGCCCAACAAAACCATAAATATTGTTCACCACCACCTTTGGGGGTTTAAGGACCTTGGATCGAAGAATATTTTGTAAGATGTTTCAAGGGGTTTAAATAGTTTTAAATTGCTTAAATGGTATAGGAAGGTTAAATGCCCTAAAGAGAGAAAGAAAGAACCTTTAAATACTGTGACTTCCAAGAACATTTTGAATACATATAGCAGGTGCCATGCTTCTTATCTGCTTGTGGTTTACCTTCATTCATACTTGTGTGTGTTGTGCCCCTTTTGCTTCTTTGCATGCTAGCCACTAGATTTGTGGGGGGTTTAATCTCATTCATTCATTCATTCATTCATTCAATTTTTATACCGCCAGTCTAGCAAATTGCTACTCTGCACGGTAGACAACAGGAATAAGAACATAAGTTACATAAGCCAAATTATTATAAACAAACTTTCCAAGATAGGCGGCATAAAAACCTATTGATCTGTGTACACAGAATCCCTGCTTCCTCCTCCATTAATTCAATCAGTTGGAGATAAACCTCCTCAAAAGCTTCCTTTAAAAACACTGTTTTTATCGGCTTTGTAAAGGCACAGAGGGAAGGCGCCTGGCGTAATTCCCGTGGCAGCGCATTCCATGTGGAAGGTGCCATAGCAGAGAAGGCTCAGCTTCTGGTTGATGTTTTCCAGGCCGCTTGCAAGATTTGTAGGCTCAAGGTCTGTAAGGACCTGATCAGATGGGCAGCCAAACTTGGCAGAAGGTGCTCAGACAAGTTGCAAGCCACAATGTTTAGAGGTTCTTTCTTTCTTTAATTAGCAAGAGTGCTACTCGTGCTTGTCCACGAAATCTCAGATTAAAATACGGCAGCCTTTAAGGTTCCACAATGTTTCTGTCTTCTTTATTTTTTAGTTTTCTCCTGTTTTTGCCTGTCATCCTTGTGCTTTGCTGTCCTCCAGTAGCAGTGCACATGTGACAGATTTTACTCTAGGAGCTATCCAGGGTGCTGAACTTGTCTCCAAACTAGCACCTCGGACAATTCCCGTGAAGTCCCTACTCAAACCCACAGTGGATTCGCACACCAGTCTGTGTGCAAAATCCGATTCATGGGCCTCCCCGTTCTGAGTACTCCAGTGGTGATTTTTATTTGACAGACGTATAATTCCACCATGAGTTTCTGGGCGCCCATCATGAGATCGATGCCTTTGAGTTTCCCACCTTTAAAGGTTTGCAAATGGAAAATGGCTTGGGGTGTGATCGTATGAGGAAATATATAGGGAATTGCGCTCCCGCTTGACCCCAATTCATCCCCAAGCTGGACCTTTGTTAGTCCATCTGAAAGGCTGCTCATTTTGGGGGACACGGATAGGAGAGTTGATTTCAGAAAGATGGCGCCCTGCAAAATGATCCTTCGCAGGGCGGTCAGAAGTACACCTTTCCCACCAGCTGATTACAGCCTAAATTTGTCACTTCCTGTAGTACCTCAATGGCTTGTCCTAAGTAATCTTTGCTTCTATCTTAGACAGAGTCTTCTGGGAGAGCAAACAACCTTGGGTGGTTGGTGGCCAGGTGGAGTCAGAAGTCAGTCTCCTCCTTTTAAGAATTTGGAGCTGTCTCAAAGGGATACAGCGTGCGTGCACACACTCTTTCTCCCCTATGACCAGTGCTTCTTAAGCACTTTTAATCAATGCTCCTTTTTGAGAATCCTATCCATTGTTAAACCCACCAATACTTTTATTTGTAATTTGAAATACTGAGATTTAAACCGAATAAAAACATTTGTAATTAAAAAAAACTTCAATCTTTTATTTCTTTTTTGTATTAATCAATCTACAATACACTTTGTAGTGTAATTAAGAGAACGTAGAATCACTGAGTTGGAAGTGGCCTGTAAGGCTGTTGAGTCCAAGACCCTGCTCAGTGCAGGAATACAAATCAAAGCAGATATGACAGATGATCATCCAATTTCCTCTTGATGCCTCCAGCGTCAAGAGCACTCACCACCTCCCAGGGTCATGGATTCCATTGTCGTACTGCTCTAACAGTTAGTAAATTTTTCCTGACATTCAGCCTAAATCTGGTCTCCTGTAGCTTGAGCCCATTATTATATACCCTGCATTCTGAGATGATGGAGAACAGATCCTGCCCCTTCTCTGTGTGACTCCCTTTCAAGTATTTGATGTGTACTATCATATCTTCTCTCAGTCTTCTTTTCTTAAAGCTAAACAGGCCCAGTTCTTTCAAGTCTTTCCTCCTTGGGTTTGGTTTCCAGTCCCTTGGTCACCCTTGTTACCTTCATCTGAACTTGCTCTAGTTTGTTGCCATCGTTCTTCAAGTGTGGTGTCCAGAACGGGACACAGGACTCTAGATGGGGTCTATGCAGTGCTGAATAAAAGACAACGAAGAAAGAAGATGAAATACACCCTACTTGTGTGTTTCATTTCTATTGGACATGTCCCCAAGTAAGCTTCAGGTGACATATACATAAACATCTTCCTACTTGTGTTATCAAGGCAACCATGTAAGGTAGATCTGCCTAGGGCAGGAGTTCACAACCTTGGGTCCCCAAATGTTCTTGGACTGTCTTTCCCAGAAATCCTGGCCAGTACAACTAGAGGTGAAGGCTACTGGGAGCTTTAGTCCAACAAGATCTTGGAAACCATTGGGCTAGTAGACTGTGACTAGCTGAAGGTTATCCTGTGAGTTTCACAGCAGAGTGGGGAATTAGATCTAGGTCTCTTGAGCCATAAGCCAACATTCTAGCCGCTAGGACGCACTGTCACGTCACCTGTGATGAGTTCCTCTGCAGTAAGCTGCATACTTTACCCAGTATCCTGAAGGCTGTGTATTTTGTACCCAATCTCCCTTTTCCCACTGTTTGCCCAAGAGCAAATTCACAAACCAGTTCCATACGGGGAAGGCTCTGTTGCTGTGAACATGGTGATCGTCAACTCATACCTTTGCAGCTTGGAAATGACATGAGGCTATGCCTGCGGAGTCTTGATGGACCACCGTGGGCAAGAGGTGTCTGCTTGTAGTAGTAGGAATAATTGGTCCCTGCCCCCCTGTTTTCTAAATAAAGATATTGAATACATTTTCTCACCCCCCCCCCAAACTACACGTGACATTCTCATGTGTCCCAGGAAGAGTCCAACCTACTGTTGAGAATCACCATCATAGCCGATCTTGGGTGAGTTTAGGTGCAATTTAGAGACAGATAAGAAATTTGTTCCGGTTAGGATGTGACACAAATTGACTGGGGTTCAAAGATTATTTTTCGTCTTCAGGATTAAAAAAAAAAAACACCACCCTTGGGAATTTTTTTTTTTAACTGGAAGAAGACACAACTGGCAGATTTATCCATGCAGAGCTTTTAACCAGGCACTGCTTAATTTCTAAAAGTCTGGCTTTAAATTCCTGCACATTCCACAGTGTCAAATGTTGAAGGAAGATGGCTACCTCTGCTTTCTGAGAATTCCCTCCATTTTCACCCCTCAGCAACATGGAATTCAAATGACAACAAAGGAGATTTGGACTAAAAAATGAAGAATCTGCAGATGGTAAGAGAGGCTGAAATGGATGATTTTGGAAGATGGTGGGGCGTCTTTCAATGGCGGTTTTTAAACAGATATTGGTGGGCCTTCTATGCTTCCACTAGGTGATTTTAAAGATACTTTCCAGCGGTACAGCTTTGAGATTTTAGAGTGTTATAAAAGTGACTCTCTTCCATGGGTCCACCATGTGAATGCAGGAATAGCACATAGTTTGTTGAGGAGGCAGGGAATTGAAAACGCCGGCTGCCGATCCATTTCCAGGCACATTTCCAAGCGCTGGTCCAACCTGTCTCAAGGACCGCGTCTCCTTATATGAGCCTCCCCAGGGGTTAAGATCACCAGGAGAGGCCTTTCTCTCGGTCCCACCACCTTCACAAGTGCATCTGGTGGGGACACAAGAGAGGGACTCCTCTGTGGCTGCTCCCAGACTTTGGAACTCCCTACCACTGGAGGCCAGACTGGCTCTGTCTTTGCTCTCTTTCCGCAAGCAGGCAAAGACCTTTCTCTGCAGGCAGGCTTTCCCTCAATGAATGTTTACCTAAATTGGGTTTTAAATGAATGGCTGGGCCTTACTGCTCTGAATCTTTCTTTCTTTCTTTCTTTTGTTGGTTTAGGAGTAGAATTTGCATTTTAGAGGTCTGAAAAATTAGAATTTTGAACTACAGTTCTCAGAATCCCCAGCCAGCATAGCTCCATGCCTGTCTGGGGTCTTCCTTCATGTTGTTAATGTATGAGAGAGAGATTGAGAGAGAGAGAGAGAGAGAGAGAGAGAGAGAGAGAGAGAGTGAGTGAGTGAGTGAGAGAGAGAGAGAAGCTTCTGTGGTGCCTCATAGGAGTCATAGTCTTGCTGCCCTTTAGGATCTATAGAGGAAGCCTCCTAAAGAACTACAGGTCCCAAGAGGCACTGTGGCAGTTTCAGAGGTGTGTGTGTGTGTGTGTGTGTGTGTGTGTGACAGCAACAGGAAGTGAAGGCTTCAGAATGCCATTCGGCCTATAGCCATGCTGGCTGGGGATTCTGGGAGTTGTCATCCCTAAACTTTCCATCCTTAGGTGCCTCCAGTTTTCGTTCAGGATGTGGTAGTAACAAAGATATCTGGATTGTCGAAAGCTTGGGAGACACACAGAGCTGGCTAATTCGGTTCTGGATGTTCTCTTGGTACGTCTGGCACCCACAACGGCTGAAAATAGAAAGCGGTTGGAGGCGCCCTGTTTTGCGCTCCCATCAAATGAGCTGGCAGAGCCGGAAACACAGGCAGCCGACGGCCGCACCAGACTACGGACGGATTGGACACCATCCCAGCTCTGTCTAAGTCAAGGAAACACTCAACAGATTGTTTATAAACAGAAGGCGTTTGACAAAATGTACACACAATCTGACACAAACAGAGAGATGGGAACCATTCCAGGAAAAAAAAAAAAACCACACACACCATAAAGTAACTTCCCAAAAGTGATGGGGGAAAGCGATCACAACAGATAAAATTGACTGCATCTCTTTGTATTGAAGATATAAACTTACCTTATACTGACTCCTACAATGTTCCACTCCTTCCCCCATCTCTCTCTCTCTCTCTCTCTCTCTCTCTCTCTCTCTCTCTCTCTCTCTCTCTCTCTCTCTCTCTCTCACACACACACACACACACACACACACACACACACACACACACACACCATCTGTTTGGCAGGTGCTTCTGCCCTTTCGGAGTGCTGTAAAGTAAAGATCAGAGATGGGGACTCTTCGATTTTTGGACTACAACTCCCAGAATTCCCATGCTGGCTGTGAGATATTGGGAGCTGCAGTTCCCAAACCAAACATTTCCCATCTTTAAGGGAAAAGGCAGGAGATGGAACTTGGGACCTACAGCATCTCCTGGGGACTGAGGTGGGGAACTGTATACCCTGAGGCCAAATCAGCCCTCATCAAGTCCAACCCCCTGCTCAAGGCAGGAATACAATCAAAGCAGATCTGCCAGGGGATGATCTAAGTTTTTCTTGAATGCCTCCAGGGTTGGAGCCCTCGCCAACTCCCGAGGTCACCGGTTCCACTGTCATACTGCTCTAACAGTTAGGAAGTTTTTCCTGATATTCAACCGAAATCTGGCTTCCTGTAACTTGAGCCCATTGTTGCGTGTCCTGCACTCTGGGATGATTGAGAACAGAACTTGCCCCTCCTCTGTAGGACAGCCTTTCAAATATATGAAAAGTGCTATCATATCACTCCTCAGCCTTCTTTTCTCAAGGCTAAACATGCCCAATTCTTTCAGCCTTTCCTCCTCAAAGGGCTTGGCTTCCAGCCCCCTGATCATCCTTGTTGCCCTCCTCTGAACTTGTTCCAATTTGTTAGCATCCTTCTTGAAGTGTGGTGTCCAGAACTGGACACAACACTCAAGGTGAGGCCTAACCAGTGCTGAGGAGACTGGTTTCTTTTTCTGAGGTACAGTACTTTGCACTTATCCCTGTTGAATTTCATTCTGTTTCTTTCGGCCCAGTGCTCCGTCCTATCAAGGTCATTTTGAATGTTGTTTCTGTCTTCTAGGGTATAAGCTATTCCACCCAATTTTGTATCATCTGCAAATTTGACAAGCATTCCGTGCACCCCTGGATCCAAGTCATTAATAAAAATATTGAAGAGCACCAGGCCCAGGACTGAGCCTTGGGGTACCCCACTAGCTACCTCCTCCCAGTTAGAGAAGGACCCATTAATCATCACCCTCTGAGTACAATTCTGTAGCCAATTGTGTATCCACCTGACACTTGATCTATCCAGCCTACACCTAGTTAGCTTGTGAATCAGGAGATCATGGGGCACTTTGTCAAAAGCTTTGCTGAAGTCAAGATATACTACATCTACAGCATTCCCTCTGTCTATCAGGGAGGCGACCTGATCAAAAAACGAGATCAAATTAGTTTGGCAGGATTTGTTCTTGACAAATCCGTGTTGGCTTCTAGTTATTGCTGCCTTGTTTTATAGGTGCTTGCACAATGACTGCTTTATGATCTGTTCCAGAATTTTGCTTGGGACTGATGTCAGGCAGACTGACCTGTAGTTCCCAGGTTCCTCTCTTTTGCCCATTTTGAAGACAGGGACAACATTGGCCCTCCTCCAATCCTCTGGCACCTCCCCCGTTTCCCATGATTTCAAGAAAATAATGGATAGCAGTTCTGAGAGTTCTTCAGCCAGTTCCTTCAATACTCTCGTTCTGCAGTTCATCTGGCCCTGGAGATTTGAACTCGTTCAAGGTGGTAAGGTATTCCTTGACTATTTGTTTATTAATCTCCAGATGCAATCCTGTGTTCCCCCCCCCCCCCCCGCTTGCACTTCTAATTTGTTTGGAAGTTCATCGTCTGTCTTATGGGAAAAGACAGAACTAAAACAGGAATTGAGTATCTCTGCCTTTTCTTTGTCCTGTGTTACCATTTTTCCATCTCCATCACGGAGCTGCGCCACTATGTCTTTTGTTTGTCCTTTGCTACTCACATACCTGAAGAATGCTTTTTTATTGCTTATAGTATCTCTAGCTAACCTCAGCTCAGTCTCAGCTTTTGCCCTCCTAAGGGATGAGCACCGCCCCCAGAGTCGGACACGACTGGACTAAATGTCAAGGGGAACCTTTACCTTTATGGACTTTTTAGATGCTTTCAGACTCAAACTAAAGGAGATAAGGGGCAGCCCTTCTCCACTTTTTACCTCTCCAAAATGTCTTTTCCTTATCTAGATGCCTGTGCACATCTTAGGACAAAACCTGACATTCTAAGAGTGATTCTTAGCAGGGGTGGGGCTTTCAGGATTTGTTGAACTCTCATCTCCCTGAATTCTCAAAAAATCCCCCAGACAGAATTTGGGAGTTCCAGCCCACAAATACACACTTTTGTTGTTGTTGTTTAGTCAAGTCGTGTCCGACTCTTCGTGACCCTGTGGACCAGAGCACGCCAGGCCCTCCTGTCTTCCACTGCCTCCCGGAGTTTGGTCAGATTCATGTTCGTAGCTTCGATGACAGTGTCCAACCATCTCATCCTCTGCCGTCCCCTTCTCCTCTTGCCTTCACACTTTCCCAATATCAGGGTCTTTTCCAGGGAGTCTTCTCTTCTCATGAGATGGCCAAAGTATTGGAGCTTAGATGCTTAAATTTTACTCTCCTGGGCCAGGGCCTAGTCCTATGAAATGGTCTATCTTTCTAGGCCTCATTTCCTGCTGCAATGCTTCCTGGGAGGAAGCTGCTGCCATGCTTTGTGGGTGTGGTAGTTCTTCAAGAAGTACCTTCTATGCAGCTTAAAGGGCAGTGAGATGGCCATGCCAAGGAAGGAAATGAGGAAATGCAGCAGGAAATGAGGCTTAAAAACCAATACAGCCTCAGAGGCCTAGGCCCCTGCTCCAGGTGAGTGAAATGTCTATAGGTATAGGCTGCAGGCGGGAACTCCCAGAATTCTGTCGGGAAAGTTGCAGCTAATTAACAATAACAAGTTGTACCTTGTGATGCAACTGGCACATGATCAAATGTGCGGCCAGCACCATGTTAATAAGCTAAGATTTGCTGCTGCAATTTACATGATTTCACTTATTCTGGAGTTAAAATAACAGAAGGGTTGTGGCCAGGATGATTTTTTTTTTAATCGGAAAAAGCCATTATATCTATTCTGCTCCAACTATGAAGCTTCTATGAACCCATTATCTTTGTTTTATTTTTACTGCCACATTACACTAAACTGGAAAATGAGTTTTTGTATTGTTGTAATTAGTGTATAATAACTAAAAGAGTGAAACCAACCTTTTCCTCTGAACTTAACAAATGCTTTAGTTTAATTTTCGTTGCCTTATTTCCTATTCAAAATAAATGTATTGCAGGACACCGGTTTGAGGAAAGCCATGAGATTTTTGTTTATCAAGGCGGGGGCATTGATTTAAAAAAGGTTGAGAAGCTCAGTTCTGGGAGATCAGGGGTATGTTCATTTTGAGTGTCTTGTTCTTCTATCGTGTAATATGTAATACATGGTGTGATGCCACTTTGATCATTCATGGCAGAAGTAAGAGCAAAGTGTGCTGCTTATATACCATCCCATAGTGCGTATTGTGCTTTCTAAGCAGTTTACAATTTAATTATGCAGGCTACCCATTGTCCATCCCTCCCTCCGTACTCAATTTACTGACCTTGGAAGGATAGAAGACTGAGCCAACCTTCAGCTGGCTACCTGGGTGTGAACCCGGGTCATGAGCAGAGTTTTGATTGCAGTACTGCAGTTCAACCATTGCATTATGAGGGTCCTCCTGAGCTTTGCTCCTTAGCTCTGCTAAGTATATAAGCTGAGTCTTCATAAAAGGCTAGCTGGGCTTTTATGGTCAACTCTGGTGATCACTATTAGATAAAGGCTTCAACACTCTCTGCTCACTATTTGAGGAAGTTCTTTTTCTAGCTTATGGTTCCCAGAATTTCCTAGCCGTTTTGGGGACTGGAGGATTCTGGGAGTTGTAGGCAAATCCCTTTTTGCAGAGATGGTTGGCCACATTTGTCCGGAGGATATCTCTTGTTGAATGTGAGCGCACCGGAGACTGAAACGAACCCTGGTGGTGGACGGAGAGGCAGAGCCAAGTGTGTTTTGACGTATCAACAGAGTCTTTGTTGTTGTTGTTGTTTAGTTGTTAAGTCGTGTCCGACTCTTCGTGACCCCATGGACCAGAGCACGCCAGGCCCTCCTGTCTTCCACTGCCTCCCGGAGTTGGGTCAAATTCATGTTGGTCGCTTCGATGACACTGTCCAACCGTCTCGTCCTCTGTCGTCCCCTTCTCCTCTTGCCTTCACACTTTCCCAACATCAGGGTCTTTTCCAGGGAGTCTTCTCTTCTCATGAGATGGCCAAAGTATTGGAGCCTCCGCTTCAGGATCTGTCCTTCCAGTGAGCACTCAGGGTTGATATCCTTCAGAACGGATAGGTTTGATCTCTTTGCAGTCCAGGGGACTCTCAAGAGTCTCAAGACTCAACAGAGTCAGTTTTGGACAAAGCCCCTAGACATGATGGACAGCTAAGCACAATTGTAGACAATACGCCCCTCATTCAATCCCTGTTGCAGGGGAGGCCCCTAGAAGTTGGTCAGACTACAGTTCCCATGGTCTCTGGTCCTGCTGGCTGGGGTTGACAGGCTTTAGAGTTCAGGAAACATCCCCAGGCCTGCAACTCTCACCCACTCCCTATCCCCTTCATCACTGCCTGAGCCATCCCTTACCAATCTGGCACTCTGTGGATGTGCCCAACATGGTGGTTGTGGTTTTTTCTACCTGAGATGCTGGCTGTCCCATCAGAAAAGGCAAGGCTGGGTTTGAAGGATGGACCCTTATTCTGGCAGGGCATGAAACCGTTTTACATGGTCCTAGGGGGATTGTTGGGAGGTAGCATGGCTGTTTTTATGCCTGTTTGGTCATCTTGGCTGCGAAACAGGGCTCCTCATCGTGGTGAATGAGAAAAGGAGAGACGGAGAGAGACGTCTAATGCTTGTTTCTCACCTTGTGCAATATTAGGCAGCCATCTGGCATAGAGAAGGAGGGCTGGTGCTCCCAATTAAGAGCTCTTGGTCCCTGTATGTGAGCTGGACGTGGCTTTTGCCAGGTCCCCGTTTAATTAATTTATCACCTTCACCGGGATGGTTGTTGACAGTCATAGCCATGACACTCTTCCAGACGTTGCGCTGACGGCAGGTTGATGGAGTCCTTCGATTCCAGCCAGGCGGTTTGTGCTTGGGGGAAAGGCTACGCATTTGCGGTTAAAGGTGCACGTGCTTACACACAAACACACCGAGCAGATGTGACCGGAGAAGGGAGTTGAGAAGTAAGAAGGATGCCAACAAACTGGAGCACGTTCAGAGGAGGGCAACAAAAATGATCAGGGTATTCAAAACCAAGCCCTATAAGGAAAGGCTGAAAGAACTGGGCCTGTTTGGCCTCGAGAAAAGAAGAAGAGAGGAGAGAGGAGAGCACTTTTCAAAGACTTGAAAGGCAGTCCTACAGAGGAGAGGCAGGATCTGTTCTCGATCATCCCAGAGTGCAGGACACGTAATAATGAGCTCAGATTTTGACTGAATATCAGGAAAAACTTCTTAACTGTTGGAGCAGTATAACAATGGAACTGATTTCCCCCAGGAAGTGGTGAGTACTCAATGCTGGAGGCATTCAAGAAAAATAATGAGATAACCCTCTGTCAGATCTCATTTGATTTGGATTCTTGCCTTGATCAGGGGGGTTGGATTCGATGGCCTTCTCGGCCACTTCCAATTCCATTATTATGATTCTATGAGATGAAGAGGGTTGGGAGGGCAAAATGGCTTGACTGCCAAGGCTTGTTCTTGTGATTCAGGGCTTTAGGAATTGTGTTTTGCATTAATTGAAGGGTTCCCTGGATGTAACAGTTTGGACTGTACCTGCTGGGATAGTTTTGCTGAGGTCTTTTGAAAGGGCACTCTGGATTTGACCCAGTGGGCTTAAAAATTCGTATTGGTCCAATATGTGAAAAAAATGGGCAATTTCGGACATGTTTCTAGTCCTCATTGGCTGGAATCCTGTTCTGTGGCATAGTCAGTCGCAACTAGAGTAGGCTCACTAACTCAGTAGAGAATTGGTGAGTCAACATCTCCATAAATTCCATTGTTTTGAATGGTTTCACTCTATTTGCAACTTTCTGTGTTCAGTAACAGAGTTTCAGCCATTGTATAAAATAAATGCAACATTATGTTTTTATTTCCATCAGTGGCCTGTGTGGTCACATCACATCCAATGAGCATACCCATAACCTTTCATGCCTCTGCTTCTTTCCCACCCATTATCTTGACCTTGGCTGCTTCCCAATAATCTCTGGCTCACAGTCCTGGCTTCCGTGTTTCTTTGGCACATTGGACTTAAGAATGTGCCACATGTACAGACCCATGTTGGAAGCAGAAAACTATAGAAGAGGACATTTGAAAGTCCACAGGAGTGGAATGTGTGTCTGAGGAAGAGGAGGTAATAAATTTGGACCCCAAGGATGACCATAAAAGTTAGCCTTAAAGGTGCCACCACGTTTTTGTCTTTTTTATTTTTATTTTGTTTTCACCTATAAGATTTATACCATTTGTAAATGGTTTGACATGGAAGATGTTGGTTACCTTCTTCTTCAGGTGAGGTGTCTGGACAGCTACAGAATGTTGGATTCAGAGCTTGGAAGAGGTATGCAATCAGACAAAGCTTCCAGATTCCCTAGTCAGGGTGGCCAGTGTTGTGTACCTGTGGGGTGGAAGAGAGGAGAACCATCTTTAGCAATGTTGATGAGGGATAATATATAAACATAATGAAGCAAGGCTGAGGATCATGAAGCCCTTCAGATGTTACTGGATTCCTATCATCCTTCATCGTTCGTTCTGTCATCTAGGCCTGAGCTACAGTCCAGCACCATTTTGGAGAACTCCTGGTCAGCCATTCCTGTAACAAACATGTTGTTCTTTAGTCGTTAAGTCGTGTCCGACTCTTCGTGACCCCATGGAACAGAGCATGCCAGGCCCTCCTGTCTTCGACTGCCTCCCGGAGTTGGGTCAAATTCATCTTGGTCGCTTCGATGACACTGTCCAACCATCTCGTCCTCTGTCGTCCCCTTCTCCTCTTGCCTTCACTCTTTCCCAACATCAGGGTCTTTTCCAGGGAGTCTTCTCTTCTCATGAGATGGCCAAAGTCTTGGAGCCTCAGCTTCAGGATCTGTCCTTCCACCTCTGGGTGATTACCTTTCCCTTTTCCAGACTCCAATTCCCAAAGGGCCATCTGGAAAATTCTGGCAGTCATTGTCTAAAACAGGTAACATCTTAGCTCTGGTCTAGGGATCCATAACCAGGGGTTGAGAACACACACCCAAATTGTTCAAGGCTGAATTGGGCTAAACAAGGTCACTTTACGATGTGGGGTTATCATTGCATCCACATGCAAGGATCCGTGGTGGTGGTGGTTGAGTAGGAAACCACACTGCACTTCTAACAACCCTATTTAGGCAGTTTCTCCCTTTAAAGTGTGTGTGTGTGGGAGAGATTTTAAAAAGATCCTCCTTCACGGTCCACTTTGTCTGGCCCTCTTGTGAGGGTCACACAAACAAGGGAAGAACAGAATTCAAATTGAAAATAAAATTTAATAAAGTTGCACTGTCGCCCGGCACTCCCAGTTTATGCCGTTTCTCACAGAAAAGACCCGGGAAAAGGGAGAAAAACAACCCACTTTGCGAAACTCAGCCTTATTTCTAGGAAATAGCCTGTTTGTTTTGTTGTTGTTTAGTCGTGTCCGACTCTTTGTGACCCCATGGACCAGAGCACACCAGGCCCTCCTGTCTTCCACTGCCTCCCGAAGTTGGGTCAAATCCATGTTGGAAGCTTCGATGACACTGTCCAACCATCTCGTCCTCTGTCGTCCCCTTCTCCTCTTGCCTTCACACTTTCCCAACATCAGGGTCTTTTCCAGGGAGTCTTCTCTTCTCACGAGACGGCCAAAGTCTTGGAGCCTCAGCTTCAGGATCTGTCCTTCCAGTGAGCACTCAGGGTTGATTTCCTTCAAAATGGATAGGTTTGATCTCCTTGCAGTCCAGGGGACTCTCAAGAGTCTCCTCCAGCACCAGACAAACATACACACTCTGTAAAAAAGCATACACACTCTGTACAATGGAGGAAGGGCCTGCAGAAAGTTCCAGAAGGTTTTTGCATGTGTTTGGCAGTGATACAGTTCTTCCTGCCTCCCCAGTTGAACCGTTGTCTCAAACTGATTTTGGAAGAGTGCCTGGTAGGTGTTGGTAGAAGAAGTTCAATGACTGTTCGGACTTCCTCCAGTGGATCCATCCAAGGCTTTTAAATGTCACTGCCCTGTCCCACTGGCATGACTGATGACTTTTCAAAGTTTTGAGGAGGACTTCTGTCTAATCCAGGAAAGCTGTTTTCAGAGTCTCCTGGATGGCTTCATTGCTCCTATTGGTGTTTCTTTCTCATCATTCATGAGCCTTTGGAGAAGACTATTGGTTTGCACCTTGTTAGGTCACTGGCAAAGATAGCACTTGATCTGCACCCTGCAGATGGAAGAGGCTTAGCAGACAAGAATACCAAACTTTGGCTTAAGGCAATTCGGGTTTTGTATGTGCAACTTCTCTGTGTTTGTGTGTATGTGTGTGTGTGCCTTGTCTGCATATCTCAAAAACATGCTTCTCTAGGTTGATTGTAAATACTGGTCCACAACAACCAAACGCCCTCAAAGATGTGTTTACAAAAATCCTGTTTTTGGAGATAGAATTTGGCATGGAATAGGAACAGCTTCTGGTTACGGCTTCTGATGGAATCTTTATTAAATCTCAACGGGAAATGTTTATTGCATCCCAATGAATTAAAACAGCCATGCCTGATACTTATTTTATTTTGCTCTGTTTTGTGGATCTGTTTGCCTGATCGTGAGTGACCCTTGCGATCAACAAAAGGTTTCTTGTCTTGGTAATCGACTCTCCTTGGAGGATGGTATTAATTGGATGTGTGAATTAATTGCAGACTAAATTTCATTAGGCAGCCATTATCATTGCATTTATATTCTTTCTGTCCTAAATCCTTTGTGAAAACATCTGTTAGTCCGCAGGAATAGAGCTACACATTTAAAGGAGCATTTTTCCCCCCTCTTTGGCAAATGTGTGAATTTTATGATTAGACGTTTAAGCAGCTTGTCGCTCTTGGAGAAAGCGGCTTTTCTTCCAAACACTTCTTGAACTATTTTGATCAGATAGGAAAGGTTGAGTTGCAAATTCAATTATTATTATTAGAATCTCTTTGCATTTCACTGTGAGTTTTGCCCAGGCGGAGATGAAAGACGTTAGATCAGAGGTGTGCAATCCAGATGGTACTGGACTCCATCTTGCGTCATCTCTGGCCATTAACTGTGCAAGACATGGATGATAGAAGATGGAGTTTGACAGCTGGAGGGCTGCAGGTTGCCATCCCTCCTTTAAATAAACCAGTATTAGTTTCCAGAGATGATAAGTTCAAAGCTAAATTGGAGGCTCTGCTTTGCTTGTTTGCTAATAGATTTTTATCCTGCATCTCCAGAATAGCTCAAAGCCAGGTGGTTAGGACTGGTAGCCACGTTCTGGCTTTGTGAAAGAAGTCCCCACCCCTGGGTCACAAGGGTACCAATTTCATGTGGATGAAGGAGATTAGAACGACTCCAGCAAAATATGTTGATCTTCTTCCTTGAATAAACATGGAAGGCCTGATGACTACATTGCTAACCACATTAAGATAAAGTAAAAGGAACATCACAGATTTCGCAGATAGTAGAGCTGAAAAGATTCCCCCTGAGAGTCTTCTGGACCCCCACCTGCTAAAGCAGGAGGTCCAGAACTAGATCATCCTTGAGAGATGGCCATCTCATCCTCAGCTTAAAAGCCTCTAGTAAAGGAACATCCATCATCAACTGAGCTAATCCTTTCCATGGTGGGACCGCTCTTTCAGTCTGGAACACCTGCTTCAGGTTTAGTGGGAGTGTTTTGGGGTTGTTGTTTTTTTTGTAATTTGGTCCATCGGTGTGGATTCTTCTCCCTGGAGCCTCAGAGCACAACTTTCTCCTTGGGACACCCTGGCCACCACATCTCTGTCTTCCCCCGTCGTGTGTAGGCATCCTTCAGTCTCGAGAGACTATGGTAACGTGCTCTGTATGGAGGACTTGGAACAGCGTCTAGTGTGGCTGAGAAGGCCAATTCGAGAGTGACAATCCCTTCCACAGTGAAGACAAACACAATCTGTCCCCTGTCCAGCTCCCTGATTTTGCTGCTTTCGGGACTGCCTCTTTGCCTCGGCCTGCTGGACAAGGGTCTCTTCAAATTGGGAGAGGCCATGCTGCACCGCCTGCCTCCAGGCTGAATGCTCAGAGGTCAAGGTTTCCCATCTCTTGAGGTCCATTCCCAAGGCCTTCAGATCCGGCTTGCAGATCTTCTTGTATCGCAGCTGTGGTCTCCCTCTGGGGCGATTTCCCTGCACTCATTCTCCATACAGGAGATATTTCGGAATCCGACCGTCAGCCATTCTCATGACATGCCCGGGCCAACGTAGACGTTGCTGTTTCAGTAATGCTAAAAATTCCAGCTCGTTCGAGGACTACTCTATTTGGAACTTTGTCCTGCCAGGTGATACCAAAAATGCTTCTCCCTCCACCTGAGCAGATTCACATGGGCCACTTATGGACTGAATGTTTAAATAATATGATCTAAACAGCTGTCTGCAACGACTGGCCTGGTCTTGCCAGCGTTTCAAGCGAGATTCTTTCCCACTGCTACTAGGAGATGTTTATGGGTTGAAATGGGATCCTGGCCACACGTCCAGTCCCATATTCGGTGCATGCCCAGAGATCCAATCTACGCTTCATTAAAGAGTGGGAATTTGCCATCCGACTTAAGTGATTTCCCTTAACACAGTACGTAGTAAACAGGCAGTAGGATTCTGGTCAGTAAGTCCAGAAATGGTTCAAATTACTGCAATAAATTGGATATTGCTATAAACTGGCTATAAAATATGGGCCTTCATTGCCTTCCTAAAAGCAGTGAGAGTAGCTACGAAGAGAAGCTTAAAATCAGGAAAATCTCAGGGGGAAGGGGGCATTATATGCCCTTCCTCTGTCAGTTGGCCCTAGAATCAGAGTGACCCCTTCTGATGTTTAGGACAGGCTGTATTTATGTAAAATATTTTTACCCCGCCAGCCTCCTTAAAGGAACTCAAAGGCAAGGGCAACTTGGAAGAATCTGGGAGCCGTTTAGTCCTTCCTCAGACATGGGTTGTCCACATACACCCACCACCAGCAACCATGCCCGCTTCTCCGGACCAAAGGGGGGGAAAGTAAATTGTGCATTTTGTACACTTAAAAAAAATCTTTTTTTTTTTGCAGGGGGAGGGACAGGAAGTGTTCTTGTATTCCTGATTTTTTTTTAAAGGAACAGAGTTATGTATTCCTTATTATTGACCCCAGTCAGCAGTTTGGCTGTGCTGTTTTGGACCAGCTGAAGTTTCCAAACACTCTTCAATGGCAGCCCCACATAAACTGCATTGTAGTAATCAAGTCAGGATGTAACTAAGGCATGTGTCTGAAATTTCCAGGAGTGCATCTATCTATCTATCTATCTATCTATCTATCTATCTATCTATCTATCTATCTATCTATCTATCTATCTATCTATCTATCTATCTATCTATCTATCTATCTATCTGCCTGCCTGCCTGCCTGCCTCTCTCTCTCTCTCTCTCTCTCTGTCTACCTACGGTCTGGAGAAGCAAAATGTGGCACATCCACATCTGAGGAAGGATATATATATATATATACAGTATATATATACAGTATGTGGGGCTGCCTTTGAAGATTGTCCAGAAGCTTCATCTGGTCAAAAACGTATACTGTACATATATAAAATCTTGTACCTTATTAATGCAAGGCAATTTATACCTGAGGACTAGAACTATGCTGGATATTTTTCTCTCCTGCCATTTTTTTTAGTTCCTCTCACCTTCTAAAAACAATGCACCAAAGATTTCCAAACATGTGATTAACTTCTGCAGAAAAGTTTGATGAGGTTTTCCTGGTTTTTTTTAATTATTATTAATTAAATTAAAGGTGTCCATTCTTGAGTCAAAAAGGCAGACATAAATAGTAGACTTTTTAAAACGGTGACTGACATTTCCTTGTCGGATGAATGAAGCTCAATGTTGCTGTATCTTTCGTAAAGCCCGTTTTTGTTTTGTTTTGTTTTTTTTGGACTTCAGAGGGTGAATAGACAATCTGGAGACCAAAGCTTAGAGTTTGGGAACAATCTTTTTTTTTTTGCACTATGCATCTCGATATCTAGCAGGCAGCCCACCTTAAAGACAAATGAAGAAATAACTAGCATGACAGGAAAAAGAATTCAGATTGCTGGGTAGCTCAGGTGGCTTATTCATCTGGCTGCGGAGCCAGAGGTTAGGAGTTCGATTCCCCGCTGTGCCTCCTCAACAGGCTGGACTCGATGATCCAGAGGATCCCTTCCAACTTGGTCGTTCCAAGATTAGATTGGAGCTTGGTGACAGCAGATAGAGATGAACGCGTGGCCAGTTGAAGGGAAGTGCCACAGGGACTCTAGAATGGATGTCTGAAGCAAATGGCATTAGCTCTTGCCCTGGAGGGGTTAAAAATAGACTGCCCAACTTTGTTCGGGGATTCCATTGTGAGATTTTACACCAACTTTCCCAGCCGTCCCGAGAAAGAAAGAGTGTGGCTGAAATCCTGTCGCCTGGTTACGCAAAGGGCGTAACTTTTAGAGGTGAATTGCTGGACGTTAAGACATCTCTATAGGTGCTATCTGTTACACGCTAAGTCACATGATTCAGAAAGCAACAGAGAATCTCTGTGGAGCTTTCTTAACTTAAACCAATTCATTTCCCAAAGTTACACCATTTGTGTAACTGAGCGATAGGATTTCAGCCTCTGAAGGCTTACCTGAAGTAGGGCCTGCTGAATGGTTGTGATGCGTACCTCCAAGTAAACAGGCATAGGCTGAAATGTCAGCAGTCAACCTTGGGCTTGTTTCACTTCCTTTAGTCTTCACCACTCAAATGTTTGGGGAGGCTGATGGCTCCCGTTTCTGTGGGGCGGCAACTCTGCCCTCGTTTGAAGTCCGAACTGTGAAGGAGCTATCCAACCTGTTTTGCTGGGGAGGTGGTTTGAATACCTCGGATAACTCTTTCCAAAGAGGTATCCCTGTTAGTCTGTTCTGGCCTATTGATCAGATTTAAGGGGGGGAGAGAAAAGGCCAAGACGTTGTGGCACCATAAGGTCCACAGCATGGTAGTTCCCAGTCTTGGGTCACCCAGGTGATCTTGGACTGCAGCGCCCAGAAATCCTGGCCAGCACAGCTGGTGGTGAAGGCTTCTGGGAATTGTAGTCCAGGAACACCAAGGACGGGAATCACTGGTCTAGTGGAATTGTTTTGCTGAAATCAAAATCCACGTCCCCCCAACACACCTCAGGAGGTCTGTGTCTGAGAAAGTAGGTTTTGGCTTGAACTGAAACAGATCTGATTTCCTTTAAGGTGCCCTAACGTTTTGCTTTCTCTCCCCCTGTCCATTTAATTTGGATAGGACTAAAACCCAAAGTGGATTCACCACCCCGTGGGACATGAGAGCCACCAGCTTCTCCTTTGGGCTCCCACTCCCCTCAGTTCCAGCCAGCATTGTGTATGGTCAGGGGTGCTACAGATTGTAGTCCAGCAACGTCTGGTTGAGGATTCTGGGAGTTGTAGTCCAAAACAGTAACTCCCCCCTGCTCGGGATAGATCTTCCATCCAACTCCAGTACCAACGGTGTCCTTCAGTTCACCGTGGGCTTGCCTGCCTTTGGTGCCACACTGCCACTTTGTGTGTGTTGAGTTGTGTTACGTTGTGTTCAGGGCGATCCTCCCAAACCCCTACTGCCGTGTGTGCATGAATGCATTGTGTGCTTTCATGACAAGCAGCGGAGCTGGTAGGGGAAGCCGGTGAATCCCGGCTCGGGTGTACGTTGTGAGGGAGATCATCATTAACCATCTCCCCTGCATAAGGATATGGTGGCAAGACACTCCCTGATGTTACTAATAGTCTCTGATTAAATACACACACACACACATGGATGCTTGTTTTTGTTCTTGCTCAGTGTTTTTAATCACTGTGATTAAAATGTTGAGCCGCCCCTGGAAGGAGAGGCCCTGGATACATTAGGAACGGGAGCAATGTTGAACAGATGGAACAAAGACAGTGTAAGCATCTTAGCTTCGTTTGGGAGTATGGGGCTTTGGACACTCACACAGGGAAAGTGTTCATGCCCTTAACTAGTTCACTGCCATGACACTGAGAAGAATCTGAATCCTGCTGGATGAGACCAAAGGTCTGCCTGCTCCGAGTTTGTGTTCACACACTGGCCAGCCAGATATCCCTAGGAAGCACACAGGCTGAACTACAGCATGTAGTAGAAGATTCCCACCAGTGTTAGAGAGAGGAAGTGGCCTTATTTGGGGTCAGATGGTCAGATCTGGGTTGGTCCTGGGTTGAAATGTGAATTATGGGTGGTGTGGAACTCTTATCTCAGTGAGAGTGAGGCCAGTTGAGAGACAGAGGAGCCTTGCACAACCTGGAGGCTCTCCAGATGTTTTAGGACTACAGTTCCCAGAATTCTTGATCATCTACTATGCTGGCTGGAGCTGATGTCAGTTGGAGTCCCATATGGAATGTGGGGGTTCCTGCGCCAGTAGGGCAGCAAATCCACTCCAGGTTTTAGTCAGACTTTCCTGGAGCTATCCAAGGTGTTGAAACCTACCCCTTCAACAGGTTTAGAATTTGGGATAGATACTATAAATTGGATGAATACCAGAAGCAGATTCACTAGTATTCAATCTACCAGTCTCCCCCAAATATCTGAAAGGCACCAGTGCAGAGAAAAGTAAGATAAGAAAAGCATGCATAGAGTTCATGGCTGATTCGTAGAGGTCTACAGATTTTTCCTTGTGGACTTCCTGATCTAACTAAGAAGGATGTTGTGAGGATAAAGTGGGAGGGGAGAGCGGTGATGATGTCTCTCATCTAACACATCAAACAGGATGATATATATTTGGTGGTTGACCCTGGAGGACACGTCACTTTAAGTAGGATGCCAACCAACTGGAGAAAATTCAGAGGAGGGCAACAAGGATGATCAGGGGACTGGAAACTAAGCCTTATGAGGAAAGACTGAAAGAGCTGGGCATGTTTAGCCTTGGGAAAAGAAGATTGAGGGGACATATGTTAGACCCCAGAGGAGGGGCAGGATCTGTTCTCAATCATCCCAGAGAGCAGGACACATAATAATGGGCTCAAGCGACAGGAAGCCAGAGTTCATCTAAATATCAGGGGGGGAAAGTCAACTGTTAGAGCAGTACAACAATGGAACCAGTTACCTCAGTGGGAGGTGGTGAGTGCTTCTGCACCCGAGGCATTCAAGAGAAAATTGGACAACCATCTGTCAGATCTGCTTTGATTTAGATTCTTGCTTTGAAAGGAGTTGGACTTGATGGCCTTACAGGCTTTTTCCTACTCCATTATTCTGTGATTCTGTGATTCAAACATCTACACACATGTATGCACAAATCCTCCATCTTGGTTTTCTAAAATTATTATTACCTGTCTCTCGCCAGGATTGTGTATTTTTAAAAATTGTGACAAGAACTTTGGCTTTTCTCTTCCCAAAACTTTGTTGTTGTTGTTGTTGTTTATTGTGATAAGATTCCTGGGTTGTCCTTCCATGTAATCACGTGAGTCAATTCTGACTCATGGTGACCCTTTTCAGGGTTTCCCAGGTAGAGAATAGACTACTCAGTAATGTTTTCCCATTCCCTTCTTCTGGGGACACCCAGGGACTGTGCAGCTTGCCCAAGATCACACAGGCTGGCTGTTCTCCCAGGAGACATAGTGGGAAATGGAACTCCCAACCTCTGGCTCCACAGCCAGAGACCTAACTCACTGAGCTATCCAGCCAATAATGTCCTTCCGTAGAACTCTGTTTTACAAAACGGTGGCAGGAACCCTGGCCTTTCTCTTCCATTGTACAAGCCAGAGTTCTAAGCCAAAAACAAGCACTGGGTTATGACTCTGCCTTGTTTGGGGGAGAGACAAGACAGATTTCATGGTTTGCCCATCAAAGCAGATAAAACATTGATGGAAAGTTTGCCCATTTAAGGCATGTGGATCAGCCTCTGAGTTCCGATTTTGGTTTTGCATCCCAGCTTTGATGTCTTGACCTATAAATGGATTCCCTTCTCAGGTATGGGGGAAAGGGAGAGAGGGAAGCCCTGGAAAGTGGAGAAACCCCAGGAAATCTGGCTGGCCAGCAGTATTCTGATATGCTTGAGGCTGGCAGAGAGGACGAGCCTTGGCTGGATGCCTTGGTGAAGGGCTTCCCGAGAACGATGTGTAGCCTTGGCAGCCCTCTGAGCCTCACAAATGCCATGTGGCTTTTGCCAGAAAGGCTTCATTTAAAGAGGAGAAATTACATTTATAGCTCACGAGTTGCCAAAGTGCTCAAAGGAGCTTCCATACCTCCAGTTTTTCTCATACAAACCAATAAAATATCATTAAGGGTGCAGGTCTATTCATATTTAGCTAAGAATCACACCCATTGATTCAAATGAGTCACCGTTGTCATTGTCGTTCTCGTCATTATCGTCACCATTGTTGTTGCTTCCATTATGCACAACCCACCAAATATTGCCTGGATTTAGTTCCCTGAATACTCGGTCCTCTGCATGGACCTAAGATATCCATAGGTATTTCTTTAAAATGTGTGAGACAGGTTTCTGCAGTTGGTGCGTTGTCATCTCGTTTACATCTAGAGCAGTGGTTCCCAGCCTTGGATATCCCCAGATGTTCTTGGACTAAAACTCCCAGAAGGCTTCACCCCTAGCTGTGTTAGCCAGGATTTCTGGGAGTTGCAGTTCAAGAACATCCGAGGACCCAAGGTTGGGAACTAGTGAACTAGAATACAAGTATGGTCTTCTAGGTCTTTTCGTGTTGCACCTAAAGCGCTGATTTCAGCTGAAAGATTTTTAGTTTTGCCATAATTGCATGATCCCAGTTTGGGAATCTTTTGGAATTCATGGAATCAAAGAATGATAGAGTTGGAAGGGGCTTATAAATCCAACCACATGCTCAAGGCAGGAATCTGACAGATGGTTCTTCAATTTTCTCTAGAATGCCTCCAGCATTGGAGCACTCACCCCCTCCTGATATAATTGGTTCCATTGTTGTACTGCTCTAGCAGTTCAGAATTTTTTCCTGATATTGAGCTGAAATCGGGCTTCCAGTAAAGGTAAAGGTAAAGGTTCCCCTTGACATTTAGTCCAGTCGTGTCCGACTCTAGGGCGCGGTGCTCATCCCCGTTTCCAACCCATAGAGCCAGCGTTTGTCCGTAGACAGTTTCCGTGGTCACGTGGCCAGCGCAACTAGACACGGAACGCCGTTACCTTCCCACCGAGGTGGTCCCTATTTATCTACTCGCATTTTGCATGCTTTTGAACGGCTAGGTTGGCAGGAGCCGGGACAAGCGACGGGAGCTCACTCCGTCGCGTGGATTCGATCTTGCGACGGCTGGTCTTCCGACCTTGCAGCACAGAGGCTTCTGCGGTTTAACCCGCAAAGCCACACTATTATTGCATGTCCTGCACTCTGAGAAGATCAAGAACAGATCCTGGATGACTGCCTTTCAGGTATTTGAAAAGTGCTATCATTCCCTCTCTCAAATTCTAGCATCCCCAGGTATTACTACTTCTACTATCCATACCTGCTTCCTTTCAACAATTATCAGACCAGGTGTGTTGTGAGCCACATGTTTATCAGTTTGAATCTGGAAGTGCCATATTTTGTTTTCTCTGTTTTCAACCACCTTTTCAGTTTTGTTCCACCAGTTTTTTTGGTCACTAGTACATTATATATCTTCTTCTACATAGCTCAGTGGTTTAGATGTTCTGTTTCAGAGCCAGAGGTTGGGAGTTTGATTCCCCACTGGGCCTCCCTGGCAGGATCTGGGCTCAATGATCTATAGGCTCCCTTCTAGCTCTGCAGTTCTGAGATCCTCCTCCTTCTCCTCCTCCTCCTCATTGCTGGAATTTGGACCAAAAGGTCAAGTGTAAGCTACAGATGGGCATGAACCACCAAAATGGCGGTTTGATGTGGTTCATGGGTCATCAAGGTTGATGATTCATGAATCATGACCCATGAATTGTCCCTGGGTTTTCCAACAAACCATGAATCAGTTCATCAGGGTTTTTTTTTTTAGACAGGCCATGGCTGTCTTAAAAAAAAAAGGTGAGCCCCCCTGCACCCCCTTCCCACTGCCCCCCTTTGCCTCCCTACCTTGTCCTCCTGCCACCACCAGCGGCACTGCCAGAACAGAAACCACCTTCCAGCATGCTAGCCTACTCTCTCTGGCTCTTAGCACGCCAATCCGCTGTTCGACATGTGCAGAGTCAGAGAGAGCAGGCTAGCCTGCCGGAAGGGTGTTTCCATTTCAGCAGCCTAGCTTCTGTTGTGGCAGATGCGGCAGCACGGCCGCAGTGGCTACGGTGTCAGGACAAAGTAGGAAGGTAACGGGGCAGTGGGAAGGGGGGGCAGGCTGTAAGGGCAGAGAGGCCAGGCCCGCCGAACAGCTGTTTGGTGGGCCCATAGGCAGAGAGAGCAAACTAGGCTGCCTGAATGGCCATTCTGGCAGCCTAGCTTGCTCTGTGGGTCCAACGAAGGGACGAATAAAAAGGGTAAATATTTGTCACTTCGTATTCGTCAGGGCCTGACGAATACGGAGCGATGAATATTACATGAATCAGTGATTCTTTTTTTTTAATTCGTTCCCATGTCTGATCTAAAGATTAGGAATTGAATCCTAAAAAATTTGCAGGTGAAATGAAATGTTTGCATGTTTGCTTTTCAATGGTTGCTCATTAGCAACCATTGGCAATTGTTTTAAATTAATAACCCAGGATTTTGGAATGAGTCTGCCTGCTGAAATTAGCGCCGGGAGGTGGATTTCCTGATCTTGATCCCATGATCTTTTCATTTCTTGCCTTAATGTTAGGTACTTTGACATTTTTGTACTTTCTCTACTTTAGAGGTTGCTTGTGAATGGAACTTCAACTTCTGTAAGGAATGTTTTTCTGTGTTGCTTATCCAGAAGTATAATATCTGGCTTATTAAAATCAGCTGTTATATCAGTGGTAGGTTGCTTGCCCCTGTACTGTACTGTGCTGTCATTTGCTAAAACTGGAAATGGCTAGAATTTATAGGGAGAAAAGATGTGAGTAATGTATAAGATTTAACCGATGGCCAAAAATTATCTTTGAAATGTGGTTATACCAGCATATATCATCATCATCATCATCTTAGAAATGCAGAGTTGGAAGGGACTCTATGGATCATCAAGTCCAGCCCCTGTCAAGAAGGCAGAGTGGGGGAATCAAACTCCCATGCCTAAACCACTGAGCTATACAGCAGTTAATCCATTGATACTATCTTAGGGCAGCTAGCTATCATAGGATGAATTGTTTTTTGACTTTGTGACAGGCCTTACATAAATCACTGACACCTTCCTTCATAATTATTCTCCGATAGTATCTAGTACAAATAATTTGATCTTGGATTATGTGTATGAATCCCTAAATTTTAGACAGTTTGATTTATTATTATTGTAATCATCACTAATACTGTTACCATCATAATTATCTTGGATCCTAAGTGCCCCTGCATAAGATGCCTTTGTTCGTAAAAGGGAGAATGCGTAATCTGATTCTTCACCTCAAGCAGGAAAATTATCAGGAAAAACTTCTTAACTGTTAGAGCAGTACGACAATGGAACCCATGACCTCGGGAGGTGATGAGGGCTCCAACACTGGAGGCATTCTGTCAGATCTATTTTGATTTATATTCCTGCCTTGAGCAAGGGGTTGGACTTGATGGCCTTATAGGCCCTTTCCAACTCAATGATTGTGTGATTCTATGAAAAATGTTTGGGGTCAGCTCTGTGGACTATAATATAAGAAACGGGATAGTTTGGCTCAAGGTGTTGGCGTCTACCTTTAAAGCCTGAAACAGTTTGGAGTCTAGATTACTGAGAAACTGCCATCCTAGTGGGCAGGATCCTATCACTAGTCTCAAAGAGAGAGCAGACCTATTGAATCGATTGCTAAATGGTAAGTCAGCACATATTAACTCCTACTGGGTCAATGCATCTTCTCTAGCTGAGACAAGCAATAGGCTATTGGCCATTTTGAACCTCTCCAGTTATTAGGAACTTCAAGAGAGGCCCTATTGAGACTTGACGGTTACATGGGAGAGTCCTTCCTTCCTTCCTTCCTTCCTTCTTCCCTCCCTCCCTCCCTCCCTCCTGTCTATCCATCACCAATCCTTCCTTCCTTCCTTCCTTCCTCCCTTCCTTCCTCCCTCCCTCCCTCCCTCCTGTCTATCCATCACCAATCCTTCCTTCCTTCCTCCCTTCCTTCCTTCCTCCCTTCCTCCCTCCCTCCTGTCTATCCATCACCAATCCTTCCTTCCTTCCTTCCTTCCTTCCTTCCTTCCTTCCTTCCTTCCTTCCTTCCTCCCTCCTTCCTGTCTATCCATCACCAGTCCTTCCTTCCTTCCTTCCTTCCTTCCTTCCTTCCTTCCTTCCTTCCTTCCTTCCTTCCTTCCTTCCTTCCTTCCTTCCTTCCTTCCTTCCTTCCTTCCTTCCTTCCTTCCTTCCTTCTGTCTATCCATCTCCAGTCCTTCCTCCCTCCCTCCTGTCTATCCATCACCAGTCCTTCCTTCCTTCCTTCCTTCCTTCCTTCCTTCCTTCCTTCCTTCCTTCCTTCCTTCCTTCCTTCCTTCCTTCCTTCCTTCCTTCCTTCCTTCCTTCCTTCCTGCTATGTTTTCTCAGTAAGCTGCACCCTGTGTTGTTCCCAGATCCCCACAAAGTTGTAATTCATTTCTACTCCTGCTGTTGTTGTTTTTTTTTTTAAAAAAGGTCTGTTAATTATTAATAATTAAATCATAATTATTGATCGGGGTGATGATTTTCATGGCTATCGTGATTAAATTGTATTGATGGTATTCTCGAAGGCTTTCACAGCCGGGATCCGATGGTTGTTGTAGGTTTTCCGGGCTGTTTGGCCGTGTTCTGGAGGTTTTTCTTCCTAACGTTTCGCCAGTCTCTGTGGCCGGCATCTTCAGAGGACAGGAGTTAGAACTCTGTCTGTGATGGTCATCAGTGGTCTTGTCTGTTGATTTTCGGTGGCAATACAAGGTTAAAAGGGCTCTAATTCTTCAGAAACTGGAGGTGTGGTTCTAGCAGGCGAAGGAGAACCACATCTTGAGGGTGGGGGCAGAGGGGTTTCATTTGCCTTCCATTTTCCACAGACAGGCATCAGAGATCATAGCAGGAATTTCCCTTCTGTCTAACAGGAGTGTGGGCCTTTGCAAAAGGGCTCCACTGGGACACTTGATCAGCTGGATGGAGAACCTTGGTTGGTCAGATTCAGCTCCCGAGTTAGACGTTAGATTCTCCTCCCTCGCGGCCTCTATACCAAGGAGCCCTTGGAGAGAAACTCAATAATGTTAGGCAGTTCCTCGATAGATGAGGGAGAGGCAGAGCCGGCTTCTCAGGAGGGCTAGTGGTTGTGGTGGCCCTACTTTCTTTCTCTCTCCTTCCCTATGCCTGATGGGATGGCCGCTGACTCATGATCAAGAGATCCAGCATCTTCACTGGGCTCACCAGCTGGAGAAACCAGAGTGCATACTTAGAGAACAAACGACCCTGTTGGCATGTGGGAGTTGGAGACCAGCGATTAAAACCATTAGTGTATTGTTGTTGAGTATCCCCCCCCCCCCCCGGAAGTCATTGTGTTTTTTAGGTAGCTGGAATCTGGGATTATATCATAAACTGAAGCGATGACAACATGATCGCGAACAACAGCAAGGGCCCGGGTTAAGGGTGTGTAAAGCTATTTTTAAAAATCAGACTTGGCTAGCATTACCAAGTGATTGCATCAATTATATCAAAAGTCTGCCAGTACAGAGGTAATGAAAAGGAGATTTGATTGCTGAAGCAAATGTAATTTACACAGCATTAAAATCAGGGATAAGCGGCTCTCCCAGGCAGCTGAACGCATTCTTATGAGATGGTTGTGACTTCCCACCCCCTGCATTTGCTGAGAATAGCTATTTGGGTCATCTGACCCAAGCAGGTTCTGGATAGGTCAACCTTCCATTGAGGATCTGGCTGCTTCGGCGGAAGAATCCTTTGGTGGATTGGGTCCCATGTTAGTGGAGAGGAGAGAGGAGATTTAATTTTCACTCTCTAGACACCAGGACATCTTGGCTTCCCTTTCGTGCTTCATCCTTCCAGGCCAGCTCATGTTCCATGTGAAAATCCATCATCCCTAGCATGCCATGACTGGCACCTGGAGATGATGCGAGTTTCAGAGGAATATGGAAATGGAAAAGTCAGAATACCCTAACAGAATGGAGGGCTTCTTTTTTTAAAGAAAAAAATGCAGAAGAAATTAAGATAGTAACTAATCCCTTTCTGACAAATATGGTAGAGTGTTGGAATAATTATAGATATATATTGATTCCACCCATTTCACCTTGGCAACAAGTAGCGGAGGTTCAGAATTTCCCCAAAACTCTTAAAACTAAACTTAAAGAAGTATTAATAGAGAAAGGGTTAAATACAATAAGGAGTTGGATGAAAAAGATTAAAGATAAAAGTATTATAAAAAGAATTTTGGGGGAAGAAGAGGGAATATCCTGGTTAAATAGACTCCAAATGGAAAGTTGGACAAGAGAGTAGACTAGAAAAGTAGGAGAGATTAGAAAATTGACAAAATTTGAGGAGATTATCGAACAAAGACAAGATCAAGAAGAAGGAAACAAAAGAGAGAGGACAGTTAGTGTAATTTATAAGATTTTAGTACATTCCGGATTCAAACAAGCAATGATGAAAAACCAGTGGCAGGAGGATTTTGAGGAAGAGATTAAAGAAGAGGATTGGAACAAGATATGGTCACAAAGAATAATGAAGAATATGTCTATAAGGGTAAAAGAAAATTGTTATAAGGTAGCATGGAGATGGTGCTTTACTCCAGTAAGACTGAATATAATAAATAAAAATATACCATCTCAATGTTGGAGATGCAAAAAGGAAAAAGGGACCTACATGCATATGTGGTGGACGTGTGGAATAAGTAAGAATGGGCACTGTTTTTTAAGGAAATTAGAGAAATTATTGGATGTGATATTGAGTATCGCCAATTATTGCTCTCCTGAACATAATTAAGAATGACCCTTTGAAAAAAGATCAGAAAGACTTCGTTGTTAGAATAGTTACAGTAGCAAGACTAATATTTCCAAAGAATTGGAAAAGCGACAAACAAATTAATCTTGAAGATTGGTATAAAGAACTGTGGAGCTTAGTGATTAATGATAAGTTAACAGGTGAAATGAAGATAAGAAGAGGAATGGTAAAGTCTAACAATTTCAAAGATGTATGGAATTTATACTTGGAGTATGGCTTTTTGAAGGGGGAAGGCCATAGGCCAGCAGAAGAATCAATGTATTTTTGGAGAGGAATGGGTTGAAAAGGGGTACAAATTGATATTACTGATCACCTAGTCCCGAGGGTGAAGTTGGCAGGGGTGGGGAAAGTTCAATGTCCATTGTATGTAGTTAGTATTGAATTTGTATTTTAGTTTTAATATAAAATATAATAATAATAATAATAATAATAATAATAATAATAATAATAATAATAATAATAATAATAATAATAATAATAATAATAATAATAAAAAAGGGGGAATACCTTTGGAGAAGGATGAGCTACCTTCATGCTTTACCCCTTTTTCCATACCAGCTTTATGACAATATAAATGACAATGATCTTTTCGACTTATAATGCCATTGTACGCTGGTAAGGCCACACCTGAAGTATTGCGTAGAGTTCTGGTTGCTGCACCTCAGAAAATAATCATAATAATAATAATGGTGGAACTGGAAGAGGTGCAGAAGAGAGCGAGTCAAATGATGACTGGGCTGGGGCACCTCCCTGATGAGGAAAGGCAACAGCGTTTGGGGCTCTTTAGTCTAGAGAGAAGGTGCCGGGGGGGGGGGGACATGATTGAGACGTATAAAATTATGCAGGGGATGGATAGAGTGGAGAGAGGGAAGCTCTTTTCCCGCTCATGTGATACCAGAACCAGGGGACATCCACTCCAATGGAGTGTTGGGAGAGTGAAAACAGACCAAAGAAAAGATTTCTTGACCCAGCGTGTTGTTAGTCTGCGGAACTCCTTGCCACAGGATATGGTGAGGGCATCTGGCCTAGAGGCTTTTAAAAGGGGATCGGACAGATTCCTGGAGGAAAAAGTCCATTGCAGGTGACAAGCCATGATGGGGATGTATCATCTCCAGGCTTAGAAGGAAGGGACCTCCAAATGCCAGATGTAGGGGAGAGGGATCAGGAGACAGGGATCTTGTGGTCCTGTGTGCTCCCAGAAGCATCTGGCGGGGCCACGGTGAGATACAGGACTAGATGGGCCCTTGGCCTGATCCATCAGGGCTCTTCTGATGTTGTCATGTTCTTATGACTCCGTTCAGATAAACTGGGAGCAAAAACAACAGCGTCTGAAACCCCATTGCCATTTTTGTAAGATTTGAGCAACTTCCTGAAACTGATTGATGAAATGGCAGGATGCGTCTCGACTGCACAACCACATGCCTGAGGTGGGTCCCAGCGCCTCACCAATTAGTCAGGATTAGCCCTGTCAAATTGCACAAACACGGCTAGGATATGGGCTAACACTGGCCAAACTGTAAAAAGAAAAAATAAGAAAATGAGGGATTTGTTGTTCAAAGTATGGAAAATATTTTTTTTCCCCAGTTTCGATTCTGTTAGTTTCGCGAAGGGACCAAGGATGCTCACCTCAGAAATGGCCACAGTTGCAGTGGGTTTAATTTTTATTTATTGCATCTGTCCTTTTTTTTAATGGCAAAGACAGGAGAATGTTCATGAAACGGTGCACATGCCTGAAAAATGCCCATGACTTGGGCAGGCATGTAGGTCATCATCATCATTATTATCATCTTAGACCTGCAGAGCTAAAAGTGACCCTGCTGGGTCTTTTTCAGGAGTCCGACCCCTGTCAAGGAGGCCAATGAGGAATCGAAGTCCCAGCCTCTGGCTCCACAGTCAGAGATCTAAACCACTGAACTCTCCGGCAGTCAAAGCCAAGTATGAACATGCTTATCTCAATGTTGAAAAAAACCAAACCAAACCATTACAAATGTATACATCAGGAGAAATGGGTAGCAAAACGAGTGTCTTAGGAAAATGCGTACCAAACATATGCATGCATTTCTGTACAGAAAAGGAAGGAAAAACCTTCACGGTGATTTGGGATTGAACAAAATCAACTGGACATTTTTTTCCCCACATCCTTATCCATAAGTGTCCTGGGAATTATATTCAAAGTGCTTTATATGCATAAACTTTATGTAAGGTAGCTTTTGAACATGATGCCCATCCTACAGGACGTGGATGGGGAGGGAAGGAGCTCTACCTTCCGAATCAGTGTTCAAATCAGGGGCTTTCTAACTTTTCAAAGCAGTCAGAATTTAAGCCTGGTCAGAATTGATTAGCTCCTTTTATGCCTTGCTTTTCTTCCAGTGTGTTCAAGGTGGACCCTCCCTTCTCTCCATATTAGCCTCACGACCAACTTGTGAGGTAGACCATGGTGAGAGGGAGGTTCAGGACTGGGGCAGGTGTACAAACTTCCATTTTCCTGATCTCAACCCAATGCTCTTGGGCACTGTGGCCCAATCCGGCCCTCATGGGGTGTCCGTCTCGGCTTTCTGCCCACGTCTGCTTCCCTACCAACACCGTTATTTGATTCTCTGTTTCTAGGGAAAAGGGACATGGTGGCGCTGCGGGTTAAACCGCAGAAGCCTCTGTGCTGCAAGGTCGGAAGGCCAGCCGTCGTAAGATCGAATCCACGTGACGGAGTGAGCTCCCGTTGCTTGTCCCAGCTCCTGCCAACCTAGCCGTTCGAAAGCATGTAAAAATGCAAGTAGATAAATAGGTACCACCTCGGTGGGAAGGTAACGGCATTCCGTGTCTAGTTGCGCTGGCCACGTGACCACGGAAACCGTCTTCGGACAAACGCTGGCTCTATGACTTGGAGACGGGGATGAGCACCGCGCCCTAGAGTTGGACACGACTGGACTAAATGTCAAGGGGAACCTTTACCTTCTAGGGAAAAACTAAAATTTCTATTGCACACGATCAGAATGTTTCTCTTAAGATGGCTGCATCACACAAAAATGCATCTCTCTTTGGGGTCCTGGCCTTTGACCTTTGGCCTCAGTGACCATTGGAATAGGTTCCCCAAGAGCTTTTCTGAAACTGAACCTGCTCATTGGGCTGAAAGTGCTTCTTCAGCTCTGCCATAAAGGGGTCACGTTCCAGGTTGATCGCTGGCCTTTCTGTAGTTGATGGCCATTTTTATCCTGCAGTAGTGACAGGATCCACCAGTCCAGCAAAGGTAGCAAATCTTATGAACCCCCTTTCTCCCATTTCCCAGTTCCACCTGGAGCCTCGGACTGCAAATACTTATGTCCGATCAGAGTTTGGGGGCTTTGAGGGCTCACGGAGTTGGAGCAGGCGCTGAATGATAGGGCTCATCCTTTTTTCTCTTTGCAAGAGCTGTGGTTTGCTAGATTTTTGAGTTTTGCTCCTTTTGTTTGAGAATAACGCCAAGGAAGGGATCTGACCTTCTGACAGAAGGGGAGGATCTGTTCTCGATCATTCCAGGGTGCAGGACAGGTCATATTGGCCCCAAGTTACAGGAAGCCAGATATAGGCTGAATATCAGGAAGAACATCTTAACTGTTAGAGCAGTACAACAATGGAACCAGTTGCACCCCAAGGTTGAAGAGAAAATCAGACAACCATCTGTCAGGTATACTTTGACTTGGATTCCTGCATTGAGCATGGGGTTGGATTTGATGACCTTATAGGCCCCTTCCAACTCTATGATTCTGTGATTCTGTAAGTCACGTGCATGGAGAAAAAGTAAAACAAATAGGCAGGGGAACATACTTTGAATGGCCATCTCCATGTGTAAAAAATTGCCTTTACATTCAGTCTTTGACGCTCTGATGTGAATGTTAAGACATTCTGAATGCAGCAGGATTTACTTCTGAGTAGGCTTAGAAAAGAGCAGACTGTGTGCAAAAGTTCTAAACATTTCCCATCAACCTGCCCTGAAAGGAGCCCCTATAGGACATGTCCATTTTCGGGATCTGTTACTCCCATTGGATAACATCTTAACGGGCTCACAGTCCACCTTGTGCCCCTTCTTCCCCAGCCGTTAAACACTCCCCCCCCCCCCCAATTCTGCAGTCACCCAACTGCAATATATTTTCCACATAGCATCTCGATTTTATTCATGCAAAATGGGAAGGGACGCCAATTAGCGGAGAATAACTGTGGAGGACAAACTCTGGTAATTGGCGGAACAGAAGGTGGATCCGCCAAGGCTCCTTGATGAAGCGCGCAGCTGCCAGTTCCTTCCACCCGCCTCCCCCACCCCCCCACAACCAACCAACTCTCCAGTTTTCCAAAGCACCTCATAAATCGCTCATCTGCAGAGGCTTGTAAAAATGAACAGCGATTACCTTTTATCAGCCTGTAATGCACTTTCATCACCCAAGAGAAATATGTGATATTGATATTGAGTCGGTCCCTGGAGAATCTGAGGGAGACATGGTTAGCAGTTCGGTATTTAAGAACACCCTGCGTTTCCTCCATTAGAGATCGGTGAATCCCTTTTTTAAAAGAATAGGAGGAACACACCTCATCACCAAAAAAAAAAAACCCCACCAACCTCAACTATATAAGGAGCAGAATCGCTTTTCTTTCATGGACACCCAGCTGGGTGAATTTCACAGAGAATGGAAAATGGCTTCTGCCTGAAATGTGGTGTGCCTCTCTGGTTTCTTTGCAAATTCTATTAATATGGCAGACCTTTCAACATCACAGTAATCCACGTTTATGCACCAACCACCCATGCTGAAGAGGCTGAAATTGACCAATTCTATGAAGACTTACAACACCTTCTAGAACTGACACCAAAGAAAGACGTTCTTCTCATTATAGGGGATTGGAATGCTAAAGTAGAGAGTCAAGAGATAAAAGGAACAACAGGTAAGTTTGGCCTTGGAGTTCAAAACGAAGCAGGGCAAAGGCTAATAGAGTTTTGTCAAGAGAACAAGCTGGTCATCACAAACACTCTTTTCCAACAACACAAGAGGCGACTCTACACATGGACATCACCAAATGGGCAATACTGAAATCAGATTGATTATGTTCTCTGCAGCCAAAGATGGAGAAGCTCTATACAGTCAGCAAAAACAAGACCTGGAGCTGATTGTGGCTCTGGTCATCAGCTTCTTATAGCAAAACTCAAGCTTAAACTGAAGAAAGTAGGAAAAACCACTGGGCTAGTCAGGTATAATCTAAACCAAATCCCTTATGAATACACAGTGGAAGTGAAGAACAGATTTAAGGAACTCGATTTGGTGGACAGGGTGCCTGAAGAACTATGGCTGGAGGCCCGTAACATTGTACAGGAAGCAGCAACAAAAACCATCCCAAAGAAAAGGAAATGCAAGAAAGCAAAACGGCTGTCCAACGAGGCCTTACAAATAGCAGAGAAGAGAAGGGAAACCAAATGCAAGGGAGATAGGGAAAGTTACAGAAAATGGAATGCAGACTTCCAAAGAATAGCAAGGAGAGACAAGAGGGCCTTCTTAAATGAACAATGCAAAGATATAGAGGAAAATAATAGAAAGGGAAAAACCAGAGATCTGTTCAAGAAAATTGGAGATATTAAAGGAACATTTTGTGCGAAGATGGACATGATAAAGGACAAAAATGGTAGGGACCTAACAGAAGCAGAAGACATCAAGAAGAGGTGGCAAGAATACACAGAGGAATTCTACCAGAAAGATCTGGATGTCCCGGACAACCCAGATAGTGTGGTTGCTGACCTTGAGCCAGACATCCTGGAGAGTGAAGTCAAGTGGGCCTTAGAAACCACGGCTAACAACAAGGCCAGTGGAGGTGATGGCATTCCTGTTGAACTATTTAAAATCTTAAATGATGACGCTGTTAAGGTGCTACACTCAATATGCCAGCAAGTTTGGAAAACTCAGCAGTGGCCAGAGGATTGGAAAAGATCAGTCTACATCCCAATCCCAAAGAAGGGCAGTGCCAAAGAATGCTCCAACTACTGTACAATTGCACTCATTTCACACGCTAGCAAGGTTATGCTCAAAATCCTCCAAGGCAGGCTTCAGCAGCATGTGGACCGAGAACTCCCAGAAGTACAAGCTTGATTTCGAAGGGGCAGAGGAACTAGAGACCAAATTGCTAACATGCGCTGGATTATGGAGAAAGCCAGAGAGTTCCAGAAAAACATCTACTTCTGCTTCATTGATTATGCAAAAGCCTTTGACTGTGTGGACCACAACAAACTATGGGAGTGCCTGAGAAATCTATATGTGGGACAGGAAGCAACAGTTAGAACTGGATATGGAACAACTGATTGGTTCAAAATTGGGAAAGGAGTACGACAAGGCTGTATATTGTCTCCTTGCTTATTTAACTTATATGCAGAATACATCATGCAAAAGGCTGGACTGGATGAATCCCAAACTGGAATTAAGATTGCCGGAAGAAATATCAACAACCTCAGATATGCAGATGATACCACTCTGATGGCAGAAAGTGAGGAGGAATTAAAGAACCTCTTAATGAGGGTGAAAGAGGAGAGCGCAAAAAATGGTCTGAAGCTCAACATAAAAAAAAACCCCAAGATCATGGCCACTGGTCTGATCACCTCCTGGCAAATAGAAGGGGAAGATATGGAGGCAGTGACAGATTTTACTTTCCTGGGCTCCATGATCACTGCAGATGGTGACAGCAGCCACGAAATTAAAAGACGCCTGCTTCTTGGGAGGAAAGCGATGAGAAACCTAGACAGCATCTTAAAAAGCAGAGACATCACCTTGCCGACAAAGGTCCTCATAGTCAAAGCTATGGTTTTTCCAGTAGCGATGTATAGAAGTGAGAGCTGGACCATAAAGAAGGCTGACCGCCAAAGAATTGATGCTTTTGAATTGTGGTGCTGGAGGAAACTCTTGAGAGTCCCCTGGACTGCAAGGAGATCAAACCTATCCATTCTGAAGGAAATCAATCCTGAGTGCTCACTGGAAGGACAGATCCTGAAGCTGAGGCTGCAATCCTTTGGCCATCTCATGAGAAGAGAAGACTCCCTAGAAAAGACCCTGATGTTGGGAAAGTGTGAAGGCAAGAGGAGAAGGGGACGACAGAGGACGAGATGGTTGGACAGTGTCATCAAAGCGACCAGCATGAATTTGACCCAACTCCGGGAGGCAGTGGAAGACAGGAAGGCCTGGCGTGCTCTGGTCCATGGGGTCACGAAGAGTCGGACATGACTTAACGACTAAACAACAACAACACATTTGCAACATTTTGACAGTCCAAAGATTGAAGGATCTGCCCAGGGTCCTGAACTTATTGCAGGGAATGAGTTCAGACCCTTGGGTACAGCTTCTGCAAAGTTCAGATCAAAACCCAGAATGGTCAGAGTGACATCTTCTTGCATGTCAGAAGTAACCCAACGGTACTAAGAATCCCTGAGGATGTTTCTGATGGACTGAAATGTCCCCACCTCCAGGTGTGGCCCTGAAAGGAACATCTAGAAAAGGGTTCAAGAAATTTCCTTTTTGAGCGTGGTGATGAACCAGCATGGTCACTGGGACGGTGATGGTTAGGGTGGCCTTGATGAAGGTTTAGACCGTGCAGCCATAATCCAGCAACAGGTGATCCAGGGGAATTTGGAAACTTTCAACTCCTTTTCAAGCATGTCTCTTGCTTGCTGGACCCCGTTTTGTAGGGCCTTAGTGCCAAAATGTAAAAGGGGAAAGCGCTCCTAGCCTGCTGCTGAAATCCAGTGGTTTGTTTGAGCGTTGCTCTTCAAATACTGCTTCTCTTTCATTTCCCACTTTGATGGCATTCTCTATGAGTCAGAAAATCAGTGGAACACAGCTTTGCTTTGAGATGACGAGATGCTGGCGTTTACACTAGAAGGACTCGGAAAGGCTACAAAACTCGCTGAGAACGGAGTGCCTATGGCACTCTTTGCCCGGGGCGCTGTTTTATTCCCGCGATGACCCTGGCTTTGTGTTACCTCCAGTAATGAAAGAGACAGTTTGACTCTCAAGACCATTTTCTGGAGTACGGGAGCAGGAGGGTGTAATGCTGAACTCCTCTTTCTCGTAGGCATCTTAGGAGATGTGCTCAGTTCTGGGTACCACAGTTTAAGATGGATACGGACGAGCTTGAATGGGTCCAAGGGAGCATCAGCAGGATGGGAAAAGGTCTGGAAACCAACTCCTGTCAGGAATCGTTGAGAGAGCTGGGCATGAGGCCGGAGAAAAGAAAACTGAGAAGCGGTCAGACAGCTGGTTTTAGCTGTATTTGACGGGCTGTCACGTGGAAGGTAGAGCAAGCTCACGTCCTGTAGTTTCACGGGGTAGGACTCCAAGTGATTGATTCCAATAATGAGAAAGGAGATTGATTGATTGATTGATTGATTGATTGATTGATTGACTGACTGACTCACTCACTCACTCACTCACTCACTCACTCATTAAAATATTTTTACTCTACCTTTCTCCTTAAGAAGGATCCAATGTGGTTTACATCATTAAAAGGCAATATTAGAGGCTAAAAACAGTAAGCATACAAATACTGAAAAGGACCAAACAAATAGCACACTAAAAAACAGTAATACCAAAAACACATTCAAAACAACAAGGCACATCCATCCATTTTAAAAACCCCACTCAGGTAGGCAGTGGTTGAGGGAAAACCTGCCTGAAGATGAAGGTCTTTGCTTGCTTGCGGAAGGACAGCAAAGACGGGGCCAGGCTGGCCTCCAGTGGCAGGGAGTTCCAGAGTCTAAGGGAGCAGCCACAGAGAAGGCCCTCTCCCGTGTCCCCATCCAATGCACCTGTGAGGGTGGCAGGACCGAGAGAAAGGCCTTTCCTGATGATGTTAACATTTCTGGCAGGTTCATAAAGGGAGAGGCGGCCCTTGAGATCGTTTGAGACAGATTTAGCCCAAACATTAGGAAGAAATTCCTGACAGTAAGAGCCGTGGAACAGCCTGTTTCAAGCCACAGGACTTCTGCGTGTGCGCAAGGGGAATAGAGAACACCCCATGTGCAAATAGGGAGGGAAGCCAAGCCAGGCAACCATGTGGAACTGACCATTGAAGAAAAAGGATTAGCCTGCAGCTAGCTTGTCACATCCTTAGACAGTCACTCCCTTTTCCTGCCTGACCTGCATCACCGGCTTGTTGTGACGATAAAATAGAGAACGCTGGACCTCTGTATGCCAGCTCGACATTGTTAGAGGAAGCACAGGATCGGGATGATGGGATACAAATGTGTCTAAACAGGGATGGAGACTCACGCGTTGTGGTTGAGTCAGCCTTAAGTCGCACCAGTCCTTTGACTCAGATTCGACTCAGTGGTTTCGGGAGGAAAGGACTCAGGACTCAACTTAAAACTCAGTTTGCCCCTATGGGCCTCCCTGCCTCTGCCTGCTACGGCTGTCACCACCACCATCTTTCGACACAGCTTGCCTTCCCGGAGGCAGCCTCTGCCTCTGCGCATGTACAGTATCTCAGCTGGGCGGCGCATGCGTGGACGGAGGCAGCAGGCGTGGCTCCTAGAAGGGAAGCCAGGTTTGCTGCCTCTGAAGATGGCAGCCGCCACAGGTAGAGTCTGGTCAGCGCCTGCGGAGTCTGAGGCTTTGGTACCAAGTCCTCAGTCCTAAACCTCGGGAGGACGGGGGCAAACAACCCGATCATCGGATTCAAGGCTTGGGACCCTTGTTGTTGTTGTTGTTGTTTAGTCGTTTAGTCGTGTCCGACTCTTCGTGACCCCACGGACCAGAGCACGCCAGGCCCTCCTGTCTTCCACTGCCTCCCGGAGTTGGGTCAAATTCATCTTGGTCGCTCTGATGACCCTGTCCAACCATCTCGTCCTCTGTCGTCCCCTTCTCCTCTTTCCTTCACACTTTCCCAACATCAGGGTCTTTTCCAGGGAGTCTTCTCTTCTCATGAGATGGCCAAAGTCTTGGAGCCTCAGCTTCAGGATCTGTCCTTCCAGTGAGCACTCAGGGTTGATTTCCTTCAGAATGGATAGGTTTGTTCTCCTTGCAGTCCAGGGGACTCTCAAGAGTCTCCTCCAGCACCACAATTCAAAAGCATCAATTCTTCGGCGGTCAGCCTTCTTTACGGTCCAGCTCTCACTTCCATACATCGCTACTGGAAAAACCATAGCTTGGACTATGCGGACCTTTGTCGGCAAGGTGATGTCTCTGCTTTTTAAGATGCTGTCTAGGTTTGTCATCGCTTTCCTCCCAAGAAGCAGGCGTCTTTTAATTTTGTGGCTGCTGTCACCATCTGCAGTGATCATGGAGCCCAGGAAAGTAAAATCTGTCACTGCCTCCATATCTTCCCCTTCTATTTGCCAGGAGGTGATGGGACCAGTGGGACCCGAGACTCGGTACCAAAGATTCGGACTTGGGTCTTGGGCCCGAGGACTTGCCAAGATGCTTGCTTATAAAATGAACAGCAAACGAAAAGATCACATGAACATATAGGGTTGTGGTTTTTTTACATGACTGGGCAACCTGATTACTCAGAGTGGATCCCTGCATGTTGAAACTCAGGCACATGATGTGCTATCTGCTGGTGGCTTCCCATGCAGACTTCATGCCAAACATGAGCATAGAAAGGGTGAATCCAGATGGGGTGTGTGGACATGAGTAGCAGTGGACGCCTGAGTTTTAATTATTATGTGCTGAGATCCAGCTTCTCATTCAGCTTTCTGGGCTCCGAATCCACCGAGTCCTTCCAACGCAAATTAAGGGTTGTTAAATATTTTAGCTGAAGGAGGAGCCGGCGAAGGAGGCTGTTTCAGACCCGGGAAAGGAAATAATAGGATTAATGCCTGTGTAATGGTTGTTTCGGCTCCCACTGGCAAAGATGCGATCTCTCCCAGTGAGGCAAGATATTGGGGGACCGTGCAATTAAAAAACAAAATTAAACTAAAAGCCAATTTCCATCGGCAGTCGTCCAGTTCGCCGTTGCGGCATGGACCGGCATGCGATGGATTTGTGCCACTTCTGCGCTTGATTTTATGAACCCGGCGTGGCTTTCAAACCTTGCTTTACGGGATTGTAGAGGTCCCTGGGAAATTAGCACATCATCCCTCCGGCTGGAGGTGATGTGTGGAGTGAGGTGGGATGCTAAGGCTAAGAGAACAGATAGCTTTCCAGAAGCCACCCATGTGTCTACGTGAGTTCAAGTAGAGCAATCCTTACGAATCAACCTGTCTGGTTCGTCAGTTGCTGTGATCAGCTATGATAGCTAAAACATGAAGACATTTATCTGTCTGTTTTTGCAATACAATCCCCAGAATTGCCCAGGCAGCCTGGTCAGTGGCTTTGGTTCCTAGAGAATGCTGGGACTTGTAGTCCAAAGACACCGGTCTGCACCCTTTTAAACAAAAGGATACCTTTCAGTTTTGGTGGGGGTGGAAACCAAGGGAAGCGAGCAGATGCTCTCTAGAAACGGAGAATATATGCAGTTTTGGAGTACACCTTTCAGAATCCAACGAAACAAGGATTCTGTTTATCCCAAAAGCAAAATACGTCCCATCTCACGCTGTCTCCCTCTTCTTACAGTGTTGCATTTTCCATGGCTTCACACTCAGGTTGACAATGCATAATTGCTCAGGTCTTGCAAATTCCACTCTGTGGCTTCCTTTATTGAGTCAATCCAGCTCATGTCCAATCTTCCTCTTTCCCTACTGCCTTCCATGTTTGTTTGTTTGCTTCTTTTGCTTGTTTAATTCCCACTCCCCCTTTCTGTCAGCAGCCGCACTCAAAGCAGTTTGCAAACGTTTTGAAAACACAAACCGTCACAAAGGTCGTTCATCACACGATTAAAAACAATTAAACGTATTCGGTCTGAAATTCTTTAGAGCGAGTTTAAGAACTTGTGAAAAAGTTTAAAAACACGACTCACCCCTTAAAACCACTTCCTGAGCATCGGATTGAAAGCTTACCTGGAAAGAAGAGTTTTTGCATGCCAGCAGCAGGACCAAAGCTGGTCTCGTGCGGGAGGGAATTCCACAGGCTGGGAGCAGCTGCCAACAAGACCATCTCATGTCTGCAGTAAGGGTGCCTGTGAGGGCGAGTGAGACGAAGAGAAGGGCCTCTTCCATAGATCTTAAAAGTTGAGTAGGCTTGTGTGGGGTGAGGGGATCCCTCAAAGGACCTGAAGCCAAGTCATTCCTAACATCATTGCGTTTTCCAGAGATATACGTCCAAAGTATGCTGTTAGGTGCTGTCAAGTTGCTTCTGACTTACAGTGACCCTACAAATGAGCAATCACTACAATGCCCTCTCCCCAACAGCCCTTCTCAGCTCTTCTAAACTCAAGCCTGTGGCTTCCATGAGGGAGTCAGTCCATCTCGTATTGGGTCTTCCTCTTTTCCTGCTGCTTTCCACCTTTTGCCAGCATGACTGGCTTTTCCAGAGAATCCTGCCTTCTCAAGATGTGCCCAAAGTAGGACTGCCACAATTTCAGCATTTTGGCCTCCAGAGAGAGTTCAGGCTTGATTTGCTCTCGGATCCACTTATTATTGTATTTCTGGCAGTCCAGAGCAAAGTTCTTCTCCAGCACCACATTTCAAATGAATCCATTTTTCTCTGTCACCTTTCTTTACTGTCCAGTTTTCACACCCATACATGGTCATCAGGGATACAACAGTGTTGATCCACGATTCCTAACGTTGGATAACCCAGATGTTCTTGGACTGCAATTCCCAGAAACCTTCACCTCCAGCTTGTACTGGCCAGGATTTCTGGCTGTTACAGTCCTAGAACACCTCGGTTACCCAAGATTGGGAACCACTGGTGTACATGATTTCGGTCTCTCATGACACAACCTTACAAAATGTGATTGCCTCTCTTCAGGGTGAAAGAGGAGAGCGCAAAAAATGGTCTGAAGCTCAACATCAAAAAAACTAAGATCATGGCCACTGGCCTCATCACCTCCTGGCAAATAGAAGGGGAAGATATGGAGGCAGTGACAGATTTTACCTTCGTGGGCTCCATGATCACTGCAGATGGTGACAGCAGCCATGAAATTAAAAGACGCCTGCTTCTTGGGAGGAAAGCGATGACAAACCTAGACAGCATCTGAAAAAGCAGAGACATCACCTTGCCGACAAAGGTCCGCATAGTCGAAGCTATGGTTTTTCCAGTCGTGATGTATGGAAGTGAGAGCTGGACCATAAAGAAGGCTGACCGCCGAAGAATTGATGCTTTTGAATTGTGGTGCTGGAGGAGACTCTTGAGACTGCAAGGAGAACAAACCTATCCATTTTGAAGGAAATCAACCCTGAGTGCTCACTGGAAGGACAGATCCTGAAGCTGAGGCTCCAGTACTTTGGCCATCTCATGAGAAGAGAAGACTCCCTGGAAAAGACCCTGGTGTTGGGAAAGTGTGAGGGCAAGAGGAGAAGGAGACGACAGAGGACGAGATGGCTGGACAGGGTCATGGAAGCGACCAACATGAATTTGACCAAACTCCGGGAGGCAGTGGAAGACAGGAGGGCCCGGCGTGCTCCGGTCCATGGGGTCACGAAGAATCGGACACGACTTAACGACTAAACAACAACAACTGTTCACTTATTTTAGTAACTAGCAGCGGTTCAGGCTTGTTCGGATGTAGTACTTGTTTTTCTAATATCTGTAAAGCCCCCATTCCATAAATCTAGTTTTCGAAGAGGTTGACGTAGTAGTCTATGCTAACGTATCAGGCAAAAAAACCAGAAGAAAAATAATAAATGAAGACGAAAACATGGTACCTCAAAGATGAACTGCTATATTTTAATGTGAGCTTTCGTGGAGAAGTCCAGTTCCTCAGACAGGAGGAAGTGGATGAAAGCTCACATTAAAATATAGCAGTTAATCTTTAAGGTGCCACTAATAAATCTTGTTTTTTTCCTCAGATATTTTCTTCACTGTTCAGTTTTCATATCTATAGACAATACTCAGGAAATACCAGACTATCTTGGCCTTGGGCTGTAGTGACTTACTCTTAGTGATCTTTCTTTTTCCTTCCTGGCTGACTTATATTATCTTACACGTTGTTTTATTTTATTTTTATTTGTTTACTGATTAAAAGCATTCCATTGTCACTTCTTTGCCCGCCAGGGCTCTCCACACATTGGGAAAGAAAACAGATTTATTTTTTATTTTATTTTTAAAAAAGAAAGTGGTTGCAAGGAATTTTAAAAAGCAATTTTGAGAATCAGGAAGTCTTGTGGAATTCCTTTGTTTTGGCCCAGAAGGGACGCTGTTATTCCTAAGGTGCTGCTCTGAGTATTTTAGGTGTGTGTGTGTTTCATCTCTTTTTGGCTGGCTGGTGAGCTCAGTGGTTTAGGTATCTGTCTGCAGAGCTAAAGGTTGGGAGTTCAAATCCTCACTTGCCTCCTGGGAGAAGAGTCAACCTGGGTAGCCTTGGGCCAGCTGCACAATGGTCCCAGGGCGCCCGCTGGAGGAAGGGAACGGTAAGCCACTTCTGTGTAATAAGTTCTTTTTTGGCTTTTAACTTCACCTCTTTTAATACCGTGTTTCCCCGAAAATAAGGCAGGGTCTTATATTAATTTTTGCTCCAAAAAACGCACTAGGGCTTATTTTCAGGGGATGTTTTCCTTTTTTAAAGTACAAAAATCTACATTTATTCAAACGCAGTCATGTCATCATCTTCTGGTTGCTGCACAAGGGTGGAGGGCAGGGTTTCACTTAACTGGGGCTTATTTTTGGGGTAGGGCTTATATGACAAGCATCCTGAAAAATCATACTAGGGCTTATTTTCAGGTTAGGTCTTATTTTCGGGGAAACAGGGTACTTCCTGTTTGAATCCTTTAGGAGAAATGTGGCGTATAAATACTTTAAATAAATAAGAAATAGTAATAACACCCTTTACCCAGAAAACCCTGGAAAGGCTCACCGTAAGTCCGAATGGACTTGATGGCACATGATTTTTATTATTATTTATTTATTTATTTTGTGAACCCCACAGGTACTGGGGTGGTGTGGAAATGTAGAAAGCATGCAAGCAATCATCAGAGGGAGAGGCAGAGAAATAAATAAAGCCAGACAGCCTTATATTGAGCCATATCTCTGGTCCATTTTGCCCCAGACGGGCTCTGCTGAGCTTTCCCCCGGTTCTTCTGCATGAAGAAGCAAGCCACTGAATCTAGACCATGCGTATACCCCACCACCTCTGGCCCGCCACTAAAGCAGGACTCCCCCTTTTAACTCTGGATGAAGGGAGGGGTGACATCTTGACCTTCCTTCACAAATGCAGTGGTTCAAAGCGAAACTCACCTTGCAGATGCCAGAAATGATCTGTGCACCGCGGGGGGTGGGGTGGGCTATTGGTAACTGAGAGTTAATAAAAGTTATTCTAAAATGAGTTTTCCTGTACTTTGGCTGTGTCGGCTTTCATTTTACATCTACATGTAACCGCTGGGAGAGGTCATCAGGAGGTTTGGACTGAGGAGTCAGCAATATACTGATGATACTCAGCTCTATCTCTCATTTTCCACCAATCCAGGTGAGGTGGTTTCTGTGCTGAACTCATGTCTGGACCTGCTCATGGACTGGATGAGGGTTAATAAATTGAAACTCGATCCAGACAAGACGGAAGTGCTGTTAGGGGGTGCTTCGTCGGAGAGGCTGGAGGGCCATTTCCCTGCCCTGAATTGGGTTGTTGTTGTTTAGTCGTTAAGTCGTGTCCGACTCTTCGTGACCCCATGGACCAGAGCACGCCAGGCCCTCCTGTCTTCCACTGCCTCCCGGAGTTGGGTCAAATTCATGTTGGTTGCTTCGATGACACTGTCCATCCATCTCGTCCTCTGTCGTCCCCTTCTCCTCTTGCCTTCACTCTTTCCCAACATCAGGGTCTTTTCCAGGGAGTCTTCTCTTCTCATGAGATGGCCAAAGTATTGGAGCCTCAGCTTCAGGATCTGTCCTTCCAGTGAGCACTCAGGGTTGATTTCCTTCAAAATGGATAGGTTTGTTCTCTTTGCAGTCCAGGGGACTCTCAAGAGTCTCCTCCAGCACCACAATTCAAAAGCATCAATTCTTCAGTGGTCAGTCTTCTTTATGGTCCAGCTCCATATGAATGGGATTGCACTCCCCCTAAGGGACAGGGTCCGCAGCCTGGGGGTGCTCCTGGACCCCAGTCTAACTCTGGAAGCCCAGGTGGACTCGGTGGCCAGGGGCGCCTTCCTTCAGCTGCGGAAATTATACCAGCTACGGCCCTACCTGGACGAGCGGAGTCTCATGACAGTTACACACGCACTGGTAACATCTCGTATAGATTACTGCAATGCGCTCTACGTGGGGCTGCCTTTGAAGACGGTCCGGCGACTGCAACTGGTCCAGAATCGAGCTGCGCGGCTGGTGAGTGGTGGGGCCGCTAGGGGACACATCAAGCCGATTCTGTTTAAATTACATTGGCTACCAGTTGCTGCCCGGGCCCAATTCAAAGTGCTTGTTTTGACATGTAAAGCCTTAAACGGCTTGGGCCCTGGATACCTGAAGGACCGCCTCCTTCCATATGAACCTACCTGGCCGTTAAGATCTAGCCAGGGGGCCCTTTTGAAAGAGCCGTCCCTCAAGGAGGTGAGAGGGATGGCTTGTAGACAAAGGGCCTTTTCGGCAGCTGCCCCCAGGCTATGGAACGCCCTCCCGACTGAGATTCGTCTGGCGCCAACGCTGAGGACATTTCGGCGCCAGATCAAAACCTTCCTGTTCCAGAAGGCTTTTAATTGAAATAATATCAACTGTGGGTCCTGATGGCAATTTTTAGAGTATATATTTTAATTGTATTTTAATTGTTTTATCTTTTTTACTGTATTTTAATTGTTGTAAGCCGCCCAGAGACCTTTGGGTAGTGTGGGCGGCATATAAGTTAAATAAATAAATAAATAAATTTTACAAGCCCTCAGCTGCTCTGTGGTTTATTGAACGTGTCAAAGGGCTGGGTTTGAAAGATTGCCGCCTTTCCGTCTGCCTGCACGGTAAGGTGCAGCCTTTCTGTTGTGGGGCTGGGGGTGTGTGCATGGATGAGCATGCATGCATACATGTGTGTGCATTTCTTCCTTACAGCTAGTCTAAGATCCAACCAGGGAAAATGGTTTTGGAGTTCATTTGGTCTCTGTGTGAATGTGTTGGCAGAGTGCAGTGGACTAGTGCTGGCCTTGTGCCTATAGACAAGAGTCACCACTCCCGAGACTGCTAATAAGTCAAATAGGCCGCTTCCTGCATTAACTAAGAAATCCATTTAGGGAAAGAGAGGGAGGAAGAAAAGGTTTTAAATTCAGTTACAGAAGTCCCAAGATAACATAGAGGAGGTAGAGAAACAGGAAGCTATCTCAAATGAAGAAGGAAGGAAGGAAGCCAGTCAGTACCAATCCGTCTGTAGATTTAGAAAAGACAAAAGGGAAATGAATACCCAAGCTATTCATCTGCCTTTTATTTTCCACACTTGTGTTCGTAGGCATGAACAAGATGCTTGATGATGGCGGGGGGAAGGATGTACGCTCCATGGATTGTCGTCTCTCACAATCTGTAGCTGGGTGTCAACACACAGCATTTTGCACTCAAGATCTTTCCCAAATGGGCCATCAGAAGTTTCCATTTTTTATCCTGCCCATCCTCCAGGGCATTCAAGGCCATACATGTGGATCTCCATCTCTTCCCTTCAGTTCACAACGACCCTGTGAAGTAGTTTTGGTCAGGAGATGGGACTATCTCAATTTCCTCCTGTTAGCTTCATGGCTGAATGGAGATTTGAATCCGGGGCTCCCATGTCTTCCTGTGTATTCTGATACCAGGAGTTGCCTGTTAGGTTTCAATTATAAGAGCAGTGGGAGTTGATTACTCCCAGTTTATGAGAGCAGTGAATCCACTTCAGTTTTTTTTGCAAAGTTTTAAAATTTTTGGCAAATTTCTTCAGCTGAGCAGCACAAGTGCAGGGATTCACAGAGCAGAATAACTTCAAGTTCTCCAGAGTAGTCTACCCCTTTTCTCATTAACTAGTACAGTCTCAATAACTCATTCTGAGACATGCGTACGAGAAAAAATAAAAAAACATTTCCTTTACTTACAGTTGTGAACAAATCAACAGCAAACTAAGAACAACTGACTTCAACAAACTAAAGCGAGGCAGGGCACACACTCAGCAGAGAGGCGAGGCTCTTTTTGAAATCATACGTGCGTGGGAGGGAACCATTGGTTTCCTGCTGGATAGATTGACAGTCAGGAAAAGTGCCTCCCTGCCAAATCTACTAAAGGTAGCACCTGAGCTGGCAAACACTCCCAACACTATCTAAAGTGCAGAAGGCTATTCCCAAAAGAGGTGGCCTTGGAGGGACCCTTTCAATTTCAGGCCAAAACCCAATACCTCTGTAACATTGAATCTCCTAATCTTCCAAAGAGTTTCTTCGTTCCTTATCTGGGGGGGGGGGGGGGAGGTGAGATCTGGGGTGAATCTTTGCCATTCAACACAGAGCAGGGGAAATAATGGTGGCTTCTTTCTGCAACAGGGTTCTTGCTGCTCTTGAAAATGTTCCCTGGGGAACTGCATTTCCCAGAATCCCTCAAGCACCACCGCCCGGGTCTGGGTATTATCCCTGCCATGCTGACGGGCAGAGAGATTTCCCAGTTCTGGGAAGAGATAGAGAAGCAAAGCCAGGGAACAATCACTCAGGGGTCAGTACATTATAAAAGGAACTTGTTCCATTATTTATGATTTCTCAGCAGCCAGGTTGCCATTATTATTAATAGTTCCTCTGAGAGTTTGAGTGTGACGAGATGATTTTCACATGATTGGAATTCTGTTTTTCTTTGTGTATGGTTTCTGTAACTTACTGGACTGACAAAGTGCACAGCCTGGTTGTGCCGTGGAGCACATGACCATCAGTGCAGCCAAGATGCACTCTGCCAACTATTAGCCACAATTAAGTTATACAAGCCTGATAAGATTCTAGCCTTTGTGTTATTAGCATGAGGACAGAAAGATAAAGGGAAATACTTTCCAGTTCCCTCTAGTGGCCAATTTTGATACTGCACATTTTTTTAAAAAAATAGACAAAACACAAGAAAAATTGTTTTGTTACCGAGGATTGACAACAGAATAGTGTGGAACCTCAAAAATGTAACTCAACATGTGTCCAAAACCTTCCTTGAATCTTGTAAAAATAAAGATTGAAAGTAATTAGATGCTATTTGTTGCACCTATGCTGCAAGGTCAGAAGACCAGCCGTCATAAGATCGAATCCACGCAACGGAGGGAGCTCCCGACGCTTGTCCCAGCTCCTGCCAACCTAGCCGTTCGAAAGCATGTAAATGCGAGTAGATAAATAGGTACCACCATGGTGGGAAGGTAACGGCGTTCCGTGTCTAGTCGCGCTGGCCACGTGACCACGGAAACTGTCTACGGACAAACGCTGGCTCTACGGCTTGGAGACGGGGATGAGCACCGCCCCCTTGAGTCGGACACGACTGGACTAAATGTCAAGGGGAACCTTTACCTTTACCTAAGCAACTTACTGTATTTGCCTAGATAAGTTTGTAACTACTTCTCATGTGATTTGTTATTCGAATCATTATTGAACTGGATGTTACCAGTAACTAGTTACTTTTTGAATCATGTGACAAGTTGCAAGTTTTTTGTGGGTGGAGTATAATAAGGGATGTTCCGTGTAACTAGCTACTTCCATGTTCTGATCGAGCTGCTGAACCCGTGTGCAGCTGCCCCGTGTGGTGAAGCATGGAACTGCAAGCAGCAGACTTCTCAGGAAAAGCATCACCCGCCAACGACACCTACATCCAGGTTGGCCGTTGGCTCAGGCTCAGCAGGAAGGAATAGAAACCGCTTCCTGTTTTGGCTGCCTTTTGGTTGAGCATCCTGGTCTTTCTGAGCGTGGGTTCCTATGATCTTTGATGATGCTTTGATCTGTTCCTTCGGATTGGACCTCTGGTCCTGAGCATCTCTTTGATCTCGACTGGAGCTGTGAGCAAATGTGGGTTTGGACCGCAACTCCCAGAATTCCCCGCACGATACAGCCGGTGGCCATGCTGCCTGGGGAATTCTGGGAGTTGTGATCCTGACAACACAAATAGGCATGCCACTCATCTTGACTACAGTTTTATCCCATGGCATGCTCAGAGACTGGAGTGCTGCTTGTGTGTGTGTGTGTGTGTGTGTGTGTGTGTGTGTGTGTGTGTGTGTGTGTGTGTGTGTGTGTGTGTGTGTGTGTGAACTACGACTCCCCATGGCATGCTCAGAGACTGGAGTGCTGCTTTTGTGTGTGTGTGTGTGTGTGTGTGTGTGTGTGTGTGTGTGTGTGTGTGTGTGTGAACTACGACTCCCCATGGCATGCTCAGAGACTGGAGTGCTCTGTGTGTGTGTGTGTGTGTGTGTGTGTGTGTGTGTGTGTGAGAACGACTCCCCATGGCATGCCCAGAGACTGGAGTGCTGTGTGTGTGTGTGTGTGTGTGTGTGTGTGTGTGTGTGTGTGTGTGAGTGAACTACGACTCCCCATGGCATGCTCAGAGACTGGAGTGCTGCTTGTGTGTGTGTGTGTGTGTGTGTGTGTGTGTGTGAACTACGACTCCCCATGGCATGCTCAGAGACTGGAGTGCTGCTTGTGTGTGTGTGTGTGTGTGTGTGTGTGTGTGTGTGTGTGTGTGTGTGAACTACGACTCCCCATGGCATGCTCAGAGACTGGAGTGCTGTGTTTGTGTGTGTGTGTGTGTGTGTGTGTGTGTGTGTGTGTGTGTGTGTGTGTGTGAGAACTACGACTCCCCATGGCATGCTCAGAGACTGGAGTGCTGCTTGTGTGTGTGTGTGTGTGTGTGTGTGAGAACGACTCCCCATGGCATGCCCAGAGACTGGAGTGCTGTGTGTGTGTGTGTGTGTGTGTGTGTGTGTGAGTGAACTACGACTCCCCATGGCATGCTCAGAGACTGGAGTGCTGCTTGTGTGTGTGTGTGTGTGTGTGTGTGTGTGTGTGAGTGAACTACGACTCCCCATGGCATGCTCAGAGACTGGAGTGCTGCTTGTGTGTGTGTGTGTGTGTGTGTGTGTGTGTGTGTGAACTACGACTCCCCATGGCATGCTCAGAGACTGGAGTGCTGCTTGTGTGTGTGTGTGTGTGTGTGTGTGTGTGTGAGTGAACTACGACTCCCCATGGCATGCTCAGAGACTGGAGTGCTGCTTGTGTGTGTGTGTGTGTGTGTGTGTGTGTGTGTGTGAACTACGACTCCCCATGGCATGCTCAGAGACTGGAGTGCTCTGTGTGTGTGTGTGTGTGTGTGTGTGAACTACGACTCCCCAAATCCACCAGCCAGCCTGTCTGGATGGTGGATCATGGGAATGGGAATCCTCTCCCAAATGCAGCGTTTCCCATCAGCTAGCATACCTGGATCAGAGGAGATGAACGGAGCCGTCTATAGCTACGGTGGAGCAGTGGTGTGGGCAGCTTTGATGGTAACCGAGAAAGGCACCAGAAGCCTCGGTCAGGATGTGAGGAGAGGCGTTGTGAGTGCTGAGAGACAAGAGAAATTAATTATTTTGGCAGCGCTGCTCCTTTTAGAGGTGATGGGGGTGGAGGCGTGACAAGATGGGCAGCTTGTACAGACCGTGTTGTCATAACTGTAGCGCACCACCACTCTTGACAGTCCTCTTTCTTTCTTTCTTTCTTTCTTTCTCTCCCTCCACCCCTTTCTCGGCGTGAAAGGCCCGAGTTCTTATTTTACCCCTTTCTTAGAGAGGACAAGGGGACTTTGCTGAAAACATAAAGCAAAGCAAAACAGACACTCCCTGAAAGTTTGAGAAAAATGACCGTGGCTTCATTTACATTTTCTGGAAACAAACGGACATGCTGAGCGAATTTAGAATTTATTGATTCGGGTGGCTCGTTTGTATCCTGCTCTTTTCCCACTGCCGGGCCTTCAAGGCAGAAATTCCTCGTATAAGCGTCTTCTAAGATTTGAGGGTCGAGGGGGATAAATATCTATTTATTGACATCCAGCCCTTCTCCCAAAACGGGGACTCAAAATGCTTCGCAACCAGATGAAAATGTGGATGGTTCACATTTATATCCTGCTTTTCCTCCAACAAGCTCTTCTCCCACTTTCTCCTTATTAACAATAACCGTGAGGTAAAATAAGCTGAGAGAGTGAACCTCGTGCAGGGTCACCCAGTGAGTGACACAACCAAGAGGGAATTTGAACCCAGATCTCTCCACTGTTGTTTTTACATGGATGGTTGTGCCTTTCTGCTCTGAATGTACGTATTTTAGTTGTTGCTTTTGAGCAACCTTTCTTAAAGTGGCATCTGTTTGATCCCTTTTAGTATTTATGTACTTGCATGGTATGGGCAATTTTAATATTTAAAATGTGTAATTTTTAAAACAAATTGTAATATTTAAAAACAAGAGTGAAGAGGAAGCAGTTTAAAATGAAATTCAATAGAACGATACATCCCGGTCTATTGAAAGAGTTTTCCTCCATAGTTGGGCAACTGTTGAACTCCTGCCCAGTTTATTTATTATTTCATTTTTAAAAGTTCTGCCGAATATTCTAACAGTGTCTGAAGCCATGTGCAGGATTCTGGGAGTTATTCTCCAGAAAAAGTAACTTTTCCAAGTTCCCCTTAGAGGGCACCTGTGTTTCAACAAAGGTTTGCCAGACCAGTTTAGACCTTGGAGGACATTATACTGGTTTTCCTCCCCTTTCCTCCCGGATCTGTGGTCAAAATGGAAATGTGGGGAATTGCACGATGCACATTGGGTGTGTAAAGCATCTACTTTGACACTGCGCTGACGTCCCTCTCTGTGACATGTGGTGATATGGCCATTTGGGCATATAAAACCAGACCAGCATTGCCGGCTCTGACTGGCAGCCGCTGCTAACTGAGGTTTAAGCCAATATATACCGTGTTTCCCCCCAAAATAAGACAGGGTCTTATATTAATTTTTGCTCCAAAAATGCATTAGGGCTTATTTTCAGGGGATGCTTTATTTTTTTCATGTACAACAATCTACATTTATTCAAATACAGTCATGTCATCTTCTGGTTGCTGCCCAATGGTGGAGGGTGGGCTTTTACTTAACTAGGGCTTATTTTTTTGGGTAGGGTTTATATTACAAGCACCCTGAAAAATCATCCTAGGGCTTATTTTCAGGTTAGGTCTTATTTTCAGGGAAACAGGGTATATACGTATATAGAGGCAGTGACAGATATGGAGGCAGTAACAGATTTTACTTTCTTGGGCTCCATGATAACTGCAGATGGTGACAGCAGCCACGAAATTAAAAGACACCTGCTTCTTGAGAGGAAAGCGATGACAAACATAGAGAGCATCTTAAAAAGCAGAGACATCATCTTGCCGACAAAGGTCTGCATAGTCCAAGCTATGGTTTTTCCAGTAGCGATGTATGGAAGTGAGAGCTGGACCATAAAGAAGGCTGACCACCGAAGAATTGATGCTTTTGAATTGTGGTGCTGGAGGAGACTCTTGAGAGTCCCCTGGACTGCAAGGAGAACAAACCTATCCATTTTAAAGGAAATCAACCCTGAGTGCTCACTGGAAGGACAGATCCTGAAGCGGAGGCTCCAATACCTTGGCCATCTCATGAGAAGAGAAGACTCCCTGGAAAAGACCCTGATGTTGGGAAAGTGTGAAGGCAAGAGGAGAAGGGGACAACAGAGGACGAGATGGTTGGACAGTGTCATCGAAGCGACCAACATGAATTTGACCCAACTCCGGGAGGCAGTGGAAGACAGGAGGGCCTGGTGCGCTCTGGTCCATGGGGTCACGAAGAGTCGGACATGACGTAATTACTAAACAACAAACAACAACATATGTACGTATTTTCTGGTCCAGTCTGGAGATGCTTGTATACCTGGAGGTCTCCCATCTGACTCCTAATCTGTCCTTCTGACCATTGCTTAGTTTCCAAAGTGAAATGAGAGGGTGACATCACGGATCCATAAGACTCCATATGATCGCTCAAAACTGCCCATCGTGGTTTCATTAAGACATCCTGAGATTAGTGCAGTCTTCACCGACCCAGCTGAACTGTGCTTGATTGATGAGTGGTTTTTAAAATTCTATATTAATTTATTGCTCTTTCTTTTGGGCGTCCTTCTCTTTTTGCGCTTACCCGCAAAATAAAATTGTTTCCATGATCCTGTAGGAAATTACCTGCTTTGCAATCTTTCCGTAATGAAATGTAGAAATCCGCTTCTGAGCGACTACATGGATAAAGCTCTTGCAAATGGGGTCGTTTGTGCATTAACCTATATTTATAGGCTGCTTGCTTTTTCTCTTGGCTATAAATTGCCCAGCCTTTCCAACGAGGATGATTCCTGAGGTTGCTGGATGTAATTGTGTGTGTGTGTGTGTGTGTGTGTGTGTGTCTATATATACATATACACATCCATACATACATGCATCCATACAAACATATACATATACATGGTTTTGCTCATGTTCCTAAATTGTGTCACTGGGAATACAAGTCAACTGTTTAAATCACTGGCAATTTGCTGCCATGATTTATGTCATTACACTTGCCCAAGCAAAAACCCCGAATAGGATTCTGGCCACTGAGAATCATTTGAAGAGATGATGCAAATTAAGATATATATTTTTTGCACAGTTAGCAGACTTGCCATCATCCATTCTGCTTTCAGGGTGTAATTTTAACACATAGAATCGTAGAATGATGGAGTGGGAAGGGGCCTATCAGGCCTCTTGAGTCTAACCCACTGGATCATGCAAAATATGAAAGGAATCATTACAACAAATAATAAGCAAAATGGGTGGTCCTTGATTTCTCTTTTCTTTTGGGGGGGGGGCACCCCATGTGGATGGGGCATGCAGGAAGTATACAGACGGAGCTTCCCGCAACATTTCTCAGCTGAATTGAAGATGGATGGATGCCTCATTGGGAAATGAATTCCGGGGACAAAAGTGGTGACTTTGTAAAATCGAGACTGATTTGAAAAGATGTGATTTCCCCCCCCCCTCCCCGCCCTCCGATTCTGGTTTAGCTTGTTGGTGGCTGTGCCGTGTTTAGGCTAGAGGCTGAGAGATTCCATCTTCAGCTTTTATTATTTAATGTCCTTTTTTCTAAATATAGATGGGAAAGCACAATCTACTGAGAACTGGTCCTGGGTGACTTCTCTGCATTTTTCTTCATGGGTGGGCAAATCAAGCTATGAAGCTAAGCCCTCTTAACCAATAAATGCTCCATGATAAGGACCTTGGGGTCAAATTCCTCTTTCCCCCCATTGCTTCCTAGAATCTTCCAGATTATTTCCCATGATGATCAGAGGGCTGGACTCCCAGAATCCCAGCACTGTGGGAATACCATGTTTTCAGGCTGTGGAATCAAACACCTTTTCTAAAGGAATGCTGCCTTGCAGATGTGTTGGGGAACAGATCCCATTATCCCCTGTGTCTGCCAGCTGGGGAGGATGGGGCTTGTGATCTCAGCCGCTTGGCACTTGTCGAGAGTTTGACACATTTCAAGTTTGCGATTTCAGGAAGCCTCACAAGGGTCCTTCGTGGTGGCTTAACGTTAGGCTAGCGTAACGGGACAGAAACTTAGCAAAAAGAATAACCATGAATGCTTGAAGGGCCATCACATAAGCAACATTGGCTCCTTTCTATTTCACCAACGATTAAAGACCTCTTCAGGCAGGCTTCTAATAACTAGGATTGATGCTGGGCTTTTATTCTTCTAAGTGTGTTTTTAAAGTTTTAAAATGCTTTTTAATTATTGTTGCACAATTAATTGATTGGTTTTTAATGATGATTGTAAGTGCAATTGTTTTTTTTTTAATCTTGCGATTTGTCGTGGCTTTCGCGTGACTTGTACTAACATTGTAAGCTTCTTTAGATCCCCTCGCTGAGACAAAGGTGACCTAGAAATGAAATAAATGGTGAAACAAACTAGTTTTCCATAGTTCTACGTAGAGGTCTGAATCGGTAGTGATGGTTCCAGAGGATAAAAGAAGAACTTTGAATCATAGAGTCATAGAATAATTGAGTTGGAAGGAACCTATAAGGCCATCGAGTCCAACCCTCTGTTCAGTGCAGGAATCCAAATCAAAGCAAATGTCACAAATGGCTCTCCAATTTTCTCTTGGCCTCCAGTGTTGGAGCGCTCACCACCTTCTGCTGAGGTCACTGGTGGACCCATTGTTGTACTGCTCTAACAGTTATGAAGTTTTTCCTGATATTCAACTGAAATCTGGCTTCCTGTAGCCATTGTTGCGTGTCCTGCACTCTGGTTTGATGGAGAAGAGATCCTGCCCTTCCTCTGAATGACTTTGTTGTTGTTGTTTAGTCGTTAAGTCGTGTCCGACTCTTCGTGACCCCATGGACCAGAGCACGCCAGGCCCTCCTGTCTTCCACTGCCTCCCGGAGTTGGGTCAAATTCATGTTGGTCGCTTCGATGACACGGTCCAACCATCTCGTCCTCTGTCGTCCCCTTCTCCTCTTGCCTTCACACTTTCCCAACATCAGGGTCTTTTCCAGGGAGCCTTGTCTTCTCATGAGATGGCCAAAGTCTTGGAGCCTCAGCTTCAGGATCTGTCCTTCCAGTGAGCACTCAGGATTGATTTCCTTCAGAACGGATAGGTTTGTTCTCTTTGCAGTCCAGGGGACTCTCAAGAGTCTTCTCCAGCACCACAATTCAAAAGCATCAATTCTTCGGCGGTCAGCCTTCTTTATGGTCCAGCTCTCACTTCCGTACATCACTACTGGAAAAACCATAGCTTTGACTATGCGGACCTTTGTCGGCAAGGTGATGTCTCTGCTTTTTAAGATGCTGTCTAGGTTTGTCATCGCTTTCCTCCCAAGAAGCAGGTGTCTTTTTAATTTCGTGGCTGCTGTTACCATCTGCCGTGATCATGGAGCCCAAGAAAGTAAAATCTGTCACTGCCTCCGTATCTTCCCCTTCTATTTGCCAGGAGGTGATCGGACCAGTGGCCATGATCTTAGTTTTTTTGATGTTGAGCTTCAGACCATTTTCGGCGCTCTGCTCTTTCACTCTCATTAAGAGGTTCTTTAATTCCTCCTCACTTTCTGCCATCAGAGTGGTATCATCTGCATATCTGAGGTTGTTGATATTTCTTCCGGCAATCTTGATTCCGGCTTGGGATTCCTCCAGTCCGGCCTTTCGCATGATGTATTCTGCATATAAGTTAAATAAGCAGGGAGACAATATACAGCCTTGTCGTACTCCTTTCCCAAGTTTGAACCAATCAGTTGTTCCATATCCAGTTCTAACTGTTGCTTCCTGTCCCACATATAGATTTCTCAGGATTTCTCAGGCACTCCCATAGTTTGTTTTGGTCCACACAGTCAAAGGCTTTTGCGTAGTCAATGAAGCAGAAGTAGATGTTTTTCTGGAACTCTCTGGCTTTCTCCATAATCCAGCGCATGTTAGCAATTTGGTCTCTAGTTCCTCTGCCCCTTCGAAATCCAGCTTGTGCTTCTGGGAGTTCTCGGTCCACATACTGCTGAAGCCTACCTTGTAGGATTTTGAGCATAACCTTGCTAGCGTGTGAAATGAGTGCAATTGTACGGTAGTTGGAGCATTCTTTAGCACTTCCCTTCTTTGGGATTGGGATATAGACTGATCTTTTACAATCCTCTGGCCACTGCTGAGTTTTCCAAACTCGCTGGCATATTGAGTGTAGCACCTTAGCAGCATCATCTTTTAAGATTTTAAATAGTTCCACTGGAATGTCATCTCCTCCACTGGCCTTGTTGTTAGCTATGCTTTCTAAGGCCCACTTGACTTCGCTCTCCAGGATGTCTGGCTCAAGGTCAGCAACCACACTATCTGGGTTGTCCGGGACATCCAGATCTTTATGATATAATTCCTCTGTGTATTCTTGCCACCTCTTCTTGATGTCTTCTGCTTCTGTTAAGTCCCTACCATTTTTGTCCTTTATCATGTCCATCTCTGCACAAAATGTTCCTTTAATATCTCCAATTTTCTTGAACAGATCTCTGGTTTTTCCCTTTCTATTATTTTCCTCTATATCTTTGCACTGTTCATTTAAGAAGGCCCTCTTGTCTCTCCTTGCTATTCATTGGAAGTCAGCATTCCATTTTCTGTAACTTTCCCTATCTCCCTTGCATTTGGTTTCCCTTCTCTTCTCTGCTATTTGTAAGGCCTCGTTGGACAGCCGTTTTGCTTTCTTGCATTTCCTTTTCTTTGGGATGGTTTTTGTTGCTGCCTCCTGTACAATGTTACGAGCCTCCATCCATAGTTCTTCAGGCACTCTGTCCACCAAATCTAGTTCCTTAAATCTGTTCTTCACTTCCACTGTGTATTCATAAGGGATTTGGTTTAGATTATACCTGACTAGCCCAGTGGTTTTTCCTACTTTCTTCAGTTTAAGCTTGAGTTTTGCTGTAAGAAGCTGATGATCAGAGCCACAATCAGCTCCAGGTCTTGTTTTTGCTGACTGTATAGAGCTTCTCCATCTTTGGCTGCAGAGAACATAATCAATCTGATTTCGGTATTGCCCGTCTGGTGATGTCCACGTGTAGAGTCGCCTCTTGTGTTGTTGGAAAAGAGTGTTTGTGATGACCAACTTGTTCTCTTGACAAAACTCGATTAGCCTTTGCCCTGCTTCGTTTTGAACTCCAAGGCCAAACTTACCTGTTGTTCCTTTTATCTCTTGACTCTTGAATGACTACCTTTCAAGTATTTCAGAAGTACTATCCTATCTCCACTCAATCTTTTTTTATCAAGGCTAAACATGCCCAGTTCTTTTAGTCTTTTTTCATTGGGCTTGGTTTCCAGTCCCCTGATCACCCTTTTTGCCCTCCTCTGAACTTACTCCAGTTTGTTGGCATCTAGAGTACTGGACACAGAGTACTGGACACAGTACTCTAGATGAGGCCTAACTGGTACTGAATAGAGAGGAACTTTTGAATGGTATGAACTCAGTAGAGCAAAAAGTTACCTTTTTGTTCTCCATTACCATTTCTGAGTAGAGATTAGATCTTACCTGCTACAAGCAGTTATACCTGTTGGAAGTGTTATAGTTGAGGCCCCGTTTCAAACACTGTGATTCTATGGCAACAACATCATATATGTTTAATAATAGTTAAAGTAATTATACTTTATAAATTATACTTTATAATTATACTTTATAAAGTAATAATAGTTAAAGTTCAGCCTGGAGGCAGGCGGTGCATCATGGCCTCTCCCAATTTGAAGAGATACTTGTTCATCAGGCCGAGGCCAAGAGGCAGACCCGAAACCAACAAAACCAGGGAGCTGGACAAGGGACAGATTGTATTTGTCTTCAGTGTGGAAGGGATGGTCACTCTCGAATTGGCCTCCTCAGCCACACTAGACGCTGTTCCAAGACCTCTATTCTGAGCACGTTACCATAGTCTCTTGAGACTGAAGGATGCCTAATCTAAAGTAATTATTATGTGCCATCATGTTGATTCCAACTTATAGTGACCCTCCTAGAGTTTTCTCAGTATGAAGTTCTCAAGAGTGGTTTCCCTGTCTCTCCTTCTGGGTGTCACTGGGGAACTGCCACACAGCTTGCTGAAGGTGGCAGGGCATAAAACCCCACCAGCCCCACACACACACACACACACACACACACACACACACACACACACACACACACACACACACACACACACACACACACACACACACACACACACACACACACACACACACACACACACACACACACACACACACACACACACACACACACACACACACACACAGAGGGTGATTTCTCTACCAAATTTTAATTCAGACTTAAATTCAGTGAGAAGCTTTGTTGGGAGATCTCTTGGTAGAATGTGCCTATTGAACATCCATGGGGAGAAGTTCAGAAGAGGTGATGTTCTGGAATATTCTTCCAGCCATTTCCTCTGGCCCCTCATATCCCCCTTGGAGGAGCAGGTGGATACGGACTCCAGGCCTCTGGCTCCACAGCCAGGTGCAACAATCCACTGAGCCAGACCAGTTCTTATCAGTTCTAATAGTTAACTTTTAATCAGGATTAGTCAGTGATGGTGGTGGTGATGCTGAAAGAAGGAATGAAGCAAAGACTCTTGGAGGCGTTTTGGCAAAGGGCACGGAGGAGAAAGGGAAGCTTCTTCTCCCACCCGAGCAGAGGGTATGGCAGAAACTCTTTGCCAGCCTGCAAGGAACCCACGGGGCTTTCTCTCCTGCAAACAGAGACGACATGACTTTGCAGGGAGCTGATTTTCTAGTGACAAGCTGGGTGTCTTCACCAGTGGGGCAAAAGGGCAGAATAATTCAAGGAGGGCTTGAGGGGAGAGATACAGAATGCCCCTTGGCTCACCTGTGACACCGTGAGACGTTGGAGGTTGGTCTCCAGATTAAAGGCACATTTGCTTGATCCATCTTTGCACAAATCTTACAGTTGTTCAGCCTCATTCAAACTGCAATAGATAGTCACTTGTTTCTTGGACGTTTTCAGACGAGCATCAATTTTGTAAAGCTGTTTACGGCTTCTTATCCATCAGCCAGCTCTTCTGGGCTTCCTGGGTGTGCTTTGCTTCACAGAGGGGAGAAAACGGTGGTTTTGCACAAAATGCTGAAAACGTTGGCAAGGCGTTTTGCACAAAATGTGGAAACCTTAGGGGGGGAAAGCGCTGTTGCGCTATAGAGCTGGAGGCGAGACATCTTTGGGACACTTATGGATTCTTGACATGCAGTCTCAGTGACGGTAAGAAAACTGGCGAGATTTCTTCACTTCTTTAGTGAAGGAGGGTTTTGATATTCGCTGCTCTCTGTTTAGGACTGGAAGACAAATATATTTTTTGAGGAGGAAGAAAATAAATTGTAGATGCCAGCATGACTTCAGTGACAAAGGAGTCTCCATTAGGAGAATTGCCATAATATCGCAACCCAGTTAAATGAATTTGAGTCAATTAATCATAGGAATTTTAGTCAGTTGATGAAGTGCATTAACGATATAAAATACCTTGAACTGATCTATGTAACTTTGATCTAAGATTGGAAAACTTATTTATTTATTTATTTTTGGTAGATAACTTCCAAACATGATGGGTGTGGGATTATGATACTTGTAGCCTTAAAAAAATGACAGTTCCAAGGTTTATTTCTGCTTTGGAAGACATTTTTGTATCACCTTCAAGGCCTGCCCCTTGTAAAGCACATTGCAGTAATCTATGGACCATTGGGTGCACGCACAACTGGATTGGAAATGAATTGTGCATTTTTAAAAAAAAAATCACTGGAGGGGATTTTAGTGGTGGAGATAATAATAGAACACAGTCAATGGAATCTTGTAAAGGTTTGTTCAGGAGATTGGTCCCCCACCAGGAACACCAGAACTATAAAGTTGGGGAGAAGCATAGCTGAAGAGCGAATCTTGGATGCTATCCAGGCTTTGAAAAGCAGCGGGAGAGTGAGTTTTGATGAATTCCTGGTGAGGTTTAACAAAAGAAGGAACTGAGTGATAGATTAATACTTTCTCCCAGGGAAGTGTGTGAATGAGTTGACGGCAAAGCAGTTTTGGCCCTGAGCTTCAAAAATAGGATAATTAATTGTAATCCTGATGAGAAGGGGGAAAGTCCCTTCCTCGGAAAATATGTCCTAATCCTGCAGCGCTTGGAGGTCAACCTCATAGCATCGCAAACCTTCTGCTAGAACTGCCGTTTGCTCCCACAGGTACGGATCTGGTTCTCCATGGGCAGCAGGTGGGGGAATCCCTTATTGTCTTGGGTACGGCTGAAGTGTCACCCTGTGGAATGGCTCCCCAGAACTCTTAAGGAACCTCACAACCCCATTTAAAAGATTAGTTTAAAAGCTTCTAAGCCCTTTTCTGTAACTCAGTCGGCCGTTGATCAGCAACACGTTGGTTTGAATCAAGATGTTGGCATCCTTTCAAATGCATTCTAGAGGGTGAGTCCCCCTGATCTGTCTTTCGTTCTTAGGCAGATCCTCCTGAAATGGCAGGCAGTTATAGAGGTGCCGATAAATATGCAGATCCACAGTGGCCTTCTAGCTCATGTAGTTACACGGCTAGCGTGACTCCGAAGCCACCCAAACCCCTTTTGGAGCAGCTCCGTAGAAGGAGAGGAGAGTCACGGATGGTGGCAGTCAAGTCCTTGAGTTTACAGCCTCTGTGGCCTCTTTGATTTATATTGTCCTCTGCTCCCATTGTGTGTCTAAAGATGATTTATGGCCCAGCAGCCTCCAAAGAACAAACGAATTGCGGCAGCAAAGTTGCAGGGGATGTGTCGTCTAGATCTTAATGCTCGGGGGATAGCAAGCGTTATGCTCTGGTTGCTTTCTTTCATGGTGTAGATGCCTTAGGATGTTCTGTAGGCTTGCTCAGAACTTGGGAAAGCAACTTCTTTGGACTACAGCTGTCAGAATCTCCCATGATCATGATGAGCTATCTTGAAGTGGCTCTCCAGGGTCTCGGCCAGCATTCATTCCCCCCCCCCCATTATATCTGGGTCGTTTCACCTGGTCATCCCAACAGAAAGGATGGATCATAGGTGACCCTCCAGATGTGGTTGGGTTGAAGTTTCCTCATAGCAAGTGTCAGAAGGTGATGGGAGTTACTATCCACCAACACTGAGAAGACCACAGTGGCCCACCGCTGTCCTGTCTGGAGGTGCCAAAGGTTGACCGTGGAGCTTCCTGCATGCAAAGAATTCTGTGGTCTTTGATGGAGTTATGGGACTTCCCCGAAGAATGTGGGCCACCTCATTATAAGACCCTGGGCCATCATGAAACCACACCAAGCTGCCTTCAACTGAGCTTAGTGCATCAGTCTCTTCAGCCTCACTTGACTAGAAGCATCTTGGACAACCCTCTGTCAGATCTGTTTTGGATTCCTGCCTTGAGCAGGGTGTTGGATTCGATGGTCTTATAGACCCCTTCTCACTTCCACTATTCTATGATCTCTCCTGTTTCTCCAGAAGGTTTTCTGAAGCCTTTCTTCTTCAGAATTTAACCTGGTACTTGGTGCATGCTAGACCCACTGGCCATGCTTTGCCCTGGCCTTCCTCACTCATAACCACAGCTGGTGCACGTTAGTAGATGAAAGACTAATTACTGTCCACATGGAGGACCAGGAAGGTTGGTGAGAGTGCACTGGGGGTCCTGTATCTGTGTTCAGAGTAGAACCACGGAGCTTGCAACTCCCTTCTTACAACAGCTTCACTGGTTGCCTGTCTGTTTCTGCACCCAATTAGAGGTGCTGGCTGTGACCTATAATGCCTTATATGGCTTGGGTCCAGGCTCTGGAACATGTCCAGAGGAGGGCGACCAAAATGGTCAAAGGTCTGGAAGCCATGTCCTACGAGGAGCGGCTTAGGGAGTTGGGAATGTTTAGCCTTACAAAAAGAAGGTTGAGAGGGGACATGATAGCCATGTTTAAATATTTGAAAGGATGTCATGTTGAAGAGGGGACAGGTTTGTTTTCCACGGCTCCAGAGACTAGGACACGGAGCAATGGTTTCAAACTACAGGAAGATTCCATCTGAACATTAGGAAGAACTTCCTGATGGTCAGAGCTGTCCGGCAGTGTAATAGGCTGCCTCGAAGGGTGGTGGAGTCTCCTTCTTTGGAGGTTTTTAAGCAGAAGCTGGATGGCCATCTGCTGGGAGTACTTTGATGGATGTTCCCGCATGGCGGGGGGTTGGACTGGATGGCCTCAGTGGTCTCTTCCAACTCCATGACTCTATGACTCTCTGAACTAGGACCGTATCACTCCCCATGAGTCTTCCTGGTCTTTAAGATCATCATCATCAGGTTCATCATCAGGGCCTCCTCTGATGATGAACACTCTTCAAAGGCAGGCCCACATAGACCATATTACACTAATCGAACTGTTGGATAGCTCAGTGGCTTAGACATCTGACTACAGAGTCAGAGGCTGGGAGTTCGATTCCCTCATGGTGCCTCCCTGACAGGGGCTGGAGTCCATGATCCATTGGGTCCCTTCCAGCTCTGCCGTTCTAAGATTATAATCCAGTGGGGATGTAACGGAGGCATGTGTCAATGGAGTAAAACCAGACATTTCCAGCAATGAATGCAGGTGCCAGAGCAGGGGAGAGTATCCGATACGTTGGCTAAAATCTGGCAATAAATCACAAAAGTAGGCCCCCTTGACTCAATGAGTGGAAATTCGGTGAGTCGCTTCTTCTGTAAGTGCCATTGATTCAGTGGGTCCACCCTAGTTGCAGCTTCCCATTGGCTTTGGACCATTGTGGGTTTTTTCCCTTCAAAAAAAGGGCTCTTCTGCCCTTGTTCATGTTGCCTTAGGCAAATGAGGACTTCATCCTTTGAAAACCACAACACTGGCGATTACGAGCGCTTGACCTGCGTCGCCGGAGCCACGACCAGCCGGGCACCTGCGCCAGCCCGCCCTAGATGGATTGAAAAGAGCAGTCCGCGTGCCTGCCTGCACCAGCTTGGAAGTACGAGACAGCTGCATCTACGTGATGTACCGTTGCCCGGCACACGGCACTTTCACAGAGTGGCTGCGTGCGGCTTTCTGCTCGCGTGCAGCTCAAAATCCCTCATGCCCTAAAAAAAACAGCTGAGCGGCAAAACGGGGCGAGAGGGTTCCCCTCCTTCTCTCTTTAATTGTAGTGACTTGAGAGCGCATTGCAGCTGACACAGATTTGTAGCGGTCTCCATGGTAACCGAGCGGGGCGCGTTGCACATGAAACATGTTCATTGTTAAGTTTCTAATTTCAGAAGAGCCCGTTGGATTCTCCATCGCTCTCCCCCGAGAGGAAGATCGGGGCTGTCCGATCCTCAGCCGGCTTCCAGCCTCCAACCCAGCCCTGGTTTTTTTTGCGAAGGCTTTGGCACCCAGCCATAGGCTCGTATTCTCCTCTTTTCGGCACACGCACGGATGCTTCTGCAGCCCAAATGACATCATCCATCTATCCAGAAGGGAGGTGCCAGCAAACTCAGGGGGAATCCCTAAGTTTGCCAAAAGAACAAGGCAAAATCTTGGGGGGGGGGGAGCCTAAGCTAGGGAAGGAACCCCCAAAACAGCCCAAAGAGAAGTGAGCATGCTCAGTGCCCATAGCATACTCTTGGCCCTGAGATGAGCAGAGAACCAAACAGGAGTGGGAATGAAATGGAGTATTCACAAAGAGGGCATGGCCAACTGGGGTGGTGTACGAGCAATGGAGGCTAGCGACTCCACTTTCAGGAGGGATGGGGGATCCGCTTCAGGTTTCCCTTTGCATTTTAAAGGAGCTATCCAAGGTTCTGAAGCCATTTGGGGGCAATAGGGTTCTGTACCATGTGTAGCTAATGCCTATCAAGTTCAAAGTGAAATCCGGAGCGAATTCACTGCCCCGCTGTCATTGGAGCCACCTGTCTCTGCTCCGGTACATGAGCATTGGGCACTCATCTGAATTAACAGGAATTAATTTGCCCCTGCTTGGATTCTTTGCAGACAGAATCCCAGCCGCACATGCACAATCTTCCACCACCTGAGGTAGCCTGTCCTTATTCCCCACCCACAAGGCGGTCAGGGAGCAGGCATTGGTAGAGGCTTCTTCAAAGACTGATGATTGTAAAGAAGATGCGGGCACTGTCTTTGGTCACTGGGGATGATGGGAATTGGACGAGAAGCCCTGCTGTTCTGAGAGCCAGCGTCCATATTTAGGCAGCTCAAGAAATGGGAGGGGAAGCAGCTGGTGTTCTGGGGATTGTTTGCTAACACAATGGTGCCTCACCTGTGTAGATGTTGTTGGCCTACAGCTTCCCGGAATCCCTCACTCCGTCTCTTCCTCAGTGAGGCTTCTGGAACAGTGGAACAGCTCGCCTCCCGATGTGGTGGGTGCCCCATCGCTGGAGGTTTTCAAGAAAAGATGGGACAGCCCTCTGTCCGGGATGGTCTGAGGTCTCCTGCCTTGGGCAGGGGGTTGGACTAGAAGACCTCCCAAGGTCCCTTCCAACCCTATGACGATTCTATGATTCTATGAAGCTGAAGTTTGCAAACCTCGAGACCCAGAAAATGCCTGGCTGGCCTTCCTTGGACTTGAAATGAATTTACTCCCCTTTACAAAGCTAGAGGAAGGAGCAAACGGGGGGAAGGGACAACATCTTTCAAGATGGGGAAAGGCAGCCCTCTTGGTGATAACGGAATGGCCAAATTGAACACTCAAAGGGGCCCGATTTCCTCCCAGAAGAGAGACAAAGCTGCGTGCTCACTTCTAGTTCTCACCCGTCCTAGCTCAGTCTCTGGATGTTCTCCACTACAAATCCCACCAGTCTTAACTATTGGCTGTGCTGATGTTTCAAGAGCAGCAGGTCGGGGGGGGGGGGACTGTGAAGGAGACCCTGCTTTCTTTCAGAGTAGCATCTATGCTGGATATTTATTTTCAGGGTTGTGTTTGCTCCTCTGTGTAACTCAGCCTCTCCCCAGGTTGTTGCCTTCCCCAGGTTGGATTACAAATCCATCATCCCCAGGATAGGACAGGCCTTGGCTGTGGCAGCTGGAAATAATGAAGTTCCCTCTTCAGCTTACATGGAGGGATCAGAATAGGGAAACTTAAACAACTTATGAGTATCTTGTTTTATTCTGTTTCTTCTGCACTGAGACTTTTCCTCTCGGTGTGGCTCTCCCGCTCCCCACGTTATCCTCCCAGCAACCCTGCAAGGTAGATCACATTTCACCTAGACTACCAAAAATGGCTTATTGAGTTTGATAGCCAAAAGGAGGCTTGAAACAGGCTCTCGCCAAACCTCGTTCTATGCTTTGAAACCCTGCAATACTGTGCTTTAAATCTGCCATTGTACGTGAGGGTGGAAGTGAAGCGCTTTTAAATATGATGTCCTGGACTTTTTAGGATCGAAAAGAAGGCTGGCATTAACATTTTTAAAAAAATGCTATTTAGCCACATTATGTTACTTGCAAATGCTATTTTAAGATGCATTAACAGAAATATAGTCTCCAAATCCCATGAGGTACTAGTCCCCCGCTATTCAGTACTGGTTGGACCTCATTTAGAGCACTATGTCCAGTTTTGGACACCACAGTCTAAGAAGGATGCCAGCAAACTGGAGCAAGTTCAGAGGAGGGCGACAAGGATGGTCGGGGGGCTGGAAACCAAGCCCTGTGAGGAAAGGCTGAAAGAACTGGGCATGTTTAGCCTTGAGAAAAGAAGACTGAGGGGAGATACGATAACACTTTTCAAATCCTTGAAAGATTATACAGAGGAGGGGCAGGATCTGTTCTTGATCATTGCTGAGTGCAGGACACGCAACAATGGGCTAAAATTACAGGAAGCCAGATTTCAGTTGAATATCAGGAAAAACTTCCTAACTGTTAGAGTAGTACAACAATGGAATCGATGACCTCGGGAGTAGGTGAGTGCTCCAACACTGGAGGCATTCAAGAGAAAATCAGACAAGCATCTGTCAAATATACTTTGACTTGGATTCCTGCACCAAGCAGGGGGGCTGGACTTGATGACCTTATAGGCCCTTTCCAGATAAATTATTCTATGAATCTCTGTTGTCCACCAAGGCCATTTTCTGGGTTGCCAAACGTTTTGGTTCCTGACAGTTTACTTCTGAAGAGTCGTTCCCCCTACACACACACACACTTGCACACAGAAAGGGAGACCTTCCCTCTTTCTCCCCTGCAGCTTTAAATTGCCCGAGCTTTTCATTCTTCGAGATGAACTGACTATTCGCAGTGAACTTCCAGTTCAATTAATTTCACAAAGCTTCGCGGGCACGCACAGCGGAACACCAAACACTCCTTTCAGGGCTCAAACTGGGCTGGCTGAATGGCTGCTGCGGAGAGTTCAATGGGGCTCTCGGCTTTGATGAGGAGGGGGAAAGGTTTGAAAGCACAAAGCCGGGGCTTAATTGCTCTGCGGATCACGCTGCCTGGTTGTTTTACTGACACAAAGGAAGCCTGACTTTTTAAAAAGTGCCATTATGACAGGTGGGTCAGTCTCAGTGATAAAAGTACCCCTGTCGCATGGTCCTGGGCATATGGACTACGACACTCAGCATCCCCCAGCCACTGTGGCCGTTCTGGCAGCTGTAATCAGAAAAAAGTAACTTTTTACAGCACCAGTGCTGCTGGCAGGAACATGGAATGTTGCTATCTCCCTAGTCAATATCAGCATTAGCTTTCCAAGATATGGGTGCCTTTCCTGTGACATCCTGCCTGATCCTGCTAACTCAGAGGTGGGAACTTGCAGCCCAACCCAAAGATGGGCTCTGTGTCCAGATGTTGTTGAAAAGCAACTTACATAAGCCCAGTGGCGGCCTTCTCTGGAGTACACAGTGGTCTGGAGCGAAATATCAGGACTTCATCATGGAATCATAGAATAATGGCGTTGGAAGGGGCCTAATAAGGCCATCGAGACCAACCGCCTGCTCAAGGCAGGAATCCAAATCAAAGCAGATCTGACAGACGGTGGTCCCATTTTCTCTTGAATGCCTCCAGCGTTGGAGCGCTCACCACCTCCCAAGGTCATGGGTTCCACTGCCGTACTACTCTAACAGTTAAGAAGTTTCTTCCTGTAACTTGAGCCCATTCTTACGTGTCTCGCACCCTGGGATGATCAAGAGCATATCCTGCCCCTCCTCAAGGTGAAACGTGCCCAATTCTTTCAGTCTTTCCTCAGAGGGCTTGGCTTTCAGCTCTTGCCCCAGTGTAGAAGGCACACCTGGTAGACTGCTGTCTGCCTTGTAGGACTGAAGCTCTTGAAGGGGGTGTAGCAAGGAGACCTGTTTCCCCAATCTCCATATTTTGTGGTTTGGGGGATCAATCAATGAATGTATGTGTGTTTTATTTTGATTAAGACCGTGATGGTGATTTCTGTTTCTCATCCGGATTGTTTCCTGACGATGAATTGAAGATGAGGAGGATGATGGTGATCCGATGATAAATGAAAGCTTTAAAATACTATTGGTGCCTGCCTAGGTGTGTGGAGGACTGATTTTCCTTTCTCGTGTTCTGTTATTATTACCCACTTCTGGAGTGGATCATTGCCTTTTGTTTTACCCCTGCTTTTTTTCAACTCGTTTTGAGAGATGGTTATCATCATCTTGGTAATAATAAGGCCATCTTGGTGGTGGTGGTGGTGATGATAACGATGACGATTATGACGACGGCGATGATCATGATCTTGGAATTATTGTAGATCAAAAGCTGAATATGAGCCAACAGCGCGATGTGGCTGCAAAAAAAGACAAATGTGATTTTAGGATTCACTAACGGATGTATAGTTTCCAAATCCTGTGAGGTACTAGCTCCCCTCTATTTGGCACTGGTTAGGCCACATCCAGTGTACTGTGTCCAGTTCTGGACACCACACTTTAGGAAGGATGCCAACAAACTGGAGCTAGTTCAGAGGGGGGAAACAAGGATGAACAGAAGACTGGAATCCAAGCCCTCTGAGGAAAAACTGAAGGAACTGGGCCTGTTTAGCCTTGAGAAAAGAAGAGTGAGGGGAGAGATGACATCACTCTTCAAATACTTGAAAGGCTGTCATACAGAGAAGGGGCAGGAGGTTGTGAACACTCCAACACTGGAGGCATTCAAAAGAAAATTGGACCACCCTCTGTCAGATCCATTTTGATTTGGATTCCTGCCTTGAGCAAGGGGTTCGGCTCGATGCCCTTATAGGCCCCTTCCAACTCCATGATTTTATGATCAATCTTAAAACTGCAGAGCTGGAAGGGACCCTATAGATCATCAAGTCCAGCCCCTGTCAAGGAAGCACAGTGGGGGAATCGAACTCCCAACCTCTGGCTCTGCACCCAGATGCCTGAACCGCTAAGCCCTCCAGCAGTTCTGTAGGGATTTCATACCAGATGAAGAAAACGGAAATGGGACGACCCAAAAGAACTGGCAGTGTTTCAAAATGACCCATACGCAAAAGAAACCCAAAACTAAAAGAGGAGTTTTAGCCCTAAAGATTGAAAGGGTGTCCATTTAAATGCAATAACGGAACAATAAATCCATTATGCTACTTCAAACTACATGCTGGACACTTCCCCACCTCCCCACTTTCTAATGGACTTTTTGGCCCCTCACTGTTGTTGTTGTGGTTCCCCCCCCCCCAAAAAAAATTAGGGCTTCACAAAGACCTTGTGATCATGTGGCTGGCTCAGGGACGCTCTATAAAAATGCTAATTTTATGTCGGCTTATCCGCCTCACACTTCAAATAGCTTTTTTGTGCTTGTGTGTTGTGTGTGTGTGTCTCCATTGTCCCTGAGGGTTTTACAGTCAAATAAAGGGAGGTTGAAAAAAAATTTTTTAAAAAAGGGAGAAAAAAAGCTATACTGAGTAAACATGTCCCTTAGCTTTGATTTAAGACTTTCTAGAGGCTTTGAGGTGCAGGAGAAAAACCCAGACAGGTGCTTCTTATTTTAAAAAGAGGGCCTGTAAGGTGACACAGAGAACAAGCCGTCTGAGAAGGAACAGCTGCCTCTGTATCACGAATACATCTGTTCCAGGAATAAGGGACGGTCTCTGGGTTCCTTCCCAACTTGAGTTGAGATGGAGACTGACGACAGAGAAAGGTGTTCTTGGGGATCGAGCTGTGGATGCTTGCTTGTCCAGGAATTGCCGGTGATCCTGTGTTTGCAAAGCTGGTGCGTCTGCTCTAGGTTTTAGTCTGCGTTTTTGACGTCTCCAAGAGGCTGAACTCTGTTCCATCAACATGGGTTCAGCACGTTGGGCAGTTCCTGTGAGGTTTGAACTGAAACACACACGGGATCCACTGCTACCACGAACCCAGCATCGCCGTCTCTTGGCTCGTGGCCCCTCACAGCTTGCAAGCAAGATACGGGATAGACGAGGGGTGCATGAGTCGTGTCAGTCCGGGGATTGGTTTTCTAATCCAGGACCCGTCATGAATCATCTCATTTGTTGTTGTTTAGTCGTTAAGTCGTGGCCGACTCTTCGTGACCCCATGGACCAGAGCACGCCAGGCCCTCCTGTCTTCCACTGCCTCCCGGAGTTGGGTCAAATTCATGTTGGTCGCTTCGATGACACTGTCCAGCCATCTCGTCCTCTGTCGTCCCCTTCTCCTCTTGCCTTCACACTTTTCCAACATCAGGGTCTTTTCCAGGGAGTTTTCTCTTCTCATGAGATGGCCAAAGTCTTGGAGCCTCAGCTTCAGGATCTGTCCTTCCAGTGAGCACTCAGGGTTGATTTCCTTCAGAATGGATAGGTTTGTTCTCCTTGAAGTCCAGGGGACTCTCAAGAGTCTCCTCCAGCACCACAATTCAAAAGCATCAATTCTTCAGCGGTCAGCCTTCTTTATGGTCCAGCTCTCACTTCCATACATCGCTACTGGAAAAACCATAGCTTTGACTATGCGGACCTTTGTCGGCAAGGTGATGTCTCTGCTTTTTAAGATGCTGTCTAGGTTTCTCATCGCTTTCCTCCCAAGAAGCAGGCGTCTTTTAATTTCGTGGCTGCTGTCACCATCTGCAGTGATCATGGAGCCCAAGAAAGTAAAATCTGTCACTGCCTCCATATCTTCCCCTTCTATTTGCCAGGAGGTGATGGGACCAGTGGCCATGATCTTAGTTTTAGAATCATCTCATACCCCCGAAAAAAGCAAACTGGAGAAGTGTCCTGAGGTCCAATTCTGGTTCTGTAAAGCTCATCTTTGTGTTTGGGGCCAAAAGGAAGGCCTGTGCTTCCTTTTAAAGTGGAATCATCATTCCAGAAGCAGTACTGCTTTTGTAGATCATGGTGGTTTTTTTTTCTGCAAGCAGGTTTGGGGACATGCCTAGTAGAAGTAAAAAGAGGCAGAGGCCACATAGGGCTTACAGCCCACACCTTGCCCTCACAGTATACACAAAAGCCAATGATCTGATTCTGTATTAAGTCAGCTTCCATGTTCCTCTGTTCTCTTTTTTTGACATGAGACGAAACCCTTTGTTATTTAAGAATCATAATCTTGGAACTGCAGAGCTGGAAGGAAACCTAAGGATCATCGAATCCAGCCCCTGTCAAGGAGGCACAGCGGTGTTACCCCAAAGGGGTCCCTGTTCTTTATGTCCTGGGGAGAGGGACCAGGAGAGGAGAGAGAGAGAGAGCCCAGCCAGACTACTGACAAGAAGACCATACACCAATAATTTTAGTTTAAGCACTATTCATGTAACATTTATTGATGAGACCTAAGACATAGGATATAAGACAAAAGGTACCAAGAGGCCTCTCTTTCATCCTTCCTATTCACACAAGATACTCACTCATCCAGAAGGCCCTCCTCTGAGGGTGATCAATCCTCAGAAAGGGTGATGGGGGTCGTTCCAGCGCTCTTCCGAAGCCCACCTGTCTTTTCCTGGGTCGTCCTTCTTATAGGTCTTTTCCTTGTGGGCTGTGTTAATGGGCTAAACCTGGGCTGGCACAAGCACACGGGGAGGCAGACCCTGGCTTCCTGGGCAGAGACAATCCGTTGCCATGCGGGAACGCTTCCTTTCACGTGTACAGTTTGTTCCATCTGCCACAGACTTGGCTTCAGCTAGCCTGCTTCCTCTTTCTTAAGCTTGCTTTCTCCAGTTTTACTTATATTTGGACTTCTTGCTCCAGTTCACTTCCCTCTTGTCTGGGCACAGCAACTGCAAAAATCCAAACCTTTGCCCACACAGCGGTCTCTTATTAATAACGAAACTGTCTCTGTCTGCAACTCGCATCTTCTTTTGAAGCTCTGTATTAGGCACACTATCCCATCTTCCCTTGCGATTTCTCCATCTTCTTCTCAGGTCTGGGGTGCTGGTCTTTCTGGAACCCACACACACACTGTCACACTCTGTCACGCACAACAGCGGGAGAATTGAACTCTCAACCTCTAGCCTCTGCAGCCAGATGCCTAAGCTACTGAGCTATCCAGCATCACATGCTGTCTAATCAATTCTGACTTATGAAGACCCTTTCCAGGGTTTTCCACGTAGAAAACCCCTTCTTCTGGGAGCTCCCTGAGACTGTGCAGCTGGCCCAAGGTCACACAGGCTGGCTGTACTCACAGGAGGCTCACTGGGGCATTGAACTCCCAACCTCTGGCTCCACAGCCAGATGCCTAAACCACTGAGCTATACAGCCAGCTTGGACATTTAATAGTTATATTTCAGAAATCAGTTTTATCTGTTGATTTCTTTGCTGTTTTTTTGTTTCATTGTGGTCTAAATCCAATGCTTTTTGTTTCGGCCTAAATCCAGTAGAATATACCTATTAAATTCGTTGTTAAATGACAAATCACAATTATTAAGTGCATCTACTCCAGCCAAGGCCCCTGGTTGTATTCAGACCTATACATGGTTGTCATATTTATGTGTATGTCGTATTTAATCAGCTTCTGGCCCATGAGAGCGACAGGATCCTTTTCCTTCTTCAAAAGGAAATTGCACAGGTTTTTGGAAAACAAGCAAATGAACAAGAAGAGCTACAAGCAGGATGGATAAAAATCAATGATTTTTAAAAAATTGATTTAAATCGTGATTAAATCAAATCCACTGTGCCTACAAAGCTGAGAATATTGCTCCGTGGCTTTTAGGTTGGGAGTTCGATTCCCCGCTGTGCCTCCTTGACAGAGGCTGGACTCCATGATCCATCGGGTCCCTTCCAGCCCTGCAGTTCTAAGGTTATAATTATTGTGCAACTGGAAGGAAGCAGAACAGGTCCCCCCTGGAATGGAACAGAAGACTTTTACAGAAGGGCAAACTTTTCTTTCAGCTCCTGGGGCAAAAAAACTCCATTGGATGCTGTTTCATCATTCATTAGCCAGTGGAACTCTTTGCCACAGGAACAAAAGACCGTTTAGACAAGACCAAAATGGCAGGGCTGGACACAGAGAGAGCATGAGAGAGAAGAGAGAGAATTTCACTGTGAAATTCACTTAGTGGGAGCACAGAAGGCTTGTAAAGAGCCACTCAGATGGTCGGTTTGGAGTTTCTTTTTGTTACCTCTAGGCAATCAGAAAGGAAGTGAACAGATTTTGTCCTGAAGGTAAAAAGGCATGAAATGGATGTTTTTGAACAGGGAAGCTAATTTTTTTTTTCAATGTGTGGAATCTGGACTTAGGAAGCTTGGAATCTCCAGAACCAACTTTGAACCACGTGTAGTTGCAGACTCGCACAAGGATATTTTTCTGCAGAAGTATTCTGGCCCAGTTACCATCACTCCTGCATGTGAATACATTCACACATCTGCCCGTCACACATTTGACATGTGGTCCCCCACCCCAAAAAAACCCAGCCCCTCCCAAATACAATCCCTATAGTCCAGCATGTGTTGTGTTCCAGTCTTGAATTACTGTCGAGAGATTAATTCTGCACCTCAGTATTCGTGTACACTGTCTATTTACATACCACCCAAAAAGAGAGCAAAAAGGGCAGAGATCTGCATAAAATCTGAATATGCTAATTTGCACAGCATATAATTTACAGCTGCAGTCCAAGACCTTTTTACATTACGTTTATGTTCAGATGGATTTTGAGCCATTGACTGGCGGCAGAGAAAGGGCATGTTAATGGGTTGATGCTGCCTTCTTTACAATTAGGTATTTAATTTGTTTCTCATGCCATTGTGGGTTCATATTCTGATTTGTATACCTCTTTTTGCCCAGAATCCCGTTTTGGTCTTCACCATGCATGGAATAGTCCGTTCTGCCTGTCGTTCCCCTTTTCGCCTCCCCAGACTTCAACAAGGAAGAAGTTGCTCAACCCTTGGCCAACTGGGAGTTCCCCTTGTTCCAAACAGGGTGATATCCTACACACACGATTGCAGGCTGGACATTTTGGAGGTGTTCTGTTTCACAATGGTCAAGAAGATACTGGCTATTGTGTTTTATTTGTACCACTTTTGAAATCTTGTTGCAAGCTCCCAATAAGATTGTTGGGGGGGGGGGGGGAACAGAGATATAAAGGAATGTGTAAACCCATAAATACATGTATAGATGCACACTCAAAAATAAGTATAGCAAGACCCCCCCCTATCTGCGAGGGATTGGATCCGCGGATGCTGAAAAATGCGGATTACAGTGAACCCTGTTTTAATGGTGAATGCTATACATAGCAGGATCTCTGGTTCCCTTTAGTGGCCAGTTCTGGAAATGACATCATAGAAATATATTTTCTCTAACACTCTCACTTCCTCTAGTGGCCATTTCTGGTAACTTCATCTTTAGAAATACATATTTCTAGGATTTTTCTTTTAATGTTTTTAATATTTTCAGACTGTGAATAAATGAACCAGCAGATAAAGGATTCCTATTACACTGTCATTCCAAAAGGAAATGCAGCACATTTGAGGGTGTGGACACACAGGGAAATAGATCGTATTTCTGGATTGCTTGTGGAGCAGTCCAGTGTGATCTATATCATGACAACCACACAACACATGGGGAAGTATGCTGCAGTCCCACCTGATCCGTGCCCAAGCTAGACCTTTTCTGGTCCAGCTGTTGTTGTTTAGTCGTTACGTCGTGTCCGACTCTTCGTGACCCCATGGACCAGAGCACGCCAGGCCCTCCTGTCTTCCACTGCCTCCCGGAGTTGGGTCAAATTCATGTTGGTAGCTTCGGTGACACTGTCCAACCATCTCGTCTTCTGTCGTCCCCTTCTCCTCTTGCCTTCGCAGTTTCCCAACATCAGGGTCTTTTCCAGGGAGTCTTCTCTTCTCATGAGATGGCCAAAATCTTGGAGCCTCAGCTTCAGGATCTGTCCTTCCAGTGAGTACTCAGGGTTGATTTCCTTCAAAATGGATAGGTTTGTTCTCTTTGCAGTCCAGGGGACTGTGGTCCAGCTGTAGGTCTTCTAATTTTGGAGACTGGGCTGGAGCGGTTCTCCAGCAGACAGAAGAGTAGCTGTAAGGGAGATCACGCCGTGCAAAGCAGGGTGTCTGATCACACCCTTAACCGAGTGGGAATAACTGGGACCAAGTGACCCATTTCCCTTCCAAGTACTGACATAAATCCTGATTTCTGTTGTCCTAGCAAGGAACTGTGAAATCTGCAGTCTTCACCCTGGGAAAACACAAAGTACATTTTGATACACCCTTTTCCAAAAATAGTGGAGGATTATTTAGTGCAAATTAAGCAAAATTACAGAGAACAGTGTTTTAATGCCAGTAACACAACTTGCAGCTGGCTGGATTGCTCAGTGGTTTAGGTCTCTGGCTGTGGAGCCAGAGGTTAGGAGTTTGATTCCCCCACTGTGCCTCCTGGGAGAAGAGCCAGCCTGGGTAGCCTTGGGCCAGCTGCACAATGGTCCCAGGGCGCCCCCAGAGGAAGGGAATGGTCAATCACTTCTGTGTATTCTCTACCGGGAAAACCTGAAAAGGGCCACCATAAGTCAGAACTGACTTGATGACACATGACAATGATGATGACTAACTCAACTTGCACAGAACGACAAAGATCTTGGTTTCGTTGCATTTATGTCTACGAGTTTAGCAGCATCAATGAGACGGTTTGTGTCTTTTAAAATAATCACCTAGTCATTTGGCGTTTGCCCAGGGCGCAGGCCTTGCTTCTCAAGGGGAAAGGATGCTGGTTGTACATAGAACTAGTTTTACACAGAGAGAGTTTGCTCAAATTACAGAGATCTTGATGGGGGGGGGGGAATAGCACCCCTCGTGTTGCTCTTGCCTGGAGGTGAGGAATCTCATGGGGCTTAAAAATCCTTTGCTGAGGTGTCTCATCAAGTTGATGCAGCTTCAACTGATGAGAAGGAATAATTTAATGAGTATTCATTATACCCTTGCTGCTGAGTCTGCTGTTCAGGTGCTGACTGGAGATAGGAAAGCTCCAGGTTCCTGATTTTCCTCTTCTTAGTGCTTTCTCAGGAAATAGGACTTGGTCAGAATAGAAGGCACTGTCAACCAGAGGAACATCTCAGGCATCTTTTCTAATAGGGAGCTAGCCTCTGGAAATGCAGGATGCTGAGCCACCTGACTTTTGAGAGGAGGGGAAGTGTACTTCCGAAATATTCCTAGCATTCAGGATGACTTGAATGTTCTCCGGACCAAATTCCGCCTTTCTTTTGGGGACGAACCGGAATGCCCGACTCCAGGTTCACTTCCTTATTTGGGATACATAAATGAGATGAGAAACTTCAGGTGTGTTTTTCAGGGAAGTAGCCTAGAACCTTAGAAGGTATTTACCTTTTTCTTCACTTTTTAGAAGATTCCAAGAATTTGCAAAGAGAGAGACAGGAAGAGCTTCTGGCTCATCCCCCTGGTGGGTACCATTATTCTCTTTCCAACCTGCTCTACGTGGGGCTGACTTTGAAGATGGTTTAGAAACTTCAGCCGGTTCAAAATGCAGCTGCTAGACTGCTAACTGGGGCCAGTTGTTGTTTAGTCGTTAAGTCGTGTCCGACTCTTCGTGACCCCATGGACCAGAGCACGCCAGGCCCTCCTGTCTTCCACTGCCTCCCGGAGTTGGGTCAAATTCATGTTGGTAGCTTCGGTGACACTTTCCAACCATCTCGTCCTTTGTCGTCCCCTTCTCCTCTGTCTAGATGCTGTCTAGGTTTGCCATCGCTTTCCTCCCCAGAAGCAGGCGTCTTTTAATTTCGTGGCTGCTGTCACCATCTGCAGTGATCATGGAGCCCAAAAAAGTAAAGTCTGTCACCGCCTCCATATCTTCCCCTTCTATTTGCCAGGAGGTGATGGGACCAGTGGCCATGATCTTAGTTTTTTTTTTATGTTGAGCTTCGAACCATTTTTTGCGCTCTCCTCTTTCACCCTCATTAAGAGGTTCTTTAATTCCTCCTCACTTTCTGCCATCAGAGTGGTATCATCTGCATATCTGAGGTTGTTGATATTTCTTCCGGCAATCTTAATTCCGGCTTGGGATTCATCCAGTCCAGCCTTTCGCATGAGCCAGTTACAGGGACCCTATTATGCCCATGCTGCAATAATTGCTACCCTGTTTCTGGGCCTAATTCAAAGTGCTGGTTATGACCTATAAAGTCCTATAGGGTTTGAGTCCATGCTCTCTGAAGGACCATATCTTTCTATGTGAACATTCCTGGTCCTTGAGAGCATCAGAGGAGACCCTTCTCTCAATCCTATTGCCATTGGAGGCACATTTGATGGAGACACAAGAGAGCGCCCGGCCGCCTGAGTGGGGTTTTTTAATGAGTTGTTGTGCCTTCCTGCTTTGAAAGTGCTTTCGATGTTGCTTCCGTTTACCGTTTCTCAGGTTGGTATTTGCTTGATCCTTTTTTAATGTTTGCATACTTTCTGTTTTTAGCTTTCTGTATTGTTTTTTTAATGATGTAAGCCACTTTGGGTCCTTTTTAAGGAGAAAGGCAGGGTAGAATATAATAAACAAACAAACAAACAAACAATGTCAGCTGCCCTAAAAAGTTACACTCTCGCAAAAGTCTGTGCTTGTGTATACATGCTCAAAAACTTTTAGAGGTTTTGATGCTTAAAAAGAGAGTAAGAAAAAGGGAGGGAGCCCCTCCCAAATTTCATCCCATCAAAAAAACTTGCCACCATTTCAATACCAAAACATCTACCCAACATGTCCTTGTGTGAAACTTCAATAATTCAGCCAAACTCTACTTTATATCTGTGGTGTGGGCTTTCCTTCCTTCCTTCCTGGAAGTAAAATGTGCAGCTGGTTAAAAAAAACAAAACTGTGCCGTCGCAAACTGATATATGTGTCTTTGGAGAAATACAGAAAAGTTTGACCAGTTATGTGTATCTGTTTATTAAGAACTTAAACAACAGGCAGTGGCCGGTAACAGAATTCCCAACTTCACATTTTGAGTCCAGATGCAAACTGGGGAAAAAAAAGTGCTGTGATGGATGTACATCAGCAGGGCACTTAATGAAGTTAATCTTAGAAAATCAAAGTGTGCCGCTTATATACTGCCCCATAGTACTTAAAGCACTCTCTGGGCTGTTTACAATTTAATGAGCAGGCTACACATCCCCTCCCCCCGCAAGCTGGGTACTCAGTTTACCAACCACAAGTTTGGAACATTGAGTCAACCTTGAGTTGCCTACCTGAGCCCAGGATCAAACTCAGGCCATGAGCAGAGTCTTCACTGCAGTACTGCAGTTTAATCCCTATGCCACGAGGCTCCTAGGAAGTTATCATAGAAAGATATACAAACAGGGAGACAGGAGTCCTACAGTTGAAGGGAAGTCACAACAAATATCTCTTCCCCTCGTTCTTGCAGTAATGCTGAAGAAGTTCCATTCTGGCTAAAACTATGTAGAACATTCTGGGCCACACCTTTAAGGTAGCCCTTCAGATAGATCCTACCATCCGGCAGAGTGAGCGAAATTACACAGCCAACAGCTGCTGAAGGAAAACAACAATGGCTTCTAAGCTATTCCTCCTGGACTTCTTTCCAGGCCATTCTACTGTTTGGGAGCTACGGGGGCTACCCAATCTGCACCATCTCATTGACCTGCAGCCCTTGGGTGGGGTGGAAGATGAAGTTCAGGTAAGGGGGTTCTCAGGTCTGTCTCTTTGGCTGACCATCATCGAATCTCTTCTTGGTGGTCCTACCAATGTGGGTTCTGCAATATACTTTCGGAGTTTGATAGCTCCTCGGAAGAAATATTACCTTCTCTTTTCATTCGTACTCTCTTGTGTAGTTTCCCTAGCGGTTTAAAGCTCTCCCGCTTGTCACTTCCAAAGGCTTTTTTGATGGAACCCTAGGCAGCTGTGTCCGGTAGCTGCCAGTCATGTCTTGACGTGATCAAGGCTGTGGAGATAAAGGATTGAATGGCGGGGAAGAGATGAAAAATGACTCTTCCGAGTCTAGTCTCTCGAAGATGTCATTTCATTTGAATCTCTTTTATCCTGGCCAGGCAAGCCTTACTTGTAGATTTCACCCTGGTCCAGGCTTCCATCTTCCCACACAAACACATATCCTTTCACGCAAGACATGGGGATGCCCTCTTCAGAGGGTGATGAATTACCAGCCCGGGGGGGGGGGGGGGGACTTGATTCTGGACTTTGCTGTAATAATAGACCAAAGGGTTATTTCAAAGGCTTGTAGAAGATGATGGACACTCTTGCCTTTTCTGTTTGGTCAATATTTCTTGAGAATGGCAAGCTCTTAAAGAGATGGCCTTCTGTGATTGTGGAGCTCCCAGCTTGCTCTTAATTTGGCCGAAGCAACCACAAAGAAAACATAATCTTTTGGTGAATTTGATTCTGCCTCTAAAATGTTCACTGTATTTGTCTTGGTTTTGTTTGTCTGATTTTATCGACTGTTAACTGCCTAGAATAGTGCATCGCGCTAATGGGGCAGTATTTATACAGTATAAGTAAGTAAGTAAGTAAGTAAGTAAATATTACAGTTTCACTAACTGATAGTTTAGGAAGCCTGTCAAGGGTTCTCCATTAAGTCAGTGAAGTAAGTAATGAACATAGTCTAAAAACAGAGGTTGAGGAAACCAAGTTGATGATGATCATCAACAAAAAGTAAACAGCCAACCCACCCATTTACCCAACTCCCGTATTTCAAGATTCAAAATGAAACTGGGGGAGCATGTTGTAAAATACATGTACCTTGAGTTTTGGTTAACTGAATGGGAGAGCATAAAGATGCAACAAAAGTCAAACAAGAGACGGCCTGAAGCAGAACCTGAAGAAGAAATCAATTATACAACCCGAATTTGGGGTTTTAGAATGTATGTTGTGTGGGCTTGTGTATTCTTGAGTCTCCTGCAGGACATGAAATTCTGGTCCTTAATGTGAACGAGGGGTGAAAGTCAGCTATCTAGTTATAGGGATATGTATTTCTCTCTATAGACACCCTTTTTAGAAGAAGTGGGTTTTTGGTTTTTGTCGCAGCAGAACTGAGACCAGTGAGATGTACGAAAAAGGTTAAGAATCACTGCCTCAATGTCCTTTAAGCACTAATACAGGCATTCATCAAAAAGAGGTCTTTAATTCCACTGAAATGCTTTGAGAGTACTTCTTACTGTATGCAAGTTGATGGCACAAGGGATAGGATTTGTTTTTTTTTTATTTCTTGGACTACAAATCCCATACTTCTCCATTCTAGGAGTTCTGCCTGACAGATGGACATTTTACAGACACATAAATTTGGTTCAACTGGGAAAGAGTCCTCAACTGGAAGGGTGTGAGGCTAAGCTAGGCCTAGCTCTACCTCATCTTCCTGTTCTTGGCCCAGTGCTAGCTGGGAAATTTCTTTCTTAACAGGAAGTTAGGTGGAGCTAAATTGCTAGCGCAAAAGACAGGACTTCTGGGTTAACCCAAATGGTTTGCAAAGTCTTCCGTAGCTTTAGGACAGAGAGCTTCTGAAACATGAAAAAGATATGAGTTTCTCAAAGAGAGGCTAGCCAAAACTATTGATTTCCTTTACGTTTCATATTTTGGATTACCCACTTTTATGGCCTGCTATTTTATCTACGATTGGAAAGAAGAGGCTTCTGAAAGACCCCAAAATCGAGGAAATACTAAGGCTTTGCCATTGTACATTTCTTGCTAGCAGCTTCCATCTCCAGTATTGGGATAAAGGCAGGAAAGATTTTAATTAAATGAGTAAATCCTTGGATTTGTAACTTGATGAGGTCCTTCGAATTCTCTACTGCTGTCAGGGAGAGGCCTCGAGCTCTGCAGTAGAACTGCAAATTCCAGCTTCGCTTATCCACCGGCTTCGTGCAAGAACAACGGGCATCACTCCAGGCTCAGGGTTTTTTTTGGGTCTGTCCGCTTTGTCCCCTACGGCTGTCCCCGAGGGAGGATCCTGGGGGACCCAGAAGCTTGCTTGCTTGCATTGCAAGTTATGAGCAGTCCTGTAAAAGCGGTTCTTCTGTCCCAAACAGGATTTCTGTGTGTGAATTGTGCAGCTACCTATTTTCTGTACACCAAACTGTGCATCCTGGTTATCCAGGATGCACAGTTGACCCAGTTGACACAGTTGCACGGTGGACCCAGGGCGTTTGTGTAGGCATCCTTCAGTCTCGAGAGACTATGATAACGTGCTCTGAAGAGAGGTCTTGGAACAGTGTCTAGTGTGGCTGAGAAGGCCAATTCGAGAGTGACCGTCCCTTCCACGCTGAAGACAAATACAGTCTGTCCCCTGTCCAGCTCCCTGATTTGGCTGGTTTCGGGACGGCCTCTTTGCCTCGGCCTGCTGAACAAGGGTCTCTTCAAATTGGGAGAGGCCATGCTGCACCGCCTGCCTCCAGGCTGAACGCTCAGATGTCAAGGTTTCCCCTCTGTTGAGGTCCATTCCTAAGGCCTTCAGATCCCACTTGCAGATCTCCTTGGATCGCAGCTGTGGTCTCCCTCTGGGGTGCTTTCCCTGCACTAATTCTCCACACAGGAGATCTTTCGGAATCCGACCGTCAGCCATTTAAACAGGGCGTTTAAAGTGTGATCAAACAGCCAGAGCTGGCTAGTGCAGCTACGCTGATGGATAGCCAAGCATCAAAGCTATTGGATTCAAGGAACAGATCTTTATTGGATAATGAAGCCAAGCGGCAAATCCTGAGGGTTCGGGAGGGTCCCTCCTCCCACCAAGTCATCTTTCTCCCTTCTGAGCAGTCCTTTCCAGCATCGTCTGGGGCTGCTCCCTCCGAAGCGTCTGTGTTTCGACTACCACCTGAGCGCTCCGTTTTGTAAACAGAGCCTTAAGTGGGTGTCATTCAGCCGCCTGGCAGATGGCTAATACAGCTGCCTCTCTCCTTCCCCTCCCTCCCTGCCTCCATTACAGACCTCCTTCACAATTACAACTCCTCATTATTTTTCTCTGTGGCTTTCCTTTCCTTTTTAATTTATCGAGGAAGTATGACCGTGGGCTGGTGGCCAGTGACAGACATTCAGTGGTGTTGGGGAACCAGGCACGGTGCCTTCAACTGACATAACGTTGTCACGGCACCGTGGGCACAAACGTCACGGCACAGTGGCTTAAGCTGTTGCTTCTCAGCGTTGCTGACGTTTGAGGGGAGAACAAACGGTCAAATCTAAAAATTAGGAAGTATTGTAATTATTGCTGTTCTTGTTTCTGCGGCTGCCGTTGTCATGGTGTGCTTGCCAAGCCACCTCCGACTTACGGCAACCCTAGGAATGAGGGATCTTCCAATGTCTTTTTGGAACCGATTATTAATGGTGAGCTGGGAAGATCCAGGCTGAGCTGGGAAATATTTCTGTGGCTGAGCTGCTACCCCCCAAGAATCATCTGCCAATCTGGCCACAATCCATGTTGAGGGTGGGTCCCAGGAGTTCTTGCATGGCAAAAGACCTTTTCGGAGCCATGGGATCAGTGCTGGCGATTTTGGGAAGCTTCCGTCATGATGATGTGCTTTTGTACAGCTGATCCACCGTGCAGTGCTGGAAACACAGAAAGCTGCCAGAGAATTTATGTATTTATGCAGCCAAGGCTCAGCTCACGGCCTGAGTTTGATCCTGATGGGATGAGGGAGCCTGCTCAAGGTTGACTCAGCCTTCCATCTTTCTGAGCTTGGTAAATTGAGTACCCAGTGTTCTGTGTGTGTGTGTGTGTGTTGGTAAAGTGTAGCCTGTGTGATTAAACTGCAAACCGCTCAGAGCTCTATGGGGCAGTATGTACACAGCACATTTGGCTTGGCTTTGTATTTTGCAGAAAAAAACAACATTATCTTTTGCATAAATATAGCATTTGTGCAAATTATTATTTTTTAAATGTACAAATCCTTGAATGTACTTTTTGGAGAGGTTGCAAAAGAAAGTGCTAAAAGGCTCCCCTTTCCTCCCAACCCCAAAAAGCACGAAACCTTGTAATCTTGTCTAGTAGGCAGAAAATATCTGAAATCTTTCATTTTCACCAGCAAGAATGATAAGAAGTAAAGGTTTACAGCCCAGTGTGCACCGGTGTGCATGCACGTCTGTGCCTATGCACATAGACGGAGGCTGTGACCTGGGTTTAGGCCTGTCCAGATGAACACTTATGGGAGCTTCCGTAGCAGCTGAGTGCTAATAAATAATAGATCTGACCCTGTGTCTGGGAAGTGGGAAGGAGCCGTCCGTGTCTCTCTCTCTGGGAGCTCGGTTACTTTCTTATTAGAACAGGAGAGAGACAGCAGGGGAATATTGATCATTTTCCTGGCAGTGGCTATGACTTAGAGTTTTTTCTGTTCAATGTCTTGAATGGCCAGACAGGGATATCCTGTCAACCCCTGCTCCTCCGGCTCTGGATCAGATGGGGCCCAATATTGCTCACTGCTCCCAAACTTCATAAATGTAATCAGTGTTGTCATACTACAGAGCCCAGAATTCTCATACTACAACGCCCATTATCCATGCTGTCTGGGGCTTCTGGAAATGGTATTCTGTCAATAACTGGAGACTCGAGTTAGGAAGCCACTGTTGTAACCCCTCCTATTCGACTGACCTACAGAATCCAATAAGTTGAAACATGTTGTTGTTAAATACCGTCAAACTGCCTGCAACATATGGAATCCCTGTGAATGAGGAATCTCCAAAACATCCCGTCCTCAACAACCTTACTCAGGTCTTGCAAACTCAAGCCTTTGGCTTCCATGAGGGAGTCAGTCCATCTCGTGTTTGGTCTTCCTCTTTTCCTGCTGCTTTCAACTTCTCCCAGCATTATTGTCTTCTCCAGGGAATCTTGCTGGCTCGGGTAGGACAGCTTCAGCTTCAACATTTTTGCCTCCAGAGATCATTCAGCCTTGATTTGTTCTAGCACCCACTTGTTCACCTTTCTGGCAGTCTAAGGTATCTGCAGAGCATCCTCCCCCCCCCCCCATTTCGAACAAATCAATGTCTTTCCTGCCAGCATTTTTCACTGTCCAGCTTTCACACCTGTACAGAGTGATCAGGACTACAAGAGTGTGGATGATCGTGCTTTCGGTCTCCAGGGACACCCATCCTTACACCTGATGATCTTTTCTAATTCCTTCATTGCTGCCCTTCCGTGTCTCTTCTCAGTCTTCTGATTCCTGGCCTACAGTCTCCATTTGGAATGCAGGGAGCAGGAGCAATCACAGCGCCTGTGAAAGCAAGAACTCAGAACTCAGCTGAGACTGCAAGCTGGCAAGATCTACTCCCCGAACACAGTGACCAGTGTGGCTCTGGTAGCTGGGGGATGTCATGGATTATTGTTCAAAAAGTTATTTTTCTAGACTACTTTCCCATCCTTGCTTTCAGCAAGAGCCATGACTTTCCCAGGCCTGCAACACATGATCATTTTGCCTGGAGAAGCTCGGGATGAGACCTGGAATCCTTTACCTGCAAAGCCCTGTGTTCTGCCACGGAGCTACGATACCTCCAGCTTCTTCCCTGGATAACCGAGAGCTTCGTCTGGTCACCAGAGACCAGCATGGATTCTGTTCCCTGGCCCGCTGCCCAGTTGATTTCTCCTACCACCACCCTAGCCCAGCTTTCTATGAATGAACCAAACAGAATTGGCTGGGTGCCTAAAAGCTTTTTTATCAATGGCATCAACAGTTTGTCGGATCAGCAGCAGCGATGAGTCACAGCCGGGTCCGGTGACTTCTCTACAATACCTTCAGAGGTCAGCCAGCTCAGAGGTTGCTGATCTCTTTGTCTAGATTTGATAGAGGTCAGGAATGCTCCAGACTGAGAGGGGAACACCTGCCAAAGTACTGGTGGGCGCTCTTTTAAGGCTTTTATGTTAAACAGACTGGTGCATGTAATCGTTTAAAATCAACATCATTGAAAGGAATGGAAAACCCATATTCATCAATGCAAAAATGTCCATTCAGATCGTCTGAATGTACGTATTTTTCAAGTGAAGAATTTTGCAGTTCCTTCTTGTCTCATACAACAATGAGTTAGATTCATATTTCCATCCTTGGTCTTGCTTCAGCTTTAGGACCAACACATTTATTTCAGCATTTGCTGGTTAATATATGCGCAGTGCATATGGTTGTAATGGGAACAGAGTGAAATCAGGTGCAGAAAGTGGAGAACAAGTTGGGTTTTGGAGACAGGTGCCTGCCATGACTACTAGGAACGTGTATTTCAGACTTTATGGACTACAAATCCCATAGTTTGCCTTTCTGGGAATCCCACCTGCAGGTCCCAGACCATACAAACACCTAAATTGTGCTCACTGGGAGCACAGGCCCAGCTGGCAGGCTTCCTGTCTTGGGTAGGCCTAACTTCCTGTTTGAAAAAGAAGTTCTTGGGAAGCTTCCTTTCCGAACAGGAAGTCAGGCCTTTCCAAGGCTTGAAGTCTGCGAGCTGGGCCTTCTCTCTAGGTGAGTGCAACTGAGGTCTGAGCCCTGTAAGGAGGACTCCCAGAATGGAGAATTATGGGGTTTATAGTCCAAAAAACTCCAAAATGCACATCCCTAATCACTACTTATCTCCTGGAGATACCTCTCCATCTCCAACTTCCAAATAAGAATTTCATGGCAAAGAAGTTGGCCAAGATCTCAGCTCTGTAATTCCAAGGTCTGTCTTCTTGGGCCTCAACTCTCTCCACACTGCATTTCCTCCCGTGAAACAAACAGCTGCTGCTTCTCGGGAATGGACTGGCTTGTTGGCTCTTCCGTCCTCCACTCCATTTTTCTATCTCCCTCACGGGGCATCTTTCCATTCTAAACACACACACACACACATACCTCGCTTAAGAAAGAAAGGCCGGCTGCTCCGCTTGCAAGAAAACCCACTCAGCTTTGTTTCCACCACTCCTTCCTCGGGGCATGTTCTTTCTTCCTATTCCAGTGGTTTCTGCCATTTCTCCCTTTTCCCCCTTCCTTTCAAAAGTCTCCGAAGACATCTCCTCCCCTCCCCAAATTCCCTGAAAGAACACACACGATGCAACCCGCCGGTTGTTTCTCAGGTTGGCCATCCTCTCTTTGCTTGTGTCAACACGGTGGAAGGGGTGCTTCGGGACAGGTCGTGACATCATCTCACCAGGGGTGCAAATTTGATTAATGTGTGGCTGTGCCAAGCTAAAGAGTTGAAGCCCACATGCTCTCCCTCCCCTACAGTTACTTTCCAGTGAGACTGTCATTATCCCATATTAAGAGACCTCTCTCGGGATGCAGAAGGCATTACTACCAACACTCCTCTTTATGGAAAGCCTAGGACTCATGTCGTAGGAATAGAACTTGGGGAACTTTCTGTTTTGGGCTACGATTCCAAATCCCACAGCACTGCCATGGATAGGAAGTCTAGAACTGTACCCTAACCGGGACTGACCCAGAGTCCACAGGCCTTCACAGAACTGTAGGGTTGGGAGGGCTCCCAAAAGGTCATCAAGTCCAGCCAATGAGGGAGATTCACAGTGAAAGCAGCCCTGACGAATGACAGATGAACAGCCAGCCTCTCCTTAAGAAAGAAGGAATGTCCAACCTCCAGGAAATCCTTTCCATGGTCAGATCGCTCTAACCATCATAGAATCATAGATTAATTGAGTTGGAAGGGGCCTATAAGACCATCAAGTTCAACCCCCTGCTCAAGGCAGGAATCCAAATCAAAACAGATTGGACAAATGGTTATCCAATTTTCTCTTGAGTGCCTCCAGCATTGGAGTGCTCACCACCTCCTGAGGTAATTGGTTCCATTGTCGTACTGCTCTTCCTGTAACTTGAGCCCATTCTTACGTGTCCTGCACTCTGGGATGATCAAGAACAGATCCTGCCTGAATGGTAGTCTGTATGACTACCATTCAGGTGTTTGAAAACTGCTATCCTATCAAGAAGTTCTTCCTTATGCCTTTTCTGAATCTTCTTTGTTTCCGTTCGAATCCACTCTTTCGAGTTCTGTTCTCTGGAACTGGAGAAAACAAGCTCTCTCCACCTGCCCTTTGACAGCTCTTCAATGTTCGAAGATGGCTTTCGTGTCACCCCTCAGCCTTCTCTGGCAAAACATCCCTTCAGCCCTTCGTAGGGCTTTGCTTCTCTGGCCAATTGGTTGCCCTCCTTTGGATCCTTTCCAACTTGTTGGTAGCCTTCTTCAACTGCGGTGCCCGGAACAGGACACCATACGCCATGTGAGGACCAGCCAGAACATAATCCCATGATACTATTACTGTCCTTGATCCGGAAACATTTCTTGATACTGCCAGAATTTTGTGAGCTTCTTTCAGAGTATGCAGCTACCGGGAATCCAGGCCAGTTGATAAGACCAGGGTTAATGGTTGCCCCAGTGTTGTGGGACCTTCTCTTCTGCATAGCAGTGAGGTTTGGGAGCAACAAAAATTTTTTTTTTTACTGGTACCAGTGGGAGGCATATCGTAACACTAATTTCTGTGCATGAGGGAGAAGTTGAGGGGGGTTCCGGTAGTGAGGGGGTTAACCTTTTGCACCTTGCAACTTGTTGTTTAGTCGTTTAGTCGTGTCCGACTCTTCGTGACCCCATGGACCAGAGCACGCCAGGCCCTCCTGTCTTCCACTGCCTCCCGGAGTTTGGTCAAATTCACGTTGGTCGCTTCGATGACACGGTCCAGCCATCTCGTCCTCTGTCGTCCCCTTCTCCTCTTGCCTTCACACTTTCCCAACACCAGGGTCTTTTCCAGGGAGTCTTCTCTTCTCATGAGATGGCCAAAGTCTTGGAGCCTCAGCTTCAGGATCTGTCCTTCCAGTGAGCACTCAGGGTTGATTTCCTTCAGAATGGATAGGTTTGTTCTCCTTGCAGTCCAGGGGACTCTCAAGAGTCTCCTCCAGCACCACAATTCAAAAGCATCAATTCTTCAGCGGTCAGCCTTCTTTATGGTCAAGTTCTCACTTCCATACATCACTACTGGAAAAACCATAGCTTTGACTATGCGGACCTTTGTCGGCAAGGTGAGGTCTCTGCTTTTTAAGATGCTGTCTAGGTTTGTCATCGCTTTCCTCCCAAGAAGCAGGCGTCTTTTAATATCGTGGCTGCTGTCACCATCTGCAGTGATCGTGGAGCCCAGGAAGGTAAACTCTGTCACTGCCTCCATATCTTCCCCTTCTATTTGCCAGGAGGTGATGGGGCCCGTGGCCATGATCTTAGTTTTTTTGATGTTGAGCTTCAGACCATTTTTTGCGCTCTCCTCTTTCACTCTCATTAAGAGGTTCTTTAATTCCTCCTCACTTTCCGCCATCAGACCTTGCAACTTGGCTCCTCACAAAAAAGCTTCTCATTACCCAGCATTTAGAATCCAAATATGGATGTGTGGAATCATAGTGTATTTTTAAAAAAAGCTTTTGTATTCCTACGTATGAGTGAGCGAGCAAAATGAACAAGAGTTGTACGAGACACAGTGTGTGTTGGGCGTGTCTACACGTGGGTGAACAAATGTGTGCAGAAACGAGCAGAGATTTGGAACGTTACAAACCTAACTTCCTCCTAAGAATTGCTGGATATCTCAGTAGTTTAGGTCTCTGGCTGAGGAGCGAGAGGTTGGGAGTTCGATTCCCCGCTGGGCCTCCTTGACAAGGGCTGGTCTTGATGATCCCTAGGAGTCCCTTCCAGCTCTGCGGTTCTAAGCTTATTATTATATTATTATTATTATTATAAGCTGGGGAAGTGAATCACCTGGACATGCCGACTCACCTGTAGTCCCACCGAGTTACTTTTCCCAGCTTCGACGGAGTGATCGATAGATGAACGTGAGAGTGGGTGGTGCCCACTCTGTCTTGCTTTAGCCTGGTCACCCTCTGGAAGGTGAGCCCAGATGGAAGGCAGCCCTCTCCACTACTTTTCAACCTCCTTACTTTTAAGCCCATCAGTATTAAGGAAAGGCAGATCAATTTGGCTAGCCAAAAAATGGCGGGAAGGGCCATTTCATTCACGACTAAAATGAAAAGATTTTAAAGAAAACGGTGAAACTGGATTCGCCAGGCTTCTTTCGGGGAAGGATCCTGGTTCAACAGAAGCCCCCCCCCCCCCGGGGGGTAATCCTCGAGATTTTTCTCATTTTTCCCATCCTGCGCTGTCATCCGAGAGCGCCTTGCAGGTGGAGTGGCGCTCCTGAGCCGCCCCCATGCGTTTTAAGTACGTGTCTATACGCGATACATAATTGATAATAGTTATTCCTGTTATGCCAGTCTCCATGATGCAATTTTAATAAGGACCAAAAAAAAAAAAAAAAAAAGGGAGGGAGAGAGGTCTTCATCTTACATCTCTCCCTCTCTGTCTATAAATATGCTGCATTATTAAATGCAGACATTTCCCGATTTCCTCACACTTGGTTCCAGCCAAGGACATAGGTTGGCTCTTTTCTTTTCTTTTTCTTCTTCTTCTTTTTTTAAAAGCTCCTCCAGACTGTGGTTCCTGATAACTGCTAGGTCAGCATCCCTGTACCAAAGGGTTGTGTCATCATGGGGCCTGGGGAGAAGACACAGGGCCCCCATTTTCCATGGGCTCCAAATGCTGATTTAGAGCGAGGCTGCTGGCAGATCCATAGTCCAGGGAAGTGCCAGAGACCACAGACTCAAAGGATCCCAGGACAGAGAGCAAATAAAATGTGTTATGTCCTAAGATGCAGCTCTGCTTCCACTCAATGCTTCCTTCCCCCCCCCCCCCAGGTGACCCCATGACTAAGTTCCCTTTTCTCCACCACCTGCAAAGGAACCACCTTCAAATTTTCAACATTTATTCTAGATGTATTTTAAGCATTTCTCTCCCATCTTCCCCCAGTGTTTGACGCGGTATACGTGGCTCTCTTCTCTTCCCAGTTTTATTCTCAAACCAACCATGTGAGGTAGGCCATGCTGAGAGAGATAGTGACTGCCTCAAGATCACCCCATGGGTTTCGTGACCCAGGGGAAACGAGTCGCTGGATCTCCCACACTCTTGCCTCCGTTTGGAGGGATCTTCTCCAGAGAAGGATCCCAGGGCTCCTCGTGAGCAAGGGTCTACTCGAGAGTAGCCACTTCTTTTAGTACCTTGTACTTTATTCATATCAGAGCGTTGCACAATTTAGAATTATGGATGCATAAGAAATATTGGTAAATTTATAAAACAAATTAAAATGTTGAGATAATGAGACTGTTTTTGACCGGAAGCGGACTATTCAATAGTGCTATCTCAGCCATTTGCTAGATCTTCTTTTATACATGCGGTGGGGCTTAAATTGCATGCACACAAGTGTTGCATTGATTGAATTTCTCCTCTGTCAAAAAAAAAATTGGTCCTGTATCCAAGTGTCCCCATTTTAACTTGTCCTGAAGGGCTACAGATGAGCCTTGGGTGGGATCCAGGCCACACAAGCTACAAAAGTCTCAGCTGATGACTGGAGGAGCAGGAAACAATGGGCAAAATCCTGTTGCTTAACTTGGTAAAAATGCATTCCAGCAGACTCATGGATTTAGTGCGCCAACTCCTCCATAAGTTCCATTGATTCAAAGGAGCCTACTTTAATGTTAACCTATGCTAAAGTAAGTTGCAACTAGAGTAGGCCCATTTGAATTAATAGACCTTTGGAGGAGTTGACTCACTGAATCCCCATGGACTCAAATGAGCCTGCTCTAGTGTAATTCACTATAGTAAGCAACAGTTTTTGGGCACTGTTTGATTCCCCCGGAACTTCTCTTAGTTTTCTAGACTTCTGCTTGCTACTGTTTGCCAAGAGCATCCGTGGGTTGCATCTGGTTGTGTTTGTGCTTCTCTTTGTCAAATGCTTGCCAGTCTCTGCTGGCGTATTGGCTCAGGCCTGTTTGGCCTTCGGTTTGGAACACCTGGATTGGAAATGGCACGCTCGCTGTGAGGACCTGACCCCTTCACCTTTGCTTTAAATGATGGACTTATGAATCGGCATCTTTGTGCTGGGAACAGAGGAGTACAGTTAACCCGTTTCAGACCTTGAACTGGACAGACTTTACCACAAGGTTTCACCAAGCACAGAAGACGACACCAACCCTGTACGCACTACAAACTCACTCTCTTGGGGGTGCCCTGGGACCATGCAGCTTGCCCAAGGCCACATAGGCTGGCTCCTTGGAGGCACAGTGGGGAATTAAACTCCCAACCTCTGGCTCCACAGCCAGATTGGGAGAACAGCTGGATAGCTCAGTGGTTTTAGGTCTCTGGCTACGGATCCAGAGGTTGGGAGTTCGATTCCCCTACTGGGCCTCCTTGACAGGGGCTGGACTTGATGATCCAGAGGGTCCCTTCCAGCTCTGTAGTCTAAGATGTTGATGACGGTGGTAATGATGATGATGATATAAGCCACTGAGCTATCTAGCCATCTTCAGTTGTCCTTATGAGAGTCAAATCCTGGACTTGATGGGTCAATGAAGACCCATTAGCTTTACAAAAGACTGTTCCGAGTAGACTTAGTCTGTTGCTTTAGGGTTTGCTTTGAGGACTGCTGTGATGACTGTGGGCACCTCAGAGTTGATTAGTGCTTCCTTGTCTCAGAGAGAAGATACAATCCTGAAACATCTGGTCCAACTTGGTACTTGCTAAACTGATGGCCCTTCTTCTGAGATGTACAGAATGCCATTCAAATACTAATGTTTCTCTCGGGACCTTTAAATTCTGATGCAGTCCTCTGTTTTTACAGGTGTCAGAATATCTGTGTATCACGAACCCGTGTTCAACATGACCAAAAGCTGGGTGGGTGGGTGTGGAAATCCCCCCCTCCACTTCCAAAATCCTTTGGGGCTGGGTATGAGGGACACATTTTGCATTGTGCAGGCCCACGTAATGCATTAGTTGCCACGGTAACCGTTCAAGCCTGGGAAAAAGGGTGTGGGGTTGTGCATGGGGTGGGTGGGAACATAAGCCTCTTCTCTTCCAGGTTCTTAAATGTAGTGGCAACACATTTTTCTCCATGGTGTGCAAGCAAAAAGTCTTTGGGAGGTTTCCACCCTTCGAGGGGATCAATTACAAGTGGCCGGCAGGCTGTACTTGGTTCACTCTTGCTTTATACCTTAAAACTCTTGATTTTTTTTATTTATTTAAAGAGATTCAGGAGGTGATAAGAAGTAACAAGGGGTGGGGGTCAACCATACACTATACTCCATAGGAGCAGAGTAGCAATAGTTGAGACCCCAACGGGAACATTGATTTCACACACGGCACAGAATCCTTTTTGCTAGGATAATTTGAACAGGACCACAGTAAGGACTAGAAACATGGCTTCCCTATCTGGTTCCCAGTGAATGGATGTCATACCTGAGGCTATATTCTAAATTATGTTTTATGTGCACCAAAAAAGGGGGGCAGGCAGTTCAACAGCCCTGTGTTTATAAGCCCTGACATGGTGGATAGGGGTGGGATTTCCAGATTTTCTAGACTACATATACCATAATTCTCCATCCTGGGAGTATTACTTATCTTATAAATACCTAACTGTGGTGCCATTGAAGAAAAGGCCTCAACTAGAAGGCCTTGAGGCTTAGCTCGGCCTAGCTCCACCCAAGCTTCCTGCTCAGGAAAAAAAAAACTCCCAGCTAGCACTGGGGCAGGAACAGGAAGTTTGGACAGAGCTAGGCCTAGCTAGGCCTCGAAGTCTTCTAATTTAGGCCTTTCTCCCAGGGGCATTCCACTGAGGTGTTTGTAAGGTGCCTGTAGGGTAACTAGAACTTCCAGAATGGAGAATGATGGGATTTGTAGTCTAGCAAACCTGAAAATCTCATCCTTAATGGCGGATAGGCACACGTGCCTGCTGAGCATCAACTACTGAGAAACATGGTAGCAAACGGACTGCAGAGGAACAGGGAGGCTCTCAGTCAGGGCTCTGGGGGAATACTGCTTTTGTGCCCACAGTGGGCACCACAGACTGATCCCTTGAGCTGTTTATACAGTACTGTGCTTTGTGTGTAGAAAGGAGCTTGTCTGGACATTTGTTGTTGTTGTTTAGTCGTTAAGTCATGTCCGACTCTTCGTGACCCCATGGACCAGAGCACGCCAGGCCCTCCTGTCTTCCACTGCCTCCCGGAGTTGGGTCAAATTCATGTTGGTCGCTTCGATGACCCTGTCCAACCATCTCGTCCTCTGTCGTCCCCTTCTCCTCTTGCCTTCACACTTTCCCAACATCAGGGTCTTTTCCAGGGAGTCTTCTCTTCTCATGAGATGGCCAAAGTATTGGAGCCTCTGCTTCAGGATCTGTCCTTCCAGTGAGCACTCAGGGTTGATTTCCTTCAGAATGGATAGGTTTGATCTCCTCGCAGTCCAGGGGACTCTCAAGAGTCTCCTCCAGCACCACAATTCAAAAGCATCCATTCTTCAGCGGTCAGCCTTCTTTATGGTCCAGCTCTCACTTCCATACATCACTACTGGAAAAACCATAGCTTTGACTATGCGGACCTTTGTCGGCAAGGTGAGGTCTCTGCTTTTTAAGATGCTGTCTAGGTTTGTCATCGCTTTCCTCCCAAGAAGCAGGCTTCTTTTAATTTCGTGGCTGCTGTCTCCATCTGCAGTGATCATGGAGCCCAAGAAAGTAAAATCTGTCACTGCCTCCATTTCTTCCCCTTCTATTTGCCAGGAGGTGATGGGACCAGTGGCCATGATCTTGGGTTTTTTGATGTTGAGCTTCAGACCATTTTTTGCACTCTCCTCTTTCACCCTCATTAAGAGGTTCTTTAATTCCTCCTCGTTTTCTGCCATCAGAGTGGTATCATCTGCATATCTGAGGTTGTTGATATTTCTTCTGGCAATCGTAATTCCGGCTTGGGATTCATCCAGTCCTGCCTTTCGCATGGTGTATTCTGCATATAAGTTAAATAAGCAGGTTTACTTGTGAGTAAACAAGTGTAGGTTTAGGGTGAACCAGAAAGTTCAATCTACTACAAAATGTTGGTGTTGTCAAATGCAGAATCGGACGACTCTGCCTATTGAATTTACATAGAACGATTATAGGGGTTGATTTCATACAAATGGTACAAGGATAATAAGTATGCCTAATTTTGGATTAATTATGTGTTACTAAAAGGGTGTGATCCTGTATACAATGTTTGCCTAAAGAAAAAGGTTGTGATGTGTGGGTGAAAACTGCGGAGAACAAAATTTCACCTTCTTTAGAGCAACCATATTGTTTGCTATATAAATGAGTATTCTCCCCTTCATCCCTGAAGGGGTCTCCTGACAGTCAGCAATTAAAATGGTGAAAAATATATTAAAATAACAAGAGAACATGGCACTCATGCCTTCTTATCTGATGAAGGGTAGGCAGATGGCGATCAAAAGTTTTATCCACTTGGACAGTTGCAGGGGGGTGGGGTTTTGTTTTGTTTTTAGAGTACTTCTACTCAAATTACAGTAAATATATGTAATCATAGCTGGCTGGATGTCTCAGTGAGTTAGGTCTCTGGCTGCAGAGCCAGAGGTTGGGAGTTTGATTCCTTACATGCCTCCTGGGAGAAGAGCCAGCCTGTGTGGCCTTGGGCCAGCGGCACAGTCCCAGAAGAAGGGAAGGGTCAACCACTTTTGAGTATTCTCTACCTGGAAAACCCTGAAAAAGAGTCATCATAAGTCAGAATTGACTTGATGGTACATGATGATATGTTATAATGGCTGGATTTGCACATATTAGCCCAAATGTGTGTGTGCAAAAATATAATGTGAAAAGGTCATTCTTTTTAGTAAAGCCATGCAGTGATGGCCACCCAACCAGGAGGTGTGTGCTAACTTTATCTCTACGGACCTTCATAAATGACCATTGTGAGAATGAGCGTCTGGCGAAGAGCTTTGTGGAGCCGATGGAGCGTACAGTATGTCCGTTCCTCGTTTAGGTCACAAGATAGTAGCCAAAGACAGGTGCAACACAGAATCTCACCAGAAGAATTTGCTCTTCCTCCATGCATGCATCCATTTGGCTTTCTATCCGGAGAGGGTTGCATTGATACCCTACAGTGTGGTGTAGTGGTTAGAGTAACAGACTGGGACTCAGGAGGCCTGGGTTTGAATCCCTGCTCAGCCATGGAAAATCACTGGGGAACTGGAAGGAGTCAAACTACTTCTTAAATATCTCACTTACCTTGAGATCCATCTTGAAGGCCCATGACAACAAAACCAGTTAAGGTGAGAATAGAAGTTCCTTCCCTCCCCAGATTTTCTTCTCTATTTCTAAAATGATATTTTCAAGCACATCCCGTCCAAAAGGATTTTGATGGCCAGTGAGCAAACCAAAGCGTCTGAAAGACTTGCATGGACTTTCTGGTGCTCAGGATCGACCCACCATCTCTGAAAAGTAGAAGGCAGGAATTGAGGCGTAACGTATGATGACCTTTTGCCCTATCTGGGAACAGAATCTTGCAGCAAGATTCCCCTTCCTTCCTTCCTTCCTTCCTTCCTTCCTTCCTTCCTTCCTTCCTTCCTTCCTCTTTCTCTCCCTCTTCCTTCCTTCCTTCCTTCCTTTCTCTTTCTCTTTCCCTCTTCCTTCCGCCCTTCCTTTCTTTCTCTTTTTCTCTCCCTCTTCCTTCCTGCCTTCCTGCCTTCCTGCCTTCCTGCCTTTTTCTCTCTCCCTCTTCCCTCCGTCCTTCCTTCTTTCCTTCCTCTTTCTCTTTCTCTTTCTCTTTCTCTCCTTCCTTCCTTCCTTCCTTCCTTCCTTCCTTCCTTCCTTCCTTCCTTCCTTCCTTCCTTCCTTCCTTCCTTCCTCTTTCTCTTTCTTTCTCTCTCCCTTGTCTTTCCTTCCTTCCTTCCTTTCTCTTTTTCTCTCCGTCTTCCTTCCTTCCTTCCTTCCTTGCTTGCTTGCTTGCTTGCTTGCTTGCTTGCTTGCTTGCTTCTTCTTTTAAAGAATCTTGCACAATTTCTCAGATCTTTCACTATCATTTTCTCTTTCTGGAAGAAAGACTCACGTGTGCAGGGTTATTACAACCCAAAAGGGGCATCTTTCCTGCAGAGTATTCCCTGTAAAGGTTATTAAACTGTACAGAATTTAGCAGTTTCTTGTGCAAGTCTGCTGTCGTAGATCACAAACTGAGTATGAGCCAATAGTGTGATGTGGCTACAAAAAAAGGCAAATGCTATTTTAGGCTACATTAACAGATGTATAGTCTCCAGCTCCCACAAGGTACTAGTTCCCTTCTATTTGGCACTGGTTAGGCCTCATCTTGTGTACTGTGTCCAGTTCTGGACACCGCACTTCAAGAAGGACGCTGACAGACTGGAACAAGTTCAGAGGAGGACAACAAGGATGATCTGGAGGCTGGAATCCAAGCCTTGTAAGGAAAGACTGAAAGAAGTGGGCATGTTTAGCCTTGAGGAAAAAAGACAGAGGGGAGATAGGACAGCACTTTTCAAATACTTAAAAGGTAGTCAGTCATACAGAGAAGGTGCAGGATCTGTTCTCGATCATCCCAGAGTGCAGGAAACATAAAAATGGGCTTAAGCGACAGTAGAGCAGTAAGTCAGTGGAACCAGTTACTTGGAGAGGTGGCGAGCGTTCCAACACTGGAGGCATTCAAGAGAAAACTGGACAACCACCTGGCAGATGTCCTTTGATTTGTATTCCTGCCTTGAGCAGGGGGTTGGACTGGATGACCTTACAGGCCCCTTCGAACTTCATGATTCTTTTATTCTATGATCAAATGGTGGTGTGTGGAAAAGAGAGACAGAGAAATAGACTGGAATCAAATTTAGAGATGGGCACGAACTGCTGGTTCAATGATTCGTGCCAGTTCATTTATCAGCTGAACAGTTGGTTGGTGCTTCAAAGCCCTGCCCAGCACCCCGGCTGCCCTGCTCCACCTCCTCCAGGCGCTGCCTCTGAGTGGGCACCCGCTGGAGGAGGTCAGGTTTTGAAACACTAAACACTTGTTCAGCCGATAAACAAACTGGCACAAGCCACCAAACCTATTTGTGCCCATCTCTAGTCACATTTTTTGCAGGAAGTTGGGAAGTCTGAATAAGAAGTCTCATGTGACGAGAGCTGGAAAACTATTCAGATCAAGATTTATTGATATATATTTTTTGAATATGTGATTGATTGATTTTAAAAAATAGTCGTCTATTTTTTAATAGACTTGTTCTCCCTGTACACCGCACGCCGTTTCGTGAGTGCAGCTGTGGTTCTGTGTGACCGCCAATATCTAAACCAGCTCCAGCAGAGAATCTGTGGTGGATTAACCAGTATAGACATGTTGTGTCTGCTTCAGAGGAAGTGGCATCGTTTTCTTCCACTGGGCCTGATCTGCCAGCCCCAAATTTCCAGTGAGCGTTTTCAAGTAACACATGCATGTCCATCCATTGCCGGATGCTCCCAGTGACATCGGTGAGGATTCTCAAGGGTGGCCTCTGGCTAGATGGGCAGTCAACAAATTACAGTCGATAGATCGATGGATCAATCGATTGATGGATCGATTGATCAATCGATCGATCAATCAATCAATCAGGATGGGATGGGTCAAAAGAAGCACCTGAGCTCCTCCTGAGGATAAACTTGAGATAAACAGTATCCAGAGAGTACTGGTCAAAAATATTTTCTCTTGAAACATATAGATTTCTCACCATCCATCCACTGAGCGAATGAATACTTTATTTACGTTATCATCATCATCTTAGAACTTATTACATTCTTTGTTCTCACCGTTTTAAATTGTCTCCATTTGGCGGGACACCTCAGCCAGGAATTTTCTGATGCTGAGTTTTGAATTTCTGGCTAAATTCCTCTAGCTGCTCAGCAGAAATGCAGGGATTCACAGGGCAGAATTAGCTTCAAGTTCCCCCTCCTTTGCCCACCAGAGAGCCACATGGTACTGTATTTTTAACAAGAAAACTTGTCCTTTCCACTCTTTTCATGATGAGAATCATTCCTTCATAATTGGGATGGTCAGTACCTCTCCACGCATATGTCTATCCTTCCTGATCTTTCCAGCAGTGTCTGGTCCTGCCTCGCCGCCACCACCTAAAACACACCTTCCCCCACATAACTCTCCTTTTTCCCAAGCTGTGATGGTGCTTTTGGAAATGGTAGCCTCTGATTAAGATGGATAGATTGGTAAGAAGCATTCACTGTGACCAGAATAGAAAACACAGCAGCTCCTGGCTAGCTCCGGGGCACAAAGCCAGAAAATAGCTTTGCTCGGAAGACGATTTCCATACGAGCAGAGCTTGCCCTTAAAATAGCAACCGGCCTCTTCTCTTCCTCACCCTACGTCATCGGCAGCCTAATCCAACCCTTTTTTTTTTTTTTTTTTTTTTTTTTGCTCAGGACCAACTCCTGCTTGGTTCAATAGGTTTCACTTCCCAGAAAGCCAGGTTGAACCTGTTTCCAGCGGAGATCGTCCTGCCCGGAAACAGCTCCAATTCTTGATGCAGCAAAGGTTTCAGGAAGCTGTCTAGACGTGCTTCTCTTCCATTGCCCTTCTGGAGTCGGTGGAAAATAGATTGGCATTTCCCAGTAGATTGGGATCCGCTGGTAGGTCTCTGGATGGTTTGCAGTAGATCGGTGAGGGTCCTTTTCTGATGCTCCAGTTAGCAACAAGAAAAGGATTTTCTTCCCTGAAATTCAGCAGATGAATTGGTGAAAGCTGGAGAGTAACCAGAAGCAGAATCGGTTGACAGCTCAGTTCTGAGAACAGATTTCTAGACTCAGAATGTCCTCAAGGGCACCATGTTCTTCCAGTTCTTACACGGTATCTTTTGCATTTGGCTCTGGTTGGCCATGTTCCAGTAAAAAAAAATTGAAAACCCAGAAGTTATTCTGAAAAACCTGAGCTCAGCCCAACCACGTTTCACACTTTGCACTGCTCTAGAGCTCCTTAGTGAATCAAAGTGGTTTCAAGGTAGTGATTTTTAGACTTTGGAAGTTTATTATCCTGGACTACATCAATGCGAGAGTAGGGTGATACTTTTATCGAGCCACTTAAAAAATCACACCAATTGCAAGCTTTCTTGGCTAAATACGTATCCCACTTCCTCAGGCTGTGCACTACAGTGCAGAAAAAATTACAGGTATTGTAGGTCAGCGTCCCAAAAATTCATGGCAGACGTCCATGCCGAGTCTATCTGTACGAGGTGCGTTAAAGTCAGCTGGGGTGAGTGGTTTCAAGTTTCCTCCCTTCTAACATTCTTGGAATTTTTTCTGCACTATAGCGCACTGTCTGAGGAAGTGAGATATCTACTCATGAAAGCTTGCAATTTGTGTGATATTTTAGTGGTTTAATTAAGGTATCACCCTACTGTTGCATTTGTTTAATTCTGAACTGGCTGAAATCCTGTTGCTTAGCATAGTACATTGCACTAGTGAAAGCCCATTGAATGCGTTGGGATTTAGTGAGTCAACTCCTCCATAGGTTGGTGTACTCTAGTTGCGATTTCCTTAAGTGTAGTAAGTCACAACTAGAGTAGGCCCATTCGAATCAATGGAACTCATGGAGGAACTGAGTCACCAAATCCTCATTGGGCCCGCTCTAGTGTGACTTACTACGCTAAGCAACAGGAGTTCAGCCAATAAAAACCAATTGTTTTGTGCAAATTCAACAAAAAATGGGTTAAACATTTGTACAATTGATAAGAGCAATATAATGTTTTTGTGGGTACAGAATGGTGCGGATTCTGCACATTGGACCACATGCTAGAAACTGATCAGTTGTGGTGTAGACCTTTAAGAGATAGGGAGGTTTGTTTGCATCCTCTGGAACCACCAGACCCATCGTTGTGTATTTGCTGTAAGTGTGTGCCCTCGTGTTGCACAAAGACAGCCTGTGGAAATCAGAGAGGAAAAAGAAGAAGTCTCTTTGCCTTGTACTTGCCTGGCAACAAAGCATCCTGCTGGGTTTGTTAATTCCTTGCTGAGGTGTCTAGCTGAGCTGAGACAGCTTAAATGGGGAAAAACGAGGAGTTTAACGAGTGTTCTTGCCAGGCCTGCTTCACACTCGCTCATTGTCATTTCTGCCTGGCTTCCCAGAAGGGCAGGTAAATGCCCACTGTGGCTGTTCCCCTCTTGGCCACTGCTGGCCCACCCAGAGGGCCAGGCCACAAGGCAGGACCTGCTGAGGATGGGCTTTGTTGCGTACACAACCCTTGCCAACACACTCGGTGTCAGTAGTTCCTCTGTCGCTGCCCTTCCACTTTGTACTCAACTCGAAAGAGGAGAGGAAGGGGGTCCAAACATGTTAGTCTCGCCCCCTCCCTGCTTTGGAAAGCATAGCCTGCCGAGAATTTCCTGTTTCCAAGCCAGTTAGGATCCCACCGCTGGGTTTCCTGTCGATCTTGCGCTGATGGAGAGGAAGAGGAAGAAGAAAAACACTAGTTGGACTGCCCTTGGGAAGAGATGTGAAAGGTTTCTAGGATCAGAGGAAGCAGACTTGGTGTCGGCAGCAATTATTGTATCGCTGTGCCTGTGAGTGACACATTCATTGCAGCACAACCTGGCTTGAGAGGAAACCAAAAAAGGAGGAGGAGGAGAAAAGGAAAGGGCAGGAGATTACAGGCAGGGCAGACAACCAGAGAAATGAAATACTGGTATTTTAGGCTTCTGAGGAAGACCAAGAGAATAGTTACCCTCTTGGGTTTCTTCAGAAGAATCTTTAGATTAGGCATCCTTCCGTCTCGAGAGACGATGGGAACGTGCTCTGTATGGAGGACTTGGAACAGCGTCTAGTGTGGCTGAGAAGGCCAATTCGAGAGTGACCATCCCTTCCACACTGAAGACAAATACAATCTGTCCCCTGTCCAGCTCCCTGATTTGGCTGGTTTCGGGACTGCCTCTTGGCCTCGGCCTGCTGGACAAGGGTCTCTTCAAATTGGGAGAGGCCGTGATGCACCGCCTGCCTCCAGGCTGAACGCTCAGATGTCAAGGTTTCCCATCTGTTGAGGTCCATTCCTAAGGCCTTCAGATCCCGCTGGCAGTATCGCAGCTGTGGTCTCCCTCTGGGGCGCTTTCCCTGCACTCATTCTCCATACAGGAGATGTTTTGGAATCCGCCCGTCAGCCATTCTCAGAAGAATCTAGGTTGCTGCCTTATACTGAGCTCAGCCGTTAGTCCATCTAGCTCTGGGTTATCAACAGGGCCATGAATTAGGGCGAAGCAGAAAGGGTTTTGCCTCAGGGCACCAAGCTTTAGAGCAGTGGGTCCCCAGATGTTTCTCGAATACAACTCCCAGAAACCCAGGCTAGTGGTGAAGGCTTCTGGGAGTTTTAGTCCAAGAACGTCTGAGGACCCAAGGTTGGGAACCACTGCTTTTGAGGTAATCTACAGGGGAGTGTGCTGTTTTGTTTCCAAAGCATAATTTATTCACTTTATTTATTTAAAATACTTGTACCCCGCCTTTCTCCTTAAGAAGGGCCCAAGGTGGCTTGCTTGCTTGCTTGCTTATTTATTTATTTATTTATTCAACTTGTATGCCGCCCACACTGTGCAGGAGTCTCCGGGCGGCTTCCAACATCGATTAAAACAGCTCAGTTAAAAACAGAAACTAAAAACCAATACGGCCACATCCACACTGTACAAAAGCAAAAAAAAAAAAAAAAAAATTAAAAATTAAAAAAACAATCTACAAAAACCATCTAGATCCATGACTTATTAATTAAAATTAAAACCTTCAATTAAAAAACTTCCGGAACAGGAAGGTTTTAACCTGGCGCCGAAATGTCAGTAACGTCTTATATCACTGAGACCATATCAAAGCTAAAAACAGTATACAAAGGCCGAAAAGCATCAAACAGAGACCACACTGGAAGATGGCAAACAAAAGCAAGACCAAAAACACCTTCAGAGTAGTAAGGCCCATATAAAAACACCCCTCGGGTAGCCAGACATTAAGGCAAAGCCTGCTGGAAGAGAAAGGTCTTTGGCTGCTTGCGGAAGGACATCAAAGATGGGGCCAGGCTGGCCTCCAGTGGGAGGGAGTTCCGCAGTCTCTGGTTTTCCCGGGTGATCTCCCATCTAAGTCCCAACCAGGTGCTTACCTTGCTGAGCTTGGAAGATCAGACAGGGTCTGGCGTGCTTAGGGTGGGGTGGTGAGTGTAACAGGAAAGCTATTGTGAAAAGGCACCGTTCCATTCCCTGTTTTTTTTTCTCTTCTTCTTCCCTTCTTGTGTTGTCTCCTCTGACTGTAAAAATGTAAGTGAAAGTTCTAGGTGTACGTCCCTGGGGAGAGAAAGCCTTCCCAAATGTGTTTGTTTGTTTGTTTGTTTTGCTTATTTGTTTGTCCTGAAGTTCCAAACAACCACATACACGGTCCTTAATTTCTGGCATTGAGTGGGATGAATGAAACTCAAGTCTCTCTCTTTCTGAGCCCGTGTGGTGTGGGCTCTCTTCAGAGCACGTTACCATCGTCTCTCGAGACTGAAGGATGCCTAAATTGATTGGTGTGGGGGAGAGCATGACAAGACCTGGGTTTGAATCCCCACTCAGCCATGAAAACTCACTGGAGGGCAGCAATGGTAAAACATTTTACCTATCTCACAGACCTTCAAAACCCTATTGGGATCACTATAAATCAAGCATTATGATTTATTATTATTTAAACTATTTTTTACTTTAAAAGGACCCAGGGGGTTTGCAGCATTGAAAAACCATCTTTAAAGCAAAAAACAATGAGTATACAATGGTGGCTTACATCATTAAAAGGCAAAAGCAAAGAACAGTGAGTATAAACAGGCAGCTTATATCATTAAAATACAGCATGAAAGCTAAAAACAGTATGTTTACAAATATTAAAATGGAACGAACAAATACTGCTCTGAGAAATCATCACCACCCTTTCTAGACAGTTCATAATTTTGTAGACTCTTATAAACCCCTCCCCGACTGCCATGTGATTAATTGCAAACCCCCCCCTCTTTCTTTTATTGAGACGGGGGGATGTGAATGTCTGAAGACCAGGGACACAAAGCGCTTTTTGTTGTATACCTGGTGGCCAGGTCTACACACAAGATTGTACCAATTTGTGACATTCAGTCCCATAGCATAATAAATCGGTATTTTCGAAGAATAAAAGGAAAAAATCCTTCCTATGATGCCATGAGCTATCCAAATGATTTAACACATCTATTGCCCATTAAATGAAGCTTTAATACTCTCTCTCTCTCTCTCTCTCCGTCCCTTTTAACCAGTTTAGCACTGCATATTTTATTCCATTTGTTGAAACTGTATAAATCTGGCCATGTGAAATGTCAAGGCTGAGCAAAACGAGATGAGGTGTTACATTGCATTCTTGAATCTTCCAGGGTCTGATGTTCTGAAAGGGATTATTAATTAATGCACACCTTTAAATGCTGCTAATGTTCACATATTTATTAAGCTATGACTAGGGTTCATTAGACTGTCACGGCAGGTAGCTGGTGCTCTCAGTCCTCCGGCACCCTGGTCCCGAAGATATCATCTCCCTGACCTTGTGTCCAACTGATCTCCAGCTGAACCTCTGGGTCTACTCCAAAGCAAATCTTGTGCAACTAATAGCAGAGTTGAAGGGAATGATCAAACCAAGCCCTAGGAGGAAAGACTGGAAGAACTGAGCCTGTTTAGCCTTGAGAAAAGAAGACTGAGAGGAGATAGGAGAGCACCTTTCAAATCCATGAAAGGTAGTTATACAGAAGGGGGGGCAGGATCTGTTCTCCATCATCCCAGAGAGCAGGACACGTAACAATGGGCTCAATTTACAGGAAGCCAGATTTAGGTTGAGTATCAGCAACTTGTCATCAAAGCGACCAACATGACTTTGACCCAACTCCGGGAGGCAGTGGGAGACAGGAGGGCCTGGCATGCTCTGGTCCATGGGGTCACGAAGAGTCGGACATGACTTAACAACTAAACAACAAATCAGGAAAAACTTCCTGTTCGAGCAGTACGACAATGGAACCCATGACCTCAAGAGGTGGTGAGTGCTCCAACACTGGAGGCCTTCAAGAGACAACTGGACCACCACCGGGGTTCTTGCTTTGAGCAGGGGGCTGGACTTGATGGCTTAATAGGCCCCTTCCAACTCTATGATTCTATGATCTCATGAGGTTCATAATGGAGAATTCTGTAATAACGGTGGCAAAATCCCATTCCTGCCATGGCAATGCTCTTCTGAATTCTTAAGACCTTTGATGTTGGCACATGCAGTAGCAGTGGTCACAGGAAAACTCCTCAGGCAGGATGCCCTCATGTCTCTTCCTATAATGCCTTCAATACATATCCCTCCTTGAGCCCTGAGGGTGGAGTGGGGGAACAGCAGTTAGCCCATATGAAGGATGTGTATCCTCGCTGGTTCCATTTTTGCAAAATTATTTTCGTTGCCTCAGAAAAAAGAAAAGGTATATGGTGTGCCTTCTTGACCAGAGAGGGAAACGACAGCAGGATCCCACCGCTGCAAAGACACACACACACCAGAAAGTGTTGTTTTAACAGGCACATTCTCTTTTAAAAGTGATCAGGGTTGGGCTGGAGTGAATTTCCCTGTACATTATATGGTCACCAGGAAATAGATTGCACCAGACCGTTCCCTGTATGTATCAAACCCTGAGAACCATTTTATTCGTGCAAAGAAAGCAAAATGGTGCAAAATAACGCGTTAGTGGTACTAACACATAGACGCAAGTAACACAACTTGTACAACATGACAAGGTGTAGCTGCTCCATCTAAGGGGCCTCTCAGCCTCAGGAGCTTCAGAGTGGGAGTTTGCGGCTGTTTTAACAATCCGTCATGGTTCTGTGCTTGCGCTTGCTCTCTGTGTGCTTTGCTTCTCCAAAGGAAGGGTCACTCATTTGGCACAGACGGTTTGCACCAATTAAAGCGGATTTAGCAAGGGGGGGAAAAAAACCCACAGCACTCCTTGTCATGGATTCATCTCAAGTCAAGGAATCTTGACGGTGGCTGGAAATTCCTTGTTGAGGCAGCCAAAATCAACGAGAACCAAGCATTTAGCACATCTTCCGTACATCTTGCCTGACCCTTTGGGGGCCTTTAACTCGGTGTGTGTGATGAACACTGTTCTCCCCACAATGGCCGAGAGTTAGGGATGGGTGAATCCGTCACGCTCAGTTTTTTTTTCTTCACATCCTCATCTCTCCAACGTTCAGTTTGTTCCAGTTTAAGTGTCTCTTGCCTCACGGCCTTCTTCACCCTCCACAGAAATCCATCTGTATTTTCTCACATGTTCTGTCAAAATCGTGACATTTTTGATGCACATAAATATATGCATTTCCCTGATTGGTGGAAGCATCTCTACTGACTTTTCTCTCTCACACAAGCTTGGTTTGAAAGAACACACTAGTTTGAAATAACACTTATGCGTCTTCTTACAAGTTTGGAAACGGGCTAATTTCCACTCACAAATTGTACTGGGTCCTCAGTCAAGAACAGCTGGATTGCTCTGTGGTTTTAGGTCTCTGGCTGTAGAGCCAGAGGTTGGGAGTTCGATTCCCCCGCTGTGCCTCCTTGACAGGGGCTGGATTGGATGATCCATAGGGTCCCTTCCAGCTCTGCAGTGCTAAGGTGATGATGATGATGCAAGGAAGCAAAACAGTGGCTGAGTGTCTGCTGATAATGGCACTCGCCTCCATACGCCCAGGCTAGAAGTTACTTTTCTTTAACCACATCTTATACTCTCCAGTACCATGCTATCTTGGGGATTATGGGAGTTGTAGTCCACAACGTCACTTTCCCAAGGTCTCTTCTCCCCTGCTCAAGGGAGCTGGGAACACAGTTCACCACTCACCATTACAAAGCAACAAAATCCTACAGTCATCATCATTACATACCATCAAGTCAATTCTGATTTATGGTGACCCTTTTCTGGGTTTTCTAAATAGAGAATACACAAAAATGGTTAAACGTTCCTTTCTTCTGCGGACATCTTGAGACTGTGCAGCTTGCCCAAGGCTACACAGGCTGGCTCTGCTTTGCAAGAGCCACAGTGGGGGGATTGAACTCTCAACCTCTGGCTCCGCAGCCCGATACCTAACTCACTGAGCTATCCAGCCAGCGTTATTCTATATCACCTACACATGGGTTGATAGACAGGGGAAAGAGGCATTTAGCAAATCTGGAATGGTTTAACTAGAACAGGAATCATCCAGCACCAGTCATGGCCAGTTATCCAGCCTAAGCTTCAAAAGGTGTTCAGACACATGGAGAGCAACCTTCTGCTTCAGAAGGCCAAAGTGCGGTGAATTCTTTCATGTGCTCATGTCTCTGGTGCATGCCTAAGGAAGATGTCCCAGGACTTGCGTGCTTCATCCTTTAAAGCCTCAAGTGCAGAAAAAGTGGCCGGCTTCATCTTCTGTGCTCCAATCGTGGCAGTCGCTTGGCTGATGCAGCCCCGCCTCCCGGCTCACCCAGCCACTCCACAGCTGAGCAGGCAGGGTTGTCCTCCCGCCCCCTTGCCAGAGTGGCTGGGCGAACAGGGAGGCGGGGCCGTGGCAGCCAAGCTACTGCCACGATTCGGGTGCAGGAGAAGATGCCAGCCACGCACACCGTGCGGTAAGTAGTCCGGCGGGGTCTGGGGGTGGAAGATCACCAAGCTGCCCCCCCCCCCCGTCCCAGCAGGGTTTGTATTCGTATATGAATACGAAGCCCCGATCTCTAGTGAAGGCTTCTGGGAGTTTTAGTCCAAGAACTTCTTGCTTTTGATACTTGCAACTTCTTGTATTTTTAATGCTATTTTTAAAAAACCCTATACTTAAGCCACCTTGGGTACCTGTACTGGGAGAAAGACAGCCTCTAAAATGACTGAGTGAAGAAATCAAAATAAGAGCTCTCCAGCAGACAACTGCTTCACCAGGCTACAAACTTCAGGACTCCCCAGGATGGAGCCATGGATGTTAAGCAGTTATAACGGGTTTTTATAGCTGCACTTCACGTCTGATAGGCAGGAAGAATCATCTCGTTTAGAGATGGGCACGAACCTCGGTTCAGAGGTTCGGGCCAGTTCGTACATACGGCACCCCAGGTTCCGCGTGTTTCCTTCTCCCGCCTTCCCGGCCAATGACCCGCTCACCAGTCGGAGTGTGCACCTCTCCACCTCCTCTTCATCTGTTTGACCAGCCCATCTCCTGCCTCCTAGTCTGAGTGGGCGATCAGCTGAGGAGGCAGGGCAGGGAAGCCCATGCTCCTGCCGGGGACTGGTCGAACAGCTGAAGAGCAGGAGGAGAGGAGCGTGTGCTGGCTGGTGATTGGGGGATCCAGCCGGGGAGGTGGGAAAAGGGAACACACGGCCCCTGGGATGCCGTGTGTGCGAACCGGCACGAACCTCCGAACTGAGGTTCGTGCCCATCTCTAACCTTGTTGATTCAAGAGCTCCCGGTGCTTCACATGCTTAGCCTCGCAGGACCGTTTAGCAACCACCCTACAGGGTAGATCAATGGTATTATTGTATTTCACAAGCGGAAAGCTGGAGTCCTCAAGAGTAGCTTCTGTGGCTAGGATGTTTACAACACAGCAAACCTTCCGGTACAGCCTGTAACGTACTTTGCTAAATGCGGTGCAGTTTTATATTCCGTACTTGTAAGTTCGGCCTCATTCAGGACCAGCTTTGCTGAATGAGCTTATTGCTGAGCATCTTTCTGGGATTCACAGCATGCGGAAGGGCCCACGTCACCTCTCCGGCATGACATCTCCTCCCAACGGAACACACGGCAGGAAGCCGTCAAGCGTGTTCTGCGAAGTTAGCCTCTCCTGAAGCATACGGGCCTCTCCAGATTTAACGCTGGGGTTGCATAGGTAGAACTTCTGAACATGCTCTTTGGGGCGCCGGTTTGTGACAATCACAACAAAATTTCCCCGATGCGACTGCTGGGTGGTTGTTTTTTTTCTCCGTGCATGCCAGATAGCTGAGACGCAACCCTGGCTCCAGAATGGCTGGCACTTCCAGCGTGGGAGAAGGTAGAGGTGGGTGAAGAACACAATTCCGTGGAAGATCAGCATGGGGGCTGGGGGGGGGGGGTTGGAGAGAATTTTATATCAGTTCGTTTTCGAGAGGAACTTTGCCCAGTTTGCAAATGTCCTTCTGTTTCAGATGGAAAGAACATGAGGGTTAAAAAACAACAACTTGAATATGGAAGATATCAAAACTGATTTTTGTGCCTGAAACAAACCTGGTGCTTAGAGTATCTAGCTCTTGAAAGCCTGTCTTTGAATTGTCGTGTTCTCATCCATGTTAGCGCTACATCACATTTGTTGTTGTTACATGCTGTCAGGTTGGCTCTGACTTCTGGCAACCCTATGATTAAGTGGCCTTCAAAAAGTCCTGTCGTCAACAGCCCTCAAGCCTGTGGCTTACCTTTAGGGAGTCAATCCATCTCACCTTTAGTCTTCCTCTTTTCCTGCTGCCTTCCGCCTTTCCCAGCATTATGGTCTTTTCCAGAGAATCTTGTCTTCTCAGGATGTGTCCAAAGTAGGACAGCCTCAATTTCATCATTTTTCCCTCCAGAGAGAGTTCAGGCGTGATTTGTGACCCTATGATTAAGTGGCCTTCAAAATGTCTTGTCCTCAACAGCCCTGCTCAGCTCTTCTGAACTCAAGCTTGTGGCTTCCTTTAGGTAATCCATCCATCTCACTTTTAGTCTTCCTCTTTTCCTGCTGCCTTCCGCCTTTCCCAGAATTATGGTCTTTTCCAGAGAATCCTGCCTCCGCCTGATGTGCCTCAGGTAAGACAGCTTAATCTTCATCATTTTTCCCTCCAGAGAGAGTTCAGGCTTGATTTGCTCCAGGACTCACTTGTGCATCTTTCTGGTGGTCCACAGTATCTGTAAAGCTCTCCTCCAGCACCATATTTTGAACAAATAGAATGTTATTAAGTTTTCTACCTCTTTAAATAACTACAGGGACCTACATCATTTGGTCTTTATTTTACTGGGAGTGCCTATTGAATTCATGAACTGGTGCAATATGGAGGTTCGAATGCTGGACTAGCACTCAGGAGACTTTACCCCAAAATGTACTGGATGACCTTTGACCCATCATACTTTCTCAGCCTGACGTGCAGCACACTTTACCTCACAGCACGAGAGTCAGTGGATAAAGTGGTGATGACAGCCATCCACACCCCATTGACCTCAATAGAGAAAACATGTACTATGTTTTGCTTTTGTCCGATCCCACCTGAGTTATACCACATCCATTTCTATACACCAGGCAAGGTACTAAGAAGCTGGAACATGTGGGTAGAAGGGAAGCCAAGATATGTATTCTTGAAGGCTTTCACGGCCGGGATCCGATGGTTGTTGTGGGTTTTCCGGGCTGTTTGGTCGTGTTTTCCGGGCTGTTTGGCCGTGTTCTTAAGGTTTTTCTTCCTAATGTTTCGCCAGTCTCTGTGGCCGGCGTCTTCAGAGGACAGGAGTCAGAACTCTGTCTGTGTTCTGGTGTAGTGTGTGGGATGCCGGCCACAGAGACTGACAAAACGTTAGGAAGAAAAACCTTAAGAACATGGCCAAACAGCCCGGAAAACCCACAACAACCATCGAAGCCAAGATAGTCAAATCCCATCCTGTAAGGAATGGCTGAAGGAGCTAGGTGTCTTTACAGTGGAGACAGAAAGCTGGAGAAGTGATGTGAGAGCCATCTTCAGATGCCTGAAGGGCTGTTATGAGGAAGATGGAGCAAGCTGCTTTTGTGCTGATCCAGAATGTAGGCCCTGAAACGATCGGTTCAGGGAAGGTGATTCAGACTAAATGTCAGGGAGAACTTTTTGAGGGCAAGAGTTGTTCACCAACAGAATAAATTGCCTTGGGTGGTGGTAGACTCCCCTTTGAGCCTTATATGAAGCAAAGTCTGCATGGGGATGAATCAAGATGCTTTAGCCATGGGTTTCCTCCATGAATGGCGGGTTGGACTAGCTAATCCTTGGGGTTCCCTCCCACTGTGCAGTTTTGCCAATCATTAACCCAAAAAGGGAGATGGCGGCCAAGAAATCAGAGGAAGAGTGAGACTTGGAAAGGCAACAAGGAAGGAACTAGAACAGATCATCAAGTTGTAAGGATGGAGACCATTGGAGACCAAGACCATCCACACTCTTGTCTCTCCAATGATGGCTGTGAACGCTGGACAGGATGGGCAGAAAGACAAACCAGTGGGTCCTGGAACAAATCAAGCTTGAACTCTCTCCGGAGGCAGAAATGTTGAAACGGAGGCTATCCTGCTTTGGGCACATCCTGAGAAGACGTGGGTCTGTGGGAAAGACCATAAGGATGGGAAAGGTGGAAAGCAGCAGGAAAAGAGGAAGATCAAATATGAGATGGGCTGACTCCCTAAAGGAAGCCACAGGCTTGAGTTTACAAGAGCTGAGGAGGGCCACGGAAGATAGGACCTTTTGGAAATTGCTCATTCCTGGGGTCACCATGAGTCGAAGGCAACTTGACAACAACCACCTATTCAAAACCAGAACTGGGCTCTGCAGCCCCTTTTCGTTTTGCTGGGGCGGGGGTGCTGATGCGGGCCTTGCAGGCGCTCGTGTGACCGGTTTTGAGCCGTGTGAGCTGACAGCAAGGCGACGCCGCCTGCAAGCACCCTCAGGGGATGAGGGGTGCGTGTGTGGATGTGTGTGTGGAAAACTGGCTTTGTGATGGGGGCCACAGGCTCCCACCCCAGGCGAGACGGTCCAGTCGTCGGTGTGTGTCTAAGACGGCCTTCGGTGTTGACCTCAGCTGGCCCTGGGCCAATCCGTGGCCAGGCGCTGACCCCCAAACCCGGGATGGATTCTTTTATTTGGTGAGGCCCGAAAAGATTCAGAAGGAGGAAGAGAAGGGAGGGGAGGCGGGGGAGCCATGTCAATAAGGAATCCAGCCTGGAGACTTGGCCGTGCCGCCGTTCTGCTGTGCTCAGCGGCTGCCACCTTGGCAATTTGCCTCTTTGCGAAGCTGCCGTTCAGACGGTGGCCGAGTGCCGAGGAAACACTCCCGGTGGAAGGCAATCCCCACCCCACCCCTTGCAGCTGCTTCCCAAATGTTCGTGGCTGAGGAAGGCCATGGGGGGTGCACGTGCGGGAGCGCACGTGCGCTAAAAGGATGACATCAAGGCACGGCGGGGCCCGCGCGCTCCACCAGCAGCTGCAGCCTCGATGGCTAAGGAAGGAGGGGCTGCATCCTTCTGGGGGGCCGGCGGGAAGCTCAGCGGCTCCCCCATCCCTGGTGCTGTAGGTGGGCTGCCGCAGAAATGAGCACACTCAAAGCCTTCAGGAACCAGCCTGGGGAGAAGGCAGTGATTGAAAGGAAAAAGCAGCGTTGAGCCCTGACGACGATGGGCAAACAGCAGCCGGCACCAAAGGAATAGGCCTTATCCTTCCCCCCAAACCCTAGGGGAAACCTCTCCGGCAGCCATAGAATGACAGGATCATGGAGCTGGAAGGGGCTTAATAAGGCCATCGAGACCAACCGCCTGCTCAAGGCAGGAATCCAGATCAAAGCAGATCTGGCAGAGGGTTTGTCCGATTTTCTCTTGAATGCTTCCAGGGTCGGAGCGCTCACCACCTTTTGAGGTCATGGGTGCCATTGTCGTACTGCTCTAACAGTTAAGACATTTTTTCCTGATATTCAGACAACATCTGGATTCATGTATCTTGAGGCCGTTCTTACGTGTCCTGCACTCTGGGATGATCAAGAACAGATCCTGCCCCTCCTCTGTAGGGCTGCCTTTCAAGTCTTTGAACAGTGCTACCCCGTCTCCCCTTAGTCTCCTTTTCTCAAGGCTAAACATGCCCAGTTTCTCTACTTTTTTTTGGCCGTGGCGATAAACACAATATGAAAGAAATACAGGCTGAATCAGGATTGTATAAGTCACATAATGAACTTTATAAGGTGGTATGTGAAGAAGTGTTTCTAGTCTATGCTGGCCTTTAATTGTGCCAGCCCCGGGGGCCCCTTTTGAGGGCCATATGGCCCTCGTTTTTGAGAATGGCTGCTCTAGGGCAGTGGTTCCCAACTGTGGGTCGCCAGATGTTCTTGGGCTACAACTCCCAGAAATCCTGCCCAGCACAGCTAGGGGTGAAGGCTTCTGGGAGTTTTAATCCAAGAACATCTGGGGGCCCAAGGATGGAAACCACTGCCCTAGGAGAAGGAGAATTCTGGGATTTATAGTCCAAAGCCGTACTTTTCCAAGCTCTGAGCTCACGAGGAAACGTAAACAGGGAAGAATACCTGAGAGCCTGAGCAGAGATCAGAAACGTGAAGTTGTGTGTATGTTCCTGAGTTTTGTGTGTTGGGTTTTTCTGGACTATGAATCCCAGCAGAACTGGCTGGGGGATTCTGGGAGCTGTAGTCAGGATAGGGACCCAGCAGTGTCATGATACTGCTGTGCCCCTCCTAACATAAAAAAGATCAGACCAAAGGCTGATCCCATGTCCTTTAATGGACCTGCCCTTTTCCTTGAATGTATGTGCTCTGTAGAGGAGAAGAGGACGACAGAGGATGAGATGGTTGGACAGTGTCATCGAAGCAACCAACATGAATTTGACCAAACTCCGGGAGGCAGTGGAAGACAGGAGGGCCTGGCGTGCTCTGGTCCATGGGGTCACAAAGAGTCGGACACGACTAAACGACTAAACAACAACAACATGTGCTCTACTTTGAAAGCTGTCTAAGCCAGCGGGTTGCCACCTAGCACAGCCGTGTTTCTTATTACCTGCTCTGACCATCCTGCACCCAGTTGGGCAATCCAGTAAGCTGGCGTCCTGTGCTTGTCATTACCTGCAAGAAATATTTGAAAGGCTATCGTACAGAGGAGGGGCAGGATCTGGTCTTGATCAACCCAGAGTGCAGGACATGCAATAACGGGCTCAAGTTACAGGAAGTCAGATTTCAGTTGAATATCAGGAAAAACTTCCTAACTGTTAGAATAGTACGACAATGGAACCAATCACCTTGAGAGGTGTTGAGTGCTCCAACTCTGGAGGCATTCAAGAGAAAATTGGACCACTATCTGTCAGATCTGCTTTGATCTGGATTCCTGCCTTGAGTAGGGGGTTGGACTCGATGACCTTAAGAGGCCTCTTCCGACTTCATGATTCTGTGATTCCAAGGGGGGAAAAAACCCTGTCATAAAAAGACAGGAAGAAAACACCTCCGTGTCCATTTTCTCTACCTGGTGCATAATTTTATATAGCCCCGTCACAGGGATGGGCAACCTGAGTCGGCCTGAGGGCCGTTTGGTGGATTTGGTGGCATCGTGAGGTGGAATCTGCTCCCAAGGGGTGGGCGGGGGGGGGGGGCATGACCAAAGAAGCTAATTCGCTATTTAATACTTTTTTATTTTTGTACAAGCTCTACAACAGATATTAGCCCACTGGGAAAAAAAAGCAGGGCTGTCTTGCTTATTTTTCTCAGCGAATAAGGCGCGCCAACGTTACTTTTCTTATAGCAAAAGGTGAGCTAAATATTCGAGAGGGAAACAACCGAAGGAGCAAATCATATATTTATCTTTTATTTTGAGCCTCTCTCCTCCATTCCTTCCTTCAACACCCAGGCAGTTTATGAGAAAATCGGGGCGGGGGGGGGGGGGCGCAGCCATATTTAGAACCGATGCATCTCCCCTGCACAGTCCGTAAGCCATCCCTTTCTGCCCCCTTAGGAGGCATGACCCCCTCCCTTCGCCATCCCCTGTAAAACTCAGTTCTTGGGGGAAAGAGTAGTGTGGGAAGGCTGGAATCCATGGGGAAGGGAAAACGTCTCCTTCCCATTCCACGCCGCTCTGCTAAAACACCCTCTTTCCGGTCTTGCTCCTTTACTCTTTCATGTATTCCTGTACAGTATTCCTGTTTTGGTTGTATCCATGTTAGAGCAGTACAACAATGGAACCCATGACCTCAAGGGGAGGTGGTGAGCGCCCCGACGCTGGAGGCATTCAAGAGAAAATTGGACCACCGTGTGTCGGATCTGCTTTGATTTGGATCCTTGCATCGAACGGGGTTGGACTGGATGGCCTTAGAGGCCCCTTCCAACTCCATGATTCTATGATTGTGTGTGAGTGTGTGTCTCCATGTAAGGAGCAGATCTGCTGGAAAACCGAGAGAAATGTCTCACTTCTCTTCCACTTTTTTCCCTTTCATTCCCCCCTGAATGGGGGGGAATGAAAAATTGGGGGGCCCAAGCTTTTTACTGACTGCTCCCAGCGTGGACCCGGACAGCTAACTGCATAAGAGATCACCTTATTTGCTGGCTTGTTTCTCAGCCTTGTTAACCTCCCGTCAGAGGTTTCTCTGTGTCTCCCTGTCTGCATTTTGCCTCCAATTTTCCTGGTTTGAGGTCTTCCTCCCGGCCCCCTCTCCAGACAGCCATTCCTTTGCTTTTCCAAGGTTCTCCCTCCCCAAATGTCCCGCTCACTCCCCACAAGTCTTTTCCCCACAGACGCTCGTTCCACCGAATCCCCAGGGTCAAAGGAGAAATCTTCTGGGCAGGGGTTTGGCTCAAGGAGGTGCGGGAGCCATCAAAGAACCATGCAAAACTGCAGGAGGGTTTCTCCAGGATTCTGTGGCTCAAATGAGCCGAAACCTACCTCGTGAAATACACGGGGGGGGGGGGGGGGTTAGCTACCAGAGTATTTCTCCCATTTGGGACATAGGAGAATAGAATAATAATAAATAATGGTGTGCCGTCAATTCAATTCTGACTTAGGGCAACCCTTTTCAGGGTTTTCCAGGTAGAGAATATTTAGAACTGTTTCTCCGTTCCCTTCTGGGGTGCCTTGGGACTGTGCAGCTGGCCCAAGGCCACCCAGGTTGGCTCTTCTCCCAGGAGGCACAGTGAGGAATCGAACTCCCAACCTCTGCCTCCACAGCCAGGTACCTAAACCACTGAACTATCCAGTAGTGGCTGCAGACAGATTATTACAAAATTATTCTCCTCGCCTGAGAGGGGTGGTGGTGGTGGTGAGCCATTTTTCTGCCAGTCTCCACAAAGATTTTTCAATTTCTGAGGGAGCAAAAATCAAAGTCCTCGTGCCACGTATTCAACAGGGACGTCGGCAGGTCTTTGAGCCCCAAGTCAGAGACTCTGGGGCCGAGTCCGAAGCCTCGAGTCCGAGTCTTGAGTCTTTGCCCTGCCCCTCCCATTGTGGTAGGCGCATGCGCATGTGCAGAGACAGTGCGCCGACGTCCCTTCCCGGAGCCAGCCTCTGCTTCTGCGTAATGCGCCAGCCTGTCAGCTGGGCGGCGTGTGGGTGGGTGGAGGCATCAGCTGGCTCCCGGAAGAGAAGCCTCTGAGGAGGCCCATCCCGAATAGGGACCCGAAGCGCGACTCGGAAAAATGGGTCGGAGTGGTGCATCGAGTTCGAGTCTGCCCCCCAAAATACCTGAGTTGAGTCTGAGTCAAGTCGCCGGTGCGACTTAAGTCAGACTCGACAGCGAGTCGGACTTGACTCACAAATTCCCTGGTATTCAAATCTTCGTACATGATAGTGGCTGCTTGGTTGCATCATCTTCTAAATGTCAGAAGCGTTGGTGGGTTTGTTCACGTCTCCTGCTCGATCAGCCGTTCCTCCGATGCTTCTTACATGTGCGCGCACTTGGATTCACAAACGGAGAAGACTCTGGGTATGCACAGAGCCATTTTGCACGAGCTGCGGAAACTGTGACACACACACACACACACACATGCACAAAACCCTTGTCTTATATTTGTGCTGGCAGGGTGTGGGGGAGAAAGCTCACAACTGTCTGAGAGGTTTTTTTTTTTTAAAAAAATAGATTGTTGTGCTCTGTTTTTTAAATGTGTTTTCGTGTGGATTTTATTTACCGTTATTAATGTAATACTTGTTTAATTCTTTTTTAACATTTGCGTACGTCCTGTTTTTTTTTTTTTTTTAGCTTTTAAATGTTGTCTTTTTAATGACGTAAGCCGTCTCGGGTCCTTTTTAAGGAGAAAGGCGGGATGAAAATATTTTAAAGAAATAAATAAACAAACTGTCAACAAAGACATGTCAACCAGGGTTGACATACAGGCTCAATATATAAGGACAGGCAGTTGGAGTGAAAAAGCAGTAAACGGGTGAGTTTGCTCCTCATCCCACCCACCCACCCCAAGAGAGAAAGAGAGGTGCAAGTGTGGCTCCCACCTCTCTGTTTTCATGAATGGGCACAAACTCTCCCGGTTTTCAGGAAGGAGGTCTTCTCCATCTGTCTCTAGGGATCTCGGGACCTAGCCTGTGCGCTGCCACGGCGCTGCAACTGATCGACGCAATGCAAAGCAACAGAGATCCTCCCCTGCCACGGCAGCCATCAAAATCTTTCAGGTCTGCCCGTTCATGGGGGTTTCATCTCCACCACGGTGATCTCCCGAGACAGCTACGCTCCTTAGGGAAACGGGAGCAATTCCTGCCCGCGGTGAGATCCTCAAGAACAAGCGAGGTCATCTCTCCTCTGTACCTAGCCTTCAGCGGGCGGTGGGGAGCGGGGGGTTCCTGTCCTCCAGATCTTGGGATACCCAGTGATGGGTTGTCACTTCTGGAGCAGAAACCCTTCAGTTTGGATTAGCTCTCCCAGGTCCATGGGCCTCGAGGTGGGATTAAGGTGATGCGAGTCATCATAGTGTGTGTGTGTGTGTTTTGTTTTTTAAAGAAGAAGGCGGTGCATAGGTATTTTCAGTCCCATCTGAAGGGCAAGACGGTCCTGTCTGGGTATCCAAGTGTTTGTTTGTTCATCTAATTGCTGCTTTAGAACAAAATTCACAGGCTCCACCGAGAAAATTGTGCATGGTCAGGAGCAACCAAGGTTCAGAAGCCTCCGAGTCACACAGACCTCTTCAGCGCATTCGGCGCGAAAGACAGAAAGAAAGAGAGGTCATCACGTATTTCCTTAAAATATATTCACCCTGCCTTTCTCCTTAAAAAGGACATAAGGCACAGTTTACGTCACTGAAAGACAATCTTGAAAGCTGAAAACAATGAAGATACCACCATGGTTTCTTAACCTTTGTTACTCAGGTGTTTTTGGACTGCAACTCCCAGAAGCCTTCACCACCAGCTGTGCTGGCTGGGGTTTCTGGGAGTTGCAGTTCAAAAACACCTGAGTAACAAAGGTTAAGAACCACTGGATCATTAAAAGACAATATTTAAAGCTAAGAACAATGAGTATAAGGAGGCAGCTGACATCATTAAAAGAGAATATTAAAGCTAAAGCAATACGTATGCAAATATTTAAAAGGAACAAACAAATACCATTCTGAGAGGTGGTCAACATAAGTACTATAGATCCAGTCAGAGCAGTAATGCATAATAATCCATCTAGAAGTCACACTCATGTAGGCAGGCACTGAATAATAATAATTACCTATAAAGCCCTCTACGCTTTGGGTCCAGGCTACCTGAAGGACCATATCTCTCCATATGAGCCTTCTCAGCATCTAAGATCATCAGAGGAGACTGGTCCGTAATTATTTAGTACAGTGGAGTTCAAGGAAGGCTTTTCCAAAACTGGTCTTATTCACAGGACACCGAGGGGCCACGGTGACATCCACAGGACCTGTGTCACCAACAGCGTGCAAGTCAGAGAGGATCTGAGTGTTTTTGACTACAAAGTGTTGTGCTACATTTAACAGTCCTGCATTCTCTGCCTCTGTGAGATTCCTCCACCAGATGAGTCTGTGAAAATGCAGTGGCAGCAGAGGAAAAAAAAATTCCCTTCCCCATATGCATCTTTGTATGCAGTTTTACATAACATATGACAGATGTTATATCATCCTAGCATATGCATGTGAGTGTGCAATTTTTGAACCGAAAACTGTGTTTGCAAAATTTCAAGATATCTGTGATCTGAAAGATGCCTGTGTGTCAGTATGTATAAGTCTGGGAAATGCCCACTGGGTTTATTAATATGCAGATTAAATCAGATTAAATACATTTTTGATCCCATGCCTAAGTGGTCACCTGCTCTCACTGGCATGCTCAGTGTTCTTAAGCACCCAGTGTCTCTCTCCCCTGTCCGATCTGGGTCCTCAGAGCTTTGGTGGGATTCAGAATTTTACAGGAAGGAACGAAGGACTGATGATGTATAGAAGGAAGGAAGGAAGGAAGGAAGGAAGGAAGGAAGGAAGGAAGGAAGGAAGGAAGGAAGGAAGGAAGGAAGGAAGGAAGGAAGGAAGGAAGGAAGGAAGGACTGATGATGGATAGAAGGAAGGCAGGCAGGAAGGCCCTGCACCACAAATATAAAGTAGAGGTTGGCTGAGCTATTTCGGCCTCACACAAGGACATGTTGGGTAGATGTTTTGGTATTAAAATGGTGGCATGTCTTTTTTTGAGGGGGTGAAATTTTGGAGGGGCTCCCTCCCTTTTTCTGATTCTCTTTTTAAGCCTCAAGACTTCTAACAGTTTTTGAACACATATACATAAGCACTCTAGGCAAGACAAAGAGAGCCTCCCAAGAGTGCAACTTTGCAGAGCAGCTGACATAGTTGTATTTATTTTATTTTATTTTATTTAAAATATTTTTCCCTGACTCTCTGCTTAACAAGGACCCAAGGTAGCTTACATCATTAAAAGACAATATTGAAAGCTATAAACAATATAGATACAAATGCCGAAAAGGATCAGACCAGTACCATGCTAACAAAAATGGTAAATACCAAAGCACATTCAAAGCAGTAAAGTACAACAATCCATTTAAAAAAAAACAAAAAACCATTCAGGCAGCCGGTCACTCAGGGAAAGCCTGCCTGAAGAGAAAGGTCTTGGCCTGCTTGCTGAATGAGAGCGAAGACGGGGCCAGCCAGGCCTCCAGTGGGAGGGAGTTCCAAAGTCTGGGAGCAGCCACAGAGAAGGCCCTCTCCCATCTCTCCGCCAGGCACACCTGTGAAGCAAGAAAGGAAGCTGTCTCCTCCCGGACTGGGCTGTTTGACTTAGCCTAGATTTGTCATCACTCTACATTCCACCTGATTCTTTTCACCAGAGCCACCAGGGGTTTAAATCCAGACCTTCAACCAGCCAGGTATCTGCTCCACAATTGGGCCATGGGCCATCCCTCGTGATCCACTATTTTCCAGGTCCAGATTAAGATTCTTTGAAAGCCAGGCCCAAGACTAAAAACTGGATCGGAAAGGCGAGAGTGTGCTGGGCTGCTGTGTTTCCTGTCATCTCAGGACCCCTGACAGGAACTTCTCTGTATGTGGCTTGCTCACTTTCCAGCCAATTAACTCATTTAATGCTCGGCTTCACATTACCGAATGAGATTTGCTGGGAAGTTTGATGGGGTCATCTCCTTAGCGATGCAACACGAGGAGCACTGGGTCTCAACTTCCACTCCCCTTCTTTCCTGCTACCTGTAACACTAGATAAAAGATGGAATATCCCATCCCGATCAATGTTAGAAGATGAGTTCCAAGAAATCTGGGTCAAACAGGGATAAATTTAACTCATATTCACACATCGGAATTGGATTTCTTATCAAATTAGGGATTCCACAACCCCTGCACACATTAATGAATTGACTAATGAAAACATTTCTTAGGACAGAATCGATGCATCCATTCCAAAAAACAAAACTATAAATCCACCCTAACTGATAGCAGTATAAACCAGCACTAATAATCTAAGCAAATACAGTAGGACCCCCATATCCGTGGGAGATCAATTCCAAACCCCTCCCTGTGGATAATGAAAAACGCAGATTATAGCAAACACTGTTCTAATAGCTGTTCTAATGGTCACTACGGAAGTGAGAGCTGGACCATAAAGAAGGCTGACCGCCAAAGAATTGATGCTTTTGAATTGTGGTGCTGGAGGAGACTCTTGAGACTGCAAGGAGAACAAACCTATCCATTTTGAAGGAAATCAACCCTGAGTGCTCACTGGAAGGACAGATCCTGAAGCTGAGGCTCCAAGACTTTGGCCATCTCATGAGAAGAGAAGACTCCCTGGAAAAGACCCTGATGTTGGGAAAGTGTGAAGGCAAGAGGAGAAGGGGACGACAGAGGACGAGATGGTTGGACAGTGTCATCGAAGCGACCAACATGAATCTGACCCAACTCCGGGAGGCCGTGGAAGACAGGAGGGCCTGGCGTGCTCTGGTCCATGGGGTCACGAAGAGTCGGACACGACTTAACGACTAAACAACAAAAGAAATACAGTGGTGCCTCGCTAAACGATGTTAATCCGTTCCGCGAAGATCGCTGTCTTGCGAAAACATCGTCTAGCGAAGCACGTTTTCCCATTGGAATGCATTGAAATCTCTTCAATGCGTTCCAAGGGAAAACTCAGTCGTCTTGCGAAAATCTCCCATAGGGAAACATCGTCTAGCGAGTGCGGGTCCCCGTCGGAATGCACTGACAGCTTTTGACCACTAGTCGGCGCATTCCTATGGGGAAACCTCGTTGTCTAGCGAAAATTCCCCATAGGAGACCATCGTTTTGCGAAGCGCAGTAGCGATCGCAAAAAGGCATCGTCTAGCGATTTCCTCGTCCTGCGAGGCAATCGTCTAGCGAGGCACCACTGTATATTTCCATGATGTCATTATCAGAACTGGCAACTGGAGGGAACCAGAGACCATGCGTTTGTACTGTATTTCTCTTAATGTTTAGAATAGAAGCAGTGAAGTGGGCTCATCTGACCCACCCAGGAGCCCAAATGTGCCCCCTTCAGCACCTCTGTTCTGCCCCAACCTTGGAAATGTTCTATTTATTTGTACCATTTCCACACTGGGGTTCTGCCATCCAACCTTTTTTCTAAACAGAATCCGTTTTTCGCGAGTGCAAAGGGCCCCCTTCAAATGTTAGCACCAGACACTGCCACAGACTGGCCACCTTCGCACGCGGTCTTCCCCTCGCTTAGCACTTGAAGCTCTCCCGGGAGGTGTGGTTCACAGCCTTCCCTCTGTTTGCCAACGACAGGATGGGTGCCACCGCCAAGTGTCAGCTTCCCTTCCCAGCCCTTCCTTGCTGTTTGCCACCCTGATGCTTGTTAAGAAAGCATTTGCCTCCGGTTAAGACGTGGGAACACATTCCGGGAGGGTGTGGGGAGAAAAGGAGCGAGCGTCAGCCTGTGTTTTGGAAACATCGCCGGCTCGGACTATAACGTCCATTATCCTGCAGCCAGCATGGCTCTGGTGGCTGGGAAGTTTGGGCATTGTAGTTTTTTTTTTAAAAAGTAACTTTTTAAATGTTCTGGTTTGAAGCTATAATATTTGGGAGGGGAGGTCTTTAAGGGCGCTGGTTTCCAAACGTTCTGCTTTCGAGGAAACCTTTAGCACTCCTGACTCTGTACCGAGAGTCCTCTCTACTTCACCCATGGAAAGCCAGGGTGTTTTTACTTGTAACTGATGCAAATAAGGAAAGGTTAGCTTATAGGGAATTTTGCCTCCCCACGGCTCAGAACTGAGCCTGCTGTTCTCGTGTAAGAGCCTGGAGGTCGTGTTAAGCAAAGCAAAGCAAAGTGTGCTGCTCATATACCACTCCATAGGGCTTAAAGCACCCTTTGGGTGGTTTACAATTTAAATATGCAGGCTACACATTGCTCTCCCCAGCAAGCTAGATACTCAGTTTACCAATCTCAGAAGGATGAAAGACTAAGTCAACCTCAAGCCAGCTACCTGAGCCCGTCCAGATCGAACTCAGGTCATGAGCAGAGTCTTCACTGCAGTACTGCAGTTTAGCCACTGTGCCACAAAGCTCCTAATCATAACCAATGGCCCCTCTAGCTTTCCCCAGAACTTGGAAGAAATCCACTAACAACTCACAATGTTATCAGAGAGAAAGCATTGCCTTGGAGGGGAACAAAAACATCACGATGGTCCTTTTGCCAAATAAATAATAAAATTTGTAGCAATGCTTGCTTCAGCGCATTCCACAGGTCTGGGGGCTACATTGACTCCCCTCTGGATCTTGCAGGGCCATGGCCACCGCCCATATTTTTCTTGGGGGGTGGGGTTCTTAACCACAACATGTCCCTCTCGTGGCCATAGGGTGGAATTTTGCTTTGTTTTGGGTTGGTCGGTCCGTCTGTGTGTTTTTGTCGCACTCTGGAGCGGTTCTAGTGATTTCTGGTTTTTCCACCAAATATGGAAAAATTATTCTCCCTGGATAACTACTAGAGGGTACAGTATAAGGATACTTCTTCAGCAGAAGGGAAGGAAGGAAGGAAGGAAGGAAGGAAGGAAGGAAGGAAGGAAGGAAGGAAGGAAGGAAGGAAGGAGCTGATGGAGGAAGGGAGGGAGGAAGGAAGGAAGGAGCTGATGGAGGAAGGAAGGAGCTGATGCTGGAAGGAAGGAAGGAAGGAAGGAAGGAAGGAAGGAAGGAAGGAAGGAAGGAAGGAAGGAAGGAAGGAAGGAAGGAAGGAAGGAAGGAGCTGATGGAGGAAGGAAGGAAGGAAGGAGCTGATGCTGGAAGGAAGGAAGGAAGGAAGGAAGGAAGGAAGGAAGGAAGGAAGGAAGGAAGGAAGGAAGGAAGGAAGGAAGGAAGGAAGGAAGGAAGGAGCTGATGCTGGAAGGAAGGAAGGAAGGAAGGAAGGAAGGAAGGAAGGAAGGAAGGAAGGAAGGAAGGAAGGAAGGAAGGAACTGATGGAGGAAGGAAGGAAGGAAGGAAGGAAGGAAGGAAGGAAGGAAGGAAGGAAGGAAGGAAGCTGATGCTGGAAGGAAGGAAGGAAAGAAGGAAGGAAGGAAGGAAGGAAGGAAGGAAGGAAGGAAGGAAGGAAGGAAGGAAGGAAGGAAGGAAGGAAGGAAGGAAGAAGCTGATGCTGGAAGGAAGGAAGGAGCTGATGGAGAAAGGGAGGGAGGAAGGAAGGAGCTGATGCTGGAAGGAAGGAAGGAAGGAAGGAAGGAAGGAAGGAAGGAAGGAAGGAAGGAAGGAAGGAAGGAAGGAAGGAAGGAAGGAACTGATGGAGGAAGGGAGGGAGGGAGGAAGGAAGGAGCTGATGCTGGAAGGAAGGAAGGAAGGAAGGAAGGAAGGAAGGAAGGAAGGAAGGAAGGAAGGAAGGAAGGAAGGAGCTGATGCTGGAAGGAAGGAAGGAAGGAGCTGATGGAGGAAGGAAGGAAGGAAGGAAGGAAGGAAGGAAGGAAGGAAGGAAGGAAGGAAGGAAGGAAGGAGCTGATGCTGGAAGGAAGGAAGGAGCTGATGGAGAAAGGGAGGGAGGAAGGAAGGAAGGAAGGAAGGAAGGAAGGAAGGAAGGAAGGAAGGAAGGAAGGAAGGAAGGAAGGAAGGTGCATCTCAGCCCCCAGAGGCCCCCCTGGGATGCTCTCTGCTGACCCTGAACTACAGGATCCACACGAGAAGGAAGGGCAAAAGTTCACAACAGCCCCATAGCACGCAACCGAGTGATCCCAGTTCACCAGAACAGACAAGCTCCTTGCTCCCTCTGTTCCCTCTTGCCTGTTTGTTCCTTGATGTCATTACACGTGAGCAAACACCACTGGCAGATTGGATTAAGAGGGATTCAGTCCGCCGTTGACCATCCTCTGCCTCCCTGGTGTTCCCTCTGCTCTCACAGACAAGCAGGCCACACACAGAGAGAGAGAGACACACGTCTTGCTGTCTCTTTTCCTCCTGCTTCCAGAAGCAACGTCTTCTGCATTCAGAGACTGCCATCGCAGCCCTACAGGCGAGTGAGCTGTAAAGGGGGGGGGGGGGGGAAGCCTGCTAAGACTTATCTGACCTCCTTCTGCTGGGGAGGAGGCCAAAGCCAACATCTCCGGCAGGAGTGGACAAGGCGTTGTCCTGCCGGTCCTGTTGGACTGCAACTCCCCCTGCCTGCCTTGCCGATGGTCAGCGATGGTAGGCGTCTGCAGAAGGTCATTGGTCCCCAGTCTGTTTTCCATCCTCCCACCGTGCGGGACACGTCACAATGGGCTCAAGTGACAGGAAGACAGATTTAGGCTGAATATCTGGGAAAACGTCCTAACTGTTAGAGCAGTACGACGATGGAACCCGTGACCTCGGGAGGAAGTGGTGAACGCTCCAACACTGGAAACCTTCAAGAGAAAAAATGGACCATCCTCTGTCCGATCTGCTTTGATTTGGATTCCTGCCTTGAGCAGGGGGTTGGACTCAATGGCCTTATAGGTGTCTTCCAACTCCATGTTTCTCCCACTCCTCATGAAGTAGTTAGAAGACTAGGCCTTGGGGAAGCTAATCATTATCTTAGAACTGCATGGCTGGAAGGGACCCTCTGGATCATCAAGTCCAGCCCCTGGTCAAGGAGGCCCCATGGGGGAATCGAACTCACAGCCTCTGGCTCCGCCAAGGTATTAAACCACTGAGCTATCCAGCAGTTCCATGGATGCAAAAGTTCAAATCCTTCCTTGGCCAGGAACAGAACGCGGGAAAGAGGTTCCAATCCTGGACGACAACTTCCAGAATCCACCAGCATCACCCCTGGTCCTCCTTGCTAGGAGAGTGGTTAGTCCAAGAGAGGACTTTCCCGGCTCCAGCCATGGAGGTTCATCAAAGGATCTTGGACCCATCTCTCCGTCGAGCCTATTTTACACGTTTGTTCTATGGGCAGAGATGGGAAGGAGGACCACGAAGGCCTCAATGAACTGCCAGTTTGTCAATGTGAGAAACAGTCAATGAAGATGGCTTGGCAGGGAGATGGGAAACACACAGACACACCCCATTTAAACTGGGCATAGAGTGGGGATCTCCAAGAACATGTACTTTGGGGCAGGGGGGACACACACGATGGGATTGTCAGCCATCAGCACAGGTTTGGCCCAAGAAAGCAGTTTTCCAAAGTGTTTGCTGGTGGCCAGGTGTATCTTTCTTCTGTCCCTCTTGGAGAGAACCAGTGAGGAGATGCTCCCGTGTGAGAGTTTTGTCTTTGGGAAATCAACTCAGTAGCCCAGGGCTTGCTTTTGTTTGGGTTTTTTTTAATGAGACGTACTTTTGTCAGGGTGGCTAAAACTACATTTTGCACCATAAGCTGAGAGGATCATGACTGCCGTAGTTTTGGCCTTTCAACCTGTGTTTGAATGGGGTTTAGCATGTTTGAAATTGATTTTAAAAAGTGACTACATGGCACACGTGGAAGTGCAGATATTTTTTGCCTGGGAAGAGTGTTTTCTTGTGGTTGTTGCTGGAAAGTGAAGCATTTTACTTGGCTGTGAGAGGGTTGCTTATTTTAAATTGCTTGTGAAATCATTTTCCCCCCAATCATTTTGGCATATGTGAACGCTCTTCTCTTGGTGTATCTGTCATTCTGTACTACCGTGTTTCCCCGAAAATAAGACAGGGTCTTATATTAATTTTTGCTCCAAAAAACGCATTAGGGCTTCTTTTCAGGGGATGTTTTATTTTTTTTCATGTACAACTATCTACGTTGATTCAAATACAGTTCTGTCATCTTCTTCTGGTGGCTGCCCAAGGGTGGAGGGCGGGGTTTCCCTTAACTGGGGCTTATTTTTGGGGTAGGGCTTATATGACGAGCATCCTGAAAAATCATACTAGGGCTTATTTTCAGGTTAGGTCTTATTTTCAGGGAAACCGGGTAGCGCTATGCCAGATTGCAAGAAATAGAAGAGTTTAAAATAATTTTAAAATCGTTCGAAATAGCACCATAGAAGCAGGAGCTCACGGCTGTAAGAAGCAGCCCGCTTGGGAGCAGCAGGGGCGCGCAAAGCCTCAAAAACGACAATTCCAAAAGCCCATGTAGCCCACGTGACTGAGATATAGAACTCAGTTTAAAAATAGTTTAGGCGTTATCCCAAGACTAGGCACCCACCGCCCCCAATGCCACGTGAATACCACGTGATTTTCAACCAAATTCAAAAAGTTTTTTTCCCCAGTCAGTAACCACGCCTGAAGATGGAACGGTCCCCAGTCTCAGCCACCCCCTCCATCATCATCTGGAGGAGTCTGGAGATTGGAACGCAGAGCCTGAAAAAGGTACTGTCGTTGATTACAATGCCCATCATCCCCAGAATCTCTCCCTCAAAGCCACGCCATCTCCTGACCCCTGTTCTAAGGGCTCTTGGGTGGGAATGCAGAATGCCCGTGATGGACCGTGAAGAGTGTCGGAGGGGGAAACTTGGCTCATTTTGCCAAGTGGAACCAAAGTGGCTCCTTTTCCTTCCGCGAGGATCAAAAACAAACGCTCCATTCAGACTCTAGGTTCGGCCCTTCTTATAAGGACACCTGAAGCAGGTCGTTTCCTTCGGCCGTGTAACTGGACCAGCTCTCTCGCTCTCTCTCTCTCTTGATGTCCTGACTCTTTTTAACCTTGCCCTTCCTTTGGCAGCGAGCGTTGCTGGATGAAACACTGACACACATGCGCGCTCATGCGCCGGGTCTTTCTGTTCTTTTAGTTCCGCACTCGCCTCACTCCGCGGGAGCTGGCCTGCACGCCGGGGTGTGTCTCACCTTCTCGTTTTTGCTTGGGCTCTTCTCCACAGCCACTTGTTTTGATCGAGGTGGCAGGAGTCCTGGAAGAGGGAGAGCGAGCGAGCGAGCGCATTTTCCCCCATGAATGGAAAGGTTTCATCTCACTCTCTTGTGCCAAAAATAAATTCCAGAAGCCACTCATTAAAGCAAAAGTGGAAGCCGGAACTTCCTAATGACTCCCAGCTCCGGAGTACAGACACCCGGCGCTTTTATACTTTCTTCTTAGGCTGGGAAATAGGTTCACCTTTGATACTTAAGGCTGACGAAGAAGTCCTACTAGTGAAGAGTGAAATCAGGGGAAAAGGGAGGGTAGAATATCTACGCGGGAAAAGGGACAGTGAAATAACAGGTTGCTTTCTTTGTGACGTTAAACTCTGCTTCAGCCAGCGTTTACCCGGGATGTTGGCAAGTCGTTGGGTTCAAATCCCTACTGGGCCATGAAAGTCCCTTGGTGCTCTTGGGCCAGTCATACCCCCTTCTGCCCAGTCTACATCGAAGGGCTATTGTAAGAGGAAGGGAGGAAGAGGAGAGGAAAGTTGTTCATGCTGCCTAGACCTCGTTGGAAAAACAGGAGGGCAGAAGTGAGACCAACAAATAAAATAAAAGAATAATTATAATAATTTCTTGATTTCTTGAACTACAAATCCCATAATCCCCTATTCTGATTTACACGCACTTTAGAGACACCGAAATGTGGCTCACCTGGGAGAAGAGGCCTGAACTGGAAGGCTTTGAGGCTTAGCTAGGCCTAGCTGCACCCTGGCTTCCTGTTCTTACCACTAGGAGGTGAATTTCAGAACAGGAAGCCGGGGTGGAGCTAGGCCCAGTTGAGACGCCAAGCCTTCCTGTTTAGGCCTGTCCTCCCAGGTGAGCCACATTTAAGTGCCTATAAGGTGTGTATAAGTCAGGTAGCCCTCCTAGAATGGGGAATTGTGGGGTTTGTAGTTTAAAAATAAATATCTGCAAATCCCATCTCTAATGTCAAAGCAACCTCCTATGTGCAAAGCAGGTGTTCAGCTACCCAGCTGCGTTCTCGCCTCTGAGGCCTATCAGAACCTCCCATAATATATATATATATATATATATATATATATATATATATATATATATATATATATTCTTCATGCAGAAAAACAGCCAACTGGCTTTCTTTGCTGAGTCATCTCTGTGGAGAGTTTGCCCTGTCATCCTGGGAGGAAGAGCATCACAAGGAATGGGTATTAAGCAAGGAAATCGGTGACGCTGCCTCCAGTTCTCTCACAAATGACCCCAGAACGTGTCACCTGGAGAAATGAACCCCCCCTCCACTGTGTTCCCAAAGGGGAAGGAATATATTCAGTAGCGGCCCTTTGGCAATAACATGTGTCTGCCGAATACTTGAAGGCGAGGGAACAGGAGCAGATCTGAGAAGCAGCATGGCCCGGAGGAAAGCCGCATCGGCTAACGAAGAAGCGAGGGCTGGCGCAAGCCAGAAATGCCCAATCAATTTCGTTGGGGGCTTCTCACGAATCTGTAAAAATTTTGCCGAAGCTTCCAAGCCTTTCCCCCTTCAAGGGATGGTTTCCACGCCAACGTGCATGTGCTGAAATCTCCAAGAAGGGAGGCTGCATCCGTCCATCGCAGCCAAAACAAGGAAGACTTCTACAGGAGTCTTGGTTGATGTTTGCTGACAAACCTCCGGAGACAGAAGGGCACGGCTGAGCATGCATGGATGTCTTCTATGGTGCCGAGTCAGCAGAGCCGACCTTTAGATGATTTGTTGTTGTCATTATGTGCCGTCCAGTTGCCTCCAACTTAGGGTGACCCTACGAATGAGCGCCGTCGCCAAAATGGCCTGTCCTCAACTGCCCTGCTCAGCTTTTGTAAACCCAAGCCTGTGGCTTCCTTTAGGGAGTCCAGCCATCTCATATTGGGTCTTCCTCTTTTCCTGCTTGATGCTGCCTAGAATTAATTAATTCTTTCTTTATTTTTTAACTTGCTGTCGCATAACACTGCTGACATGTGGGAACTGTTGTGGCACCTAGATTCTTCTTATTGCCAAGCCAGATGTCACCCAAAAAAACAGAGCTTCGAGAAGTTACAATTTGGACTACAACTCCCATGCTGCCTGGGAGATTCTGTGGGTCCAAAGCCTCATTGCATGGGGGAAGAAGGGGCAGGTGAACATGCTTGGCCAGAGGCCATGGCTCAGGAACAGACCATCTCTACTTGGGACTGAAGGTCCCAAGTAGAGATGGGCACGAACCACTGGTTCAGTGTGGTTCGTTTCCCAGCCAAACAGCTGATCTGTGGTTCAGGGACCCGACCCCTCCAGCAGGCGCCCACCTGGAGGCAGCACCCAGAGGAGGCAGGGTGTGGTGCTGCTGCTGAGTGGGTGCCCGCTGGAAGATGTGGGGCACTGAACCACGGATCAGCTGTTCGGCCAGGAAACAAACCGCAATGAACCGCTGAACCAACAGTTTGTGCCCATCTCTAGTCCCAAGTCAAATCTCCAGGATCAGCAGTTAAGTCTCGGAAGCTGCCTTGAATGTCAGGCAACTTACCCACTTAAGGTCTCTTCTATCTGGTTGCAACTCCTCTGGATCGAGGGTTCATAGAATCATAGAATCATGGAGTTGGAAGGGGCCTCTAAGGCCATCAAGTCCAACCCCCTGCTCGATGCAGGAATGCAAATCAAAGGATATCTGTCAGGTGGTTGTCAAAGTTTCTCTTGAATGCCTCCAGTGTTGGAGCACTCACCACCTCTTCTTCCCATCCCTTGCAACACAATCTTTTCTGCTGCGTATCAGGTGGAAACAAAAGGGGGGGAAAATAAAGAAGACAAAAACATTGTGGCACCTTGAAGACTAATTGCTATATTTTAACGTGAGCTTGCGTGGACAAGTCCACTTCCTCAGACATTGGAGGGGGACTAGCAGGCAAATATTTATATCTTTGTACATGGTCCCAAATCAGAGACGGTGTTTGGGCACAAGTTGTTGACCTGGCAGTGACCTTTAAAAACCCTGCTGATATTCCCATCCCCTCCCAGGAAGCATTGTTCTGTAAATAATGACACAGATTGGTGGCTAAATTAATCCCAGGCTATACATAACCAGCAGGAACAATATGGTAATGAGTATCTCTAATCACCAATGAGGCTTGTGAGGTGGCACTGGTAAATAGTAAGGAAATATAGCTGGGAATTTCAGCAGATACAACACAATATTTTACATTTTACAATGACCTGAGAAAACTTGACTTATATTGAGTCCATTGAGATGGATTTTAAACATGTGTATATATTTTATCTCAACTGACTCTGGATTCTTGTCCTATAATTTTTCTTCTCCAGAATGGCAACTTTCAGGTCGTGTGTAGAGTGTCCAGGTAAATTGAAATGATTTGAAACAGGTTTCTGTGTTTTGCCATTCATAGTGTCCGATTTGTGTCCACATCCTTACACCCGAGGATCTTTTCTGGCTTCTTGATAGCCACCCTTCCAAGTCTCAATCTTCTGATTTGGCTGCAGTCTCCTTTTGGACTGATGATTGAACCAAGATATAGGAAATCTTTAACTACTTTGACATTTTCATTGTCAACATTAGAGCTATGTAATTCTTCTGTAACCATGATTTTTGACTTAAAGTTCAACTGAAATCCTGCTTTTGCACTTTCTTCTTTATCCTTCCTTGGTAGACATTTCTGCTTTCAGTCAACTAATATGGTACAATCTACATATCTGAAATACTTGATTATTCTTCCATCACTTTTTTCTCCTTTCTCATCAGCATCTTACCTAGTTTTTCGTGTGATGTGTTCTGCATATAGATTGAACAGACAGAGATAAAATACACCTTGTCTGATACCTTTGCAACAGGAAACCATTCTGTTTCTCCATATTCCATCCAAACAGTACCCTCGTGTCCATAGCATAGGTTAGGCATCAGGACAATCAAGTGTTGAGGCACACCTATTTCTTCTGGAATGATCCAGAGTCTTTCTCATGATTGACACAGCCAAAGGCTTTGCTATCATCTCCAAAGGAAATATTTACTTTCTTCAAAAATTCTTTGATAACACTCCTTCCTTTTCCGAATCCAGCTTGAACAGCTGGCATTTCTAGCTCCAGGTATGGTTCCTACAGAACTACAATACCCAGAATTCTTTGGAAGGAAGTGTAAGCTGCCTTTTGGATACAGAGAAGATTTACAATGCAGGGTCAGCAAACAGAATCTGGTTTTTATTTGCTGCCTACCAGAATCTTACAGTACTCCTGACCAGATCCAGCCTATATTGAGATGGAGGAATAAGTAAAAATCTCGGCCGGAACTGTTCTAAATTCTGGTACGATAAAAGCACTGCAAAATGCATAGTCAGGACAAATGCATGTTGTTAGTCTGTGGAACTCCTTGCCACCGGATGTGGGGATGGCATCTGGCCTAGATGCCTTTCAAAGGGGATCAGACAGATATCCTGGGGGGAAAGTCCATTGCAGGTGACAAGCAATGATGGGGAGGTATCATCTCCAGGCTTCGAAGGAAGGGACCTCCAAAGGCCAGATGCAGGGGAGGGGGATCGGGAGATAGGGATCTCGTGGTCTCCTGTGCTCCCAGAGGCATCTGGTGGGGCCACTGTGAGATACAGGAAGCTGGACTAGATCGTCCCTTGGCCTGATCCAGCAGGGCTTTTTTTATGTTCTTATGTAGTGGACTCCTGAACATCAGAGGAAGCCACAGCACTTAAACCAACAAAAATTTGCCTTTTGTATCTTCTGCTCTTCCAATCCAGGTTGTGCCAAAAGCTGTTCAAACATGGGAGAAACCAGGAATATCTTGCATGCTTCTAATACCCTCAAAGAACCATGTGTGCACAACTGTGGGTTGTTTACAAGTGGTTTGAGATCTTCCATGATCTTTTCTTTTCTTTTTTTCCCCTGGCCAGGAATAACCGATGAGTAATATGAATCAGCAGATGTGATAAATATTAAAGAGCAGTAAAACTCTTATGAGCTGTAAGGATAATGGAACTGACAAGTGATCTGTGTGTATGTGTGTGTACATATGTGGATATAAGGAGAAGAGAGAAAATGAGAGGGAGCAGAAAAGCACCCTTTTTTTAAAATCGAGGAAACCAAGAGGAGGAAAAAACCTTTACAAAGCACTCAAAATATTCCCTATATATTATCCCAGTTACTTTTGCACACCCATTTATATAGAGTTCAAGAGATTTCCTGTGTATATTTCCGCAGCCGCTATCACATGACCTTTTATGAAGTATCCAAAAGGTTTCTGGGATATATTACCCGAGTCATCATTCCAATATCTCTTCTGGGGTGTTTAAAATAGATCCTTTGTATTTTCCTCCTCAAAATTGCAAGATCATTTACAGGAGGTTCAAAATCTATTACCTCCATATTACCATTGCAGTCATTATTGCGATGTAGGGAGTTCGAAATATTCCCTATATGTTATCTCTGTAATAATGAAAGTAATCACTAACAAGGAGTAATGGGGGGTGATTAATAGTTCGGTATCATCAGCATGCTGCTCATTGCCAGCCTGCTGAGAACTGCTCACCCCGACGACAGCGTTGCTCACCACTACTACGACTGCTAAAGCTACTACTCCCACCCATCGCTGTTGTTGCTTGTTCTCCCACCCCTCCATTCACGCAAACAGTCATGAGAGCAAAGAGAAGGGGCCTCTGCTTGGTTTGCCATCTTCCCGGCGCTGATGGCATAGGTGGCCATGCTAGTAGCTGGAGGATTCTGGGAACGGGAGTCCTCAAAACCGGTTTTCCCAACGTCTGCTTATCAATTCCATCACCTCTCAGCCCCCAATGGACAATGGACCAGTTGCTCCGAGGAGCACTAGCTCTGAGGTGAAACCGGCCCATGGCTTCACCATCTAAGCCCACTTTTGTAGGGTGGAATCGTGGTTTGCTCCATCTATCTGTGCAATGAAGAAAATGCATAAAGCACATGTTTAGAGTCACTGCCTCTGTGCATGGGCAGAGAGGCGCCCGTTTGGTCAGTGAAAAATGGGATCCAGGCCATAGATTTAAAGCTTCCAGACAGAGAGGGCATCACACCCAGGCTTCGGCAACTCCGTAACATGCCAAGTCAAGGGGTGTATCTTCACGACATAGCAATGGCAGATCAACACCACTGTGACCACCATGGCTCTACCGGGCAGAACCCCAAGCTTTGCAGTTGTGGAGAGGTACTTAAAGACTCCTTCTGTCACACACTCCTCTGACCTACTGTAGATAATTTGAAGTTCTCCAGGATTCTGTAGGATGGGTGCCATGACAGCTAAAGAGGGATCAAGCCATTAAAAATGGGCTTCAAATCAAGGCTTTCCTTGAGCATCCAGCCATCGTCTCGCCACCCCTCCCTTTGGCAGCCATTTTCTAAAGAGGAGCCTGAATAAATGTGTGTATGTCTGTGAGCAAGAGGACAGATCCTTTCTGGAAAGAGTGGCGTTAAGTGCCAGCGTGCTTGGCTCTCACAGACCCTCGCTAATATAAACACAGTGCTCCTGAAGAGGTAAAAATAGCAGCGATCAGAGGCTGCTCTGTCCAGATTTCTCATCGTCACTCGCCTGACAGTTATTTCTGTACCTATTGCAGCATTTGTTTTGATTACGGGTAAGGGGCTCGCTCACTTGCATCGTTTCTGCTAAAAACATGTACAAACATCCCTTCGTCCTGATTTATGATGTGGTCCAGTCCTCAGTTTTGAAGAAGGCAACAGTATGTCTGTTATAAGGCAAGGGGGGGGGGGGGAATGAGGAAATCTGACTGATCTTCTTGGAATTTTTATAAACCTCGAGTTCTTTCTATTCAGAAAATGAATCTTGTACATTTTGGTAAATTCTTCCGAAATGAAGAGAGGCGAAATTCTCCCTTATGTGTACCAGACAAATGTAATAAGGACAGCTTTTCCTGATAGAGAGAGGTGTCTGCTGAGGTGAAGAGCCTTTTTAGAAAGAAAAGTAGAATCCCTCATTCAGCCACAACGTGACTGAATCCAGAAGAGATTCAAAGCCTGACTTTTAAGAGGTAAACAGAGGTTACAGGGTTCACTATGAAGAAATTCGTAAAGTGTGGCAAATTCGTAACGAAACTGAACTGACGCTTCATCTTCCCAATATCCCGGAGACTCCTGTCATCTGGGGAAGTGTAAAAAGAGAGAGAAAGAGAGAGGGAGAAGAAGAGGGTTCAGTAAAAGGAAATGGAACAGTCTCCATGAATCTGGGAGATCACGCTATGCTCCCATGTTAAAGTCAAAACCCACCCCAGGCATAGAAAGATTCTGGCTTCTCCCCCATGTGCTTGCTTTCAGTGTATAGAGGATGGCATTTGATGCAAGGAATCATCCAGATAACCTTTACGTCATGTTCCATGAGCCCACCAGTTGGTCGAGCTCGGATTTAGAGGCTAAAGGCATGACATTCCAGAACCTACGAGGCCAGATCCTCCAGAACCAGCCTGATCCTTTACTCCTGAATGTGAGACCTCCATAGTTGCAGCAAACTTGCCACCACCTGGGTGGGGGTCCAACCCCCAGAATAGGCTGCTGCCCTCCACCAGGAACTCAATAATCTTAGGAGCCAGTGTGCCCGTGGCATCACGGGGCCCAGCGGAAGATCTAGGAGAAGCAATGGACCTCCTTTCATGCAGGGGTTGGGCAACATAGGCTGGCTGCCCCCGTTGCCAAAAACCAAACTGGAAATGACTCAGTGTCTACCTCCAGTTTATCTTATTTTTTTTTCTTCTGGAGACTTTTAGGGGGCTACAGGTCACTTTTTTGCCCAAAAACCAGGGAGTTGGTGAGAGCCACACTTTGTTCACTCCTAACTATAAGGTTTCCTACCTGGTGGGATGCGGTGGAGCCTGGAACAGACCTTATAGGCTAGAATCCTATAGTGAAAACCAATGTGCTTAAAAGCAACTGTGCAAGTGATTTTTGATGTTTCATCCTGGCTAGATGTCACACAACTAGTCACACCATGGGAGGACAAACAGATCGACAATGGACAGCCTCCAAAAAAGCTCACTTCACTTGAGCAATTTACATGATCACATAAATCATAGAATCATGGAGTTGGAAGGGGCCTCTAAGGCCATCGAGTATAACCCCCTGCTCAAGGCAGGAATACAAATCAAAGCAGACCTGATAGAGGGTTGCCCAAGTTTCTCTTGAACGCCTCCACCGCTGGAGCGCTCACCACCTCTAGAGGGAGAACATCTGTCCAGTTCTATCCAGCCCACATCTACTTCATTTGCTAATCAAAACGACATGGGGCACTTTGTCAAAGGCTTTGCTGAAATCAAGATATACTACATCTACAGCATTCCCACCGTCTACCAGGGAGGTTACTCTATCAAAAAATGAGATAAGATTAGTCTGTTCTTGACAAATCCATGTTGGCTTCTAGTTATTACTGTTGTTTTCAAGGTGCTTACAGAGTGGCTGCTTTATACTCTGCCCCAAAATTCCATCCAGATTCTTGCTTTAGGATCATTTTGAGACTTTCCTGTTACATTCCTTTCTTTCTCTTTTTCTTCCTATCTTTCCACAAGGAGGACACATTGCCTGGAACATTAAGGTTCCTGTGTTGTAAACCACCCGTGGGACCAGATACGTGGGCAGGCAGGCGTGTCAGCCACTCATTGCCAGGGCAGAGAAGGACCAGGAGCAAAATCCCCATAAAGAAACATCATCAAACAATACCTAACCACAAAGTGTGCAAATCAATACAGAACAGAGCAGCAGAAAAATATACCACATCAGCAGTGTGTGGAATCAGTGGAACATACAGAGGAGTTGGCTCACCAAACCTGCACTGATTCAATGGTTCTCCTCTAGTAGCCACTTACTGCTAGATTTCAGCTCCCGGTTCTTCTGTGTTCACATCCTCCCCATGGGTTATAAAAGTCGAGGCTCCTGTTGTTTCTTGATTGGGGTGGAGAGAGAAAGGATGCCACGTTGGGACCAAGGATCATCCTTTCGTACAGCACGGACAGACCGTGGAAAATGCTTACCAAGTGCTCAACATCCCGTTCCCGGAGATTTCAGAATCAAAAATCTGAGATCATGGGGTGGGCCCTCGTGATGTCATGCACGTCATGTTGCGACATTCAGACAAAGATGAATTTAAAGGCTAGTGTTTAAATTGCCGGCAGCCGTGGCATGAGAAAGCTTCAAGGTCTACTGGCGGCCCTTCCACCCCTTAGGGATGAGCTGGATATAAACTCCAAGCAGTCTTACATGTTTTATTTTTATTACGGCGCTCTGGCAGCCTCGGGAACGCCGCCTACGTGATTTGATGTAAGAGCGCGGAGAGGCAGAGAGAAGCAAAAGGAGGGTTCCCTGGCTGTGCTTGCTTCCAATCCTGTCCACTTTAGGCACCAGCCTGTCCTGCGCCCAGGTGGAAATGCAGCCCTTGAATTTCAAAAGATGGCTTGCCTGTGTTTTAGATCATTCTGGAAGATATTTATGCAGTCTCATTTCTCTATATCTCCTTGATTTGAGGACAACCACGGATAGCAAGTCTGTTGAAGCAGAGCAGGAGAAATGGGTAGATATGTAGAGAACCTGAATGGTTTCCTCTCTTCTCTTTTCTAGATCTGTACTTAGACTGTTACACTCAGGCTCTCTTCCTTCATCCTCCTCTCTCTGAGGTCACTTCCTGCTTCTTTTTGCTCCCCCATCTCAGCTATTATTCTCTACAGATAAAATAGCTAGCCCAAAGTGTGGTGAATTGAAAGGAAGCCTGCTGATACCAAATCTTCCTCAGTCCTCAGATTTTTCAAAATAGGCGAAGTGTGAGAGTTGGCAGGCAAGATAAACTGCACTTTTGTATCATTTTGCTGAGGGATGCTTGTATTTGTCTCGTGCAGCAAAAGCAGCGGTATTGTGGCACATTGAGGACTAACACATTTATTATATTAAGCTTTTGTAGACTAAAGTCCATTAATCATATGTGTGAACTGCAGAGCTTAGAAGAAGCAAGTTACAAACAACTAGTTACTTGCAGTTAATTCTGTATTCCAAATAACTAAAGGCAGCTAATTTTTCTTTCAAGGTGAGCCCTCCTCCTCAGACCTGAGGCGGCATGTAGTAATAATGTATAAGTTACCTTACAACTTATATGACTTCACTCCTTTTGCAATATAACTGTAATTTTTTTTTCTGTTATAGAAGTGTGGCCTTACTAAACAATTGTATGACTCCTGCTTCATGCTCGCTTGTAAGGGCTCAGGTGAGATGAATGGCAGGAGCAAGAGTTCAGTACCACTCATCAATGGCTAGATCGGTGGCTAGAAACTAACTTGTTTTAGTGCCTTTTGAGAACCAAGAACATGAGGCATTACTGTTGAAAGTGTAACGATAGTATTAGCAAATTACTTTGGGTAAAGTAATGACTTTTCTAAGTAATGTGCCAAACACTCATGTTATCCCAGGCTCCAGATATCAGAGTGGGGATTGTAAATAGTGGAAACCAAAAGTAAGACACCAAAACACAAAGTGTACTTTTAAAAAAGTTGTCCCCAATAGTGGGAGCAAACTGCCTGGAGAGCTCTTTGAACTAATATGTTTGGAAAGGAATATATAATGGCAGACTGCTTAAACATTGACTGGTACAGTGATGCCTCGCAAGACGAAAGTAATTCGTTCCACGAGTAGCGTCGTATTGCGAAATTTTCATCTTGCGAAAGCGCGGCTTCCCATAGGAATGCATTGCAATGCATTCCTATGGGAAACCTCGCAAGACAAACGAATTATTTTCGTCTTGCGAGGCATCGCTCTTGTGAAAAAAAAATCGTCTTGTGAAGCACGGCCATAGAAAAAGTCGTCTTGCGAGTCACCAAACCAATCGCAAAACGCTTTCGTCTTGCGAGTTTTTCGTCGGGCGAGGCATTCGTCTTGCGAGGCATCACTGTATTATGTAACAGATACTGCTGCTGCAGTAGTAGTAGTAGTAGTAGTAGTACTAGTAGTACTACTACTAGTAGTAGTAGTAGTAGTACCGTGTTTTCCTGAAAATAAGACAGGGTCTTATATTAATTTTTGCTTCAAAAAAACGCATAAGGGCTTATTTTCAGGGGATGTTTTATTTATTTTTTCATGTATAACCATCTACATTTATTCAAATACAGTCATGTCATCTTCTTCTGGTTGCTGCACAAGGGTGGAGTGCGGGGCTTCACTTAACTGGGGCTTACTTTTGGGGTAGGGCTTATATTATGAGCATCCTGAAAAATCATACTAGGGCTTATTTTCAGGTTAGGTCTTATTTTGGGGAAAACAGGGTACTAGTAGTAGTCGTAGTCATAGTAGTAGTAGTCGTCGTCCTCTGGTTGTGTCTGAAAACCTTGTACAGACTAACATGGCTACGTCTTCTAAATCTATAACTAAATTCTGAGAATAATTATCACAAGCAAACATGCTTTTAACCTTGATTTGTACTTTATCCACAGACATCACTGAACGATAGCTTTTCCTGAATTGAGGTAGTATCCAGAATTTCGGGTGGCTGAACATTTTGATGTATGCTCAGAGACCCTGGCGCTTTCCTACCGCATATTCTGGAAGCAAAAGATAGCAAAGGGCTTTGGCTTCCTCAGGACTGAAGCTGGCTTTCTGGATCTTGAGCCAGAGGGTTTTGTCTCTCCTTCACGCTCTACTCGTGTACCTCTCCTGCAGTTTTTCCTCTTTCATTGATTGCCGACCAATCGGCTTGAGTTTACGGACACATTTGTCAAGCCGAGTCTAGACACTCTGCAAACATTTGCCATTTACTGCAAACTGCTGATGAACAAGGTTGGCTAACATTTAGAAACACTTCCCCTAACTTCAGTTAATCAGCTATTAATTAACACAAGTGCAAACGGAGGCAGGGGGGGGGAAATTTCCTTCTCTAAAATGCTGGAAGATGGATCTATACATATTGGCCTAAATCCTGTTGCTCAGCATAGTAAATTGCTCTAAAGTAAACCAATTGAATCAATGGGAATGTAGGAAGTCAACTCGTCCATAAGTTCCACTGACTGAAGTGGGCATAAAAGCTGGACAGTTAAGAAAGATGACAGGGAAAAAATTATAACCTTGTAATGTGGTCCTGGAGGAAATCTCTGCAGATACCCTGGACTGCCAAAACAAACAAACAAGTGGGTCCTAGACCACATCAAGCCTGAACTATCTCTGTAGATGAAAACGAGTCTGTTTTACTTTAGGCACATCATGAGAAGGCAGGATTCCCTGGAAAAGACAATAATGCTAGGAAAGGTTGAAGGCAGCAGGAGAAGAGGAAGACCCAAAATGAGATAGGTTTACTCCCTAAAGGAAGCCAGAGGCTTCCGTCTACAAGAGCTGAGCAGGGCCGTTGAGGAGAGGACATTTTGGAGGTCTGTCATTCACTGGGCCACCATAATGGGCTCAAGTTACAGGAAGCCAGATTTCGGTTGAATATCAGGAAAAACGTCCTAACTGTTAAAGCAGTAGGACCGTGGAACCAGGGACCTCGAGAGGTGGCGAGGGCTCCAACCCTGGAGGCACTCAAGAGAAACTTAGATCATCACCTGGCAGATCTCCTGTGATTTGTCTTCCTGCCTCAAGCAGGGGGTTGGACTGGATGGCCTTAAGAGACCCCTTCCAACTTCCCTATTCTATGATTCTATGATAAGTTGGAGGTGACTTGACCGCACCTAAGAACCACAACAGGTGAACTGGTACCAAATTGTGCTGAATTGTGCTGCCATAGGCATTGTAGGTTTTGTGGCCATGCTGGATCACGTCTGCTCTGCTCCACTGCTCTCCTCCGGCAGTAGCGTTGGGACAGCACGGTTTGCTCTTGGTAATGTCCCCTAGCCAAAGTACAAGTGGCTTTAGTATGATTCTATGGTTTTCATAAATTGCTCTTCTTGTTCTGTACTACCTATGTGTGAAAGAGTGGTGTACTGGGTCTGATGTGCAGGTTATTGCCTTGGACTGCAACTGGGATGATCAAGGTTCTAGTCCCTTTGTTGTGGTTTAGTCGTTAAGTCGTGTCCGACTCTTCGTGACCCCATGGACCAGAGCACGCCAGGCCCTCCTGTCTTCCACTGCCTCCTGGAGTTGGGTCAAATTCATGTTGGTCGCTTTGATGACACTCTCCAACCATCTCGTCCTCTGTCGTCCCCTTCTCCTCTTGCCCTCACCCTTTCCCAACATCAGGGTCTTTTCCAGGGAGTCTTCTCTTCTCATGAGATGGCCAAAGTATTGGAGCCTCAGCTTCAGGATCTGTCCTTCCAGTGAGCACTCAGGGTTGATTTCCTTCAGAATGGATAGGTTTGATCTCCTCGCAGTCCAGGGAACTCTCAAGAGTCTCCTCCAGCACCACAATTCAAAAGCATCAATTCTTTGGCGGTCAGCCTTCTTTACGGTCTAGTATTGTATGTTAGGCATGTAAGAATAAAATAAAATTCAAAAAAAAAATGCTTATCTATAGGACAATAAAGCTGGCTGGATAGTTCAGTGGTTTAGGTACCTGGCTGTGGAGGCAGAGGTTGGGAGTTCAATTCCCCACTGTGTCTCCCCGAAAGAATAGCCAGCCTGTGTGGCCTTCGGCAAGCTGTACAGTCCCAGGATGCCCCTAAAAACCAGTTCTGTATATCTGGAAACCCTAGAAACAGGTTGCCATCTCAAGAGATGGCCAAAGTATTGAAGCTTCAGGATCTGTCCTTCCAGTGAGCACTCAGGGTTGATTTCCCTATGTAGCCACAAATTGCCCTGGATGACCTTGTAAAGTGGAAGGATGCTACCTTTTTTTAAAAAAAATTTTTTTTTAACAAAATACAAGATATAAAATACAAGATACAAACCAAAATAATCATGCTCCCCACCACCATCGGGACCTTCTGGAAAGCTCTTCTTCTAATTGTCCTCCTTTCCAGAACTGCATTGATCCTTGTGTTGCGACTTTACCTTTTCCTCTTACTAACACAAATTCAATAAATCTACCCCATATATCATAAAAAAGTCTTTTTTTAAATCTCCCCTTCCTTAACTTTTAGGATACAAGTCAATTTATCATTTACAGCAAGATTCCAAACTTCATTGTATCATTCTTCCAGTTGAAATTCAAGTTTAGATTTCCAGTTCCTAGCTATAATTAATTTCACAGCAAACAATAAATTAGTAAGCAATCCTCTAGTTATAAAATCATACTCTTCAGTAACAAATATTGATAACAAGGCCATTTCTGGATTCAACTTTATATCTCTATCAAAAATACCTCTTAATTCCTTAGTAATTAGTTCCCAAAAATTTTATACCACCTCACACTCCCACCACAAATGAAAATATGTACCAATTTCGTTACCACATTTCCCACAAACATTCAAATATGTTGTATTTATTTTACTCAATTTAACCGGTGTTAAGCACCATCTTAAAACTATTTTATAGAAATTTTCTTTTATTCTCACTGACATACATCGTAATATCCTCATTTTTCCATATCATTTCCCAATCTTCTTGTTTTATTTCTTTTTTTAAAAGTCTTGCCCCCATACTTGTTTCAATCCTTCACCCTCGGTCTCATCTTCCTCTAACTCCAGAATTATTTTATATGTTTCATTTACTACACCTTTCACTGAATCATCCTTTTGTATATCTTCATTGATTAAAAGGAATTGTTCATATTTCGTATATTCTCTACATTTATTATTATTCTTTATTCATTCTTTAGTCGGAAGGATGCTACCTTGAGCTTCTTGGAAGAAAGGGGCCATGTAAACGTAGCTAGTAAATCCGTTATATGCATACTATTGCTTTGATTGGCTGTGATGAGGCACTATCATGTCGTCATGTTCACAGCATGATTCCCGAGTGGCAGGCGCCGTGCAGTGAAAAAGCCCGTTCAGGTTTGGGATCCTTTCTCCCTGCAAAAAAAAGCACATCTCCTGAGCAGATGGCCACAACGGTCATGAAGAGGCACCCCCCAAAAAATGCACAAGGGAGCAAAAGATCCAGAGAGTTCTTCCTCCCCGCTGACAGATTTGCTGAGGGAAATCAAATGCAATGTTTGATGTAGGTTGAAAATGGAAGGGAAACCCTAGAGCTGAGTTTTCTCCTTTGGCAATGTGCTCCGTTGCTGTCCTTAGATCAGACCGCCACCTTCCGGTAGATCCAAGTTCCTCCTGCTCTTTGAGGGCTGAACGTCAGCAATCCGTTTTCCTCCCGTACCCCACCCCGGCCAGGAGATCCCGACGCTGCTCCTGTTTTGTAAACACCACCACGAGAATGAAGAGATTTATTTATTTATTTGATTGATACACCACCCCGTTGGGGCAGTGCACGATTCTGGGTGGTTCGCCACGTAATCAAAGAAACACGCCTTTAACAATAAATGTCTAATAACGAAACAGCAAAAGAATTAAAACAGTCAAAAATTTAAAACCGGTGGTACTGAAAGCGCATTATCTCTGAGAGCAAGGCAGGAGGTGTAACATCAAGCAGGGTCGTGGTGGGAGGCCTCCCTAAAACGCCCTCTAAACGTTAGCAGGGAGGGGGCCAGGCGCAGCTCCACCGGGAGAGAAACGGGGCCACCACGAAGAAGGCCCAACCCCTTGTAGAAGACCTCCAGGCCTTCTTCAGGGTGGCAACCCAGAGAAGCATTGCCTGGGAGGATCTGTTGGGTAGAGCAGATGACATTGGGGAGAGGCGCTCCGGAAGGAACCTCTTGCAAACACCAGGATTGGAACCCAAGACATGTAACACTTCTATTACGATGATTATTACAGTTGTCCTTCCCCTAATGACATCACAGACCTCATGGCTCTCACTTTAAAAGGAACTGCGCCTAGCATCCTCTGTCTGCAAAGCATGCCCTTCTTCCACGGAAATAGACCTTCTTCTTGGGTCCTTTTTTTAGGAGAAAGGCGGGGTCAAAATATTTTAAATAAAGCTGTCCTTTTTTAGGAGGTGTAAATCTGCCCTTATTTCGGTCTCATAGGTGGGAATGAACCACGTCAAGACTTTTCTCCATATTTGGGGGTTCTTTTTCCACGCCTTGGTTTTGGGATCTGAAATCTCAGGGGACGAAATGCTGCTACTATGGGAAACTGAGATTTTGGGGTTCATTCTCATGGCATCAGGACACACTGTTGAAAGACACTCAGAAACACCCTTGACCTTTTCATTTCTCATGCTTGCTCTAGAGTTGCTGGTATTCTTGGCGTGCATGGATTCTGTACGATGTCGCTCACACACTCAGTGTTTTGCAGTTGTTGCTGCATGATCCACCTGCTCGGGGCCTGCCCCTAAGTACAGCTTTGGACCCAAAATGTTAGGGGACAGGATGGGTGCCAACCCACATGTGTAGGGCTCTGCTGTGGTCCAATGGGGCCGTCTGCTGAAGCTGAATAGTAAGGGATATGGGACAGATAAAAAGAGTAACTTACTCATACACAGGGTGAGATCAGATGGCTGAAAAAGTACAGGCCTGATCACACTGGGAAAGGCCCCCTTAAAACAAATAATGGGCTCAAGTTACAGGAAGCCAGATTTCAACTGAAAATCAGGAAAAACGTCTTAATTGTCAAAGCAGTACATCAATGGAACCCATGACCTCAGGAGGTGGTGAGCGCTCCCGACACTGGAGGCATTCAAGAGAAAATTGGACAACCATCTATCTGTCAGATCTCCTTTGATTTAGATTCTTGCTTTGAGCCAGACTTGATGGCCTTCTAGGTCCCTTCCAACTCAATGATTCTGTGATTCTATGATTCTGACCCTTCTGTCTACTGGGGAACCGCTCCAGCCTGGCCACCAAAAGTAGAAAGCCCTACAGATGGACCAAGAAGGGTCTCCAGTGTTGGAGCACTCACCACCTCCCGAGGTCATTGTTCCACTGGCGTACTGCTCTAACAGTTAAGAAGTTTTTCCTGATACTCAGCCTAAATCTCGCTTCCTGTCACTTGAGCCCATTGTTGCATGTCCTGCACTCTGGATGACCAAGAACAGATCCTACCTCTCCTCTGTAGGACCACCTTTCAAGTATTTAAAGAGTGCTATTGTATCTCGGTCTTCTTTTCTCATAGATGAACATGCCCAGTTCTTTCAGTCTTTCCTCTTAGGGCTTGGTTTCCAGGCTCCTGGAATGGTGGAGTAGATCTGTAATCTGGTCAATCAAAGCTCTTCTAATTTTCTCAGCATTGCCACTAATTGATACAATGTCTGGTTTTCTTTTTTGTTCTTCTATGAACTTGCAGCTCGTTTTATGCAGCTGTCACTTCTTAATGTTTTTTTTTAATGCCTACTTTATTGTCATTAAGGATTTTATTGCTAATTCTTCTATGTTGCCTTGTGAGCTCAGCATGAAGGTGGGACATGTGTATTTTTAATTCATTTAGTCAGTTGATAGAAGTTTCCAGTGAAAAGGAACATCGGAAGAAGCCCTGCTGGATCAGGCCAAGGGCCCCTCTGGTCCAGCTTCCTGTATCTCACCGTGGCCCCACCAGATGCTTCTGGGATCACATGAGACAACGATTTCCCTGTCTCCCGATCCCCCTCCCCTGCATCTGGCATTTGGAGGTCCCTTCCTTCAAAGCCTGGAGATTGTACATCCCCATCAGGGCTTGTCACCTGCGATGGACGTCTCCTCCAGGAATCTGTCCAATCCCCTTTTAAAGGCATCTGGGCAAGATGCCACCACCCCATCCTATGGCAAGGAGTTCCACAGACTAACCACACGCCGGGTCGAGAAATCTTTTCTTTGGTCTGTTCTCACTCTCCCAACACTCCATTGGAGTGGATGTCCCCTGGTTCTGGTATTGCGTGAGAGGGAAAAGAGCTTCCCTCTCCACTTGATCCACCCCCTGCATAATTTTTGGAAGGTTTGGAATACTTTGCTGTTATGCTCGGCAACTATATTAAATGAAGAGGAAGGCTGAATCGTCACTTTTCTCTCTGCCTGTTACTACGGGCTAACCGTTCCGGTGGCACCCAATACTCATCTGTTCAGCGACCGGTCCAACAGAGTTCAGGAGACTTACTACAAGGAACCCAGACTCACAGAGGATTGTAGCTTCAGGCAATTTATTACTTTGATTCTTCAGCTGGAAACATTCTGATCAACTAGAAAGTTGTTGGTAGTCATCTTTGAGAAATATATTATTTTTTTTCCTGCAAATACTTGTTAAAAAAAAATCTTGGAAGAAACTTTATTCGGCATAAGCTTTCACAGGTTGTAGCCGCTTTTTAAGAGGCAAGTGGGCTACAGTGCATAAAAGTTTGTGCCAAAAAAGGCTTCGAAAACATGTAAATCTGGGCAGAAAGGAAGAGATAGTAGAAAGACACAGAAGGCAGCTGCTCTCTTTATTTCTTTTTTACAGTAGGACCCCTGTATCCGCGGGAAGTCAGTTCCAAACCTCCTCTGTGTATGCTGAAAAATGTAGATTATAGCAAATGCTATGCATAGCATGGTCTCTGGCTCCCTCAAGTGGCCAGTTCTGGTAATGACATTGTAGAAATATACTGTATTTATCTAGAAAATATTATACATAGCATGGTCTCTGGCTCCCTCTAGTGGCCAGTTCTGGTAACTTCACCTTTAGACATTTATATTTTTAGAAATTTTCTTTTAATATTTTTAATATTTTCAGACCGTGAATAAGTGAATCAGCGGATGCTGATCCCATGGTACCAGGGTCCTACTTTATAGAAGCGGATGTATCAATATAAAGGAATGAATGTCCATTATAACTCAGTTGTGTAATCTGCTTACAAGCGGCCCATTCTTTCTTCCTTGCTTCCAGGTATATCCGAACCATGTACCTGGGGATCCAGAGCCAGAGACAAAAGGAACACCAGCGGCGCTTTTACTGGGCTATGATGTATGAATATGCAGACGTCAACATGCTGCGTCTCTTGGAAACTTTCCTCGAGAGCGCCCCCCAATTGGTGCTACAGCTCTGCATAATGATCCAAAAGAACCGTGCAGAAACCTTACCTTGTAAGTAGCATGATCCGGGGCGTTCATCTCTCTGCCTCCATGCTTCGCTCTGCTTGATTCATTGTCAATGACCCACAACAATGACCTTTCCTGCCCTGATGTTTCTTCAATGTATTGGAATACTTCCATGATGGGGTGGGTTAGGGGTGATGGGGAGTGTAGTCAAGAAGAGGTAAGGAATATTCACATATTTACTTTCTCATCCTTGATCAGCGAGGATGTGTCATCAAGACAACCTATCACACACACACAAAGTTCTGAAAGGTGAAAATGCACACACCTCACCCGGCCAGGGAGAATCATCTGGAATTTCTCACAGGTGGGAACAAAGTAAGTCCCAGCACAATCAGAAGGATGCCAGATCAGAAGCAGCACACCTTCTTTGGAGATGGGGGCAGAACTGATCTGTTCTGGCCACTGTGAAGTCCGTGTTTCCATTCACCCAGTTTCTGGTGCATAGCATGGTGAAAAGGCATGCCAAGGAAGGAAGTCATGTAAATGGTGAATAGATGTCTCCTCAATCTTCTCCTTCAGTGCTGACCATTTCCTCTCCAAGAAGGGGAGGCAGAACGATATTGACCATCTTGGGTCCAATCCACAGCATTTTTTGGTAGGAAAGATGCTAGTCTATAAGCCTGGAATAACACTGTCCAGCAGAATAGAGATCGGTCTGACTCTGCTTCCTAAGCAGGGAAAGGACAAGCCCTCTAGAAGTCGGGCGGGAGACCTTCAACGAGTAGTCCTATTCTGCTCAATTTGTAAGCAAACTGAAAGCAAGCGTGGGCAGATGTTCTATCAGGACACTAAAAATTACAGCCATAAGCTAGCCTTTGGCCCAGTAGAGACCTTCATCAGGCGGAGCACCACGGAGCTGTTGATGATGCCAGAAAAACTCAGCGGTTCCAAAACGGATGGCCAGGCTTCTTGGTGAAAATCAAGTTTCAAAATGGGAGCTAGAGATTCAGGATAGGGGTGCAGGTTTCAGACGTCACTCCCGACGGTGCGGATCGGAATGTCTCGGCCAGTCTTGTTAGATAAAGGCTCACCAGTCGTCCGGCAACCTCCGAGCCCTAGATCGCACTGTATCAAAACACAATCTTTCTTTTCTTTTCTTTTATGTTTTTACCCTGCCTTTCTCCTCAAAAAGGACCCAAAGTGCCTTATGTCGTTAAAAGACAATATTTAAAAGCAGTACAGTAAGTGTACAAATATTTTTTAAAAAATCAGACAAATACAATACTAAAAATGGTAAACAAAATCAACCCCCCCCCCCCCCCCCAAATGGTGGAGAAAGCAAAAATAAGACCTTCTGCAATTATCTTTCATAAGTGCTCAGTCTAGGTCAAGGACATGGATCGCTGAAGGAATCCGAAACGAAAGAGGTGGATTTATGCATGGAAACCTGAGGCTCAAGTAGACACTTTGCTAAATTTAACCACCTTAGGAGGCTGTGAGTTTTGATGTTGTAAACGAGGAATGGGCAAACGGTGGCTGAAGGGCTGGGTTGCAGCCCCATGTACATTTTTAGGCTGTTCCCCAAGGTCAGCTTGTCAGGAAAAAAGGAAGGACCCTTGTATCCACAATGGATTGGTTCTGACCCCCTCGCCTGTGGATGCTGAAAAATGCGGATTATAGTGAATCCTATATATATCACGGTCTCTAGCACTCTCTGGTAGGATTCCGAAAGATCTCCTGTATGGAGAATGAGTGCAGGGAAAGCGCCCCAGAGGGAGACCACAGCTGCGATACAAGGAGATCTGCAAGCGGGATCTGACGGCCTTAGGAATGGACCTCAACAGATGGGAAACCTTGACATCTGAGCGTTCAGCCTGGAGGCAGGTGGTGTATCATGGCTTCTCCCAATTTGAAGAGACCCTTGTCCAGCAGGCCGAGGCAAAGAGGCAGTCCCGAAACCAGCAAAACCAGGGAGCTGGACGGTGGACAGATTGTATTTGTCTTCAGTGTGGAAGGGATGGTCACTCTCGAATTGGCCTTCTCAGCCACACTAGACGCTGTTCCAAGTCCTCCATACAGAGCACGTTACCATAGTCTCTCGAGACTGAAGGATGCCTAATCTGCCCCCCTCTAGTGGCCAGTTCTGGTAATGACATCATGGAAATATATTTCTTTAGTGAATGCTATACCTAGCATCCTCTTGGATCCCTCTAGTGGCCAGTTCCAGTAATGTCATCCTTAGACATACATACGTATTTCTATGATTTTTCTTTTAATATTTTAAATATTTTCATACCGTGGCTAGGTGAATCCACAGATACTGATCCTGTGGATAAAGGGGTCCTAGTGTATCGACCAGAAACATGAATGTTTTCCTGATGGAAGCCTCCAGAAGCAACAGTTCTGTACCCCCTCCAACTCATTCCCGAAAGGAAAGGAAAGGAAGTAGACACCCAGCCACTTCCTGTTTTCCCCTCCATTCTCAAGAGTGGGGAAGCCCATGATGGATCTTGGCAGCAGAAAATTCGCTCCTAGACTCCTAGAACTTTTCCACCCTTTCCATAAACTGTCGTTGATTCCTGCCTCCATAGGTACAAATTCCATGGAAGTGGAGACCTAGCCGTTATTACAGCGTGGGCATGCTCACGTAGATATTCAAGAAACTGTGTTTCTGTTTATTTCTTTCTCTTTCTTCCTCCTCTAGATCTTTTTACAATGGCCTGCATTGTAAACATGCTCCACGCCTGCCCCCAGGATGATGATGTACACAACTGCATCCTTAGTCCCGTGCTTCCTGTTTAACTCTGTGGATTTGTGTGTTCTTCCGGCAGGTGTGTCCTCTGTGGCTTCCCTGATGTCCCTGGCTTGGGTGCTAGCCTCCTATCACAAGCTCCTTCGGGACTCTAGGGATGACAAGAAGAGTATGAGCTACAGAGGGGCCCTTATCCATCTCTTCTGGCGCCTCTTCACCATCTCATCCAGAGTTATCTCTTTTGCCCTCTTTGCTTCCATCTTCCAGCTCTATTTTGGGATTTTTGTCGTGGTCCACTGGTGCGCCATGGCCTTCTGGATCATTCATGGTGGGACAGACTTCTGCATGTCTAAATGGGAGGAGATCCTCTTCAACATGGTGGTAGGGATCGTGTACATTTTTTGCTGGTTTAATGTCAAGGAAGGGAGGACCCGATACCGAATGTTTGCCTATTACACCGTAGTCTTGACAGAAAACGCGGCCTTGACGCTCCTTTGGTATTTTTACAGAGATCCCGACACCACTGACTCCTACGCTGTGCCAGCACTTTGTTGCGTCTTTCTTAGCTTCGCCGCCGGGATCACGTTGATGCTCTTGTATTATGGCATCCTGCATCCCATGGGCCCGAGAGCTAAGATTTTTGCCAGCTCCTGTTGCGCCGAGTTGCTCTGGGGCATACCTTTGCCCCCTGACGTTGAACCCATGGCTCCTCAAACCCCCGGGTACAGGGCGGCCCAGGCAACGCCCACCAGAGTGGCCACGGAGCAACAGGAGGAACTTACTGCTGACACTTGCTTGCCCGTTTTCCAAGTGAGAGCCATGGTGCCATCGACTCCGTTGGGGAGACCTTACCACCCAGAAGGCCCTCTCATTAAAATAGACATCCCAAGAAAGAGGTACCCGGCTTGGGACGCCCATTTTGTAGACAGGAGGTTGAGAAGGACTATAAACATTCTCCAGTATGTCACCCCCACCGCTGTAGGAATTAGATATAGAGACGGACCTCTCTTGTACGAATTGCTACAGTACGAATCTTCACTTTAAAAGCTCCTTTAAACACAAACCCACATACACAGAAACAAACACACACACACACACATACACACAACGCAACACACGGTCACAGGCAAACAAGCAGCAACAAAAAAAAATTAAGAGAGGGGATTTGGGGTGGGGGGGTGGGTTAATTGTTTACGGTCAACACAGCTCATGAAACTAACCTTCCAATAAGTTTTCTTTCTGGTTGCAGTATGTATTTAAACAGCAGCAAGCAGCAACAGCAGCAACAAAAGAGAGAGATCCTCTATGTTTTTGTAAGTAAAAACAAAAAAGAAAAACGTTTCTTTTGTTTTTTACGCACAGGAGAAAACGACAACACAAACCAACCAGTATTTCAAACTTCCACGCTTTAGAGGTTGGATCAAACCTCCACCTCTGAGTTTTATACCTTACACCACGTGTAGAACATTATCATAGGGATTGGTGCTGATTGAAAATAATAATAATACTAATAATTTAAAAAAAAATAAAACAAACAAACAAACAAACAAAACCTTCAACTGCCTTATGCCCTTAGGTGCTGAGTTTCATTACGTACTGTCACATCCCTCATGCAAAACGGTTTGATGATTCTAAGGAGAAAAAAAATAGATATATGTTTCCATAAAGAGAGAAAGATATATATATACACACACATACACGTGTGGATATATAGATATATATGTATGTATATAATCTAAAAATTTGAAACCTAGGCAAAAGAATCAGATGGAAAAGAAGTAGCATTTTCTTCCACTCAATTGACGCAGACGCGGTCAAAACGAGTTCCCCTGGTCGAGAAAATTACCAAGCTAGGTTTGAAAAGAGGACATGACTGTATTTTGATAGAACAATATTTAAATTCTACATTTTTAGACCAGTCTGGACTGTGTTTATAATGTTAGGACTACATCCCTGATTTATGGGGTGGAGGGGTGGAGGGCAAGGGAGGTAATGATTCTTTACGATTCACTGTACTTAGCTTGAATCTCAGGGTGTGATCTTTCTTTCCAAGCCAGGCCAATAGAAAGCCAGCTTTTGACTTGCACCCGTGGTCAAAGCCCCACTCATTGAGGCGAGTGATTGGCACGCTCTGAGAGGCTAAGCTTTGGAGGTGACCCAGACGGTTCAAATGGAGAGAGCAAAATCATGTGCTCAAAAGGTTCCCGGACTAAGATCTGTTTTCTTCCATTGAACTGAATGGGAAGCCGTTGTGTCTTCACATCAGAATTTTTCTGCCGAGAGAGGATTTTTGAATTAGGCTGTCAGTCTCTGAAAGCAAGGCGTTTCATTGGCTTTCGTTGCAACTAATAATTGGGATTGATAATCTTCGGAACAGAAAATGTGTCTGTTTGATTTCTGGAAACAAATTTTTGGATGGCCTTTAACTTTTAAACAAAATACTGTACCAAAAAAAAGTATATATATATATATATATATAAACCAAGAGCTCAAAATATATATTTTTAAGTTCCATAATGATTTTCCTTCTCCTCCCAACCCCACCCAACCATTCTCAGTCTTAATAAAACTCAGCATAGTAGCAAAAAGAACGTCAGTTTAAAGGCACAGCACTTAAGCACTGAGCGGCAACTGGGCTTTGACCCGCAGGGATCATTTTAAGGCTACAAAGGGGGGGGAGACACGAATTGAATCTGTAACGATGCATCTGATTTTTTGATTTATTTATTTTGTACGGGCCTTAAAGTGATCTTACGGAGTTCTGTGATTTGTTTCTGTTTTTCTGTTTTCTAAAGAAAAAAGGAAAACTAAACAAAGTCAAGATGGAGGGTTGAACCTTTGAATGGGAATAACTTGATGTGTTTCTGGCAACAATTTGGTGCTTACTCTTTCTCTTGTTTATTGTTGTGAGGGTTTAGCCAAAAATCGCTTGAGTTTTGCTCATTTTCTGGGGAGCCGCCAACAAACAAACAAAAACAAAAAATAAAAAACACTGGTTTCAATGGTGCCCCTTCCGCTTTGATGCACCTACGAAAGGAAACAGACATCCAGACGACAGGACTAGCGTAGAATTTCAACCTCAACATTTTGACCTCGGCTCGCAGGAACGCTAAGAAGTTAGACTCTTTGTTGAAAATCTATTTGATGTCTGAAGGTTTACACTGGGTTGTTTTCTTCTCTGTGTCTGGGTTGAAATGGCAAACTGTGCATACCCTTTTTTTTTTTCCATTGGAAGACTATTGTTTCTTTAAAGGGGTTTTCCTTTCATCTCCGGTGTCTTTTGAGTCCCCTGCCTTCATGACTGAGGGGTAAAAGGGGAACAAGCAAACCAACACAAAGGGGTTTTTAATTCAATGAAAGTGAATTGCTTTTTTCTGTGTATAGGTGCATTTTTTTTTTACAAAAAAAAATCAGAAATACTGTAAAATGTTTAAAATGGCAAAAAAACAACAACCCAACAACACCCCACAACCCAACACAATGACACCCAAATCAATCCATTTGAAATATGAGATCATCGGGGGGAGGGAATGGGTGCAATGGTGGTGGAATATATGTGATTGTTAAGTTTAATTTGCAAATATGTTGTTCAAAAAAATCATGCCAGTTGTAATTTTTTGTTCTCCTTTAATATCTTAAGCTGAACGGTTTTTCACCTGAATATACCTGAGGAAGAAGCAACTTTTACAGTGAAAATATGCGTTGCTAGGATTTCAGCATTATTATTATTATTATTATTATTATTATTATTATTATTATTATTATTATTATTATTATTATTGCAGCATTTCTCAGTGTGCTTTAAAAACATGGAGGATTTATTACCAGGTGCAATCATGTCCTAACGTATTTAGGTGTATTTTGTTAAAAGCCACCTTTTCACTGGTCTCAGGGCAATTACTAATTATTTTACGTCTAGCACCTCTGGGCTTCTTGCTATGATTTCTCCAACGGCTATATTTTAGAGGTATCTTCTGTTTCGTTTTATCGTCTCCAACGGCCATGCTCTTTGGCTGCCTTTCTTTTCTGGCCATCTCCTCTAGTTGAGGGTCTCCATCTCTCTGCTCAAGCGCTGTCTGGAAGCATTGTTAATTCACCACTCACATAGACTAGAGTTCTTCAGATTTTAGACGGCTAGCCATTTAATCCTCAAATGGATGGGGATTCTTGTGCACTATTTCTACAAGTGCCAAGCCTGAGGGCCCACCTATGAGAAGGTAGCCGTGAGAAAACTGAACGGAAAAAGCCTTATAGGCCCTTGCTCTTCCAAGGTAGCACATAGAGTCATAGAGTTGGAAGAGACCACTGAGGCCATCCAGTCCAACCCCCCGCCATGTGGGAACATCCATCAAAGCACTCCCGACAGATGGCAATCCAGCCTCTGCTTCAAAACCTCCAAAGAAGGAGACTCCACCACCCTTCAAGGCAGCCTGTCCCACTGCCGGACAGCTCTGACCGTCAGGAAGTTCTTCCTAATGTTCAGATGGAATCTCTTTTCCTGTTGTTTGAAACCATTGCTCCGTGTCCTAGTCACAGAGGATTTAAATATATTCTCACATACAAAGACTACCATCGTCCACATTGGCGCTTCTGGTCTAACCCTCTTTTTCCATTCTGCTTTCCAGTCCAAAATATAGATTGGGTTTCCACCACAGGGCCACCTTCCAACCTCCAGTGCCAAAAACTATTCTCCCAGCAATAAAAGGTGAATCGCTGCTCCAGGAAACCTCCAGTAGTGGAAATCCACCTTTTAAATAGGTTGTAAAGCCCCCTCAGCTCCACTTGGCACCAGAAACAACCAGCTTTCCCCATTCCCACCCCCAAAACTGGAAGTGGATCAGCGTCTATTTGTGGTTTTGCTTTGGAACATTTTGGGGGAAAGTCTTGGCAACTCCCAGAAGACCCCAGGGATAGAAACCTGGTCTCCAGACTTGCCAACGGTGCCCACTCTTAAAGACTGGTGACTTGGTGGCCTTCATTATTGGCCAGAGATCAAGACCATTAGGTAGACGTTTAGTCTATTTCTGTCTTTATAACAAAGTAACAGCAGAGCCCTGCTTCCTAAGCAACCAAGCTCCCCTTTCTGCTCAGGTGATAAATAAAAAGGCTACGGACAATATTGGGGTGACAGCAAGTGCAAGAGAACCAGAGTGTGCATTCTCTTAAGGCACGGTTATGATCAGTTGGGTGGGCTTAGTGAGTTGGAGTCCCCAGAGACTGGGAGTTCAATTCCCCACGGAGTGCCTCCCGGGAGAAAAGCCAGCCTGTGTGGCCTTGGGCAAGCTGCACCGTCCCAGAGCACGTCCAGAACAAGGGGATCGTAAACCACTTCTGAATACTCTATATCTAGGTAATCCTGGCAAGTGTCGCTATAAGTCAGAACCAATTTGGTGACACATCATTCTTATGATCATTTTAAATAGCATACCTTCGTGCACGACAGGATATTGCAGAATAAATAAACCTCAAGATGAAATTTGGGTTCCAGCCCCACCCGGCTTAGACCACAAGCTACCCCCTGTTGATAAGAACACCGTGTGCAAGTCAGGTTTCAAGAGAGAAGGAAAGTCATCCAGGTACTTTCATGGCAGAGCTGAGACTAGAACTGGGATTTCCTTAGCCCTGGCCCAGCGTTCTAACCACTACACCGCATGTCTGCCAGCTGTTGATGAGTGCGCTCCATTGGTCTAATGAAAAGGACCGTCCGTGATTGGCAGCAGCAATAATAGGAAAGCAAAGATATTAGATAAAGAACGAATGGATTCATGCATTCAGTGTGAAAGCATGGAAGAATCCAGTATCAGGTAAAAAAACCCACAACAACAACCTCCTTCTGAAAGTTTCATTGCACAGGGGGGAAAAAGTCCTAGCAAGCGGAATAATATCATAGTTGATGTGTCTGGAACTTTGATATTATAACTTATTGGGGTTTTTTAATTGGTTGCTACCTTTAATCACATTGTGAGCCTTCCTAGGTCCAAGCTGTGGCCAAAAAGGAGGGGATATTTGAAATACATACCTCCCTACACACAAAGAGAGAGAGAGAGAGAGCAGAATCATGGAGTTGGACTTTGCCTAACCCACCCTCCTCAACACAGGCTCTACTAACGCGGCTGCACATACTCATCGATCGTCACCCATTCCCTGCCTGAAATGTGCATGTTTGAGATCAAGCTACCAGCCTTGGCCCCAACCTGCCAAAGGCCATTTCAATCCTAAAAGGGCTTTCTATCTCAGTGGCTACTGACCTGGAAGATTTGAGATCCTTCGATCTTTGTCTTCCACTTTTTACGAATATTTCGCGCCTGTATGGAATACTCCCCATGGATGGAACTTCCGCTTTGTCGAGAAGGTTTATCCCAGCAGAGAGAGGACCGGGCGAGACACACTTAGTATTGGGGTTGTGTATTTTTTCTGGCTTGCAAGAAGGTTGTTTGTTTTTAAATTGGGATGGATAAGATTCAAAACGTGGTTTCTGACACCTAGAGTTTAAAGTGGGGCTACCAAAGAAAACATTTACCTCCTTTCCTTTCGTCATTGCTGACACTTCCATCATGACATCTTTTCTGTTGCAAGATGTTTAATTTCTGGTAAAATTCCTTTTGCTCTGCAGTAGAAGTACAGAGACACAGAGAGAAAAATAGCTACAAGTTCCCCAGAGTTCCCCCTTTTCTCATTAAGTGGCACTTAAAATCTCAGTAACTCACTCTGAGATATTTGTAAGAGAAGGAATAAAAAACATTTCTTTACTTACATTTGCATGAAATTACAAATGTGTGTCTTCCTTCCTTCCTTCCTTCCTTCTTCCTTCCTTCCTTCCTTCCTGTTAATTACATACTGCCTTTCTCTCCATAAAGGACCCAAAGCGGCTCACAAGAGATAAAATAGGAAATTTAAAAACACTATATAAATAGCACATTTAAAAAACAATTAAACATACACATTAAAATTTTAAAAATCAAGAATAAAAGCAATTCAAAGCATTTAAAACCTGTAAGTTAAAAACTTTACTCCACACATACTTAGCTACCAACAGCTTTGGGGACACTGAGAATAGTTATTTCTCACATTTTGATGTTTTTCCTTTTCTCCTCCCTTTCTCTCAGATCTAAAGCTTTGTCTTCCCCTTCCAGCCAATTTCATTTCGTTGACAAAGAATAAAACAATGTGGCTTGTCTCAGACCCCACCATGCAAAAGTAACTTTAATTCTTTTGTGCAGATGAACTGAATTAGCATTAACACCTTTACTAACAAAGCCTGGGGTTTCTCCTCAACCTTTCCTTTAATTCATGGAATTTCCACTGTTGCACTTTCTGAATTTCTGCATCTATTAAGGAGGGATGGAAATGGGAGATTTTTAAGTTTCTCGTATCTAGTCCTCTAGTTCAAGCTCTTCAGCTTCTCAGGAAAATGTGCATTTATTTGATATATAATTGTTTGACGTATATTAGACCCATTGAATTCTGTTTGATTCCATGGGTCTAAGAGCTGGGATTAAAATTGGTTTTAGGGGAGAATTGTCCCTTTAGAGACGTGAAAGCTTGCTTAAACTGCAAATCTTTGCAGGTCTACTCAGATGTAAACCCCAAAGACTTCAGTAGGAGTGCATCTTTCAAAATGATTCGTGCAAGCAAGATTGAGCAATTGTGAACACTTAGAGAAGACTATACTCATCATCATCATCATTTTATACTCTAGCTTTCTATAAAATACTAAAGGTTTTTTTGTTTGTTATCTCCGTAATATTAAGCATTAATGGGGGTAGTTGGACCTCCTTTCTTCACCATCAGCTAGCCAGGCTGACATTTATGCAATGGCAAGGATCCATTTAATATTTCATTCATTCATTCATTTCTGGCAAAAGTAGCATTCAAGCCAGGGGGCAATAATAGTAATAATTCGGACAAAAGGGGAAATAAAATTAAGACATTAAAAACTGATTTAAAACCAAATTAAGGCCTGTCAAATGAATAAATAATAATAATAGCAGTACTCTACCAGTTAAAACTTCTCTAACTGTAATTGATGACTCTGGTGACTCCAGTTTGGACGTGCTGCGAGTCTACTCCTGGCTTTAGTCTGCTCTTTACCAGAGTTATCCAAAATGCTGAAACTATTTTAGAAGAGTTCAGTAACTTGAATAGCACCTATAAAGTGCAGACTAAAACTAGGAATGGATTTACAGCACCCCTGGAATTGGAATCACCACCTGCCATGGACCATGATGCTTGTTTTGACCCCAAAGGTTAAAACCTCTACCCATAGACCTGTCTGAATAAACATGTCTCTCCCTGCCTGAGGAAGGACTGTTAACAGAGAGGGAGCCAACGTAGCCTTTTCTGACCAACGTCTTCCACAAGCAGGGAGCAGCCATGGTGGAGATCGCTCACCAAAAAGAAGGCCATGTCCAGCGGTTTCTCCATAGCAAATAGATTCAGACTCCATATTTGGACAATAACTTCCAGAATTGAGAGTTGCCAGCAGCTGGGGCTAGCCAAACAGTCGCATTTCCACATAATGAACATAATGCATACTCTGCCCTTAAAAACAGTCAAAAGGACCTCATTGATTCTTGCTGTGGTGAGTCGTCGTGTTGTGGCTAGACAAGGACCAGAGAGAGCCAGGTTTGAATCTCCATGACTCCTGTGGTGCCCACAGGTTGTTTTGAAGACAAATTAGGTGTGGCGATATATACTTCTTTGAGCTCCTTGGAGGAAAGAAAGGATATACATGCAATAAATACACAGTTTCCTTGAGTGCAATTTGCCGTGGGTTTAAATGAAATAGATTCATAAATATAAGGAGAGACAATGCCAGTCATAAATTTTCCTCGCTCTGGAAACTCACCCAAATCTGGGGTTAAGCAGTGCTAGAGGTTGTACAGTGGTTAAGTGTCAATTCAAATCCTTGCCCGGCCTTGAAGTGTGTCAACCTTTTCCTTCTTCATAGGACGCTTGTGGCCAATTTTTTTGTGTGTCCTTCCTTCGAGTCCATAATACTGGAAATCGCCAATGAACCTTCTGCACCCTCTGAATCCTTTGTCCTCCTGGGTCCATGTTTCCTCGTTTTGTGGCTGCATGACTTCTAATCTCTGTTAGCACACTCTTCAGAAAATCAGTCATTTTGCCATTTATCTCACATTCCCAGCAACCCGGGGGAAGGTAGGCCAGGCAGACCGACAAGTGACTTGGGCCGGTGGCCTACCAGCATCATTCATGGACGACTAGAGATTGGGAGCGGCCTTCCTGTATTCAAGATTAATTCTTCCTCCACTGTGTTGAGTTGGTGGTCTTTGCAGACATCTACTTTATCCTGTGTCTAAGGGCATGTCCATACAAGCCACTGCTAGTGCTGGTCCGAAAAAGTGGATATTCTCTCTTCTTCACCTGTGAGATGAAAAGCGGGGGCCCAGATGGGCAGAACATGAAAACTGTGTTACTGGCATTCCCACACAGCAGTCAACTGCTGAAAGCTACTGTCATCGGTGGGTAAAAGGAGTCTCCAGTTCTAATCTTGCCACTACCATGGACTGCCAAAGTTTAGGCAGACGGTCGTCTTTCTGCCTCGATCCCGCTGCCCACAGCTTGGGGAAACTAACGCTGAATGATTTTTCATTGTGACATCTTCTACCCAGTATAGCATAGTGGACAGAGTGACAGATTCAAATCTGGTCCAGATCCCTGCTCTACCATGGAAACTCACTGGGGGTGTGAAACTGGTAAAACCACTCCTTAAATATCCCACTTATCTTGAAAGTCCTATTAGGTTTGCTATGAGTTGGTTCCGACTTAATGGCACGGAACAACTATCTGTCTATCCATCTGAATATCCATATCCTGCCTTAAATCAGAAGAGTTCTTTATTGTCTATAGACAATAAGGCAATTTGAAACAATTGAACGCTGTCAAGACAGTTGAAGGCAACTGAAACTGTCTGAAATAATCCAGAATGATCACTGATTGGTGATTTGAAATCACAGAACGCCACATACCTATGAGAGAACTCAGTGAATCCTAGCGTTTTGTGTGAACACAAATTATGTGAAATGTTTTGCTTTAGTACTTAACTTACTGCATTTAGGAAGTGGGCACTTAGAGGGTGCAGTAAAACTCCTCCCCCCCAGCAAATTTCAGGAGTTTGGATAACGTGGGGAAGAGTACGCCTTACTCTCCACCAGAAACTTTCCCACAGTCCCATTAACTGGTATTTGTAACTTTACCGTCAGTTCTCTTCTCCAGTCTTGTGTAAAATAGTGAGGCTTACTTTGAATACTCTATGGTGCTTTATAAATACAACGTTCTTTTTAAAATTTAGCTACTCCAGCTTCATGCCACCTATATTGCTTTCAGCTGGGAGAAAAGCCATTTTATTTTGTTTTGTTTTGTTTTGTTTTAACCTTACCATGTGAAGGCAATCTGTGGTCAAGGTGTGACAGGTGCTAAACCATCAATTCACCATGGCATGTTTCATAGAAACCCAGAGGTGCTTTGAACAAAAGGACATCTTGAGTCTACAAGTACCTCTGTATGCAGACGCAGTTTGGAATCAATAATTTGGCTGGCTTGCCGTTTACTCTGCTGTAAAAAAAAAAAAACACACCTTCTCGTGCCTGTTTTGCTGTGCCATTTTGTGGCAGAAAGCTCCAGGAACTTATGAGGGGAGCAGTGGAAAATGGTAAGAGATTTAGTGATTCTGCCTCCTCCCAAATTTCACAAACGAAACCAAGGGTATTTCGAACATTTCCAGTTTCACAAAATGAGAAGGAAACATAGCTGCTCTTCTAAAGGTGGGGTTGAAAGCGTTTCCACACTTGTCTACTGCCTTAGACATTCCCGAGAATGGCCTACGACTGTTCAACACATGTGGGGAAACGGATGCAGGCGATCCATCTTCCTCTTCACAACTCAGGTATATTCTGGTGCTGAGAACCTCAGCTCATGTTTAGGCTAGGTCAAGGCTTCCCCCTAAGGAATGTGGGCAAAGATTTGGTTGATCCATTCTGCCGTGAACACTTCCAGCTCTGTTTTCTTTGATTGCTGATTTCTGAACACAGAATGGTCAGGATTTGTTTCTTCTAGAAAGGCTCGCAGGGATAAAGGTGTGGGGAAGTGTCCTATGGAGCCATTGCGCAATGTTGACTTGATCCCAAGATATTTTGCACGAATCCAACAGGAGCTCTAAGCAAAGGAAATGACAAGGGTGTGTGTTTCCACAGGATCCTTTTTGAACTACGGGCTGGTTCGCTCATCGATATATATGGCTCTCTATGTGGTTTGTTTATTTACACTGGGCAACTTGGAGGCTGAATGTTTGAAATGATTCCAACAGAAAGCATGATGTCTGACATAACCCTGAGCAATGTGAAAAGATACTCCATGGTGTTACATCCATGATAACATGGTTTGATGTTGCAGGCATCAAATGATGAACTGCCAAGGGGAAGCAGCCCGGGGTTGAATAATTATTGTGGGATATGGGTAGGGTGGAAGGGGGAAATGCTTAGGGGAGGAGAGCAATCCTGTCCTTAGATTTTTCTTCCTTACTTTCCATGTACGCCATAATCTGGATACTGGAAGGTGCAGAGGAAGGAGTGAATTCAACAAAATCAGGAATTGTTTAACATTGGCAAACAGCTTTTGAAACTATATTGTGTAGGATCCTTTTGGAACACACACCAAAAGGGCAGGTTTTCTTTACATTACGCAATATGCTCTTTGGGGTTCATTATTTATGGGTTCAGGGCTTTGTTTCGACAAGATCATGTTGAGGGTTTGAGGAAACTCATCCCAACTTTTAAAGCTGGGAAGCGTTGGGTTCTCTTCAAAGCTATGTTGTGGAGGTCTTTGTTCAACATGGAGTCTGTCCTTCAAGCTTCTGTGTTTTCAACTGATCTGTCTGTAAATGATTTGTGATCACCATGACCTACCTCACAGGGGTGTTGTGAGGCCCGTTGACCACTTGCCAAGCATGTGGGTGAAAGGTGCTAAACAGTATGGTGCATTTTTGTCTTTGCTGTTAGTTTTATACCATCACTCGTTACAGGAATGGTTTATTAAGAACAGAGAAGGTCTTTGCTAAGGACTATACATACATTATGTTTGGGTCTGGAAAATGTAATATTGTACAGAGTCAAGGCACAGGGCTATTATGAAGCTAGTTCACACATCCATGTAACCACCCAGTTAGTTACCTGATAACTTCTGGCCAAATGTGTGAATAGGGTCCATGGAGAAGTCTCTTGTTCAAGGAGGTACAAATGTTCTGTCTTTAGCGCTCGATCTGAAATAGCATCACACACACACACAGACATACACACACAGTGCAACACTCATTGAAGCACTTATTATTGTGAAGATGTGTGGATGAGTGTGTCCCTTAGTCCACTCCCATCTGGTATTGTATGCCATTTTCTCAAATGTAAATAAGGGTGGGATCTCTCCTCTATTTCTCACCTGGGCAGCTTTCTGGCCACTCATGGGTGACAGTTGCATTAGTCTTAAATTTTGCCACCTTCCTGTGAAACACAGTGAAATGCTTATCCATACCTTGGAGGGGGGGGGGGTAGCTTTTGTCCAGGTGGGGGGAAAGAGCTGACAGCTGCATGCTGCAGATTAACCCCTCCTTGCTTGACTGAAATGGGTTTATTTGATTGCCTTTATATTCTCTGATTGCCTAGCGTATTAATCTCGGTTGAATTTGTGGTAGGGAAGGTTCCTTCTTTTTATTTTCTTGTAAATGTTATTATTGTAATTTGTCCTTAACTATTAGTTTAACCGTGTTACCTTTCACTAAGCGGTTTGCTGGTCGCAATGAACGAGCAAAACAGATTTATCAGATCCTCCCAGCTGTCCATGGGCGGTTCCTCCCAAAACATTGGCTGCGATTTAACAACACACTGCGCAGGTGGGTCTTGGGCATTGACACAGTCTCTGGGCACGTGCTTTTCAACCATCACCTCTGCCTGCCCCCAGGGCCTCCTGGCAGACTCCTGAAACCTAGGGAGAGTTTCAAAGTCATCTCCAAAATGCCATGTGGGAAGAAAAACCAGCCTTCACCAAATGGCTATGACTTTTTCATGATCTAGTTTCTCTTTGGATCTTGGCCTCTGTCAGCAAGTATGAAGAGGGGAGTAGGTAGCAACGACAGATCTACTCTTTTGATCTTCCCAATATTTGCGTCAAACTGTTCAGAGGTGTCTTTAACTTAATGTAATCACGGTTTGCTGGTTTTGTTATTGGGCCTTTGGCTTGCTGTTCGTGTGTGTGTGTGTGTGTGTCTCTCTCTCTCTCTGTGTAGGGGTATCTTTGGAAATAATTCAGTTAATAATTATCCTGAACGGTTCTTATAATTCTGGCTGGAAAATACAGATGGAGAGAAGAAGGATAGAAGGTGAAAAAGGCAGCGGGCTATCATCTTCCTTTATCTCCTGAAAAAAATCAAACTTTCAATTTTTGGCTATGATATCCCCACCGCCCAGCTAGCTTACTCCTGCTTCTTGAGAGATGAATGGCGGGAAAGAATTCAGCTTTGATCATTGGAGCTGGTTGTGAAGGGTTTTTTGATCATTTCATGCTTTATTCAAACAGAGTTTAAGGAGTTGCCCCAGGACTAGAAGTGACCACATTTAACAGAGTACAGGACACTCAAATTGTAAATAGTGGTAGGAAAGAATCAGATAAATGGTTCATTTTCCAATTGAAGGTAGCTCTCTGGCTCTTTTCCAGTTCTGTAGCTATGAGCAGAAATATACATTAGAGACCGTCCATGACTACAGAAGAGAAATTCTTAAGCATGTGACTATCACGGCTCACATTTCTCTCTCCGCTACAAGATTATGCTACTTACCTTGTTTTGTATGGAGATGGGTCTTTAGATCTCAAGGATGGGATTCCTTTCACGGATGCTTTCAAAAACACAGAAACATCATCTCTCGGCAACACCAACATCCTTTCAACTCTAATTATGGGCTATCTCTAATGTCTGTTTCTGGCCTAAGATGTTCTACCAAGATATCTTACAAATGAGCTTGGGATGTTGTGCACGCTCTTAAGAGATGCGCGCCACCTGTGCACTATCTCAAGTATGGTATGATAATTAGGGTGCTGGACTGGACCTAGACCGGGTTCAAACCCCTATGTATCCATGAGACTCACCTGGTGGTCATGGACCAGTCATCACCACCTTTCTGCTAAAGGTTGTTGTTACGCAGATCAAATTGGCAGGGGGAGAGCCATGTGGATGCTTTCTTGAGCCCCATAGATGAAGGGTGGATGAAACATCAATAGTTCCCAGTAGTGCTGGAATTGTTCCCATGTTCAGGAAAAAGAAATTAGTCCTTTGCGGGCAAGATATTGTGTTTTTGAAAGCAACTTGGCTTCCTCATTCTTAGGGTCCAATGAAAGCTATCCATGAGTGCATCGTCATGATCTTCTTGCAGTACAGAGAGCAAGCAAGAGAGAGAGGTGTGAAGAGAGAGAGAAAAAGAAGGAGGGGGGAAAAACAGAACCAAGAGCATGACTATTATTGTCGTCTTCTCCTCTGGAAACAGAGAACTCTCCTTAGTGCAGCCAGCCAAAGTTGTTCTTGTCTGTGTGTGTTGTATGAATACTATATAGTCGCCCTATCTGGAAGTCTTTGCTTCTCTCCCCTACACGCCAGTTTCCTGCTTTGTTCGGATTTTGTCAAACTTTGTGTCCGATGCCAAGGTTGCAGTGGAGTACTACTGATTATTGCTCTGCTGTAGGAATCTGTGTCTGCGCCACTAAGGCTAAAATCTACACCAGTGCCTAGTTCAGTCTTTTCATGGGGGGGGGGGGGGAAATCTCTCACACATCAGCAAGTACGAACTGAAGGTATTTTAACAGGGTGATGGTAACGATTAGACGGCCATCACCGCTGTAGAAGCTAACACTTCAGTTATAGCAGCTGTTGCATGCGCGTCTGTTTGCAGCCCCTGTGACGGAGCTCTGCCACGCATCCAGTGCATGACCAGCCCATGGCAGAACCAAGTCCTGGTGGCTCAGATATCTGTGCTAGCAGCAACCCAGCCTAGAGACGCTTGATCCATGCGCCTGTGGAGCTACCAGAACCGGGTGGGATGACTTGCTTCCCACCACCACTATTACTGCAGCTAGTTTGGTTTCTATCTCACTGCTGTTATTAAACATCTGTGCCTTTAGAAGGCGTGGCCTTGGGTGAGCAGTTTTAAGGTGCAGGATGCATACCGCAGAAATGTTGATCTTTTGAGGGGTCTGAGTGAAGGAAAAGGGAAGTACACATTTAAAACCTTCTTGCACCATGAGACTGTCATCCTGCAGGGCGGTTCTGCCACTTTAAATGCATATGGACTCGCGCCATTTAATGCTCCTTTGCATTGACTGGAAAAGGCCTCCATTTCGAGAAGTCATCCGTTTGGGAACGGGTGAGGAATTCGAAAAAAGTAGTTTTCCAAGTGATGTACCTTGATACAAAAATATTCCTTGCCCATAGAAAATTAATGCATCAGGAAATCTGCTAAACTGAACTGCTCGTGCCTGACAGGCTAGTTTTTCTGCGGGGATTTGATGTTTTTATTATTATTATTTATGAGCACTTTAATTGTGTAAGTCCCCCTCCTTGCCGTTTGAAGTGGCAACACACCAAGCACAGGGTTGAGCCTCACTGAAAGGTCAATGAAGATAAGTAGCCATGTGGAAGATGCTGCTAGCCATTTTCGTCCGGGTGCTGGTCTTCCATGCTGAGGACATTGTGATCTGGAGGATGTAGAGAGGGCGAGCTGGGGAGTTATGTGGGTTCACAACCGATTAGATGAGCAGCCTCACTCACAGAAAGAGAAGAAAAGATGCAGTGAGGAATGCCAGACCCCTCTGTTGGTTGGGCAAACCCAACGCACATGACCAGTTCCACACTGGGGGCAGAAAAAAGATGTGACCGATAGTGTAGGATTAGAAAGAAAATCCCATACTTGCTGAAAGTGTGTGAAGCCAAAGGCATGACTGATAATCCATAATTAGAAGACGAAATTGAAAGTAAGTTGAAACTCATTGAATCAGTGGGGATTTGGGGCCATCAAAGCCTCCGTAAATTCCCTCTTACCTTTGGATTTCAGCCACTGATTCCTTATCTAGAAGCAGGGCTCCCTTATAAGGAGTGAACGGTCTATTCCTTCTAAAACACATGGCACCCTAGCTTGCCTCAATGTGAATCTGGCAAATTGGTCTGCCTCTGATCACTTGGTAGACAGTGCTGTGCAGCTATGAAAGATTTGCATGCCTGGGAGAACACTCTGAGAGGAGGACCCTACCTGGGTGCTTTAACGGGGGATCTTTCCTGACCTCGCCTAGTTTGCGTACGACCTTGCTCTGTATTCCGATTGGCCGCTAGGACTTAAGCGCAGGATCTCCCCAGGGCTAACATGCTTCCATGTTCACATCTGGAACATCTGTTTCTGCCTCGAGACCTCTGAGGCGGGGGCTCTTAGAAACAGCAACCCCACTGAAAATTAGCTCTCCTTGATCTGCAGAGAAGGGATTTGTAAACCATGGTGAATAGATGGAGACCAGCTTGTTTGCTTTTAATGGACCAGCACCATCTTCTTATCTGAGGGGTCTTGGGTAGACAGGTGCCTGGAAGGCTTCTGAGGTCAGGGTCAAGTGCCAAATGTCATATGATCTAGTGAGGAATGACACGGGAGGGAAGGCGTCCACGCATGACCTGAAATTCTTGTGTGTTTCCAGGGTCACTTGGCAGTTTCGTTTAACAACTTCAGCAGAACAGTGTCTAGCCTGTTTACCTTGTGATGGAAAGGCCAAGGAACACCCCCCCCCCCCCAACCTTCGTGTTTTCTTGTCGTATTTTCACGGGCAGTTTAAATAGAGAGCAATTACAGATAGTCTTAGGAGGGAATTGTTCCCCATCCATCTTCAGTGTTCTCCTTCCTTTAAGTGATTTGGACCGGAGGACGGAGTTATGGAGGGCAGGACGGAGAGGTTAGCCTGGTGTTACTTCCTCGGTGACATCTCTGGGCTTCCAGCACACCAGTGGAGTGCTCTCTAGCTATGGCTGGGCTGAGCCTACCTTCATTTGTTTTCCTGGGGGGGGGGGGCACCAGCAATGGGTGTAAACCTTGGCATGAGCCCTTGTAATTCTGGACCTGTCCAGGGAGGAGGGGAGCATGAACCACTTTATACTTTGGGGCACCGCAATCCACAATGAACTCCAAGCTCCGTTGGGATGAACATTGGGTTCACGTCAGTGGAGCTCAACAGGAGAACTTCACCGTGGTTGGTGTCATTTGGACGTTCTAGATCAGACATGCCAACCTGTAAGAGGCCACAAGAAAGCTTGGCAATACAGATTTGACCATAATACACATGGCAAAGTTAAGGGACACCATTGTGCCAAAATAGATTTTAGCCTGTTTCGGACTGAATCATCCACAACGGATTCCAGTCTTGACTACTGCTCCCTATTCCTGTTTCTTTGTACACTGATGGGACTGGTCGGTATAAAGGTAGTAACTGAAATGTTAAAAAAGAGCACATAATGAAAGAGCACATCATTTTACCTGGGAATGAGTCCCATGGAATTATTGTCCCACGGGATACAGTGGAAATGCCCTATGAGGTCATAAATGCCCCCTGAAATCAGATTAAACGAGGTGATAAGTGCCATCTTCTACTCTCTTCTCTGAAATCTTAATGAAATTTTACACAAATAAACTATTCTTTTCCCGATGTACAACAACTGAAGTTATACAAAGACAGCAGAGCAGGAAAGAGAACAGAAGTTAAGTTGTACATCTGTCCCTTAGAAGTGCTTGCTATTTCATACGTGGCAAATTTCTTACGTATTCTCTCACTTTTAAAAAGTGTATTCACCCTGTTACGTCTCCTAAGTATGCATACGTAACAGAGTGTAAAACTCTGGCTGGTGGTCAGGTGCCCGTAACCTCAGCACACAGAGTTTCTCCTGCCTTTTAAATTTATTTTAGTGCTTTTATCTACTTTCCTTTTAGATGCGGTTCCCATACTTTGACAAATCTGCACAATAATGCAATCTAAATGAAGCAAACAGGAGTGGAAAGTGAAAGAAACAGCACAGCAAGGAAACCCATATAATTCCCAGGGGGAAAAAATGGTAATTTGCAACAACCAGCAAAGGCACAAAATATTTTGCCTGTTATTAGCAAGGGGGAGGCTGTACGGTCTCTTTTTTTTTTCAGATTTCTGTAGTGTTGAGGTCACGAGAGAGAAGCCACACTAATAACAAATACTAACTCAATGACACCCACAGGACAGGAATTGGAATGAAGCCTCATTGTAAAAGTTCAACTCTGGTAAGAGGGGTGGCCCATTCCTTCCTGGTCATTACACTGTATTTTATTGCTGAACATAAAGTTCGTACTGAACTTCAAGAGGTTAGAAATCTTGTTCCTTTGATCCCCAACGCAGCTTCGGATGATCGGAACAACCAAGGGACAAGCTCGTCCCAGGCGTTTTCATGTTGGCCTATTTCAGACCTGTTGTCGTATTTAAAAACCAAATATGCCAGTCTCATCACTTAACTTTTGGTGCTCAGTGGTGGGGAGGGGTTATGAATGCCAAACTTCCATTTGGTTTTTGAGGTAGCCCAGAGCTCACGGCAGGATGCCTTCTTGTTACTCCCCTCCCCGTATTATTGCATGGATTTAAGAATTATCCCCATGCTTGCTTCAGAACAGAATAAAGCCAGGCTTTTGCAGTCTGAGCCAAAATTTCCATGCCTTGTGTTGCTCAGATGGGCTGAGACGATGAATCCCATTGCTCGGTGCTATACTCTGGCAAAATGGTGCTTGCACCTTTTTTTAAAAAAAAAACCACAGTGCTGTTACCTTGCTTTTAAAACAGCTATTAATACACATCTTACATAAACAAGCTCAGTGCATATCGCTGTGGTGTATTATCTTTTGTGCTTTGCAGTAGGGTTTTGAGTGAGTTCTCTTGCATCCTTATGTTGACTCTGTCATCTTGCCCAATCCTAGGCAGGTTTACTCAGAAATAAGCTCCACTGCGTTCAACAGAATTTACTGCCAATGAAGTATATAATAGGGTTTCCCGCCTTTGCTGGGTTTTCCCACCCTGACATCAGGATATCACTTTTGCTTGCAAAGGGGTCAAGAGCTGTGGCAACAAATATTCAGTGTTACTTAGCCTGCGGTGCAGATGTTTGTGTTCTTAGTGGGGGGGTTTTAGTGGGTGGGGAGTGTTTGGGGATTTTTTGTGTGTGTGCATGTGGGTCTGGTCTCTGGGTGTCTGTGTGAATTTCGTTGTATGTGTATACTATGTATATACGTACAATGACAATAAATTTATTTGATAATTTGATTTGATTCTCACATTTAAAAAAAAAAAGGGGAGAGGGTCTGGATTAAATAGTGTAGAACAAACACCAGTGTTGTGCATTTTCTGAAGAGCCGGTTAGTCTGTTAAAGTCATCCCTAATAGCCAGTGCTTTTTGCCAAGTCGGCAAGGTTCGGACATTAATAGTCAGCCCTCTGATACAAGCTGTGGACAATTCGTGGATCGTGGTTCAAACGGCGAATTTTGTCCTATGGTTTTAAAGACCACCAATTTGTCCTTGAAGTGTGTCCTTGATGTCATCCAACTGTAAAGTTACACATCTTCTTTCCATGGACAACCCTGGAATCGCTAGACCCCCTTTGCCGACCACCGCTTAGCTGAAATCTAAAGGATAAGGAAATCGCTAGATCTTGTCTCTGATAAAGACTAACTAGAGAACTGGTAGCTCTTCGGAGTCAAAATGAGAAAGAATTGTCCTTATTCAGTTGCTTGGAGTCCTTTCCCTTTATTCTATATAAAAGATTTGTGCTTTGAGTGAAGTCCTGAGACGCATGGAAATAATAGTGCTTTTTTCCAGGACCAGACAGTCAAAGGTTAGCAATGGCAACCTCCTCAACACATAAATAGGCTCCTCTGGATAGCTGCTGTGTAGAAGAAACAAAGAATATGTTAGGAAGGAAGGCCACCACAATCCCATCTTTTCTATCTGCCTTGCCATGGGTTCAGTGACAAATGCACCCCAAAATTGTGTTCCAACCAGAGTTCTGTAGTTTCTTAATGTTGAAGCTTCAGACACTCAAGCAATGATGCATGGGGCCCAAACAGTATTAGGGCAACGTGGATATTTTCTTTATTTGTGTGAGAGAGTTGCACAGAGTTGCACAATTTAAAATGATGGATGTATGTGAAATATAGGTAAAAATTAAAAACAAATTGAAATGTTAAGATAGTTAGATTATTTTTGACCAGAAATGGGCTACTTCAATGCGTTATCTCAGCCACTTGCTAGATCTTTGTTTGTATACATGGCAGGGCATAAATTGCATGCATGCACATAAGTGCTGCATTGATTGAATTTCTCCACAGTCACAAAAAAAAATGGTAGCCCCATTTCACTTGATTATTGCTCTTCCAACTGTGCTTCAAAGTCTATGAAGTGATGTCCAGACGGCCCAGCTAGAGCCTTGTACTGGTGGGAGACACTTTCGCTTCCAGAAGCATTGCATGAACAACTTGGATGAAACATTTTCTTCATGAAAAGAAATTATGGTGTAATATTTTTTTTACTGTATGGCGCTGTCCTGATCACAGCAGACATTGAGTATTTTTTTTTTAAAAATCTATTTTTTTCTTTACAGCCATCTTGAGTTTTCTGTTGCGCGGGTGCTAGAATTCTACAATCCAGGAGGCTAATTTTAATGATCAGTCACCAAAATCAGCAGGGGCAAGTGTGTGAAACTGAATATATGAAATGTGGTGAGCGTTGACATTCCCATGCCATACCAGGCATCTTTGTGAAATATCCCAAAGTTCAAAGCATGAGATCACCAACATAGATAGACTTAAAAATAAGGAAAAAGGTACTTCGGCTTTTCTAGCGTTCACAGAATTCATAGTTAACGTTCACCTGAAAAGGTGGACTTCAAGAAATTTGGAGCATTTGTAATATTGATCAACCATGTGCATAACTTGTGAGCCCACAGATGCACATTGGGTTAATTGCCTTTCTTTGCTCCTGCTCGGAGGTGAAACAGTGACAGGTGAACTCTTAACAGAAATCTCTTGACTGTCAATGAGTATCGTTCCCAGAACTTGGGAGTGGAGACCATGCCAATCAATATAAACACAAGAACGTTTAGCACAGATGTAGACTTAGGGACTAGAGGTAGACCTTCTTATGACTTACGTTCGCATGTCTCCTGAAACTTTCCCATGGAGGCTTCAACCTTTTTGGTCTACTTTTTCCATCCAGGGACCAACCGGGTGAGAAGAAAGATGGTAAAAAGCTGTCTTTCTTAAAATGCCTGTGGTCCCTTTTGTCAACTACTCTCTGTTTGCAGGACCAAAGCAACCCAGAGACACACTGCAAATGACAGTATTTCTATTCTATATTATGCACCAGTACAATGTGGGTTTTCATATAAACAATTAATAAGGAGGTCCATTAAAAAAAACCCAGACAAATGTACTTCTCTTTCTGTATACGTGTGAGGCTCCAGGACATCTGTGAAGGAGATGGGATGTTCTTACTGGAGAAATACAAAGCTAACAAGTGTGTTTGGTGTGTGTAAGGTTACATTTTGAGGGTGCCTCTACCATCCATACTATCCCAAACTATTCTAGGGGGGTTGGGTCCCCCAGCCCTTACCTCTACTTCCTGGTCTTCCCAGAAGTGCCATTGCATGCCAAAAAAGATGCAAAAGCCACCAATTATCAGAATAGGATAAAAAAGGGCAGAACCTCTCTTCTCCCCAGCAACCTGGCCCTTTTTATTATGCATAACTCCAGAATTAGGCAGGCAAAAAAAAAGGGGAGGGTCATGTACATTCCAGAGATAACCCAGATGTGCTTCTCCTTTTAATATATGTTCATAAATATATACATCTCTTTTTTGCCACTTGAGGGAGCATTCCTTCTAGATGCGGATTTCTGTGAACACGTGCTTTAGCCTTTAGTGGCTTCAGACATCTCCTCCTCTCTATGTCAGTGGTTTGTCAGGTTTTTTTTTTCCAGTAGCCCATCATTCTAAACCCAGTGCTCTTCTTCTGAAAGCATGCACACAACTGGGCAGAATCGCTCTTTGAAAGAAAAAGAATTACAGAATGCATGAAGAAAGGAAGGCAGTCTCCAAATTAAGAGAAAGCACATTCCAGACTTTTGGTAAAAATAATAACTTGTGTGAGGGGTAGCCTAGCCTAGTGGGGCGAATTGCAGCATCACTTTGTTAAAGTCAATCACTAAGAGAAGTATTTGCATAATTTGCTGAGTGCCCTGCTTTCCCCTTCATACACAAACACACCTAGTTCAAGATAAAACCGTTTTAACTGTCATTGTTAACTCAGGAGTGAAAAGTTAAGTTTGAAAATACCTTTCTGGCATATATGTTCTTTAAAAACTGATTCTGCCAGGATCGGGGAATCTCCTCAGATAATTTAAATGAATAAAGACAATTTTAAAAAGAAAACCCAAAACTTCTGTTGTTGTGTTCTATTTAAACAGGTTTTAGTCAGAATCTATGCCTAATTAATAAGAATAATAAATAATTTGCAGATTCCAGAAATAATATTATCAGAGCTATAAAAAAAAATGACACTATTAGGAATAGCATATACAGTATACTATATCAATATTTAACAGATCCTTCCTTTTTTTTTATTATAATGCCAATCAACATTTTTATAATTTTGATTGAGTGTGCCTGGTATTTAATAATAATAATAAATAATAATAATGCACTTTCTATCCCTTTTAATTCTGAAAGTGCTTTAGACTTCATCTCACACCCGCCCTGTGAGATTAGTTATCATGACTAGCCTGATAAATTGCCAACAAGGCCCACCACGAGCCATTGGGTGAGCTGGGATTTGAACACAGGACTCAGATTTTGGGGTTCTAGCCCTGTGTGTGGATATGCATGTCCGTAAGAGCATGATGTCATATATTTCATTGTTTGATTGGTATGGCAGCACACACGGCAGTGGACGGGTTGAGCCTGTGGTTGTGGGTGTTTTGTTTGATCTGTGCAACGTAGATGCTTCAGGTGGCACCGATCCTGCAGCTGGCGCAACTTCAGATTGCTTTTGTTTTTGTTTGGTTTTTGAACAGTGAGGAAGGCAAACCCCCCTCCAAGAAGAACTCCAGCCACCTTTTCATCAATCTACATATTATGAGTCAAAGGACAGCAGTCTATGGATGAATTCAAGCTTCCCTCTTCCTTTTAAATGAGCCAAAAACCCCTCCTACAAATACCTTAAAGGGTTGGTGCACCGGCACCAAATTGGCCATTTCAATGGAGTGGCGAGGGAAAAGTCTTGTTTAAAGCTGTTTTATACTAAAGAGAAGAAGCGGTAATTATTCTACATCAAAAGGTGCTAGAACCATTTTATATCCTTTGGTTTGCAGAATTTAAAAAAGGGGGGAAAAAACACCCTACACAGAATTCGTAATTAAAGGTAATTGACTGGCGTTATATTTAAATGTCTGTGAGACAGACAGAAAAGCATGAGGAGATTCGGAAGTATTTTTTTAAAAGAAGGACTGTCTTTTCATTTGGAGAAGGGCGAATGGGGTGGATAAATATATATTAAAAGGGAGGGGGGACAAATTTTAAGAAAAGTTTGAGAAAACGAATGTTTTGAAAAACACGAATGCGGCACTCCTGTGAAAACGTAGCAAAAAGAAATGTCCTGTAATTAAAGGTAATTGACTAGCGTTGGATTTAAATGTATGTGAGACAGACAGAAAAGCATGAGGAGATTCTGAAGTATTTTTTTAAAAGAAGGACTGTCTTTTCATTTGGAAAAGGGCGAATGGGGTGGATAAATGTAGGATTTTTAACTTTATTCCACCCTGGTGGAAAAGGGTTGCAAAACTTCGATAACAAGCTGTCAGAAGGTTTTGAAGAGTTTTCGTTTGTATGAGTAGTTAATGATTTTAGGTTGCCTTTACTCTTATTATAATGACTCAATTAACTTCGGGGCTTGGGCATTCCATGTCTAACTCTTACCTCAAGAAAGCTATTTCGTTTTGAGAATTATCAGGTTCTCTGTGTTTTGTCTCCCAGCCCTGTGCCATTTCTCAATGTGGTGTTCCTTAACAAAGCCGTGAACGAGCAAGAGGAAAAAAATTAATAATAATTCAAGGTTTGGTTGGTGGAAGCCAAACCATTTCTGGTGCTTCTTTCTCCTTCCCTTGATGCCCCCCATTTGGTTTATGTTGCAAAAAAAAATACAGGCGGTGAATCAGATGAGATGGTTTAGGTTTTGTGTAAAGGTTTAGAAATGAGCAAAACATAAAACTGTATTTAAAAGAATCCAGATTGCATGGGGTGGGGAAGGGGAGACCAACATGGAATATATAAGAATGGCTGTAATTAACGTAGGGGGGTTAATTATCAAGCATGTGTGGGTGTGTGTAGTGGGTGTGGATATGTGCTGTAAATATCCTTCAATGTGTGACATGTAGCAGTTGACTGACAGAAAAAAAAAACCTATAGATATATAGATATTTATGTGTGTGTGGAACCGAATAATGACAAAAGGAAGTTCCGATGCTATTTTACCAGAAAATGCACTTTTTAACTATTGATGAAAAGCCACTGTTTGCTAACTATGCAATCTCTCAGTCTCAATCTTGTCTCTCCGACCTCAACTATCCAATTTTCTGTATTAAAAATATGCCAAGAGACAGACACAATGGCATCTTTTTGCTTTTTCTACAAACAAAACACACACAAAAATTCAAAAGCTAGTTCAAGGTGAGAGCGCTACAGTGACTTTTCTCAAATTTTAAGAGCTAACAAATCAACAGATGAAACGAAAGGTGTTTTCTTTTCTGTTGAGTGTTCTTATGTGAGGAAAAATGAGATTCAAAGTGTTTCTGTTTATGCTTTGTTTGATGTCTTCAAGTTTCTGTTGAGTGGTTTTTAATATATATATATTATTTTGTGCCATTCATTTTTTTATTATCTCACTTTGGCAAATATGGGGTTGTTTTTTTAAACCACAAAAAATATGGGTTTGTGTTGTAGTTAATGGAGATGTGAAAACTTGGGCAAAATTTGGCTTAACTTTGTGTTGCATGCATGTGTTGTGATAGGTAAAAAGACATTATACACATACACCCTTTAAGATGCACTTTACAGCTTATTTTTTTGTAAAATAGAAAAAAGTCTATGTAAGATATACCTCCTTTTTGATGTATTTGCTGATTTTCATGAAAGATTTTTCTGTTTAAGTGGGAAGCAGAAACAGGATGATCCACTATCTGATAAAATCTGGGTCTGAAACGTTTTCTCTGCTCCCACACGCTCATACACGGAGCTCTTGTGCATTCGTGATGCCCCATTCACTTCAATGGAACAGGCAACATGATGTGGTCCAATGAAGTGAACAGAAGCTTTGGTGCTCTGATTTATTACTGCAGCTCAGTGGCTAAATCTACTCTAAAGAGAGCAGACCCACTGGATTAAGGGGACTTATATAAGTGTTGACTTCAGAAATCCCATACATTTAAATGATCTATCCTGCTTGGTACTAAAAATCAGATTTAGCCTCTGTCTACAATTCTGTGGCTCAAGGCCACAAAGAGAAACATAGGAGAAGTATATTTCACTTGCCTGGCTCCGGTCCTTCTTGGAGGACCGTTCCCAGAGAGTTCAGCTTGGAGAGAGTGTATCGGCCCCGTGGCTCCTCAATTGTGGGGTGCCACAGGGCTCGATCATCTCTCCAATGCTGTTTAATATCTATATGAGGCCGCTGGGGGGGTCATGAGGGGGTGTGGGGCTTCGTGTCATCAGTACGCTGATGACACACAGCTCTACATCTCCTTTTTTCCAACCACAGTGGATGCCGTTCCATCCCTTGAGCGCTGCCTGGGGGCTGTACTGCAATGGATGGAGGAGAATGGACTGAGACTCAACCCGGACAAGACAAAGGTTTTGAGGGTGGGCGCCCCCCCACCAGTGGTTTGGGAAGCTCCCTCTCTTTTGGGGGGGCGGCTCTCACCACAAAGAGTGTGGTCCACAGCTTGGGGGTCCATCTTGACCCAGCGCTTACCATGGAGTCCCAGGTAGCGTCTGTGGTCCGCACTGCCCACCTACATCTTCGGCAGATTGCCCAGATGCGTTCCTATCTTGATGTTGGGGCGCTCACCACTCTGGTCCATGCGCTTGTAATCTCGAGATTAGACTACTGTAATGCACTCTACGTGGGGCTGCCCTTGAGATTGATGTGGAAACTACAAATGTTCCAGAATACGGCCACCAGATTATTAACTGGGGTGAAAAAATACCATCACATTTCACCCACTCTGGTGGCCTTACACTGGTTGCCCGTTCGTTTCCGCATTGACTTCAAGGTGTTAATGCTTACATATAAAGCCCTAAATGGTTTAGGACCTCGATACCTGGCAGAGCACCTGCTCCCACCTAGCTCTACCCGTGTCACTCGATCTAGCCAGGCTGAGGGGCTTGACCCCGAGAGAGGCCTGGAAGGAGAGAACTAGAAACCGGGCCTTCTCAGTGGTGGCCCCTCGCCTCTGGAACACCTTGCCCCTGGAGATTCACCTGGCACCCTCGCCGGGAGTTTTTAAGAACAAGCTGAAGACTTGGTTCTTCAGGCATGCCTTCCCCCCTTCCATTTCTTAATTTCCTAAGTCTTACCATCTTGGTCTTTGCTTATCTCTATGTTGTCTGGTATTGTTTGTTTTAAATTTTGTTTTATATTCGGAATGTAAGCCGCCCAGAGTAGATTCATTGAATCTAGATGGGCGGGGTAAAAGCTGGAAAAATAAATTAAATAAATAAATAAATATTTGTCTGTATGCATGTGCTCAGATGTTCAGAGTTGTCATACCTCATAGCACATGGGATAGAATTCTCAGTCATGGGCAGTTTCTGATCTGAGACCACCACAGATCATCACTCATGTCTTTCATAATTCGAGCATCCATGTGTACTCTTAAGGGAGAATCTCTGCTATTTCTTTTTATCAAATCCTACATTACTACCACCCCTATTCCATACTCATCATCCCTCTTATCCATTAGCCTGTGTTGCGTGTCGGTCTCTGGGTGTTTCCTTCATTTTGAATGTAGGCTTGATTTCCTTTGGATATTTTTTGCTGTTGTAATGATTTTTATTTATTTTATTTCCTTTATCGACCACCCCAGAAGTGCCACAGCATTATTCTAGCCAGTTAACAATGCAAAGCAACAAGGCATAACAAACAAAATAAGAAGATACTATCATAAAAACAAAGAATAGGCAAATAAGCCAATTAAACCAACTTGAAGCCGGCATTAAGATTCTGTCTCCCTCTTTCTTTCTCTTTTTCTCAGTACCATACTATCTCTCAGTTTTTCCTTTGTACAGAATCTTTGGGAACAATTTTGTTCCTGAGCTAAAATATCGGGATTGGTTAGTGAGGGAAATGAATACATGACCTAAAAGCAGGAATGGGCAGCCCCTGAGTGCCACATGGCTGAGAGGAGACATCTTGACGTTCTATGCTGGATGGGGCCAAACTGGACAGGGTGAAGGCAGATGGGGAGCCAGGCTCACAGACACCCCACTGATCCACGCATCCGTCCATACCCATGCACAAGCCCATTGAGGCCCAGCAAAAGGAAATTTGGAAACACTCAGCCCACCTGTCCAAGACATGGGGGGAAGTGGTTCTCTCTTCACTGCATTGCAGTCTTCTTCTGTCGCTCTACGACCCTTCATCTGTTCCTTGGTCCCTCCAAATGTAAGATGCTTAGGTCTGATCTTGGGACATGTCGGCATTGAAAGTACTTGAGCCGCCAGTAAGTAGTTGATCCTCCAGAGTATGTTCTTTATATTGGGTCAGGTGGTCTTGGCGTTGAGTTCTTCCCATCCCCTACGTATGATTGCTTGAGCCCTGTTAACTAGAGCTATCAGGGAGGGAATGCTGGGACTTTCTTCCATGTAAAGTGTGTCAGGCAATAACGCCCCAAGCTTTTTAACCTTAAATGGATGGTGATTTTATTGGGCATTTGCGTTGAATCCCATAGATGGCTTCTGCTGGGCCTGTCAGAAAGATGAGGCGCCCCAAATCATGTACGTCCTCTGCAACCAAAGAGGCTCCGCTTGGTGAACGTGACTTCCACAGTCACGCTATGGCCTTCACTGTGATGTCTCTTCGTTCACTTGTCTTCTACTGGGTGCTTTAACTCCGACACCCTCCCCACGCCTGATCTATTCAGCCCTGCTCCGTACAATGGTTCTTCCTCACTCTCCAGCTCCGCTGCAGGGTCCCTTGGCTATGGGATGGAGGGCTTCTCTAAAACAAGTTGGAAACCGCCTGTGCTCCAGTTAGCAATTTCTCACATCAGCCCTAAGGGAGAACGAGCGAGAGCTCTGTTTTCTTTTTGATCCTGGCTTTCAGGCTGAAGGAAGGACGCCACAGGGCAGTTCTATCTACACCTTTTAACCCACCAATTAACAGCATATATTTCCCCTTCTATTTTTGATGGAGGATGGGAGGATTTGCAGAGTATTCGTCTCTCGATGATTCGAGCTGCAATTCTTTAAACACGTATCTAGGAATAAATCCCACAGAAGTCAACAAAACTATCCTCTGAGTAAACAGGTATTGAATTGCACTTTCTACTTACAAAGTCTAGTAGGCATCCTTCAGTCTCGAGAGACGATGGTAACGTGCTCTGAATAGAGGACTTGGAACAGCGTCTAGTGTGGCTGAGAAGGCCAATTCGAGAGTGACCATCCCTTCCACACTGAAGACAAACACAATCTGTCCCCTGCCCAGCTCCCTGATTTGGCTGGTTTCGGGACTGCCTCTTTGCCTCGGCCTGCTGGACAAGGGTCTCTTCAAATTGGGAGAGGCCATGCTGCACTGCCTGCCTCCAGGCTGAATGCTCAGATGTCAACATTTCCTATTTGTTGAGGTCCATTCCTAAGGCCTTCAGATCCCACTTGCAGATCTCCTTGTATCGCAGCTGTGGTCTCCCTCTGGGGCGATTTCCCTGCACTAATTCTCCATGCAGGAGATCTTTTGGAATCTGACCATCAGCCATTCTCACGACATGCCCGAGCCAACGTAGACATCGCTGTTTCAGTAATGTATACATGCTAAAAATTCCAGCTCGTTCGAGGACTACTCTATTTGGAACTTTGTCCTGCCAGGTGATACCAAAAATGCATTGGAGACAACGCATATGGAACGTGTTCAGCTTCCTCTCCTGCCGTGCACAAAGGGTCCAGGACTCACTGCAGTACAGGAGTGTGCTCAGGAATAGACTGTCCACAGATATCCACAGAAAACCCCCTTGAATGAGATAAATGTTAGTCTCAAAGGTGCCACAAAGCTTGGGTTTTTACTGTTATGTTCATCAGTCTCTTACGTCTGATGAAGTGGACTTGTCCACGAAAGCTCACATTAAAAATACTGTTTATATAAGTTAGTCTTTAAAGTGCCATCATGTTTTTGTCTTTTTTTTTTTAACTTTTAATTTTAATTTTGCCTTTACCCATATCTTTGATGCAGTGCTTCTTACCCTTGTCTCTGCTTAGAATTTGGGAAGGGTTGAAGCCCACGTAGAATGACCACAGTCCAGAGCACGGCAGTGGTGGGAGGCACCGCCAGACTCTTCCGCTTCTTTTCCCTGGATGAGGTCCTTGGAGATGTATTTCGCATACCTGTTTTGCATTCTGTGTGGAATTGAGGGTGGTTTTTAAATTAGACAGTGAAAATATGCACTAAACTGAACCGGCCAACTTTTTAAAAAGCTATTTTAATCTGAAGGAGTGCTTTCTTCCAGGCTCTTGAGCGCCATGAGGAAGGAGGCTAGACTGCCCCTCCCATTGCTGTTCTTAAGACACACATACACAGACACACTTTCTGTTGTCCTTTGTGATGGCAAGCAAAGATCTTTGTATTCAGACAGACCTTTGCCTTCTCAACTGAGTAAACGTGGGGGGGAGGTCTTTTCATGAACACTATTTCAGTTATATTTTAAACTTGTTTTCATGTTTTAATTGTCCTTTGGAGTTTTTGTCCTTGATTTTTACTGCTGTTAGCCAGCTTCAGTGTAATTTTTCCTGGCGTTAGAGCACATTCAAAATATAAACTCAGTTCACCATTTCACACCGTTTCTTGGGAAATGTCCAGTCTCAGCCAATGTCCTTTGGAGACACTATACAAAAGTTCTCAGATGAATATACATGCAAATATTTGTTTTCCATGCAAATTTGAGTTTAGGAAGCATGTTTTAATTCCTGGTCCTAGATATTCCTCCACCCACCCACCCCTTAGATTTATTTTAGCCCTCAACCTTTCATGCCTGATACTCCTTAATACGCCTTTGTTATTGTGTGCCTCAGGAGGAAGAAAATTGGGAAAGGTGTTCTATACAAGTTGCTTCTGTTACTATTCTGAAAAGTTCTTGATTTTTTCTGTATATGTAGGCAGTCACGACAGTTACAGTAGATTTCTTTCTGTGTAGCATATAGAGGTCAATTCTGATAACGGTTGGTTGGTTGGTTGGTTGGTTGGTTGGTTGGTTGGTTGGTTGGTTGGTTGGTTGGTTGGTTGGTTGGTCAATCAATTGATTTAATTTCTACCCTACCTTTCTCTCTGTAGAGGGATTCAGGGTGACTTACAAGTGGTTTCAAAACACAAACATTAAGCCAACTACAGATTTAAATATCACAGTATTTTAAAATAATTAAATATATATTAATTATTAAAAAGCACAAAATAAAATCCTGCCAGATAATGTTTCTCGTTCTCCTAACTAGTCCACTCCTACTGGCAATGCTGATAGTTGTTATCTAAAATTTAGATGATCTAAATGATTCCATTTTTTAAGAAGCAATCCCTTTTCTTGGGAAGACAGCCGCTCTTGAGGATTAAGGGTTGCGAGTGGTTTCTAGGTGGAAAGGAATACTGGGGCTCGCCATGTGTTTTAGGGGGAGTTTCTCAGTGAGAAAATGAGCCGTGGCGGACAAGCTGCCCTCAGTTGCTGCCTATTTTCCCAAGAAATGTCATACAAACGGTCCAGGGGGAGGAGGGCTGGTGTTTGAGTTTGGTAGACACATTTGGCCAGCCCTCTTATGAGCCCTCTGTGCTCCTTCGAGTACATCCCAGAATAATCCAAAGTGCAGCGATATTCTCTGGTGGGCTTGCAAGTGTTTAACGGCAAATAAATCTTTGCAGGAAGCACACGGTTGAGGCAAAAAGGCAAGTTGGCATTCCATCTTGATAAGGTCCCGTCCCGGCACTGCCTGTAAGTGCAATCAAGGCCAGTTGCGTTAAGCCAACTTTTGCACCAAGAGTTTTCCGACATCCCAATGTTTTGTATCTACCTCATTATGATTTTGTTTTCCTTTCATTTCCTTGTGCTTTTCTTGTGGCGTAAAATGTTGGAGGTGACCTGTAGATAAAATATATATATATATATATAAAATATATATATACAAATATATATTTTTTGCTTTGCAATAAAACTCAAAGCTATAACACAGAAATATTCATCAGATGTCATAACCCTTATTGTTGTGATGCCCTACCTGGTTGTATAAACCTATCTGAACCTGTTTTGGTTTCAGGTTGTTTTCTTTCCCCGCCCTTTCCTGAACACGAGAGTCAATCTTCTTGTTTGTTTTTCACTCTGTCCGTATCATTCCTCTGTCGAAACGATACTGCATTTTAGGAATCTTGGATAGACATCAGAGTTCTCAGATTAATTGTGGTGAAGGGAGGGGAAAAGGTTTGCAGCTATAAAATCAATGAGATATTTTGCATGACGTGAATTAAAGTCGTAAAGTGAAAACTTGTGATCCTGACCATCCAGTGAATATGCTGGTTCTAATAAGCAGCCCGGTGAAGTTTTAAACTGCAAGGTCTTCTTGTTCGTTTTGCCTTTATTCCCAGTGAGTTTTTTGTGCTGCTAATTGTCGTGCATCTTTATCAGTGTGACTTGCTTCCAAGGAAAGCTGTTTTGGTCTTGACGGGTGGGGGGATTGGGGATAAAACGGTCACTGTGATAGAAAGCGTTGTGGTGTAGCCCTCCTGGGGTTGTACCACAAAGCAACGTGTATGAAGAACTTCTCATCCAGTAGACTGTTCACTGGAGAGGAGAAGGGAGAGATCCTTTATCTCCATGTTAAAGGGATCCAGTGCCAGAAAGACTTTGAAATCACCCCTGGCTATCTTGGAAGTGAGTTCCACTGAAACTGGTGGACAGTGGTGTGAATACTCAGTTCTTCAGCTGTTATCATCAACATTTCTGTTAACTGTTAAGAGCACTTTAAAGGTGCAAACAACACGATTCCAGTGGGTGTCCATCAATTATGTTTAAGAGGGTTACCACGAGGGACTCTCTCAGGTGGGCAGTGTGTTGAGTGTAACAATCATTGTTGACTTCCCATTTATAGAGACAAGCACAAAGGGAGGTTATGGCACTGGTAGGCTTCAGAGCATGCGTCTTATTAGCTGCCATGCAGGCTGTCTCCCAGAAACCCCCAAATAATAATGCAAAACAAACAAACAAAAAAATGAAGCATGCTTAGCTGAATAACCTGCCCTTTGAGCCCTTGGTAACGTCAGCCACTGGAATAATGCGCTACCTGAATCCATCTTTGAATTTCCAATATCACTGAGGCAAAAAGGCAGTGACTAGCCCCTGACCACAGGGAGATTCCCCAGCAGAGATTGGATTCCAAAGCACAATCCGATCAGGACTCACTGGTTTGAAGTGAGAGGAAATTCCTGCCCGGAATGAGAACACAGGATTTAGATAAAAGGACTTCCACCATGTTATTAAATGTTCCATAAAAGGTATGCTATGACTGCACCACTTTAGACTCGGTTTCATCAGGTTTCTTTGTCCAATTAACATGGTCACAATTATTTGATGCATAGAGGTTTTAATCCTGCAAACCTGTAAGGCTGCTTAAATCCTGGAGGCCTCCGTTGAGTTTAAGCAGCCAAAAAAGTGCAGGACTGCAGTTGTGGTTCTTTTGTAAAAGTTAAGAGCATTTTTTAAAAAAGCACCCTGGTTTCTCCCTGAAGGCTTTCAGTCTTAATATGATTACTTTGCAACTTATGCAATGGTTCAACATGGACAGATCTTCCTTTCCCCCATGTTCTGATCCGGTGTCTGTGCGGGATGCATTTTTCCTGACGCTTATTTTAGCTATTGCCAATTTGTTTCCCTGTTAAGGTGGTACGTATTTTGTCTCTAATCCAATGGAATGAAATGTGGAAATCGTTTATGTTTATGAGGTGTTCTCTGTGGCAATTGGGGAGTGGATTCAAAGCAGGGGTGGGGGTGGGCAAAAGGCTTCTTATAATGATGGCAAAAATGAATTTTACAATCCTCCCCCCCCCCCCCGCCCACCAAGGACTTGTGTTGTAATTGAAGGGTTTTGTCACTCCACCAAACTTGGGAAGGGTACTTATATCTGTTCATCTGGGCTTTCTTCAAAAGAGCTTACTCCTTTGCGCTTCCTACTCTACTCATATTTTCCCACTCAATCTGACATTTCAAGCATATCTGCACTTTTCTTTCACCTCTGGCAGCAGAACATCGTGAGCAGTCCTAGTCTGGGTTTTTAGGTAGCCGCAGCACATATAGTGAGAAACAGGGTCATCTTGGGGGGGGGGGGGGGGAATCCTGAGCTATCCCAGAATAGTTTAGAGTCATGGAGGGCCAAGGGGCTGCCTGAGGATGGAATTTCCCTCAGCCCTAGTAACTCATTGCTCAAAGGCAGTGATGCAAACCTCCCGGGGTTCATTGTTCTAGACCTCCCAACTTCTGAATCTGTACATCAGCAACCATAGAGTCTGCATCCATAGAGCATGGACAAGAGGGGGTTGGACTCAATGGCCTTATAGCCCCCTTCCAACTCTATGATTCCATGAAGAGTAATCACCATCCATCCATTCTTTTAAAAAATTGATTTATATACCACCCATCTCACCAATGGTTTACTCTGGGCGGTTTCCATCACAAGACATAAAATCAACAAAAACACATGAAGTTCATTAAATCAATTGAACAAATGTTGAACAAATTAAAAATGGGCAGCAGTCGAATAAAAGGCTGAAAGTCAACAAATTGTTAAATTGGCAGATGTCGAAAAGCCTGACAAAACAAATGTATTTTTAACAGTTTCTTGAAAGATGCCAAGGATTTCAGTTGGCAGCTCATTCCAGAGGCAAGGCACAGCTGCTTTAAAAAAAAAAAAAGCCCAGTTCCTTGTTCTCTCCTTCGGGATTAACACCCTCAGCCATCCAACCTGGGACGGGCGGTCCCAGCTGGGAGGAGGCGGTCTGCCATCTAACCTGTGGATGCCATTTTTGGTCTACGAGCAAAGAAAGTCTGCTGGGTGATTTGCGTGCAATTCTCCATAATCTAATGGAAACCACAGTAATTCTTTTTGCCTTTATCATCTACTTCCCAAGCTTGTGCCAGCAAAAAGTATTTTGTTAACAACACTGAAAGGTGTGTTGTGCAAAAAAACAAAAAAAACAAGCATCTTTTCTTATAGTATCTATCATTTGCTTAACTGTGAACATCGTAGGTTTCCCACAAAATCTATTGACATGTGACCAGGCATGTGAGTTGTGGTTTGTTAATTACTGCAAATTTCCCAACTGCAGTTTATGCAGCTACATTTACACCAGTGTAAATGGTGAATAGACTTCTAGACTTCATGTATTAGGATATGAAAATCCAAGAGTTGAAAAATCTACACTTAGAAAGCAGTGTTTTAATCCATCCAATAATAATAATTACACAGTTAAGGCAAAAATCCTATCCTTTTTTCTTAAAACCATGTGCAACAGCTCGTATGCATGGTTGTGCTGAATTTGGCACTTCTGGAGGAAGTATTTGCTTGAGCAAGTAGAAGCCCTGCTATTTTCAATGTGCCAACGTCCAGCCAGAGACTGTATGGAGCACCCCGCCTGCAGATCTATGCGCTGTGTAGAGTTTTCTACCAGCCACATTTACCACGGCAAATCATTCATGGACTTGAGCCCAGTTGCATAAACATCATGAGAAACTGGTGCCACAAAACTCTTGATCGCTGCTCCCACGACACTTGACTATAATACTTGACCCGTGTTTAAAAAATCTTTATAGGAAAGGATAAGAAGGGTTGGAGCTGGCATAGCTCTGTGGGTCAGAGTGCCAGACTGCCAGAGCATGTGTGGCTGATGGGGTGCTGTGCTCGGTCACCTGTGTGGCCTTCGACAGGATCCAGAGTTCAAGAGCACCACCATTAAGAAGGGACTGGTAAACCATTTCTGAGTATACTTTTAAAAAAAACCCTGCAAAAATCGCTATACATTGAAATTAAATCTTTTTTTATTTTTATGAGGGGCAGGGTCTCATGATCTACACATATCACAGCACAATCTGGCTGATCAAACTATCTTATCTAAAACCAACTTGCACAAAAAACGGCCTGAGTTATTATTCTGAATGAACCTTTAAGAGAAATGCTCGCGTTTACCTGTAGTCACAAGGAGTAGACATTGTACCTTACTATATTTCCCGAGGGCACTCCCTATCTTGTTCTGTCTATCTCCTGGGGGATTATCATGTGGATGGAATCCTTAAGCAAGCACTCAGACACTGGGCTTTGAGTTCTGGACTATTTAAAAAACTAGTATTCTGATGCTAGTCCCAATTAGAAGAGACCCTACGATTTAGTGGGATGTACATAGGTAGTTGACTTGACATTCAGTGGTTGAGTCACCGAGTCTACTCTTAGTTCAAACCAACAGTGGGATACTGACCCATGTCTTTAGGTAGGGGGTTACATTGGCCTGTTTACAAATTGCCTTTGATGTCGTACTTGCCAAGCAAAAAGTGACATATTTAATCTATTACGAATTTATTTATTTCAATATTTGCATAGAATTATCTTTACAGGTTCAAAATGTAAGCTATAAGATGCAAAAACAAAATGGCTGAAATCCTGTTGCGTGGCTACGTGGGCATAACTCAATGTCACACTGGCAGTCGCTACTCTTGTGCCACGGCAGAAGTGCTGTCCGCTAAGCACTTCTACTGGTACATTTTGCAGTCGGTTGAAACAGGAACCGTGTGACAATTGCGGAATGCCTGGCACACTTACAAAGGGATAATGTCATATTCCACGACAAACAGGATGACAACCCACCCACCCCCCAAGACATGAAACAGAATAAAACAATGACAGGATAAAACCAACAGCAGAGAATAACTTTTAAAAAATGTTTTCATTTTTTTAAGTGACTGAAAAAGCCTGTGAAAATAAAATTTTATAGTAACTTAGTCAACAGATGCCACCAGGGTGCCAACCCTGAAAGAGCCCTCTGTCTAATAAGAGTTTTTAGTTATGCTATGCTTCCTCCCTTCGGGGGGGGGGGGGAATCACTGATCTCTTTCTGAAGTATGTTCCAGATGCTGGTTGTTACTTTTTCAACTTTATAATGGAGGAGAGAGGAATGTCCAGCCCTCCTGAGGTCCCAGCCCAGACCTCTGGAGTTCCTCAGATGACCATGTCTTCTTCCTTGTGATTCCATCCTTTTGCACCCAAAATCTAGGATGCCCTCTGAATAAAACACCTATTCTCGCACAAATCTTTCTGCTTGCTCAAGTCTAGTAGTGAAAGTTAGGTGCCTTGAGTGGCTACGCTGTAGCTGATACAGCACCCCCTCCGCTGTTGCCATCCATTTATGGAATATACAACCAGCGAGAGGCCCCCCAGGTTTAACAGTGTGACTCATTTGAGAAAAAAAAAACAGTGCATCTTTCATTTGAAGCATGCATGCTGGATTTTGCTCCCGTTTGCAGAAATAATGAGCTGCTTTTTACCATTAACAGTTCAGTCACTTTTTTTAAAAAATGCATTGCTTTCCACATTTAGAAATCATTTGAAAAGCAAGTTGCAAATGGAGGGTACTACCCAGAAACAGTTTATTACAGGATAAGTTCTTGATGTCGATCCCAGCAATGCCATCCCCTTCTCTCATTCATCTTTGCCTTTGCTGAAATTTGTGCCTCGGACTGGTTTTTCCAAATCTGTTCATCAGTGCGCTTCCATCTTTCTTTCTCTCTCGCTCCTTCTTGTCCTGAAAAAGCTCTCCCAAAACCCTGTTTGGCCCCATGCTGAAATCCTCATTGGCTTCTTTTTCAACTATTGACCAATCCGTCCAGATTATGACTGTTGATGAAGAAGGCTCTACCCTGCTGGTGCTCTAAACCAGAACTTGGAAATAAGACGTTAATATACTATATTAATGTTAAAATTTACTCTCGTGTTACACGCAGCAAGTCAACCGATGCATTTAGAGAGTAACACTTAAAACTGATGATTTTAATGGTGAGCATTACTTTCAAAATATTATTTTTGTAAGACTAGATACATTCCTTCTCTTTAATGTGAAAGTAACAGTGTTAATGTTAACGCAGTTAATTAACGCTTTACAACCAAGTTCTGCTCCAATCATCACAACACATGCTGTTGAAGCTTTAAAAGGTTGCAGGATTCAGAGCAGCTTCAGAGCTAGCTAGATAACCCGCCATTACCATCTCTAACAGATGTTGGGATGAACTTTAAACAGGCTATACTCAATCATAAACAGGAGCAATTTGAGGGCTGAATAAGGAGCAGGGTACTGGGTCCCAATCCACCGCCAACCAGCGTGCCTGCTCCCAAATAAACACCCAGTGCATACCTAAAACACACATGTGTTAGGAAGTGGTGCTTAATATATTTTTTTCTAGACATCTGGTGGAATGACAAAGCCCTTGGAACAAATAACGCATCTGTTCATGTCCTCGTTATATATCCAATGTCTATATTTCTTTAAGTGTTGAAAGTTTAAAAACTGAAAAATATAATAAAATTTAAAAAAACACATGCTTTTTATTAAGGCAAAACAATGTGCTTGTGAATTTGTGATATTGCTGTTATTTTGTAAATGTTTAAGAAAAAAAATGTACTTAAAATTGAATAGCCATTCTGTGCTGGGTTTTTAATCTCTGACTGGTGCATACACTCTCAAAACATCAGGGACCTAATGTACATATTAAAAAAATAAAAAATAAAACAGCTACAATCTACAGTTACTGTAAAACTATATACACACCTTTTACTGTAAACAAAAAAAACCTTGCACTGTAATGGTTATTGTTTAAAAAAAATTCTTGTCTGAAATGATTTTGTATCTTTGATTATTATATATCTGAAATTTTAACGTATTTGTATAACTTGCCATGACAAATGGGGGTGGGATGCATTTGGCACAATTGATTTTAATGCATGTATTGCTTTTAGGAGGTGGGCGGGTGGGGAAAAGTTAATCCTTTAAAAGGCGACCCAAATCATCAGCTTAAAAAACAACCACCACCACCTATTATGCTGGTTCAATTGATGCTACATCTAAAGAAATAATGATAATTTCAGCAGTAAGAGCATCATGTTAATCCCTGCAACTCCTTTGTCAGTCTGCTTTTGTCTAGCCTCGTTTCCTGGCAGTCCACCACGGGGTAGGTGGGACATTCACACCGATAAGAGACCTTCGAAATCACACACAACCATTCCTTGATTTTTCTTTGGTCTTCCCAATCCAGTTTTGAGTTTGAATAAAATGGACTTGGAATCAACGTGACATCCCGGTTCTTCCTGGTTTTTCAATTCCAATACACTCTGCGTCCAAACGTTGTTTTCTAGTGAAGAGAGTTTTAGACGTGGAGCCAGTTTTAAGAGAAGTCTTTATTTATCTTCCCCACCCCCACTTTGTCCGACTGTGTTTTAGGAATTATTTTCATATGGCCTTCCTCATTTGGTGGGAAATACCAGTTTTCCCTCTCTTGGCCTGCTTCCCTCCTTCCTCATGTCATTCCATCTTTTTTACAAAAGAAAAAAAGATATATATATATATATAGATATAAAGATATATAGATATAATTATATATATATATATACACACACAAACAAACAAAGGAAAAAAATACTCTTTTTCTTTTCTCTCTTTCTCTCTCTCTCTCTCTCTCTTTCTCTCTCTCTCTCTCTCTCTCTAGGATGTGTAATGTTGTGTTGTCCGGATTCTGTATAAAAACAAAAATATGTATATGATGATGTATCTGATATTTGGCAGCCTCTGGCTGCAACTTTAACCAATATAATTAACAAAGAAATGCATAATGTTGGTGTTTTAAAAAGTTTTAAAAAAACTAGTTAAGATGTTTGTGTAAAATTGCATGGTTTAAAATGTACTTAGTGCATTCAGAAATGTTGTTGAGTTCCTCGGTGAAGGATGGTTTGCTTTTTTGATTCTAATGGTGATTGGTTTGTTGACCAGAGTATCCCCTATACTGTACGTCTTGCTTTATTTCCCATCTTTTCTCTCTTTTCTTTGGTTTGATTTCTCTCAAGACCTAGCATAGTGTTATCTATTGATATATGTAATACTGTTCCTTAAAACCAGGTTGTGGAAACATTTTGTCTGGGAAAAAAAAAAGGTGATGTTTCGCGTTATGGTATGCTTTCTCTCAGTTTTTCTTTTCTTTTCTGCTGTACAAATTCTGGTCTGAAGCATCTAGCTTTCTTCATAAGGTATTTTAAGTCACATTGGGGTTGGGGCAACTTTCTATAATTTTAAAACTAGAAAGAACTGGAGGTCATTCACTCCAGTCCCTGCTCAAAGTAGGCTTCTTGGAATAACCGATAGGCAGTCGGCTTCTGCTTAAATGGCAGTCAGCGAACAACAGCATAAAAAGGTAAAGGTAAAGGTTCCCCTTGACCTTGAGTCCAGTCGTGTCCGACTCTAGGGTGCGGTGCTCATCCCCATCTCCAAGCCGTAGAGCCAGGATTTTGTCCGTAGACAGTTTCCGTGGTCACGTGGCCAGTGCGACTAGACACGGAACACCGTTACCTTCCCACCGAGGTGGTACCTATTTATCGACTCGCATTTACATGCTTTTGAACGGCTAGGTTGGCAGGAGCTGGGACAAGCGACGGGAGCTCACTCCGTCGCGTGGATTCGATCTTACGACGGCTGGTCTTCCGACCTTGCAGCACAGAGGCTTCTGCGGTTTAACCCGCAGCGCCATCACATCCCACAAACAATATAGCATCTTGTAAAATTCCTCCTAAAGTTTAGCCGAATGTCTTCCCTTTCATGTCTTGCCTGTTGATCCAGTACCTGCCCCTATAGAGCAACAAAGGTCTGCTCCACCTTCTGTGTGAAAGCCTTTTTCTTTTTCCTCCTCGTCATCTTGGTCAGTGGTTCCCAAGTGTGGGTCCCCAGATATTCTTGGACTGCAACTCCCAGAAACCTTCACCACTAGCTGGGAGTTGCAGTCCAAGAATATCTGGGGACCCATACTTGGGAACCACTGACCTAGGTAGAAGGTACTTGGGTGGTGGTTGTTTTTTTAATCATTTCTTAGCACACTAGTTTCCCAGATCCTTTTCAATCTGGTTGCCCTCTTGTGGACCTGATTCAGCTTGTCAACTGCCTTCTTAAAATGCACTCTCTAGAACACTCTCCAGAGACATCCGGCCAGTGCGGATTGGAATGGCATCCTCATAATCTGGATACTATGGACAGAATCCCACCACCGAATGCCTTGTAGGATAAACCCATCAGCGTCAATGCCAGCAGTGAATTGCTGCAAGTTAAAAAAATTCGCATAGCCATTTGGTGTCGCACACCGGTCGCATGAAAACCAGTCTTCTCAACTAGTAAGAATTCACCACTGAAATTTACACCAATGGACTTCTCAATGGAACCCATAAGCAACTGGATTCCAGTCTGTGTTTCCATTAAGGCAGCAGCACGATAAAGTATTGTGTATATGCATTTCACGTTTACCCAATTCTCACCTACCCAAAATGTGTGTCCGAAGCGTGTTTATTAAAAGTGGACACAGCATAGTATTTAGCACAATAAAACCATTTAAGAACTGGCACCACCAGATTCAGGGTCAAATTACACAAGGCAAGGTAGCCCAACATTTAGAAAACTTTCAAGAGATCTGTCAAGCATGAGCTTTCAATGTCATTTTCCAAATTAGCTCATTCCGTTTTTGTGAACAGTCATTAGGAGGTATGTATACACTGGCAGTCCTTTCCAGGTGTGATTGCCCATGGCTTCACCGGAAAGAAAGCTGAGCTATTCGTTTCTAATTGTGAACTCAGTGTCTCGTCTGACTTGATTCATCGGATCAAACAAAACGAAACAAAAATGGTTTGGCCTGGTTTGCGTTGGAGATTTGACTCATCGTCCAAAAATCAGAAAACAATCTGATAAAAGGCAACAGTCATTCAATTCGATTATTTACCCATTAAAAGCAACAGTCATTCAATCACTCATTAAAAGCAACGTAAGAGTTTTAAAAGGCGTTTTGTGAACTCTAGAGCAATGGACTTCTGTAGAATGGGCCGAGAAAAGGTTTTTGATAACTGGAACATTACCAATCCTTGATTACCATTCACCTCATCTCTGAAAGCCCAAAAGGACTGAAAAGTTTAGAGCAGCTTCATATGAACTATACATCCACTCTCTTTATAGCATACCGTAGCTATTCAAACCCTAGTTATCCAAAGGTAATGTCAAGAATGTCCACAACTGGATGAAGTAGAGGGACAGAAAATGCTGGCTTTTGACACAAGAAGAGCACACTATTCACATTGTTTTTTTACTTTTTTAAAAAAGCGATACATCGCTAAATTGATGGCTGCATTCCTCTGAGAAATGATTCTAAATGGCAGAAGGCAGTCCTGAAACACTGTACATCACAGACAATGCCTCTATCCATTTTAATGGTGTCAAGGTGCTATGCTTCACAAAGATACCAGGTGGGGTGGTCGCCCACATTGCCAGTTACCGGTCGCAGTCAGAATGCACTAAGCAATGCATCGCTAAGCATTTTTAAAATGATTTTTTTTAAAAAATGGAATGGCAAAACTGTGGTGCCAATGACACTCAAAATGAACAAAGGCACAAATCACCAGTAGCATTCACAACCACCAACCTGAATGGAAATAAATCGATTTATAAGCAAAGCTATTTTTAAAAGCCCCTTATACTTAGGTGGGACTACGAACTGGATCTAGGACTGTCCTTCCCTATCAAAGCCCTGGTCATTTCAGCAGCCTTGTCCTGAAGATTCATCTGCAGCCTAAACCAATCCCAAATATCCATGTCTGGCAACTTAAGCTAGCTTTAGAAAATAGTTAGCTAATAGCAATTCGTTAGGAAAGTAGCTGTTTCCCCCACCTAGCTGGCAGGGCCACTACGGCTAGATTTTAAACGTAGGCACAGATTTTAAAATGAGGTGATCCATTGTCCCGTGATTCTTCATTTTTTAATAATCAAGTTGTCCTGAGATAGTATTTTTTTTTAATGCTTGTTTTCCTGCTTCAACAAAACAGCTAGAGAGGTAGCCTAACTGACCGTAACTTACTATAATCTGCAGGGTATACCTACCACCTCTGGACTTGCCCAACCACCTGGAAAAGTGACTGTTTCAGACTTTTGTGTGTGTGTGTGTGCCGTCATCAAGTCGATTCTGACTTGTGTGTGTGTGTGTGTGTGTGTGTGTGTGTGTGTGTGTGTGTGCCGTCGTCAAGTCGATTCTGACTTATGGTAACCCTTTCCAGGGTTTTCCAGGTAGCAAATACTCAGAAGGGTTTTACCCTTCCCTTCTTCTGGGGGCGCCCTAGGACAGTGCAGCTTGCCCAAGGCCACACAGGCTGGTTCTTCTCCCTCGAGGCACAGTGGGGAATTGAACTCCAAACCACTGGCTCTAAAGCCAAATACCTAAAGCACTGAGCTAACCAGTCAGACTACTACTACAAAAATCCTCCACCCATTAAGCACAGAAAAGCAGGAGAAACCCCAGCATCTGCACAAAGCATTAAGTGCTGGCTGTTGTTGAAACATGTGCATCCGTTGTGTGAGGTGTGCAACAAGATATGTTTGGAAACATACAGTGAACGAGTATACTCAAGGCATGTTGAAACCTTGCTATGAGTTTACCCTAAAGGGGAAAGCCACTTTCCACAGGAAAGCCATAGGTTTGGCCAAATATACACCAGGGGTCTTCAACTTCCTCAGTGCACCGACAACCACTGAGTTGGATCAAAAGTAAATTAGTTAAATCCACTTCCCGTTGCCATTAATAGAACAAGTAAGTCGTGATGTTACCTATGTTCCAGAGGTTTCAAAGAAAACTAAGCCCATCTCTTTTTAGTAGCACACTAGGAATGGCCGTGTAAACCTTCACAGACGTGTAATCCACACACCCGCCACCACCTAAGTTTTAAGTATGTATTTCTTGATATGACAATAGCTGATTGCTTCAGACTTGGATTTGTCAATAGGTGCTTATGTCCCTGTTCCATGTCTCTGTTTTTGTTTGGGTTTCCTTTCTGTGCAATTCTTCTACGCTGCTGAACCTATTCCTTTAAAAAAAAAATCTGTATGACTTGTTTCTGCATAACGTTAGTTAGATTTTTGTGCAATTTTTTTTCTTCACCAAGCTGTTTTCGATGAAAGTCAGTGGCTGTCTTCCCTTGGACACTAATGAATGTATATATTGTTAAGTGCAGAGTACACAGGAGAGCAGTTGAGTTAAGGATCAGAGGGGGTTTTGTAAAGCCTGTTTATTTTTTTAAAATGAGTTGAAGCATTTAGTATTTTTACCACCATTTACGTGGTTTTGGGGAACGCAGATTATGTCAAGATCTCATGCCAAAACAAGCCAAAATTTGTTTGAGTTGAGCGTCTTTTCTTCCACAAACCATTTTTTAAATGATACTTTAAATGTCATTTTAAATGTTTTATTGAAACATGTACTGATGAAAAGAAACAAACAAACAAACAAACAAAAAACACAAAAAAACACAAAATGTCATCTTGACAAAAGATTTATACATGACTCAGAAAGTATTTATTTCAATTTTGTACCTTTCCATTTTAATACATTATACTGTATTGACTCAACTGAGATAATATAAACAGTTCATTTTAATAATAATAACATTGTGTGTGCCTGATTATTTTTCTTCACACCAAGGCTGACGAACTTCCAGTGGAGGTAAGAAATGAAAATATTAGGGACTGACAAATAACTAGATACATTTTTTAAAAAAGATCATTATCACTGGCCACCTTTAATCTGACTACTGGAATACTTAGTCTACAGCAGTGGTTCCCAGCCTTGGGTAACCCAAGTCTTCCTGGACTGCAATTCCCAGAAGCCTTCACCACTAGCTATGCTGGCCAGGATTTCTGGGAGTTGTAGTCCAAGAACATCTGGGGACCCAAGGTTTGGAACCACTGGTTTACAGTAAATGGTGCCATAGAGCTTGTTGCCCAAATATGTTGTAGAAGTCAAGAATTCTTTACTTGGAATGGAAAGACCTGTCACTCTCTCTATATTTTTTGACCCACATTTTACTTTCTAAAAATATGTTTTCTCCATTAGTTTTATGAAGAAATTTGCAAATGTTGGTAAGTTCTTCTCAAAAAACGGTTGTCCAGAATTCTCCACCATCATCTCTGGCCAGATTCTGTAGATGTTCCACACATGGAGATGACCAGGCTTCCTAATTTAGTATCACACATACTGATGAGTATACAGAGTTTCAGAGCCAGAGTTTTAAGAGGTAAGAACTGAGAAGTCTTCTACTTGGATGGATGAATCTGTCTGTTTTCCCACATTCAAAGGCTTAAACCCCAATTACGGATCCCATTTAGAAACGACAGGAGACCCGTTGAATCAATGGCTGAGTCAACACTCACGTAAATTGCATTGATTCTGTGAGTCGACTCTAGTTCAGATTACCAACTGGATTTGGACTTTTTTAAAAAAAAAAATCAAATTATTTCTGCCAGATTAATAAGGAAATGTATGCCTCTGAGAAGTTCTTATTAAATAAAAAGAGCCGAAGAAACTAGAGAAGCTGAATGTTATTAATGTAAGGGGGAATGGATCTGTTCTTGGTGATTTTCTTTTTGATCATGTTAGAATCATAGAATCCCAGATGTTGTCAATGGAAGGTCATCTGGGGCAGAATGTTTAAAGCAGAAACATCCCTCATAGGTGACCACTTATGTGGAGAAGCATCCCATTTAAAGGCAGTCCTTTCCACTGTCGAACAGTTCTTACTGTCTGGAAGGTCTCCCTAATATTTACTCTCAGGAGTTGGGCTCCGTTCTATCTGAACTTTTACCTCCTAAAACTCGGGTGTCTCAAGCATTAATGATTTCTTCCACAGCTGATGTTGCACAGATATCTGTGTGTAGAGATAAGTAAATCTGGTCGTTCCTCTTTCATCTGCCTAGAAGCTTTTGAAAAATATATTTCCATCTTTTTTTCCTTACATAATCATTGATTTTCTCTCTCACACACACACACAAAAATAGGAGATAGAAAAAGGAAGGGGAAAATTGAAGCTTATGAAAAATTTCAAATATCGTAAAACTGCATACAAGGACAACCAGACGTATTTATATTCAAACATTTTTTCAAAAAAGAAAGACGCTATACGACTGTACAATATCATAATCATATTATTCAAAAATAATTTCCTTTTTTTTCTTTCCAATTTCTTGGTTGAATTGTTCCAGCTTATGTTACTCTAAATAATCAACTTCAAACCAATAAAAAATATACTACTGTTTCGCCAAAATTAAGACCTAACCTGAAAATAAGCCCTAGCATGATTTTTCAGGATGCTCGTCATATAAGCCCCAGTTAAGTGAAACCCCGCCCTCCACCCTTGTGCAGCAACCAGAAGAAGATGACAGGACTGCATTTGAATAAATGTAGATTGTTGTACATGAAAAAAAATAAAAACATCCCCTGAAAATAAGCCCTAATGCATTTTTTGGAGCAAAAATTAATATAAGACCCTGTCTTATTTTCGGGGAAACACGGTATCTACTTTTCTATTGTACTTACTATAATTGTTATCATTATGCTATTATCCATAAGTGCAATCAAAATATCTCAGGGTGTTTAAAATTTAAAAAAATCTAATAAAAATTACAAAATATTACACTTTGAATTCAAATTGAACTTGGCATACATTTTGAACTTTCATTTCTATATATTTAAGCAGCCATTAAAAAAAAAAAAGATTGAAGATATACTAAATATTTACCCGAACCATTATCTAATTATACAGTTAGATTCCAAATTCTCCCAATTTTTTTCCATCTTGAACACAAATTTGCCAAATTCTGGTAAATTCTTCAGAAAATGAACCGGGGGTGGGGGAAAATCTTGTATCCTTTCTTGTTTGTTCCAACCAAATTCAGTAGGTACAGCTGTCCCTAGCGTGGAGAAGACCATGATACAGCATGGATTTGTTCCTGCCATAAATAAACCTCAGAAACATGACTTATTTGAACCACAAATCTCAAAATGCCTGGACTGACACATCTCCTGAAGGACGTAGAGGTTGTCATGTAAAAGAGAGAGAGGGTGTTTTTTCCCCAAGATCTGGTGCTAAAGATAAGAACTCTTTCAGAATAAAAGAGATGGAGTATAAAGGGACTCATTTAATTTTTTTTTAAAAACTCAAGATTTTCCCATCCTAAATATGCAATTTTTTGCATTCAAATTGAAACAAAATTCTCCTCTACCGCTCTCTGTGCAATATACAGAATACACAGCAGTACACACAGTTTTTGCTGCAAAAACCCAACACCCTCTGCTCAAAAAAGCCCTTTCCTTCTACCCACTTCCTGATCGTTTAATTCAGAGTGGTGAGTGAAGTGTGACCATGGGCTTCACACGCCCTCCACCCATCTCCAAACTGGTACTTTGGCTCCAAAAAGAGCCCCCCCTTCTGACAGCTAGGTGCATGAGATGCAATTTTGCCATGCTTGGGTCCTTCCAGCATTCCAACTCACCATACCACTGGGGGTGGAGGATGTTAAAAAAAAAAAAAAAAGGAAAATAAAACTTTGGCCACTAGGGGGCATGAGGGAACAGTTTTCAATTTTGAAAAAACTTTTTTAAAGAAAATTATTCTGAGAAGTGGGTAGGGAGGAGCAATGGGTACCACTCTCCAAGGCCCAGAGGTAAATATGTGTAGCCCTTTGGCATTCCCCTGCCCTCATTCCATCGTGTGGACACCGCACTTCAAGAAGGATGCCGACAAACTAGAGCTGGTTCAGAGGAGGGCAACAAGGATGGTCAGGGGACTGGAAACCAAGCCCTAGGAGGAAAGACTGAAAGAACAGAGCATGTTTAGCCTTGAGAAAAGAAGACAGAAGGAAAGGTTGTCATACAGAGGATCTATTCTCAAACATCCCAGAGTGCCGTACATGTAATAATACAGAAAGCTAGATTTCATAGAATCATAAAATCATAGAATACGAGTGAAATACGTAGTGAAGTTGGAAGGGGGCTAAAAGGCCATCAAGTCAACTCCCTCCTTGATGCAGGAATACAAATCAAAGGATATCTGCCAGTTGGTTGTCCAGGTTTCTCTTGAATGCCTCCAGTGTTGGAGCGCTCACCAACTCCCGAGGTCATTGATCCCATTGTCGTACTGCTCTAACAGTTAAGAAGTTTTTCCTGATATTCATCCGAAATCTGGCTTCCTGTAACTTGAGCCCATTGTTGCATGTCCTGCATTGTGGGATGATGGAGAACAGATCCTGCCCCTCCTCTGTAGGGCTGCCTTTCAAGTATTTGAAAAGTGTGAACCTATCTCACCTCAGTTTTATTTTCTCCAGGCTAAACATGCCCAAATCTTTCAGTCTTTCCTCCTAGGGCTTGGTTTCCAGTCCCCTGATTATCCTTGTTGCCCTCAGTTGAATATCAGGAAAAACATATTAACTGCTAGAACGGTACGAGAATGGAACCAATTACCTCGAGAGGTGATGAGTGCTCCAACACTGGAGGCCTTCAAGAGAAATGTAGACAACCACCTGGCAGATCTCCTTTTATCTGTATTCCTGCATTGAGCAGGGGGTTGGACTTGATGGCCTTAGAGGCCCCTTCCAACTTCATGATTCTATGATCCCAGAGAAGGACCTTGAGATCTTCAATAAGCAAAGCCTGTGCCCAAGATATTTGATGATAGCTGTGGTTGTCAGGTTGCTGTAGTTTCAAAAATTACTTTTCTTCTTTCTGGTCCCTGTGGTCTGTCACTGAGCTTTCTCTGAAAAGCCCTCCTTGCTCCTCAAACTTGGGAGTCCTCGGAAGGACAAACGAGGGAGGAATCAGTTCAAATCCTAGGCTTGCATGGCAAAGTTTAAGAGATGACATACAAGGAATATGGGATGTGGAAGGAGGAGGAGGAAAAGACAAGTTAAGCAAGCACACATGTTTTATTTTAAAGTAATGCATGTTATACTGTGGATGAAACGCATAAGGGAACCTGCTGGCATAGCTGCTTGAGCTGACAATTGCGAGACAAGGAGGTAGCTTTCAAAATAACTACCGTAAGACCCCCTTATCCACAGAATCAGTTATCTGCTGATTCACTTACCCAGGTATGAAAATATTAAAAATATTAGAAGACAAAAAAGATGAAGTTACCAGAACTGGCCACTAAAGGGAGCCAGAGACCACACTATGTATAACATTTACGTTTTTCAGCATGGGGGGGGGGGCTTGGAACCGATCCCCCATGGATATGGGGGTCCTGCTGTATTCCTGATATTGCTGACACCATCAATTTAAAGACCTTGCAAAGGGGTTTATGGCACATAGGTCAAGAATTAATTCGCATGTGGCCCCACATTTTTCTGTGTAGCCATTGGTGCTTAAAAGAATATTTTCATTGCCTTACCCATGGGAAGTTCAAACTTATTTGTTATGCTGCCAAGCGAATCATGGTTGGGAAGAGAAGAGTTAATGCTTACCCCATCCTTGTGACCCCCACTCACCCTCATACACATATATACAATTCAGCTTGCAAAAATAAAACCTTCCTGTGAATCCAATGGAACTTTTTTTCTAAGCTCAATTGTATTATATGCAGACAGTTTTCCTCCCAGAGCTTAGTGAAAGAGATGGGGGTGTTAGGTCAAGGAACCTTCCCGCAAAAAGGCCTACAGAACTTTATAGACCCCCCCCCCCAGGGAAAAATCAGAAGCCTGAATCAAACCAACCTGTACAGAATCTGATCCAAAACAGTGGGGGTGCTAGTCAGTAGACAGAAAGGTCTAGGTATGTTTTCATACCTTGTGTTTTCTAGATTTATATGCAGATTGGTAGGCTTCCTTCCTCCTTCTCTCCTTGATGATACTTCCTGCTGCTTCTTCCTCCCACCCAGAGGAAGATTCACAGCTTCTCCATGAAGGCTAAACAGATCTGCACACATAAACGTTGGCTCTAGGGCTCTTTGGGACCTTTTGGACTCTTTCTCCTGCACTATCCATGAATATCTGCAAATCCTGTGAGGTGCTAGTTCCCCTCTATTCAGCACTGGTTAGGCCTCTTCTGTGTTCAGTTTTAGATACCACACTTGAAGAAGGATGCCAACAAACTGGAGCAAGTTGAGAGGAGGGCAATAAGGGTGATCAGGGGACTGGAAACCAAGCCCTAGGAGGAAAGACTGAAAGAACTGGGTATGTTTAGCCTTGAGAAAAGAAGACTTAGGGAAAATATGATAGCTTTCTTCAAATACTTGAAAGGCTGTCATAGAGAGGAGGGGCAGGATCTGTTCTCGATCATCCCAGAGGGCAGGACATGCAACAACAGGCTCAAGTTACAGGAAACCAGATTTCAATTGAATATCAGGAAAAAACTTCCTAACTGTTAGAGCAGTACAACAATGGAACCAATTACCTAGAGGGATAGTGAGTGCTCCAACACTGGAGACATTCAAGAGACAATTGGACAACCATCTATCAAGGAGCAGGGAGTTGGGCTCAATGGCCTTATAGGCCCCCTTTAACTCGATTATTCTATGATTCTGTGAAAGAATAAATAAATGTGAGTTTTCTAATTTCAATATTGTAATAAATTCTGATGTCACCAAAAGAAAAAGAAAAGCTTCTACTGATGACTGATGAAATTCTTAACATTGTTAAGGACCGATGACGGGCAAATGTAAAAAGTGTCAGAAATAAAGTCAGAAGGCAACGGCAACTTTTTCATCCATTTGCTCACAGGAACAAAAAGAAAACTATTCTAATACAATAACCATTGTGAAGAATTCGAGGAGAGCAAGAAGAAGAAGAAAAGACAAAAATAAGAAATCCTTTCAATAAGACCCAACAAATCTAAGGGTGATTGAAACCAAGAAGAGGGGAATAGAAAAAGCAACTGGGGATCATATGAATGGATGAGGATCGAAGTAAAAGAAAAGGAGGAACAGGAAGTACCGAAGAAGTAGAAAAGAAGCAAGGATGACAGATGCCTTTAAAGAAGTCCAGAAGGTGAAAGGAAAGTGCCGGTGTGGTCCCAAAGATTATTTATTTTTTATTTATTTAATTTATTTAAAATCTTTTTATTCCCTCCTTTTGAAAAAAAAGAACCCAAGGCAGCTCACAAATGCAAATGCAGGTGATACCTTTTGTTGGACCTCAATCAATGAATCAATCAATCCATCAATCAAAAGCTTTTGTGGATGCAATCCACTTCCTCAGGCTCTACGCACACCCCTTTCATGGATGGTGCAGAAAAAGTGTCCTGAAATTGATGTTAGTTATCTGGCAGAGGTGATCAGCTGTTCATGTGAGGCTTGGGCCTCTTTACTATCCCTGTAGCAAAGTTTGGAATTTTTACACCCTGGCTCCCGAGTCCAAAAAGCTGTGGATTACCTTGTGATCACCCTCCCTTTCCCTTGAAACAAGGTTTCCTTTAGCTGTTGGGATAGGGAACGACAACACAAAGACACAGCAGCTCTCTGCACAAGTCAGGCACCCTATTTGGTTCATTCTCCAGGCAGAAATCGCCAGTGGTGCCAAACTGAAAATTAGATTAATGTTAAACCTGCAGTTTTAGACAGTGAAGTGAAAGCTGCTGTCAAAGTAATTTGAAGAAATAAAGCATCAGGAGTAGATGGGATACTAAGAGAGCTGTTTTAGTGTACGTTTTATGTAACTTGCCACAACTAATTGTGGCTAACAGACAAGGTTCTGGGATGTATCGGATTAAAAAACCAACACATGCCTCAGCAACTCACTAGTTAGGTATAATTAACTGCAACAAGTTAAGCAATCCTTGTGGAAGCCCCAGTAGGATTCCAGTGAGTGTTTCACAGGTTAGATTAAAGCCTTTGGGTGGATCAGGAAAAGCAATGGATTTTTTTAAAAAAACAATTGTGTGTGCCACGACATCAGATTAACCTGGTGCATAACCTATACTCTGGACAAGAGACTAATTTAAAATATGTGGATAACACCATCTCACTGGCAGCAGGTAGCAACAGAAAAATTATGTATCATCATCATCTTAGAACTGCAGAGTGGGAAATCAGCCCACACCTGATCCAGTAAGAAATGTGCATGCACAATATATTTCAGACTGTGGAACTCCCTCCCACTGGAGGTCAGGCTGGCCCCATCTTTGCTGTCCTTCCTCAAGCAGGCAAACACCTTTCACTTCAGGCAAGCTTTCCTGTAGTGACACACCGTTGCAAGTGTTTTTTTAATGGATTGTTGTGCCTTGCTGCTTTAAAATAAGTTTTAAATACTGATTTCATTTACTAGTTTTAATCTAATACTTGCTTAGTTCTTTTTTAACATTTGTATGCTTACTGTTTTTTGCTTTTAATTGTTGTCTTTTAATGATACAAGCTACTTCGGATCCTTTTAAAGGAGAAAGGCAGGATAATTTTTTTTTAAATAAACAGTAAACAAAAAGCAACCAAATAACAGAATGCACCACAGAAAGGGCAAAAATACAAATAAAAGGTTAGCAAAAATCCAAAGCCCACCAGACAATTTTATAATAATAAAAATAATAATATCATCTTACAACTGCAGAGCTGGAAGGGACCCTATGGATCACTGAGTCCAGCCCCCGTCAGGGAGGCCCAGCGGGGAATCGAACTCCCAACCAGATTCGTAAACTACTGAGCTATCCAGCAGTTCAATAATAATCTTAGAATGACAGAGCTGGAAGGGAGCTTATGGATCATCAAGTCCAGCCCCTGTCAAGGAGACAAAGTGGGGAATCAAACTCCCAACCTCTGAGGCTTAAACCACTGAGCTATCCATATGCACATAGTGAATGTTTGTCACCTAAGGGGTGGAACAGCAGTTTCCTACCAACCATAGGCCAAAACAATACTGCAATGATTGTGGAGACGATCCTGGACCCGCAAATATAATTAAGGGTTTTTCGAGGGTATGAAGGAGAAGTCCCCTCTCTGTCTATTCCATCCAGGTTGACGCTTATCTGGTCAAATCCTGCAAGAGATGTACCTTTTCAGTGTCACATGGAAGTGATTCCGTGCTGCTTTCCATGGGCAAAATTCCACAGCACAGCTGAACCATCCAAAAGCCATAGGCAAATGGGCTGGACCGATCATGTGGGTCCTTCCCATAGAAGCTGCGCCTCAGTGAAATCAGCAAATAGTTTGTCGTGATTCTGAGAGAAGCTTCAGTTTTTACAATGGGTTCAACTCATCTTTCTAGGAGATTCTGCACCTCCCTTACATGCATTGCTTATTTTACTACTTTGTTTTCCATTTTTCTTTTTGATTTTTCTGGATTAATTCTCCTGCACATCCCCCTGAATCTGCAGTAACCTGTTCCTTGGAATATTTCTTTCTCAGTCTTCAGGCCAAGCAGCTGGACCATAGCGAGCTTCAACTAGAGGGCTGGTGGAAAGTTAGGGGGGAAATATGAGGTTGTTTAGTCGTTAAGTCGTGTCCAACTCTTCGTGACCCCATGGACCAGAGCACGCCAGGCCCTCCTGTCTTCCACTGCCTCCCGGAGTTGGGTCAAATTCATGTTGGTCGCTTCGATGACACTGTCCAACCATCTCGCCCTCTGTCGTCCCCTTCTCCTCTTGCCTTCACACTTTCCCAACATCAGGGTCTTTTCCAGGGAGTCTTCTCTTCTCATGAGGTGGCCAAAGTCTTGGAGCCTCAGCTTCAGGATCTGTCCTTCCAGTGAGCACTCAGGGTTGATTTCCTTCAGAATGGATAAGTTTGTTCTCCTTGCAGTCCAGGGGACTCTCAAGAGTCTCCTCCAGCACCACAATTCAAAAGCATCAATTCTTCGGCGGTCAGCCTTCTTTATGGTCCAGCTCTCACTTCCATACATCGCGACTGGAAAAACCATAGCTTTGACTATGCGGACCTTTGTCGGCAAGGTGATGTCTCTGCTTTTTAAGATGCTGTCTAGGCTTGTCATCGCTTTCCTCCCAAGAAGCAGGTGTCTTTTAATTTCGTGGCTGCTGTCACCATCTGCAGTGATCATGGAGCCCGAGAAAGTAAAATCTGTCACTGCCTCCATATCTTCCCCTTCTATTTGCCAGGAGGTGATGGGACCAGTGGCCATGATCTTAGTTTTTTTGATGTTGAGCTTCAGACCATTTTCGGCGCTCTCCTCTTTCACCCTCATTAAGAGGTTCTTTAATTCCTCCTCACTTTCTGTCATCAGAGTGGTATCATCTGTATATCTGAGATTATTGATATTTCTTCCGGCAATCTTAATTCCATTTTGGGATTCATCCAGTCCAGCCTTTCGCATGATGTATTCTGCATATAAGTTAAATAAGCAGGGGGACAATATACAGCCTTGTCATACTCCTTTCCCAATTTTGAACCAATCAGTTGTTCCATATCCAGTTCTAACTCTTGCTTCCTGTCCCACATATTGGTTTCTCAGGAGACAGATAAGGTGGTCAGGCACTCCCATTTCTTTAAGAACTTGCCATAGTTTGCTGTGGTCCACACAGTCAAAGGCTTTTGCGTAGTCAATGAAGCAGAAGTAGATGTTTTTCTGGAACTCTCTGGCTTTCTCCATAATCCAACGCATGTTAGCAATTTGGTCTCTAGTTCCTCTGCCCCTTCGAAATCCAGCTTGTACTTCTAGGAGTTCTGGGTCCACATACTACTGAAGCCTACCTTGTAGGATTTTGAGCATAACCTTGCTAGCGTGTGAAATGAGTGCAATTGTATGGTAGTTGGAGCATTCTTTGGCACTGCTCTTCTTTGGGACTGGGATGTAGACTGATCTTTTCCCATCCTCTGGCCACTGCTGAGTTTTCCAAACTTGCTGGCATATTGAGTGTAGCACCTTAAGAGCACCAGTTAAGTGTTTTATAAAGGTCTAACTGTGGCTAATTTTGCATAACTGTAATTTCATCTAATACTTAAATACAGGTCATTCTGCTTTGCACTTTTCTTTTCACCATTACATTGCACTGTGTTGGAAATTCGTTGATTTTCTTTTGATTTCTTTTATATTGTGTCTTCATTTTATGAATCATATTCCCTGTTTATCAGCTGTGACTTAAATAAATCTTCAGATCAATTGCACCATTAATTCCTCAGTTCATCTCTGGTTACACCTTTTGCCCACTGGGGCAAGCAAAGAAGACCTCATTTTCAAACAAGGACCTCCATCCCCATCCTTCAAGGCGAGCCACCTTTACCTGGCCCAGGGATAAAGGGAGGGAGGCTACCTGACCCCTTTGGACTGCATTTCCCATCACCCAACACCAAGGACGCTGCTACTTAAGGGCTGCTGGGAGTTGCAGTTCTGCTGTCTAACCTACTGCCTGCTCGACAGCCTTCCGCAGGCTGACCGGCCATCTCGTCTGCTTATTTTATTTTATTTTTTTCGCTTATCTCTACGGCTCAGCCTTTTCTACACGGAGGCTTGGAGGCGTCTTTTCTTTCTGTTCCCGATTTTTTGAAAGTCAGGCTCCTTCCCGGACACCTCTATGGAGTTCAGGCCCCCACAAACCAACATGGCGGCTGGCGCCATCAGGCGAGACGGCCGGCGCGGAAGGCCCCCTTCCAAGATGGCGATGCTGGCGGAGCGTGAGTATGAAGCCGGCCGGTTAGAAGGGGGCTGCAGGGACCCTAAGGGGGTTGGGGATACCGGCGTGGAGCCCTGGGCTCTTATTTTCCGACTGGGCAGGGCCAAGAAAGCCCAGTAAGCCCAGTATCCCGTTCCCAGCAAGGGAGAGCCACGTGCCTCCAGCAGGGCTGAACAGGCAGAGGCGCTTCCCTGCTGTGGGACTCTGACCTCGAGGGTCCTGTTTTAATTTTTTTTATTGTGTGGTCGGAAGGCCTCTGTACTCCCTTTCATGCCCTTTCCCAGAGCTTGAAACCACTGGTCCCCCAACCTGGGGTCCCCAGATACTCTTGGACTACAACTCCCAGAAGCCTCCACTCACTAGCTTTGCTGGCCAGGGCTTCTGGGAGTTGTAGTCCAAGGACATCTGGGGACCCAACGCCTTTCATCGTTGCCGTTTTAGAAGCGGTCATTGGGTTAGTCTGTGGATGTGATCCAGGAAAGCTCACGTTTAAATATCACAGTTTTTTCAGGAGCCACAACATTTTTGTTTTTTTTAATTAATTTTTTTGTCTGTTTATTTATTCTTTTGGTTTTGCCCCAGGTGACCCAAGGTTGGGAAGCATTGCTTTACATGGTTTTCTGGGGCCAAGCCATTAGGGAGAGCTTTCTCTTTCGTACCTTGTTTGTAAGAGCCTCCTGGCACAGTAGTTAAAGTGCAGTACTGCGACGAAGACTCTGCTCACAACCTGATTTTATTCCCGATAGGCTTAAGGAGCTGGCTTGAGGTTGACTCAGCCTTCCATCCTTCCAAGGCTGGAAAAAGGAGTACCCAGCTCATTGGAGGTGGGCGGTCAGGAGGGATATGTAGCCTGCATAGTTTTTTTTTTTTTTTAATTGTAGTTTACACCCAGAGAGTGCTTTAAGCACCATGGAGTGGTATATAAGCAACACATTTCTCATTTTTGCGTTAAGAGCTTAGAGATGCTCTGAAAGAGCAGAACTGTCAAGAGTCCTTAGTTATTTAGTCTCTCCCCCCCCCCCCCCAAAAAAAAATCCTGACTTTCCTCAGGAAGTGGTGGTTATATGGGTTCGCAATACACATTACGTGTCAGAATACATCATGTTTGAAGGGAGGGGGGAGGGTTTTTTTAAAAATGCCAGGAAAGAAGCATGGGAAAACTCAAAACATCGTGCAACAAATGCAGGATAAACTCTGTGGACTGGCAGTGAGGTTTCGACACACCCCACCAAACATATAGGGCCTGGTCCCGTGTTAGGGCTGTAAAATCTCAAGCAGTCCTAACTACACAATGTGCTTTGTATGCAGAAGTTGGAGAATTTTAAGAGCCGAATATTTTGGACTCAAGTTCCTTTTATTGCAATGTACTGTTTTGGGATTCCCAGTGTGGTAGAGGATCAAGTAGATCTCACAGAATGGAGGATTATAAGATGTGTAATATAAAAAATTGGAAAATCCCCACCCCCCACGCCGCTGAACTCTATTCACCAAATTCGTTCAGCCCTTTGGGTAGCTCTGATAAAGTTCAGACTGATACCTGGAGCAGATTCACTGCTTCACAAATGCGGAATCGCCTTCCTCACTGTATGGTGTCAGGAATGCCCCTCTGCTATGGAGAACATATCAGCTGCAATCCCATACACTTCTAGATGCCAAGTTAGGAGCTTGCTTTTCAATTGAACTTGAGTACAGGCTTGGGGCGGCCTGCTTGTGTAGGCTTGGGGCGGCTTGCTTGATGTACAGTGGTGCCTTGACATACGAACGCCCCTACATACGAACAATTCGACTTACGAACAGCTCCGTTCACAAAATTTTGCTTCGACTTGCGAATGGAGCTTCAACTTGCGAACAAAAAAACACGGAAAAAGCGGGAAATGGACTTTGGACTGCCTGGTACTGCCTAGTACTGTAATTTTAAAATGTAAAAATTGGTTTAAAAGGTGCTTGGTTTTGAAGGTGTTTTGTTTAAAAGGTGTTCGTTCCCTCCCCCCCTCCTTTCCTGCCCTTTTTTTAACCTTAGGTCATCTTAGGTTAAAAAAAAAATTCTCCCCCTAGTGGTAGAGGATGGATTTACCGCTTTTGCATTAGTTCCTATGGGAACGAATGCTTCGACTTATAAACGGCGCCTCGACATAAGAACAAAAAACAGCCGGAACGGATTAATCGGTTTTCAATGCATTCCTATGGGAAATGCTGATTTGATTTACGAACATTTCGACTTACGAACACCATTCCGTTACGGATTAAGTTCATAAGTCGAGGCACCACTGTATTTTCCTCTGCCCTTTTTGGTTTTGTAATTTGCACTTGTTTCGTTTCCAGCAGGTCTCTTTATCTCTGTTTCTCAGTGCCGTTCTCTTTGCTTTTGTCAACAGCCGTCATTATGATTTTATTGGTACATTCTAGCCTCATTTATATCATAATCAGCACTGACTTCTGTTTGGGGGGAAATAAGGTAGAATTTTTTGTATTCCTCTTCTGAATAAATGGTCAAGAAAATCAGCAGCTGAGGCTAACTGGATGGTTGTTGTTTTTTAAATCGCCTAGATTTCTAAAAGGCAAAAATGGGAACCTTAAAGCTGTTTTTTTTCTTAAATCACTTCCCAACCCGTACCTCCTCTTATATCACTTATCGAAGTGAAGCACTTAACAACATTATTAAGATTTAAAAGAATGCTGGTAAATCGACCTTGGAAACATTACGCTTTCCAGCTAGAACTGGTGGTGGTTTAGGTATATGCCTGCGGAGCCAGGGGTTGGGAGTTTAATTCCCCACTTTGCCTCCTACAAAGAGAGCCAGCCTGGGTGGCCTTGGGCAAGCTGCACAGTCCCAGAGCTGCCTCCAGAAAAGGGGAATGGGAAACCACTTCCAAGTATTCCCTACTTGGGAAAACCCTGAAAAGGGTTGCCATAAGTCAGAATTGACTCAACGGCACATGATGAAAAATAGTTCAAAAATTAACAGGAGCTAGGCTAGCTGTTAACTCACTTCTGCTCTAAATCTCTAATTAAAACTACTCAACAGGATACAAAGCTGTTCACTGAAATCAGCTAAAAATTATGAATCATGTAAGAAATCTAAGCCAATGTTTTGTCCCTTCTCTTGTTTTGAATAAGGGATTTTGAAGTGGTTAACTTTCTCAGTATCCCTATTCCCATTTTTTAAAATGTTAATGAAAACCAGATATTCAGAGAAGCAAGACCTGGAATACACTTCGGGTTACTGACATGGGACATAGAATTTTTCCAAATCCCCTCTATTTACCTCTCTTCACTGGTAGAAGTTGAGTTCCCTTCTTAGTCTAAATCTCCTGGTCTGATCTCAGTGCTTTTATGTTCACAGCCGGGGGGATTGTTCTTTGCACCTTTAAAGAAGAAACTGTTGACAAGGAGAAATGGCCAGAGAGAACTTTTAACTGGCTAGTTATGGCAACGTAATTTAACCCTCAATCTCTGTTGCAGCACGTCGCAAGCAGAAGTGGTCTGTGGATCCCCGAAACAGTACGTGGAGTAAAGATGACTCAAAATTTGGCCAGAAGATGTTGGAAAAAATGGGATGGTCCAAAGGCAAGGTAAAGCAACATGGCAGGTAGTTAGTGGTTTGATGTGGGAAGTGAGACAAGGAACATATACCTTATGTGCAAAAGATCGTACCTTGCTTTGGTATACCAAGTTATGCAAACCTCCTGCCCAGTTACATGTTCCTTGTGCATGGCTTGGCAAATCAGTGAGGATTTAATTAGCCCCGTTAGCTGCAATTTTCTGTTTCATCCAAACCAGGGAACTGTGGTTCACAGTTTCAGAAAACTAATTATTAAGCTAGGTTCAAACTGTAGTTAATACCCCTAGCAGTTCCATGGTGGATAACTGTAGTTATCTTGTTTGAAATGAGAAGCTTTGCTTAACTGAAGGTACCCTGATGTCGCAACATGGATTTTAAAAAAAACAAACAAACATAGGAAATTAAGTTATACTCAGCCAATTGATCCATCAATCCTGTCAACTGTTGAGTGGCAGGAACTCTGGGTTTCAGGCAGGATTATTTCCTAGACCTGAAGAGAGATGTAGAGGATGGAACCTGAGGCCATGCTGCACTGCTGAGTGAAAGCTTAAGCATGTGCTCTGTTGTGTTTTTGGACTCCAAGCACCAGAATTCTCCAAGTATGCCTCAGGAAGAATTCTGGAATGTTTGGCCCACAGACAGAAATCTGTGTGCTTGCAGCTTTCACACCCTTAGGTAAGGGCTTCTGTGATATTTACATCCACCATCAGATTTTCCAGCCTTTTCTTCCTTGTCTTAATTTATTAAAATAAAAAAATCTGCCACAGTGCTTTCTGTGAATCGTAGTTCTTCAGGAGACACCCTCTATAAAGCCTAATGGGCAACAAGACTATGACTCCCGGGGTCCTCTGCACCCATGTCTGTCATGTGTTTGTGGAATGGTTGACTTCCTGAGCATGGAGAACACCGCGTTTCATAGTCTCACTACCCCATTAGGGTCGCTAGAGGGTACCTCCCAAAGGACTACGACTCCCAGGAAGCACTGCAGTAGCTTTATTTTATTGTATTTAAAAAACGGATTTCTGGTTTTGGACAGATTTCTGCTTGTAGAATGGAACTCCCAGAATTCTACTTCAGTGATTCTCAGAGATTTGGAGTCCAAAAATATAAAAAAGCAAATCCTTAGACATTGTTAGTAGGCATCCTTCAGTCTCGAGAGACTCTGGTAACGTGCTCTGAATAGAGGACTTGGAACAGCATCCAGTGTGGCTGAGAAGGCCAATTCGAGAGTGACCATCCCTTCCACACTGAAGACAAATACAACCTGTCCCCTCTCCAGCTCCCTGATTTTGCTGGTTTCAGGACTGCCTCTTGGCCTCGGCCTGCTGGACAAGGGTCTCTTCACATTGGGAGAGGCTTTGATGCACCGCCTGCCTCCAGGCTGAACGCTCAGAGGTCAAGGTTTCCCATCTGTTGAGGTCCATTCCTAAGGCCTTCAGATCCCGCTTGCAGATCTCCTTGTATCGCAGCTGTGGTCTCCCTCTGGAGTGATTTCCCTGCACTAATTCTCCATACAGGAGATCTTTTGGAATCCGACCGTCAGCCATTCTCACGACATGCCCAAGCCAACGTAGACATCGCTGTTTCAGTAATGTATATATGCTAAAAATTCCAGCTCGTTCTAGGACTACTCTATGTGGAACTTTGTCCTGCCAGGTGATGCCAAAAATGCGTCGGAGACAACGCATATGGAACGTGTTCAGCTTCCTCTCCTGCCGTGCACAAAGGGTCCAGGACTCACTGCAGTACAGGAGTGTGCTCAGGACACAGGCTCTATAGACCTGGATCTTGGTCTATGCCGTCAGCTTCTTATTAAGCCATACTCTCTCTATGTCTTAGACATAGTCATTCCCTAATAGGGCACCCAGAATTTACTGAAAGTCACCCATCCAAGTACGTACTAGCCAGACTGCGTGGCTTATTTTCCAAAAGGAAAAGATTGCCATGTTCTGAGTGAAGTTGTAATTAATTTGTAAAAATGTTGAAACTGAGGCTGTCCTACTTTGGGCACATCCTGAGAAGGCAGGTTTCTCTCAGGGGGGAGGGGGACAATAATGCTGGGAAAGGCAGAAGGCAGCAGGAAAAGAGGAAGACCAAATACGAGATGGACTGACTTCCTAAAGGAAGCCACAGGCTTGGGTTTGCAAGAGCTGAGCAAGGCTGTTGATGGCAGGACATTTTGGAGATTGCTCATTCATAGGGTCACCATAAGTCGGAGGTGACTGGATGGCACACAACAGCACCACAACAATACATGTGTTAACTAAAGATTTACTGTTAAGACCAGATACCATTTTCCAAACTCTTCCTATGAGAAAAAGAGAAGTCGGACATCAGTTGGATCTTAAGTCTGCTTTCCAGCTTTTCCTGGAACAATTTCTGTGTTCTGACAGCTGTGTTAGCAGGCAGAACAGCGTTCTCAAATATGAGACATGTGTTCCCTTTCCTGGTTATTCGTGCCACTTTTCTTGAAATGTCCACAGCTTTCCCCATCAATTTAAGGTAAATATCATAAATGTATCTTTTAAAATCTGGTAGTTAAATAAATCTGTTACATGACTGAAGGGTGCTTACTGGGAGGCATGTCCAATTTTGCCTGTATGGCTGGCTGGAACATGCTTGTGCTTTTTTCTTACAGTATATCCCAGTTTTCCTGGGATCATGACTACTGCAGTTATATCTTCCTCTGGTTCATTTGCAGGCTGAATCTCTTTTTGCCTTTACGCTAACTGCTCACACAAATACCCATGTTTTTCTTGTTTTCCTGAGCTTCCAGTCATACTCTTCTTTTGGGATGGGATTTTCATATTTGATGACAAATCCCATAATTTCTCATTCTGGGACTTCCACCTGACTGACAAACACCTACATTTGACTCACCTGGAAAAAAAGGCCTTAACTGGAAGACTTCAAGGCCTAGCTAGGCCTAGCTCCACCCAAGCTTCCTCTTCCTGCCCTGGTGCTAGCTGGGAGTTTTCTTCTTGAACAGGAAGCCCTAGAAGTACAAAACTCTCATCCCTCTCCCTGGTCACATGAGCAGCCGTGCAACCAGTGAGCAATTCAGAGGAGACCAAGTAGGCAACCGAGAGCCCGGTAACAGGTGCTTGGCCTTACGCCATCACATAGGACTATAGGATTCTGGGCAGTGTGTTTTCGTCTTTGGAGTATACCTTTCACCAGGACGTTTTGTTCCTTGCCCTTCTCTCAGCTGCTTCTGTTTAAATTTACTTATCGGAGTTGATCGTATTCCCTCCTGCTTTCCTTTTGTGCCTTCAAGCTTACTAATGAGCGTTGAAGGCCTTTTATTCCAACCCGTCGAAGGAATCCAGTGAAATCATTAGCCACCAAGATCATAGTTCCACCCTTTAAAATGTTTCAATGTTGATATGCTATGTGTATTTTTATTATGTTTTATTAATGGCTGCCTTTGTGGGGATTTTTCACGCCAGTGCTGATGTTTTGGTGTATTGTAGAGGCTTAGATGTTCTCTTGATTGTTTACTGTCCACATTGTGATCCGTCCAGATTGCCCTCTGGTTAGATGGGCGGCATGTAAATAAAATTAAATACAAAGAAGCAATTGGAGTACTCTTAAGTTGAAGCATTTACGACAAAGAAAGGGCACGATCCATCCCCTCCTGTGAGCAGTTCTGGCTCCCCCATTTTCTACATAAGGGGATACGAAGATCCATGAAGCTGGTCGGACTAGTGGCCAATTCATCCAGTATCCTGTTCTCGCAGCGCCCAACGAGATACTTCTGGCCACAGTTCTCTACTCGTGGTCCTCGGACTCTTTTGTACTCCCGATCCCAGGAGGCACATACCATCCGCCCAGGGGCCAGTGCTTCTGGGTGCTGAAGACCAAAGTATCTGGGGTCCCAAAGGCTGAGAGCTACTGGCCTACAGGACACCCAGAGGCAGGATGTGACCCAAGCTGTGCCCTCTGTACAGTGCCCTAGCAGCTGGCGTACGGGGTACATTGCCTCTCGTATGGGGGAAAATGTTTGTCTATCATGGCTAACAGCAATGGATGGCTTTACTTTTCATTTTTAACCAAGCCGGCTGCAACCCATCATGTAAGGCTACACTGTGCTCCCTTACGTATATTTGCTGGACCTTCTACATCTTCAAAAGTGAGATTTCACACTCTGGAATACAATCCTGGCAAAGTTGCCATCACTTCCCGCTCTTGCTTCTTTTAAGAAGGAGATGAAAATGCATCTCTTTGAACGGGCTGTTTTGGCCGGGTGTGTGTGTGTGGGGGGGGGGATCAAAATCTATTTGGGCATTTATTGTAGCCTGCCTAACTAAATTGTAAACCACCCAGAGAGTGCTTTAAGCACTGTGGGGTGGCCTATAAGCAGCACAATTTTTGCTTCTTTTTATTGTGAGGATTTTAAAGACTTTGATTATTGTGATTACGGTTTTTAATCTGTTTTGCTTTAAGTATGTTTATAATGATGTTTGTTAGCTTCCCTGGGTACTGGTTTTTGGTGTGTGTGTTTAAAGTGGAAGGGTAAGATAAAAGCTGTAGACCACAATTTTGTTGACTTACACAACCAGTAAGGGCAATCACACACGTAGTGGGAGATATTTTCTGGGCTCCCTGTCATGCTGTCCAGCCAAAGGGAACCGAGAAATGCTTCTGTGATTACTCTTAACGCATGCTGTTTTCCACAACAGGATTAATAAATAAAATAAAATTGATGGCCTACAGAGGTCTAACTCTTGGTAAGATTCACCAAGGCAGATTTGACAGCTGCTCTTTTCTTTCTTATAGGGCCTTGGTGCTCAGGAACAAGGCAACCCAGAACATATCAGAGTTCAGGTCAAGAACAACACTCTGGGCTTAGGAGCACCTGCCAACCAGGGGGTGAGTGGAGCCAAAGAAAAGGCAACTGGTCCGCTGGTTGAGATACGTTAGTGGCGCCTTTAAATTCAGGATTTGTTTTCATTTAAAAATGTGATGCCCATTTCTCGGCGCCGCTTCAAATCCTTCCTTAGGTTTTACCGAAGCCGAATCTGCCGTGGAAAATTGGCAGATCAATTGGGATCCGAAGGCTTTTGGGAAATGTGTGTGTTGTTTTGTCCTGGTTTTTGGCTTAAGATTTTTTTTAAAAAAAATAATGTGCAGGACTTTGAGCGGTTTGGGATCAAGTGAAGCAAAGTGTGCTTAGTTTTGGTTGTGATTTAGCAGTAAGACGCCAGCTCAGCTCAAACGTCACCAAACCTGTATCAAAATTAAGGAGCTATATATTTGTATGATGTAGGTAAAGGTAAAGGCTCCCCTTGACATTTAGTCCAGTCGTGTCCGACTCTAGGGGGCGGTGCTCATCCCCGTTTCCAAGCCGTAGAGCCAGCGTTTGTCCGAAGACAGTTTCCATTGTCACGTGGCCAGCGCGACTAGACACGGAACGCTGTTTACCTTCCCACCGAGGTGGTACCTATTTATCTACTCGCATTTGCATGCTTTCGAACTGCTAGGTTTGCGAGGAGCTGGGACAAAGCAACGGGAGCTCACTCCGTTGCATGGATTCGATCTTACGACTGCTGGTCTTCTGACCCTGCAGCACAGAGGCTTCTGCGGTTTAACCCGCAGCGCCACCACGTCCTATTGTATGATGTATGAACAAGTAAATAGTGAATTGCAATCAACAGGCAAATCACTACCGAAAAGCATCATTTAAATTGGGTTTGCTAACCCTGGTTTCTCTGAAATGACCCTCAGATGTGTGTGTATGTGTGGATTCTCTTTCACTATAGGTTTTTATGCAGAAATTGGGTGGTCACCTGTCACAGATGCTTAAGCTATGGATTTCAGCAGGAGGTTGGACTCAAATGACCCTTAGAGTCCCTTCCAGCATTATAATCATGTGATTCTATGAGAAACTGGAATTAGGTTTTGACTTCTGTCTCCAGAGGCTGCCATGCAACTGAGTCGGGAGTGAACTTGCAAAGCTGAAGGGTCTGAAAAGAAAAGCAAGCAGGCAGTTCTTAGCTACAGTTTGTTGTGTGTTACAGTGTCTGAGCCTTTGGGCCTGAACTTGGGTTAATGCAAGCCATGGTTTGGTGTCTGAATGGGAGCCATCTGGGAAGATGGTGTAAGAAATGGTTCAGATTAAAAATTAATTCTCCGGCTGACGGCGTCTTGCTTTTCTCTCCTTCTGTTGCTTCCCAGACCCAAAGCCTGGGAAAGATACTATTTTAAGGCCATAGGAAAAGTTGTGCTGGACCAAACCAAAAGCCAAATACAGTCCAATGTTCTATTTGTACAGTTGCCTGGGCCAGCAGGACATGGGTGCATCTGCACCCTTTGTTTCATGTACTCTAGAAACCAGGGTGGATACAAATTAAAAAAATCAAATTGATTTAAACCATGATTTAAATTTTTTAAAAAAATTCACTTAAATCATCCAAAAATCCAATTTTTCAAAATTTAACTTATGATTTAAATCATGGTTTGATTTAAATAATAAGTTTAATTATAATATAATAATTTAAATCATAATTTGATTTAAATCAAATCCACCCTACCAAGAAATGATCTGTAGAAGCATATTACCTCCGATACTGCAGGCAAGATTCAGCGAATATTTATGATGGCTAGCTCTGTAAAGTAGACATTCATGGCCTTAGTGCCCATGAATTTAGTCCCCTTTTAAACTCTTATGTCTGAGGAAGTGGACTGGTCCACAAAAGCTCACATTAAAATATTGCAGTTAGTCTTTAAGGTGCCACATCATTTTTGTCTTCTTTATTCTTCTTTTGTTTTTGGCCTAATATGCCAGCACAGACTGCCACGGCTACCTCTTCTAGAACTCTTCTAAAACTTTTAAACTCTGTTCAAGATGGCATTCATTCCCTGTGTATGCTGCTGTTTGCTGATGAGGATGAGGGTAGTGATTTACATCTTTACCACACTTTTCCACTAAAAGATAGCACTCGGGACACACAGTGTGAAAAAAGCACTTTGTTTTGTCTGTCTTGGATCTTTCACCCTTCAGCTTCGGTGGCTGACCCCACTAAGCTCAGATCCTGTCGAGCAGGTTCTGCCTGTGGCACGGCACTGATTACGCCACTGAAACGCCATTTTCAGTCTTGGGATTCATGTGACATTATGATCTCATTGCGTGTGAGCCATGTATATCCTAAATAGGAAAATAAAGTCTTTAGTTAGTGAAAGACTACTGATGGTGGTGGTATCACTCCCATTGTGCAGGCAGAACTATGCAACAGGATTTTGTCCAGCAGAATTGCCGGATAGCTCAGTGGTTGAGGCATCTGGCTGCAGAGTCAGACGTTGGGAGTTCGATTCCATGCTGTGCCTTCTTGAGAGGGGATGGACTTGATCCATAGGGTGCCTCCCAGCTCTGCAGTTCTAAGATGATGATTCTTTTTATCGTTTGGCCACATCATGCATTTCCATCTTGTCTCACCTAACTCAACCTTTCTAAGCTAAACAACCCCAAAAGTTTACTGTATCCTTTTCTTGTAGGGATATTTCTCCATTTGCTGATCATTTGTTGCCTTTTTCTTCACCTTCCCAGTCTTAACAGTGTATTTTTTTTCACACATCGGTAGTCCAGATACATTTGCACATCCTATTGACTGATTTATTTTAATCATGCTGTCTTCTAAATATGCCGGCTGAGGACTTCTGGAAGTTGTGGTCCAAGAGAATATCAAACTGCCGGCCTTCAGTCTCAGTTTTAGCAGTAAACATTCTGTGTGTTATTGTTTTTCCCCACCCAGGACAACTGGATTGCTCATCAGGATGATTTTAACCAGCTTCTGGCAGAACTGAACAACTGCCACGGGCAAGAAATCCCAGGTACAAGACTAAGCCTTGAAATGGCCGTTTGTAATGGCTTGCCTCTCTGAAAAGCGCTGCTCGGGAAACTCCCAGGGTTTTGTTTTCTTAAAGGTCGCTGTGTTAGGTTTATTTCATCAAAAACAAAACAACAACAACAAAAGCGGAAAGAAAATAAAATACTTCTGGCCGTCTTTAAGACTAACAGATTTATCTCAGTGTGAGCTTTTGTAGATTACACAATATCTGAAGAAGCAGGCTGTAACCCACGAAAGCTCCCACCAAAATAAACCTTTTGGTTTCCCTTAATAATCTTTGGATTCTTTTCCTTTTGGTTTTCTGTTTTTCCTAATGTGGAATTCCACCACTTGGCCACCGGGAGGCAGCAGTGCCACTTGCATGGGAGGTGTGTGGTTGGACTCAAATCATTGTGACTATCATAATATAGAAAGATCTGTGTTGGATTTCCTTACACATTTTTTAAACCAGATGCAGGAAGCAAGGTTCTACAATGAGATCTGAGCTGTGAAATCTGAGCTGTGCTTTCGGGAGAAAGGAGGGGTTTGTTTTGTTTTGTTTAAAATGTTTCTAACCCGCCTTCCTCTTTGAAAAGGACCAAGGCAGCTTACAACAATTAAAATATCATATTTAAGATCAGCAACAACACAATACTAAGAGGATCAATGAATACAAGGCCAGAAAACATAAGGAACACTGAAACACATTCAGTGCAGTTAAGGCGCAACCATTCATTTTAAAAAACCCACTCAGTGACCATTCACTTAGGGAAGGCTTGCCTGCTGAGAACGGTCTTCTTCGCCTGCTGGCCTCCAGTGGGAGGGAGTTCCACAGTCTCTGGGAGCCGCCACAGAGAAGGCCCTCTCCTGTGTCCCCATCAGACACATCTGGGAAGGTGGTGGGGCCGCAAAAAAGGCCTCTCCTGATGATCTTAACACCCAAGCTGGCTCATAAAGGGAGACGCGGTCTTTGAGATAGTTCGGATCCAAGCCATTGAGGGCTTTATAGTTTAAAACCCTCACTTATCCTTTCTCTTGTTTTTGTCTCTCAATCTGAAGCTCAGAAGCTTTAAAACAGTTTTAAAATAGGTAGCCGTGTTAGTCTGTGCTTAGCATATCAGGCCAAGAACAAAACAGAAAAATCAAGGCCACCTGACTTCTATATTTTAATGCAAACTTTCATCTGAGGAGGAGAATTGGCCAGAACAGCTGCCGTTAAAATATAGCAGTTAGTCTTTAAGGCGCCACCATGGTTTTGTCTTCTTTATTTTTTATTTTTCTTTTGATTTCGGCCTGACTTTTAAAACGGTTGTGGGCCCGCGACACCCACACACCCGTTTGTGCAGCTCCTGGTAAGGAAAAAACACACAGGGGAAAATGGTGAATTGTTCTTCTGGAAACACAGTTAAGCCTCTGGTTATTTTGATGCCTCCACACTTTTTAAAAAAGTGAAAACCAAGTGGAGGTTTTGAAACCTGAACTGAAATTCCAGCTGCTTCCAATGTAATTGGGATCAGGGGCTATGGCCAAGCTTGGGGATTGTCCCCTCTGGAACATTTGAGGTTGCCCAGCCCTGTTTTTTAAAAAAGAAAAGGTTGGGGAGATTTCCTATATGTTTTAAAGTAGTTTAGCTAATTTCATGGCTGTACTACTTTTCTCTAAGCTGGTGTCCCCTTGGTGATGCTTCCACCATCCTTCAGTATTAGCCATGCTGACCGGCTGGAGCTGATAGGCGTTGGCTTCCAAAACATCTGGAAAACTTCAATTTCAGGGAAGCCTGCTGGGATAACCCTTACAAGGCACAGTTGTTGTTGTTGTTTAGTCGTTAAGTCGTGTCCGACTCTTTGTGACCCTATGGACCAGAGCACGCCAGGCCCTCCTGTCTTCCACTGCCTCCCGGAGTTGGGTCAAATTCATGTTGGTCGCTTCGATGACACTGTCCAACCATCTCGTCCTCTGTCGTCCCCTTCTCCTCTTGCCTTCACACATTCCCAACATCAGGGTCTTTTCCAGGGAGTCTTCTCTTCTCATGAGATGGCCAGAGTATTGGAGCCTCAGCTTCAGGATCTGTCCTTCCACTGAGCACTCAGGGTTGATTTCCTTCAGAATGGATAGGTTTGTTCTCCTTGCAGTCCAGGGGACTCTCAAGAGTCTCCTCCAGCACCACAATTCAAAACCATCAATTCTTCGGCGGTTAGCCTTCTTTATGGTCCAGCTCTCACTTCCATACATTGCTACTGGAAAAACCATAGCTTTGACTATGCGGACCTTTGTCAGCAAGGTGATGTCTCTGCTTTTTAAGATGCTGTCTAGATTTGTCATCGCTTTCCTCCCAAGAAGCAGGCGTCTTTTAATTTCGTGGCTGCTGTCACCATCTGCAGTGAACATGGAGCCCAAGAAAGTAAAATCTGTCACTGCCTCCATATCTTCCCCTTCTATTTGCCAGGAGGTGATGGGACCAGTGGCCATGATCTTAGTTTTTTTGATGTTGAGCTTCAGACCATTTTTGGCGCTCTCCTCTTTCACCCTCATTAAGAGGTTCTTTCCTCCTCACTTTCTGTCATCAGAGTGGTATCATCTGCATATCTGAGGTTATTAATATTTCTTCCGGCAATTTTAATTCCGATTTGGGATTCCTCCAGTCCAGCCTTTCGCATGATGTATTCTGCATATAAGTTAAATAAGCAGGGAGACAATATACAGCCTTGTCGTGCTCCTTTCCCAATTTTGAACCAATCAGTTGTTCCATATCCAGTTCTAACTGTTGCTTCCTGTCCCACATATAGATTTCTCAGGAGGTAGATAAGGTGGTCAGGCACTCCCATTTCTTTAAGGACTTGCTGTAGTTTGCCGTGGTCCACACAGTCAAAGGCTTTTGCATAGTCAATGAAGCAGAAGTAGCTGTTTTTCTGGAACTCTCTGGCTTTCTCCATAATCCAGCGCATGTTAGCAATTTGGTCTCTAGTTCCTCTGCCCCTTCGAAATCCAGCTTGTACTTCTGGGAGTTCTCGGTCCACATACTGCTGAAGCCTACCTTGGAGGATTTTGAGTATAACCTTGCTAGCGTGTGAAATGACTGCAATTGTACGGTAGTTGGAGCATTCTTTGGCACTGCCCTTCTTTGGGATTGGGATGCAGACTGATCTTTTCCAATCCTCTGGCCACTGCTGAGTTTTCCAAACTTGCTGGCATATTGAGTGTAGCACCTTAACAGCGTCATCTTTTAAGATTTTAAATAGTTCCACTGGAATGCCATCACCTCCACTGGCCTTGTTGTTAGCCATGCTTTCTAAGGCCCACTTGACTTCACTCTCCAGGATGTCTGGCTCAAGGTCAGCAACCACACTATCTGGGTTGTCCGGAACATCCAAATCTTTCTGGTATAATTCCTCTGTGTATTCTTGCCACCTCTTCTTGATGTCTTCTGCTTCTGTAAGGTCCCTACCATTTTTGTCCTTTATCATGTCCATCTTTGCACAAAATGTTCCTTTAATATCTCCAATTTTCTTGAATAGATCTCTGGTTTTTCCCTTTCTATTGTTTTCCTCTATTTCTTTGCACTGTTCATTTAAGAAGGCCCTCTTGTCTCTCCTTGCTATTCTTTGGAAGTCCGCATTCAATTTTCTGTAACTTTCCCTTGCATTTTGTTTCCCTTCTCTTCTCTGCTATTTGTAAGGCCTCTTTGGACAGCCACTTTGCTTTCTTGCATTTCCTTTTCTTTGGGATGGTTTTTGTTGCTGCCTCCTGTACAATGTTACGAGCCTGCATCCATAGTTCTTCAGGCACTCTGTCCACCAAATCTAGTTCCTTAAATCTGTTCTTCACTTCCACTGTGTATTCATAAGGGATTTGGTTTAGATTATACCTGACTAGCCCAGTGGTTTTTCCTACTTTCTTCAGTTTAAGCTTGAATTTTGCTATAAGAAGCTGATGATCAGAGCCACAATCAGCTCCAGGTCTTGTTTTTGCTGACTGTATAGAGCTTCTCCATCTTTGGCTACAGAGAACATAATCAATCTGATTTCGGTATTGCCCGTCTGGTGATGTCCATGTGTAGAGTCGCCTCTTGTGTTGTTGGAAAAGAGTGTTTGTGATGACCAGCTTGTTCTCTTGACAAAACTCTATTAGCCTTTGCCATGCTTTGTTTTGAACTCCAAGGCCAAACTTACCTGCTGTTCCTTTTATCTCTTGACTCCCTACTTTAGCATTCCAGTCCCCTAGAATGAGAAGAACATCTTTCTTTGGTGTCAGTTCTAGAAGGTGTTGTAAGTCTTCATAGAACTGGTCAATTTCAACCTCTTCAGCATCGGTGGTTGGTGCATAAACTTGGATGACTGTGATGTTGAAAGGTCTGCCTTGGATTCGTATTGAAATCATTCTATCATTTTTGAGATTGTATCCCAGGACAGCTTTTCCCACTCTTTTGTTGACTATGAGGGCTACTCCATTTCTTCTATGGGATTCTTGCCCACAATAGTAGATATGATAATCGTCTGAATTGAATTCGCCCATTCCCGTCCATTTTAGTTCACTGACGCCCAGGATGTCAATGTTTATTCTTGCCATCTCCTGTTTGACCACATCCAGCTTACCAAGGTTCCTAGATCTTACATTCCAGGTTCCTACTCAGTATTTTTCTTTGCAGCATCGGACTTTCCTTTCACTTCCAGGCACGTCCGGAGATGAGCGTCCTTTCGGCTTTGGCCCAACCACTTCATGAGCTCTGGAGCTTCTTGTCCTTGTCCTCCGCTCTTCCTCAGTAGCATGTTGGACGCCTTCCGACCTGAGGGGCTCATCTTCCAGCGTCATATCTTTTAGCCTTTTGTTTCTGTTCATGGGGTTTTCTTGGCAAAGATACTGGAGTGTCTTGCCAGTTCCTGCTCCAGGTGGATCGCGTTGAGTCAGAACTCTCCACTATGACCTGTCCGACTTGGGTGTCCCTGCACGGCATAGCCCATAGCTTCTCTGAATTACTGAAGCCGCTTCGCCACGACAAGGCAGCAATCTGTGAAGGGGACAAGGCACAGTATGAATATATAAAAGCAGAACTGCACAATGCCAGCAGGAAAGGTGAAAGGTGATGACTTAGAAAGGAATTCTACAGGGGGGGGGGGGTCCTAAATCAGTCTCGTCATAAACACCCCAAAACTGGCCCCCAGAACCATTGATGCTCACCCAGCACCCTTACCCCCCCAGACATTCATATAAAAATAGTGTTTCGTTCTCAAAGACCCCTGATCTCCTCTAAGGGAACCGGGGGGGGCAGCTTTTTCTGAAGTTATGGAGATTCCATCATGAATATCTTAATTCCTCTTAAGTTGGATCAGCGATGGCCAATCCGAGCTTAAGGTTCTGTTGCTCAGGGGGTTTCCAATTTTTTAGGTGTTAACTGTAACTTAATGTTGCATTTCCGAAGTGTGAGTTCTTCGTGTGAAGGGGCATTGAGATCATCAGGGGAGGCTTTTCTCTTGTTCCCACCACCTTCCCAGGTGTATTTGTTGGGGAAACAGGAGAGTGCCTCCTCTGTCGCTGCTCCCAGACTATGGAACTCCCTGCCACAGGAAGCCAGCCTGGTCCCGTCTTGGCTGTCCTTCTGCAAGGCGATGAAGACCTTTCTGTTCAGGCAGGCTTTTCCTTAGTGACCGGCTGTCTGAGTGAGATTTTTCAAATAGGATTGCTATGCTCTGCTGCTTTGAATAGTTTTAGTATTGATTTTATTTCTTGTTTTTAATATAATACTTGTATCATTCTTTTTTTTAATCTTTATATACTTACTGTTTCTAAGTATTTTCCCTTTAATGGTGTAAGCTGCCTTGGGTCCTTTTAAAGAGAAAGGCAGTGTAAAAATATTTTAAATTTAAAAAATAAATAAAAAATGAGGCCAGTTCTCAAAATTGCAGTGCTTATACAGCTCACTGAAGGCACAGGGACTCCCGAGGAACAAGAGGGGTGGGGTTTATTATTATTATTATTATTTTTGCACAGCCCATCTGCTAATGGAATACTATGGGTTAAAAGGAGACTGGGTGGTGTAGCAGGAAGAAGGAGCCTCTCTCTGGGTGTCGATGCAAATCGCCGCTCAAATAGCCAGGTGAATAGGATGGGCCTTGGGGCTGAAGTTGTGATAAGGTGGGAACGGAAGCGGCTAAGAACCTAGGGCCACTTTGGTGTGGGTTTTCAGAAGCAAGAGGGCAGCACAGCTGTGGGCCTCACATGACACACACACACACACACAATTTGTGTTTCAGAGGCGGCACCCAAGGAGGAGGAAAAGAAAACATTTAGCTTGGAGGAGAAATCGAAGACCTCTAGGAAACGGGTTCACTACGTGAAATTTGCCAAAGGTGAGGTGAAGGAGATGGAAGGGAAACCAAAGCCAGATCAGGGGTGGAGGTTTTGGAATCCTTCAGGGCTTGACCGCCATGGATGTGGGTTTTCTGGGAAAGGCTTTGGGATACTTTCCAGGGTGGTTTATTGGCCGCTGTTTAGGAAGCAAAGCAATCAGTCCATCCGTAAAAATCATTGTCAGTGTTAGTTTTACTTTCTTTATAAGTACAGTGGGACCCCCTTATCCGCGGGATCAGTATCTGCTGATTCACTTATCCACAATCTGAAAATGTTAAAAGAAAAATCACAGACAGACAGACAGACAGACAGACAGACAGATAGATAGTTAGATAGATAGATAGATAGATAGATAGATAGATAAGTTTATAAGATTAGATAGATAGATAGATAGATAGATAGATAGATAGATAGATAGATAGATAGATAGATAGATAGATAGATAGATAGATTGGTACTGTGTTTCCCTGAAGATAAAACAGGGTCTTATATTAATTTTTGCTCCAAAAAACGCATTAGAGCTTATTTTCAGGGGGTGTTTTATTTTTTTTTCATGTACAACCATCTACATTTATTCAAATACAGTCATGTCATCTTCTGGTGGCTGCACAATGGTGGAGGGCGGGGTTTCACTTAATTGGGGTTTATTTTTGGGGTAGGACTTATATTATGAGCATCCTGAAAAATCCTACTAGGGCTTATTTTCAGGTTAGGTCTTATTTTCGGGGAAACAGGGTAGATAGATAGATACAGTGGTGCCTCGCTAGACGATGTTAATCTGTTCCACGAGGATCGCTGTCTAGCGAAAACATCGTCTAGCGAAGCACGTTTTCCCATTGGAATGCATTGAAATCGCTTCAATGCGTTCCAAGGGAAAACGCAGTCGTCTTGCGAAATTTCCCATAGGGAAACCTCGTCTAGCGAGTGCGGGTCCCCATAGGAATGCACTGACAGCTGCACTGACAGCTTTTCACCATTAGTCGGCGCACTCCTATGGGGAAACCTCATCGTCTAGCGAAAATCGCCATAGGGAAACATCGTTTTGCGAAGCGCAGTAGCGATCGCAAAAAGGCATTGTCTAGCGATTTCCTCGTCCTGCGAGGCAATCGTCTAGCGAGGCACCACTGTATTCTGAAGGTGAAGTTGCCAGAACTGGCCACTAGAGAGAGCCAGACACCATGCGATGTATAGGGGTCACTAGCGAAATATATTTCCACTATGTCATTACTAGAACTGGCCCCTAGAGGAGGCTAGAGACTACACTATATATAGCGGTAGCTATCATCTGCATTTTTCAGCATCCACAGGGAGGCGTGGAAACGATTCCCACAGATACACAGGGGTCCTACTGTATCACAAAAGACTTCTCAATAAAAAAGGTCATTGAACTAAAGTCTTTCATGGGGCGGCAAATCAATAAATGATGATCATTATGATCTTTTAAATTTTTATGTATAATAATGTTTTTATTATGTGTGTAAGCCGCCCCGAGTAGACTTTGTCTAGGGGGGCGGGGTAAAAATCTAATAAAGTAAAGTAAAGTAAATAAAGCATATTTAATTGTGGTTTAAAATGTTACATTCAGCAAATTCAAAACTGAACTTGGATTAGTGTTTTTAATTGGAAAATTTATCAGTGCTTAACAGGCACAGCAACTCAATCATGTAATAGTACTGTGTTTTTCATCTCTGCCCAACCAAACAGATCCGAAGAAGCATAGAGACACCCCACCCACACATGCATGAGAGCCAATGTGGTGAAGTAGGTAGAGTGCTAAGCTAGGGCTGAGATTTGAGTTCAAATCTCCATCTGGGACCATGGGAATTCTGTGGAGGAGGATGGACAGTGGTAAACCACTCCCTGAACATCTCACCTATCTCAAAAACTGTTAGGATTGTCGTAAGTGGAAAGTACTTTGATGGCCTGTACGCTTGGTTCAGGCCATAAAATAATGGCACAATCCAGCAGGATTTTCTCCTGCTTGACAATTCTGACTCATGGCAAACTTTTCTGTGGTTTTCCAGGTAGAGAAGTGGTTTCCCCTTCCCTTCTGGGGGCGCCTTGGGACTGTGCGGCATGCCCAAGGCCCCCCAGGCTGGCTCTTCTCCCTGGAGAGACACTGAAGAAATTGAATTCCCAACTTCTGGCTTCATAGCCAGATGCTTAAACCACTAAGTTATCCAGCGCTTTCTCCTACTGAAGCCCTGCCAAAATGAAAGCGAACTGCACAGGTTTGTAACTGTGCCATCTTTGTGGAGAAATTAGGAAGTACGGACTGACCATTCACTTCTTCCCCCTGTCCCCTGTATTGCTACTGGGCCAGTGTAGTTTTAGTTGGACTTCTAGTTCTAGTTACTGTTCCCCTGCTGAATCACGGAAGGCAGGACTTGACCTTGGGCTATCACTCGGCCTGGTTCTATTTATTTGATTGATTGATTGATTTACTGCCCATCTGGTGGCAAGCCACTACTCTGGACATCAAAGCATGAAAGTACCCAACCACCCCAACCACCCATACAAACAAACCATCCCAAAAGCACCCCCCCCCCAAAAAAAAACCACACCAAACCCAATGGTGATGGCAGCCAGATAACAAAAATTAAAATCATAGAATCACAGAATTATGGAGTTGGAAGAACCGTATAAGGCCATCGAGTCCAACCCCGTGCTCAAGGCAGGAATACAGATCAAAGCAGATCTGACAGGTGATGGTCCAACTTTCTCCTGAGTGCCTCCAGCCTTGGAGCGCTCACCACCTCCCCTTGAGGTCATGGGTTCCATTGTCGTACTGCTCTAACAGTGAAGAAGTTTTTTCCTGATATTCAGCCTAAATCTCGTTTCCTGTAACTTGAGCCCATTGTTACTTCCACTCGGGGATCATCAAGAACTAAATCCTTTTCAGGTAGTTTTCTAGGTAGAAAGTACTCCGAAGGGGGTATCGAGAATTGAACACAAGACATGACAGACTATCATGGTTGGTTGGTTGGTTGGTTGGTTGGTTGGTTGGTTGATTGATTGATTGATTGATTGATTGATTGATTGATAGATAGATAGATAGATAGATAGATAGATAGATAGATAGATAGATAGATAGATAGATAGATAGACCACCTCATAAGTGCAGTGCACTGTTCTGGGCAGTCCACAACATAATGAAGTAAACATACAGATATCGGTAAGCATAGAACAGTGAACAAGTTAAAACAGTCAAAACATTAAAACCAATGGCACCAAAGCATCTTCTCTCTCTATGAGCAGGACAAGAGGTGTCATCTCTAGCAGGGTCACTGGGGGAGACCTCCCTCAAAAGCAATCTTTAAGGTTGCCCTCTGAAAGCTAGTACGGAGGTGGGGGGGGGGGGGCAGGCCTGGCTCCTCTGGGAACTGATTCTGCAAAGTCAGTGCCACCACGAAGAGGGACCAACCCCACGCCGAGGATTTCCAGATCTCCTTCAGAGTGGCAACCCAGAGAAGCCTTTCCTGGGAGGATCTGGTGGGTTGGGATGAGACGCCCGGACAGGTAATAGTCTGTTATGAAAGGTGGTGTCTTATGATTTAATAAATAATAATAGACCATCATGATTACTTTACAAGGTTCTTGTGCAGAGGAAAAACAGGGAAGAAAAGCTGCATGAGCCACCTTGAGCTCGCTGAAGGGAAGCAGGAAAAGAGCTGCTCCTAGTGAATGACTAGAGGGTTCCTTTCTTTTCACAGGGAAAGATCTTTCTAACCGAAGTGAAGAAGACCTCTCCTGCATTTTTGGGAAACGCCAGTTCAACAAAAAGCAGGTTTGTGCCTCTCTTTCTTTCTCTCAATATTCTTTTTCCCCCCCAGTGTTTGGTATTTTCCTGTCTTGGAGCTGCCCATTCTAATTGTGAATATTTCCCATCAAGGCCACCATTAAATATCACGTCTGAGTGAGAATCCATGTCTTGGGGAGCACGTTCCAGTGAAATGAGTAGGGTGGACTTCTTAGTAGGATCGCAAAGTTGTGTTTTGCTTCCGTCTTAAATGAGTGCACCTACACCCCAGCCACACCAGTAGGAGTGTGATCCCTTTGTAGGTTTTGCAAACGATACTTTGCGGTCCCCCTCTTTTAATCCCAAGGAAGGAAATTGAGATTTGGTGGTTGAATCCTGCTCTAGGACAGTGGTCCCCGGCCTCGGGTCCCCAGATGATCTTGGACTTCTAATTCCCACAAGCCCTGGCCAGCACAGCTGGTGGTGAAGGCTTCTGGGAGTTCTAGTCCAAGAACATCTGGAGACCCAAGGTTCGGAGCTACAGAGAAGAAAGCGCGTCTGGAAAATGAGTGGAAGATGTTTGTGACTGGATAAGGACAGCCTGAGCAAAGAGATAGCAGCTGAGAAAACAGGGTGCATGGTTTTCTGGTGCTGGGCGGTGTTGCTGCTGGAAAGCCCATGTTGTGGTTTAGTCGTTAAGTCGTGTCCGACTCTTTGTGACCCCATGGACCAGAGCACGCCAGGCCCTCCTGTCTTCCACTGCCTCCCGGAAGTGACAAGATAGGAACCGATTAGCAGAGGAAACCAGCTGCTATTGACAGGTTGCCCTGGATATTCAGTCCAAGCAGGCCTTTTTGATTCTGTTCTTTAGATTTCATTTGTTCCTCGATTTGTATTGTGAATGATCCTTGACCAGAGGCTTTTGGATGGAGGTAGTGTCCTTTTAATGTTGTCTTTTTTAAAAAAAAGGTTGTGGGGTAAAGCAAACAGTCCCAGGGTGTCTGACCTGATCTGTCGGATAATTATATGACTTCCTGGAGTTTGCTGCGTCGAGGTGTGGCGAAGGCTCTGTTGGAAGGGGATTAGACAAATTCATGGAGTCGAGATCAGCCTGTGCCTGTCGGGTGTGGCGAACAGCCCTGCAGCAAAATGTGGCAGCGTGGAATTCTGCTTGTCTGGGATCCCAGCCGTGCCAGTTCTGAGGGTTTCCAGTTATTATCCTCCTAGCTCAGTGGTGGCACAAGGTGCCCTGTCACCTCAGGCAGCAGGCGGGCAACACCGCTGGCGCCCTCTTCCCCACCGAAATCTGTCGGGAGAGTTGGCAGAATAAGGTTTGCAGTGTGTGGCTTGCCGTGGCTTCTCTCTGGGTTTAAGTGAAAAACTTGGCCAGAGCTGTGTGCAGGATTGAACCTTCTACCCTGGAGAGGAGGGACCACCCAGACGGAGAACCAAGAAAGAACATTCATACTTGGTGACATTGAGAAATTGACTTGTAATCTGCTAGGAGCTAGAAAATAATCAAGAGTAAGTGTCTGCGGCTGGGTAAGAACAGTCTGAGCAAAGAGCTAAGGAAAGAGGGTGCATGGTTTTTCTGGTGCTGAGCGATGTTGCTGCTGGAAAGCCCATTGTTGTTGTTATGTACCGTCAAGTCACTTCCGACTCATGGCGACCTGATGAATGAGGGATCTCCGGACTGTCGTGTCCTCAACAGCCCTGCTCAGCTCTTGCAGAGCCAAGCCTGTGGCTACCTTTCAGGAGTCAATCCATCTCACATTTGGGTCTTCCTCTTTTCCTGCTGCCTTTCCCAGCCTGATGGTCTTTTCCAGAGGATCCTGCCTTTTCAGGATATGCTCAAAGCAGGATGCCCTCAGCTTCGGGCATTTTTGCCTCCAGAGAGAGTTCAGACTTCATTTCCTCTAAGACCCGCTTGTTTGCTCTAGGACTCACGCGTTCATCTTCCAGGCCATCCAGAGTATCCTCAGAGCTCTCCTCCACATTTCAAACTAATCTTTTTTTTTTTCTGTGAGTTTTCTTTACTGTCTTTACTGTCCAGTTTTCACGCCTTGGTCTCCAGAGACGCATCCTTACCCTGGATGACCTTTTCTAGTTCCTTCATTGCTGCCCTTCCAAGTCGTCTTTTTGCATAGCGATTGATAATAAACTACAAAATAAATCAAGTCTTTTGCTTTGGGGGGGGGGGGGGAAATAAAGATTAGATCAGAACACCTAGGCCAGCGTCTTGGATAGCCCCTGTCAAGTTCTGACAAGAAGCCGGAGTAAACTCACTTGGTCCCCCATGAGACTGGAGTCACCCACCCCTGCACTCTGACAGGGACCCTCCTCAAAGGGAAGGCGTTATGGGAGAAGTGGCCACGGGGAGGTCTCGGCTTTGGCTGTTTTGCCTTGGCTGGAGGGGGAGCCTTTCCCATTTCTTGCTTTAAAACGGGTGTGTGTGTGTGTGTGTGTGTGTGTGTGTTCCCATCAGAGCTAAGCATTGGGCAGGTGGCTCAGCTGGGGTTTTTCTCCCCATAAGAAGGAGCATCTGATCGATCTCTGCCTAGCCCTTAAAGGGGGTTCCTTGTTGAGGAAAAGGGAAGGGAGACTGTTTGGATGAGGTTGGGCTTATTTTTTATAAATGGGGGAGGCAGAATTTGGTTCTGGACAATGGACCCCGTTCCAACCATCACAGCCAGTAGCCAGGACGGTGGGAGTTGTGGTCTTTCAACATCTGCAAGGCCACGACCGTAGATGATGGCTTGACGCAAGCTTCTCTTGTCTCGATCACGATGCGAGTCCCGGCAAGAGAAGGATGTCCGCCGAGAGTCGAGTTATCCGTTGAGTCTGTGGTTCGGCTACGAGTGGTGGCTAACCACCGGATCCGGCCCCTTTGGTCTTTGCCGTCTCCTCTTCTGTTCTTAAGGCGGTGAGCCGCCCGCTTGCTGGTGGCTCTAGAAATCCGTTCCTTTGAGGAAGCCAGGGTGGGGCGAGGAGGTTGCTGTCGAAGTGGGGGGGGGGTCTGCTAAGTGGGAAGGGATGGAGCAATGGGGGAAGAGTGAAGCTTGTCCTCTTTCAAGCCACCCGCGGGCTTCTGGGGGAAAATAATAATAATTTAAATCCCAGCCTTCCTTTGCTGTGATTCCCGTTCTTCTTTGGGTCTGATGGTGGGGCAAGGATGTGGCAAGGGAGGAATGCTTTCAGAGGGTCCCTGCCCTCCTCCCCACTCGGAGCCCTCTTTCCTCGCGGGACGTGCCGATTTGTGGGCCCGGGCGGGGGGGTATCCATTCTCTGGAAAGTTGGCACCGGATCTCACGGCCTGGAATTTGAAGCCCTGGAGCGTGTCAGTGTCATGCCTGGAGAAAGAAGGAAACGCTGAGCCCAAACGTCCGATGAATCTCTTCCTCCCGAGATAAGGGGAGTCCTGGTGTCCGTCAGAGCCGGGGCTTCTCCTGTCGGTCAGAGACCAACCTGGCCAGGTTTTGCCACCAAGCCACGTTCCATGTGTACGTTCGCCAGCCTTGTAGCCCAGGGTACCTGGCTGGCGCGTCGGGCATCTCCCAACTCTGAGCCTGTCTGCCATTCCAAGCTCCGTGGCCTCAATAGTCTCTCTGCCATCTCCCGCGCTGGTCTCTTTTCCTCTTTCTCCTTGGCTTATCCAGAAGCTGCTTGGCCGGTTTACATAATATCAGAAAACGTCATCCGCTATCTTTCTCCAGTTCCAGTGAGACGGACGCAGGTCAGCGTTAATCCTAACCAGGACTGCTTGGTTTATGCTCAAAGGTTTGGCTGAAAAGCAAAGGCAAAGCGTTGCTGCTTATATACCACCCCGTCGTGCTGAGCGCTTGACAAGCTAATCACGCAGGCTACAGATTGCTTCCCCCACCGCCAGCGAGCTGGGTACTCCATTTACCAACCTCAGAAAGAGGGAAGTCAATCCTCAGCCAGCTACCTGAGCCCGCTGGGATTGAACTCAGGTCATGAGCAGAGTCTTGACTGTAGTACTGCAGTTTAACCACCGTGCCACAAGGCTCCTCATGCAGACGATGAGAGTCCTCGTTCTTCCTGGACAGAGCCGTTTACCCCAGCAGTGATAGTCAAAACCCCAGCCAGCGCTGACCTATGCTGAAGGAGCAGGATGGGTGTCGTAAGCCACCGGGAGACGCTGTTCAGTGCCGGACCTGGGAAGAGTTATGATTTTTGGACAGAGTCTCCCAGAATCCCCCAGCCATGCAGGCAGAAAGATTCCCCCCCCCCCCCCCCCCCTAGAGAAAGTAGTTTTCCTAGCGCTGGTCTGTGCGCTGAAACTCCTTTGTTGTATCTGGCATTCGAAAGGGAGGTGTGATCTGCCAGGCTTCCCTCCGTCCAGGCTCCAGCCCAAAGCACGGTGCTGAGGAAGATGAAAGGGCTGTGGGGTTAAATCCAAGCCACCCAAATTGATTAAAATCACAATTAAAATCACAGTTTAATTTTTAATGGATTTTTTTGACAATTTAAATCAAATTGTGATTGAAGTCAGTTTGATTTTTTAAAAAGTCGTTGATTGATTGATTTATTTATTTATTTTGGTCCACCCTGGTTGGGGTCCATCGTCATGGTTTTTGTGCCAAAACGTCTGCAAGGATCAAACCAGAGTCCCATTTGCATGGTACGTGAATCCTCTTGGTTTCAGACTCAAGGAAGAAAGCAGAGCTCTGGCCTGCTGGCATCCTGTCTGTCTGTCTGTCCATTTTTGAAGATTTTTTTTTTTTAAAAAAACCAGCTACTGTTTAAAAACCTGATTAGAGACGTTCTTTAAAAGCAGATTTTACCTATTGTGCGAAACCTGCTTTTAAAACCACAATGAGCCCTTGGAACAATATTATCATAGAATAATGAAGATGGAAGGGGCCTCTAAGGCCATCAAGTCCAACCCCCTGCTCAGTTTAGATATCCAATTCAAAGCAGATCTGACAGATGATCATCCAAATTTCTTTTGAATGCCTCCAGTGTTGGAGTGCTCACCACCTCTCGAGGTCATGGGTTCCACTGTTGTACTGCTCTAACAGTTAGGAAGGTTTTCCTGATACTCAACCGAAATCTGGCTTCCTGTAACTTGAGCCCATTGTTGCATGTCCTGCACTCTGGGTTGATCGAAAACAAACTGCTCTTCCTCTGCATGACCACCTTTCAAGCATTTGAAAAGTGTTATCCTATCTCCCTTCTGTCTTCTTTTCTCGAGACTAAACATGCCCAGTTCCTTTAGTCTTTCCTCATGGGGCTTGATTTCCAGCCCCCGATCATCCTTGTTGCCCTCCTCTGAACTTATTCCAATTTGTCAGCTTCCTTCTTCAAGTGTGGTGTCCAGAACTGGACACAACACTCCAGATGAAGCCTCACCAGTGCTAAATAGAGGGGAACTAGTGCCTCACAGGATTTGAAGACTATACCTCTATTGTTGTTGTTTAGTCGTTAAGTCGTATCCGGCTCTTCGTGACCCCATGGACCAGAGCACGCCAGGCCCTCCTGTCTTCCACTGCCTCCCGGAGTTTGGTCAAAGTCATGTTGGTTGCTTCGATGACACTGTCCAACCATCTCGTCCTCTGTCGTCCCCTTCTCCTCTTGCCTTCACACTTTCCCAACATCAGGGTCTTTTCCAGGGAGTCTTCTCTTCTCATGAGATGGCCAAAGTCTTGGAGCCTCAGCTTCAGGATCTGTCCTTCCAGTGAGCACTCAGGGTTGATTTCCTTCAGAACGGATAGGTTTGTTCTCCTTGCAGTCCAGGGGACTCTCAAGAGTCTCCTCCAGCACCACAATTCAAAAGCATCAATTATTTGGCGGTCAGCCTTCTTTATGGTCCAGCTCTCACTTCCATACATCGCTACTGGAAAAACCATAGCTTTGACTATGCGGACTTTTGTCGGCAAGGTGATGTCTCTGCTTTTTAAGATGCTGTCTAGGTTTGTCATCGCTTTCCTCCCAAGAAGCAGGTGTCTTTTAATTTCGTGGCTGCTGTCACCATCTGCAGTGATCATGGAGCCCAAGAAAGTAAAATCTGTCACTGCCTTCATATCTTCCCCTTCTATTTGCCAGGAGGTGATGGGACCAGCGGGTGATGGGAAGTGATACCTCTATTAATGCAACATAAAATAGTGTTTGCCTTGAACATATCTCTTTGCTGCTCTGGGGAGCTCAGCCTAGTGGAACCAGCTTGGGATCTTTTGGGGAAAAGTTCCACAACTCAGGGGCTGAGACAGATAAAGTCTGGGTGATGGACCCACCAGCCTTGCTGCTTGGGATGATGGGATTCAAAACAGGCTTATCTTTGAGGACCCAAGATTCCAAGAAGTTACAGATAGGAAGTTACAGGTTCACAGATAACTTAGTTTCCCTCCTTCAGCCTTCTGGTATATTGTTGCCCTAACACTCATGTGGTGCATGAGAGCTTGGAAAAGTTACTTTTGGGGTTTACAACTCCCAGAATTCCCCAGCCAGCATGACCACCAGCTGAGGGATTCTTGGAGTTGCCTCCCCAGGAAGTAAGCTTGCTCCATTGGGTTCTAGGTAGCCCATTTGATTTCTGTTTGTGTTCTAGGTAGCCCATTTGATTTCTGCTCATGTTCTAGGTTGCCCATTTGTTTTCTGCTCATGTTCTAGGTTGCCCATTTGATTGTACAGCACTAGGCTCTCTCTATCCACCATGAACTACACTGGACTGTGGACTACAAAAATTATTGTGAGCCGATGTGGCAGAGGACTTGTGTGTTGGACGAGGAGAAAAAAAATCTGTTGTGGAGTCAGAGCTCCCCTCTGTCATGAAACTCAGCCTTTTAACTTAACCTTCCTCTCCAGGCTGTTGTGAGAATAAAATTGAGGAACGTATGCCGCCTTGGAAGGAAGAGGCAGGGGTAGATTAGAATATGATCAGTAATCCCATTTTTAGGCATCAGGAAGGGGAAGTTCATCTTTTCTTGGGAACTTAGTGCAGTCCGTGGCACTAAGAGCACCCCTCCTCTTATCACACTTTGTCTTGCCAGAGCTAATTGTGGCTAACTGACAAAGGGGCTCAGTCTTATGCCTGACTGTGCAACTGAAATGCACCCCAGCAACTCAGCAATGAGCCGCAATTATCCACGGCAAGTTATGCAGGGCTTTATTTGCACATCAGAGAATGTGCAAATGGGACGGGGGGGGGGGGGGGAACCAGATAAATGTGTGGAATGTGGACTGAGCCTCAGTCGGAGCGATAGCCTGAATTCACAGCAAAGAATTCAGACGAGGAGAAACCATGTAAACGCACACGGAATGTGGAAAGCGCTTCAGGCAGGGCAGCAACCTTAGTTCACATCAAAGAACTCACACTAGAAAGAAAACATATGAATGCAAGCAATACAGATGGAGCTTGCGTCAGAGCGATAGATAGCCTTCTTTCCCATCAAAGAACTCACATGGGGGAAAACTGTATGAATGCATGGAATGTGGACCGCCCTTCATTAGCAGCAGTTACCTTACTTTACATGAGAAAGGACACCCAGGAGCAAAAAAAAAAAAACCCACAACCCATAAGCTGCATGGAATGTGGAAAGAGCTACCGTAATTGTGAAGACCTTTATGTCTGTACCAGGAGGATTCCTGTCTCTAGAATTAATTTTTGGAATCCGGCGCCTAAGCATTATCCAGAAAAGGTAGATCTTCTACCTCTCACATGCAGGAATAAAAACAGAACATGTAGGCATTTGGGTTCTTTGACTACAGCATGAGCCGGTGGCGCGTGCCTGTGACGTACTGCCACACGACTACAGACCAAGCTGGCCGGGGGACTCTGGGAATTTTATTTATTTATCTAAAAGATTTGTTCTGTAGCCTTTCCACCCACAACTATTTACGATAGATTAAACTGATTCAGCACAGCTTGGAAACATTCAGGGCCAGACCCATAACGGTGTTTAAGCCTGGATCCAGAATCTTTTGACTCTCTCCATCTGTATGAAGCCCAAAGAAGAACAGAACCGAATCTCTTTCCTCTCAGCAGCCATTTGGCCTTCTCCCAGTTTATGATTCCCATCAAATGCATGAGGAGGCTTAATGAAGCTATTGTTAATAAGCCAGAGGTCCCAGAGGGGAGGGTCCCCTTGCCTTCCTTGGTATCTACACTACAGAATATAACAATTTTGACAAAACAATAGATGTCTATCTCAGAGCATTGCTTGTGGAATCGTCAGCATATTGCCCAGAAAGACAATGAAGCCTTTGGAAATATTGATTAGCCATTAGCCAGCCCTTGGGAACCAAGGGCCTGATCCCAAGGCCAGCTTACGTCTTGGGTAGAATGCTCCCACTGCCTCTTTACTCCTTTCTCCGGGTGGAGTAATATCTTCACTGGATTGTTTACAAAAAAAAAAAAAGCGAGCGTTTGAATTTTCCAGAACTCAGAAGCTCACCTTGGTTGGTTTTTCCTGGTTCTGTAAATGGGTGGATCAACCCAGAATTTTGTTCCTGCTCGTAGGTGACTTGGCTGTTTTTCTTTTCCTGATTGATTTCTTCCAAATCTCTCCACTGTAGAGGCAGAAAAACACATTCCCGAAGTTCCTATCTGGTTGAACTTCCTGGAACCCCTTTGCACACTCCCCTGGCCATCTCCCTCCGCCTCCTCCAGCTATATATAATAAATTTATTTGCTCTGTTTCCTTCCTCCCTCCTGCTGTGTTTCCTGGCAGGGTCTTATCACTGGGGAAAGTGTTCCCAAAAGAGGCATAGCAGTTTGGCACCAGAGATTGGGATTAAGGGCTCGCTTAAATAAGATTCTGGTTTCATCCTAAAATCAGCAGTCGTATGTGGACACATTAGCAAACGTTGATCACTGCAGGTAGCATCAATACCTTAATTGTTTTTAATGTGCTTTCTGCCCCCCTGTTCATTGGGCTGCCTGATTAAAAAACGACCCTTGTTTTCAGTGATGAAACCATTCTCCTAGCTGTGAACGTGACATCTCTGCCATCCGATCCTCCCCTTATTTAGTCATGTCGGATGACCAGACGTCTGGAAGTTGGAGTTGTCGTCTTCAGGCAATTTCCTGATTACTAACACCCTTTCGCCGGCCCTTCGAAGTTTCCTCTCTCGATTCGCATTTCCTGATGTTTCACAGATGAGTCAAGCAGGAGTCCAGACTGCTCATTTCACCCTGGACGTGGGAGCAGTAGCTTTTGCTTGTTCAGCCTAATACCATGAGGACTAGAAAGCTGTTGGTGGTTTTGTTCGGTTCTGTTCTTCTTTGGGCTTCATACAGATGGAGAGAGTCAAAAGGTATAGTCTCCAAATTCTGCCAGGTACTAGTCCCCCTTCTATTCGGCACCGGTTAGGCCTCATCTGGAGTACTCTGTCCAGTTCTGGGTACCGCACTTCAAGAAGGATGCTGACAAATTGGAACACGTTCAGAGGAGGGCAACCAGGATGATAGGGGGCTGGAAAACCAGCCCTACGAGGAAAGACTGAAAGAACTGGGCATTTCTTTTCTCAAGGCTAAACATTCCCAGTTCTTTCAGTCTTTCCTCCTAGGGCCTCTCAAGGTAGACGCAGCAGCAGAAGGCCAACCCTACGACCAAACTATAAATAATCTAAAGAAAACCTTGTAGATTTGAAATGTCAAACTAAAACTACTTACCAGGAGAGTGAAGCATTTGGCGACGCGGAACTGAAAGATGATGTCGTGCTGCTGAAACGACATCAAAGTAGATGTCCGGGGAGTTTCTCCAGGGACCGTGTACCCCTGGCTTGGCATCCCACCACCGAGAAGGCCCTCTCCCTGATCCACCTAAAGTGGATCCACCTCCAGCAGTGGGATTCTCTGAGAAGTGCCCTCTTGGTACCTGGTAAAAACGCTGCTTTAGTGTAATTAGTCATTATGTGTCATTATCCGGTTGATTCCAAATTATGCCAACCCTTTCCAAGGTTTTCCAGGTGAAAAACTCTTTCAGTAGTGGTTGAACAGTCCCTCCTTAGGATGGCACTCTACGACGGTGCAACTTAACCCAGTCAAACGCCTGGCTCTGCAGCTTGGTGCTCCAACCCACCGAGCCATCCAGCCTGCTTGCTTGATTATACACAGAGACCTTTCTCTAAGGGATCTCTGCAGCCACTCATAGGTTTTTATTTGTCTGTCCACTGTACCACGATTGTGGCATGACAACGAAGCAAGACTCCTGATAATAATAATCATCCTGAAGCTTGACGCAGGTGAACTCTTAATATTGCTGTATGGTGAGAAAGTCCCAGGCACTCAGATTTGTAGAGCACTGGCTGGAGGTAAGATTTGCACAAGGCTGCGTGGGAAGCATGTGGGAGATTAAGGACCACAAACACAAAGTGAAGCAAAGCCATGGAATACTCAAAGAGTTTCGGAGAGGGTTCAGGGGCCACCTTTCCCAGAACCTGTATCACCAGGCACCTCTGAGGCTTAGTGAGAGCAGCAGGCCAGGCAGAGAGTTAATCAGCCGCTCATGCTTGTGAGATCTCCGTGGGATCTCTGGGGTTGGACGATGTGTGACGGACATTACAGGCAAACCCTGATCTTCCTATCCTGGAGGGAGGCTTTTTGGACGTTTCTAGCTCGGTGACCCTAGAAACAAGATTGCTGAAGTAGAGATCGTTGGTTTTCCACGGCCCTTTCCCGCCGGCCGAACATAGTGCAGCTTATTCAGTGAGTCGAAAAGGCTCCCCCCCCCCAATAAAACAAAGCACACAGACCCCATGCCCCATGTTTCGAAAGTGACTTGTCTTTCTCAAGCTGCTGGGCGCTTGAGTCTCAGTTATTTTAAGCTTCTTTTTAGAAATCGGGAGCGTCTGGATCTGCAGGACAGCCAGCATGGATGAAAGTCACACGTCAGCCATTCCAAACCCCACCCCCATTAGATAAGTTAAGATGGTTTTTAATGTTTACTTGCTTTTAATTATTTGGTTATATTTTAAGTAGCGTATAATTTATTATTTTTTTAATGTTTGACTTATTGCCATTTGAATTCTATTCTTTTTAATATGGTGAGCTGCCTTGGGTTCCCTTATCGGGAGAAAGGCAAGCAATCAAACAAGCAAGCAAACAAACAAATAAATATTGTCCCACTGCCCGTCCCAGATTAGGAGCTGATCCGGGACCTTTATAATCCATGTGGGGGTTTTAAGTCCTTCTGTTCTCCACCTTATCTTCACTACGACCACGTGAGCTAAGTCAGGGGGCGAGAGAAAGTGGCCAACCCCAGGCCATTTGGTGAGTTTTACGGCCTGGGGGGGATTTGAACCCAGCTCTTCTAATCGAGCATTCTCCCCACTGAGCCACAGAGAGGGATAAACTGCAGCGTCTTCTATGGACTCTCTTTCATAACCAAAGGAGAATCGATGCAACTTGAAAGTAGAGCTCAGCCCATCTTAGAATTTTCTTCTTTTCCTTCTCCCCCCCCCCCCCAAAAGAAAACCACCCTGGTCCTTCGCCGGCTCCTTTTGCTGGTGAAGAAGCTCACCTCGGGCCGCTCATTCCTTGGGGGTTTTTGTGGGGGCCCGAGGCGAAACCGAGAGGGTGGGGAAATTCGGTTTTGATGGATCGTCTTCCCTTCCCATTCGGTCACTTCGATAGGCTAAAAGAGCCGAGTTGGCTTTAATGCGTCGCCATTAGAGACCAAACATTAACTAGAATAACCCGTAGTGCCTCTACAGTGAAAAATGTCCCCCGATTGGCTAATTAATCAGTCAAAGGGGAATGACACGACTCTTCGGCTTGAGGGACTCGGCCGTGGAGGTAAAGAGCCCGGTTGATAAATGGTCTCCCCACAAATTCATATATCAAGAACGCTTAAGTCATTTTTTAACTGTACCTTGGATTACTGGGATTTTCACAACTTCCCCTTCTCTCTCAGTTTCATCCACATGCCTTCGTACCATGCCCACCGTTTTCTTTTATTTATTTTTTCCACTTTTGCTGCCTTGGGTGATGATAGTGTGAATGGTACATGAAGGGGTTGGAACAGAATTTTTTGACAAGGAAAACCCTCCCGGCTTTAGGTCAGCTGATTGAGCATCACTGTTCGGGTTGCAAACCCAGTTAGTGGCATTAATGCATAGCAGCCTCGTTACTTGCAAAAAAAAATAATAATAATAATGCAGAGGATGAGAGAAACGAACCATCTCCTCAACACTCAGGATTAATAAGAGACTCGGGTAAAGTCGGCTGGGTGCTGGTTGTTTTTGAACTTGCATCTCAAAACACGTTTTAAGTACCTTTAAAAAGTAAAAGTGGAAAGAGACTGGAAACCTCAACCTGTTAGATCAAGAAAGGGAGAGTTTATAACTACATCTTCACTCTTAGTTTTAAAGTGTATGAGATACGGTTGTTGTAGGTTTTTCGGACTGTTTGGCCATGTTCTGGAGGTTTTTCTTCCTAACGTTTCGGCAGGCTCTGTGGCTGGCATCTTTGGAGGACAGGAGTTAGAACTAGGAAGAAAAACCTCCAGAACACGGCCAAACAGCCCGAAAAACCTACAACAACCATCAGATCCCGGCCTTGAAAGCCTTTGAGAATACATTGTATGAGATATATTTGAAAAATCTAAATATGCCTTTCTTTCTTTCTTTCTTTCTTTCTTTCTTTCTTTCTTTCTTTCTTTCTTTCTTTCTTTCTTTCTTTCTTTCTTTCTTGCCTGCCTGCCTGCCTTCTTTCTTTCTTTTCTTTCTTTCTTTCCTTCCTGCCTGCCTGCCTGCCTGCTTGCTTGCTTGCTTTCTTGCCTGCCTGCCTGCCTGCCTGCCTTCTTTCTTTCTTTCTTTCTTTCTTTCTTTCTTTCCTGCCTGCCTGCCTGCCTGCCTGCCTGCCTGCCTGCCTGCCTGCCTGCCTTCTTGCCTTCTTCCTTCCTTCCTTCCTTCCTTCCTTCCTTCCTTCCTTCCTTCCTTCCTTCCTTCCTTCCTTCCTACCTACCTACCTACCTACCTACCTACCTACCTACCTAAATACAAACAGTAGCATATTGTTATTATATACAACAAGGCATATTTTGGGTCTTTTATCTCCACATGGCTACCTCTTTTATTCAGGCAAACTTGTTCTGTCTGTATGTTGGAGCATCAATCCACATAACGTAGTTAAACCATTGTTCCCTCAAGAAGTAAATGGTTGCCGTTAACGGGGTGGATTAAAAAAATCAGTGATTTTTTTAAAAAATCAAATGGATTTAAATCACGATTTTAATTTTAAAATTCAGGTTTTTTTAATTTAAATTGTCAAAAAAATTCCAATTCTTAAAATTTAAATTGTGATTTAAATCCATGTGGTTTAAATCAAATCCACCCTGCCCAGTGATGACACTACTTGTAACTCCTTACTTCCACATTTCAGGCAGAAGCGTTAGTGGTAAAGCCCATCTGCCATCTTGGTCACAGGAGACGTTTCCCTAGGGCAGTGGCTTGCAACCTTGCCTCGCCCAGGTGTTCTAGGACTGCAACTCCCAGAAACCCCAGCCAGCACAGCTGGTGGTGAAGGCTTCTGGGAATTGCAGTCCAAGGACATCTGGCTTATCCAAGGTTGGAAACCACTTCCCTCGGGTAATGTTCCTCAGACTGGCACTCTAAGCTATGGTGGACTACAGCCTCCATCCTCCCCAGCCAACATGGCCTTCTCAAGGTTGGGCAAGGCTGTTCCAGAGCCAGATTTGACCATGACCTTTTTTCCAGTGCCAGGAGGCCGATACGGTAAAAAAATGGCTTGGCCAGCTTTGGAAAATCTACACCTTAACTTGGGTGAGTGGCAGTGCCCTTTCCTGTAGTGTTTCAGACAGCAAAATGACTCGGTCTGGTTCTCGTGGTGGGTGGTAGACCTCAAGCATCTCTGAGCATGTGCCAAGTACTTTTGCTTACTGCTAAATTACTGCAATGGGTGAATTCAAAGCCCTTTAAAAGTACATCCGAAGAAAGCACAGTGTTAAAAGTCCCTTCCTCGGCCTCCAGACACCTACCTGAATTCAAAAGATCTTTGCCTGTGCAGGATTCAACCAGAGAAGGACAACAGGGATGGGGGCCAGTCTGGGCTCCCTGGTCAGGATCGTCTCTGTTGTCTAGGAGCAGCCACTGAAAAAGCCCTTATCTGAAGATCTTGAAACCTGAGCCATAGGGTTGTGACAAAATTTCTAGTTCTCAGCCATGTTCTGTGTCTCGCCATGATAAGACCACCACCTCCCAAACTGGTACATCATCACACAGTGGCAGGACTCCCCAATTTCCTGCAGAAACGAGACCCACTCTTGTTTTTCCTCCTCATCCTCATTTTTATTTGCTTGTTATTCTGTGTGGGAAACTGCCAGATTCTGCTCAGTTCCGTGCTCTTTCTGGTGAATCCTGCACAGGAAATAGGTGATTCTGTTCAGGAGCTTTTTTTAACAGTCTTGCACCCTTGGCATTTCTCCTGCCCTTTCTGGGTGAGTCCTGTGCAGGAAAGATGCTTCTTCTGGAAGGAATTTTATCAATCCAGGAGCAATTCTTTTTGAGAAGTTCCACAAGATTTCTTGTGAGAATAGTTGCAGGGGGGCGGGTGGTTGGAATCTCTCACCGCCAGTTTTCACTGCAAAGAGAAAAGAGGGAGTTTGTTTACTCAGTTCTTCTCCAGAGGAAGAGACAGTGAGATTCACAATCCCTACCAGGGAAGCTGATGGGAGAAATACGTCCCTCCACATGGCCTAGGTCAGATAGGACTTATAAGTCAAAATCAGCATGTTGAATTGTACCCAGAAACAGTCTGGATGCCTGCAGAGGAATAATTACCAACCATATACATCCTGATTTACATCTAAATGCCTGGAGAATTCCATCTTTGGACTTTACATCTAAGAGCAGATTTCCTAGCAAAATCCCATCTTGCCATGAATGTTTGGACTTTCAAGTTCTTCACAGGGATCCAAGCCTGATGAAGAGGTGTTTTAATCCACAAAAGCTTGTGTATTGTATGATGATTTTTTTTTTTTAGTTGTCTAAAAGGCATCGCCTATTTTTTTTATTTGCATGTGTACCTAAGAAGGAGTTTGTGTTTCCCATTCAGCTGGCTAAGGGCAGAGTTCCAGCGGCAGCCATATGGATCCACCGATGCTCATGTACTGCCCCCCCCCCAAGTATCTCTGTTTTTAAGAGGATCCAGGGGAGTGGGGGGTCTGAGAGAGACCATCAGAGTAGATGTGGCTCAGAGCAGGTGAATCTTCTCCGCCTTTGAAATGGGTCGCAGCGTGACCTCCATCGTGCCGCGTTTTATGAGGGTGGGGAGAATTCTGATCCAACCCACTGGGAAGGCACCACGCAGACCACGGACGAAGGGCAAGGTGGGCCAAGGGTCTGCTAACCACTCAAGCGCATCTCCCCGTAGATCCAAGTATAACTTCTCCCTCCCCGCGCTGTAGGTTCCATTCCCAGAGCAGTGAAATGGAGAGGCCCCCGACAGACATGGCCAAAGTCCACTTCAATCCACCCCCCCAATCATCTTCCTCAACCAGGCAAAGATCCGACAGCATCGTCTCCCACTTTTCTGGGCAGGAAGCTCAGAGTAGCAAGCTTCTCCCAAAGATAAAAGTTGGGGGGGGGGGGTGTCAGTTCTTTTTGGAGGGGCAGGTAGAGCTGTTTCAAATACCAACTAAGCATTAGGTACCTCTCGCAGAGAGTGCCCTGCTGGCGGGTGGATTCTGGGACATGTAGTCGGAAAGGTGTAACTTCTCCCAGCTGTGACGCTGGTATACGGGAAGAAGGAAAGGGTCTCAAAGGAGCTTGGGAAACCGGGGTCAAAGACGGAGCGCAAGGGTGGCGTTCCGCCCGGGCCAGTGGGTGGCTGCTGCAGTTAACTTGAAGCAGCAGCTCCAGTTTTGACAGCTTGTACTTAATGCATCATCTGAGCTGTTGACTCCTGACATGTTCTCCTTGCTGCTCCGAACCACCCCCACCCCCGTCAAACCTGGCAGGCTGCAAAGTAATTTTCTTCCCTCCTCTCCCTTTTTGATGGGGGAAATAAAGAGAGAGAGAGAGATTAGTGTTTTGTATTGAACAATACTCAAAGGAATGTGGTACAGTAGTAAATTGTAATAGATTTTTCCCCCCAGAGCGCCTGTGCACTTATCTCTTGTTTTTAATGCCGTTGACATTTCCCGATTAAATCCTGCAAAAGTGGCAGGATTTTTTTGCAAATCCACTTTTGACCGCATGGGAGCCTTCAAGAAGCCGTGGATCCAGTCCAGTGGAAGACCGGCGGGGTCAGTGCTGCCTAGTGGGTAGGGTCTGCCTTAGGACTGGCTGGGCTGAAATGCCAGCTGAGCTTTACTGATCATGTTCTTTGTGGGAATAACCCTGTAAGCTTCCTGTAGAGAGGCAAAGAAATTTCACCCGTTCTTTTATCTGTGGTTTTGGAATAAGCGGGGGGTGGGTTTCTCCAGCCCTTCGAAGAGATTGTCTTCAGCATGAGACTTAAGACCACAAACTCTTTGTTCCTCTTGTGGTTCACACACATTGCACCTTTTCAAAACGCACACACGTGTGAACGCTCGGCGAGCCCCAAAAGACAGACTGGCTGCTTTAAAAAAAATACTCGAAACACCCATCCGGTGCTTCTGTGTTTCAGTCGTCCACACAAAGAGACAGTAGTGCTCAACGTTTTTACATTTTGTGCATTTACAGAAATAAGCAAAAAAAAATTAGGACTGCTGATAGCCAAACAGCCAGAAGGACCGCCACACCCCTGTCTTCCTGGAGGAGATTTTATTTTATTTTATTTTTGTGATCTCACATATAGAGTGTAAAGACGAGCAAAGTCAGCTGGTGGGAGAAAGGCCCAGCAGGGTCTGGGGGGACTCAGGTGGTTAGAAAGGAACCCTTGCAGAAGAATCTCTCAACAGCAGAACAGGTTTATGGGGGGGGGGGGGGGGGGCATTATACATCATCCTTGACTATTAGTGGGGTAGATACACCGCTGGAGGGATGTTCAAAACTCCCCGCCCGCAAGCTGTTGTGGGGGTAAGCTGTCACTTTCCAGCTGGGGTTGAGCAGTTCTGAGCCACTACCATGGGTTTGGACCCCTTCTGTGCGTCAGGAGATCTGGATGGCAGTATAGCACGAATGCCCCATAAGTTATGGGCCCAGCCAAGCCTCCGTTCTCCTTCTAACCTACCCACCCCAAATAATTGCTTGGTATTTCTCAGAGGTCACTGCAGTAGCCCTCTTGTTTCTTAGCTAAATAATTTGAATTGCAAGCATCACATTAGTCACTTTTGGCCCGGGATGTGTGTGTGGAATCGTCCAGGTTTTTTCTCACCGTCCCTCACTTCTTTGTGCCCAGGTGCCATCTTGGCCCCCTTCCTGCCCCCCTCCCCCTGGCAGCACCTTGGCACGAAGGAAGGCGGCTGCCCCAATAAATGGGCTCTCTGTTCCTTTGGAAGACATATGGGCCCTCTTTCTTTCCAGATCGAGTCCTGGGGGCGGGAGGGGGTGGCATGACACTTGGCATTTTAAAATAAATAAATAAAACCTACCCAAGTTGTCAGCCGGAGATTTATATCGTCATAGTTGACTGGGGATAGAGAATAGAGAGAGCTTTGATGTTGGAAACTGCTTCTCAGCTTGGAGCAGTCACTCGTTTTAGTAAGCAAATGCCCGAAACTTGGCGGGGGACAGCTGCTGAACGCACGGTGGCGGCGTCTGACGGCTAGAGCAGGAATGAGACTCCCCAGCAAGCTGGAAGACAGGGTGCCTTTTGTTTCCTTAAGCTGGAGTTGAGAGAGCCTCTGCCCCAAGCAGCTTACAATCTGAATTTCAGCAGTTTTGAGATCTTTCTCAATCTCACGGCCGTATATCAGATTCTGTGGCTTTCCCCTCTCTTACGAACAGACGTGCGCTCCACCTGTTTCAGGTTTTACGTCACGCCACGCTGCCTCTGGCTCCCTCCGGGGTTCGCCAGGCAGTGAACACTGAACGTTGCCCCTCCAGCATGAAATGCATCTGATTTGTCTTTAAAGCTGTCTCCGCTAGAAACCATGCTACAAAAAGTGAAGGAGATGAGGGTCAAGCAGGGGGACCCCAAAATTTCTCTCCCTCTGCCGCGTAGCTTTGCAGTCTGATGGCGTAGTTGCTGCTTGCCAGTGGCCCTTGTCATCCGGTGGGCGGGTGCTGCCGTCCATTGGTGGACAGCATGGACACCCTAACATGCTTCTTAGGGTCCCGCGTCTCCCCATTTTGAAGTTTGAACATTAAACTTTAAACATTGAATTTAGGCCTTGGAGATGCTATCAAGGTGTCCCATCATTAAGCTGCAGTCTTCAGCTAAGAGCGTTTCGGTATGGGGGGGGGGGAGGAAGGGTTGTAGCCGAGGGCCAGAGCGCCTGTCTTGCATCCAGAAAATCTGAGCTTCAATTCCCAGTGTGTCCAGCTAGGGCGAGAAAACACTGAGGAGCCCTTGCTGCCGATCAGCGTTAACCGTAGAGATGGACCAAAGGTCTGGCTCTGTATGTGATGGATGCCTACGTCCCTAGGAGTGTGTGTGTGTGTTTGATTGTTTGATTTGTATGCTGCTCCCAATAGAGCCGAGGCACTGCTCTGGGCAGCTTGCAATAAAAAGCAAGGCAAAACCAGAAATAAAAGTAAAACTGCTAAAAAAAAAAAAGTTAACGACTAACCAATAAAAAACCAATGGCGCTAAAACAATAATGCAGGAAAATGGCAGACGAAGAATGAGCAGTCAATTAGGGTCACGGTTTCTGCCCAGATGGCCACGGGTCCCTCCCTCTACACGCATTTCCCCAAAGTCCAGGTGAAGTTGCCGAAGAGAGTGTGGCGAGGGGTCAGCGGACATCTCCGGGGCCAAAACCCTGGTGCTTATCTAGCGGAAGTAGCAGCAAAAGCATGCGCTTGCTTGCATGGGCACACGGGACACATTTCTGCCACCACCTTCCTCTGGCACACTGTGTTTCTTTTACAGCTCCCCAAAGGGAGATGCTTTGCTAACTCCTGCTGTTCGGGCTCACGGAGAACGTCTCTTAAAACTGGCCAGCTCCTGCTCAGAGTCCTTTTCCTGGCAGATGTTCCAAACTTTTCCTGTCCTGCTCTCCCCGTATCTATAAGTAAACATGCACGCAGCAGCTTTCTTGAAGAGAACTGAATGCAGAACCCAGTGTTCTTTTTCTTTAATTGCTCATAGAAATACATTCTCTGTATTTTATTTTATTTTTAAATAGTGGGGTGCTTCAGAGGTTGTCCTTCTCAGGAAAAAAAACAGGTTGCTGTTAAAGCCTAGAGTCTACAGGGAGGAAAAACAAGCACCCAGAATTTAACTTTTATTTCAGGCTGCAGTGCAGTGCAGATTTACTGGGGAGTAAGCGTAGTTGAACTCAGTGGGCCTTGACTTCTGAATGAGTATGCACAAGAGCAGATTGTCCCTTGCACATATATTGGACCAAATCCTATTTGTTAGTTACACCAGTTTAAGTGCTGTGGTGTAAACTAAAGCAGACAAGTGACAAATTCGCACTTATATCCACCGTTGTGCAGCAGTCTTGTGAGCTCGCGTGTGATGAGGAGTGCAAGCAGCAATTTATTAACTAGCAGCCATTTGCACCTGTAGTTTACAACTAGGGGTGTGCCATTTATTATTATTATTTTGGACTCCAGGCAGGGAAGTCCAGCACACAGACACCTAAGGAAAGCAAAGTGTGCTGCTTATATACTACCCCGTAGCACATAAAACATTCTCGGGGCGATTTAAAATTTATTTATGCACCTTGCCCCCTCCCCCAGTAAGCTGGGTGCTCCTTTTACCAACCTCAGAAGGATGGAAGGCTGAGTCAACCTCAAGCCGGCTACCTGGGATTGAACCCCAGTTGTGAGCAGAGTTTCAGCTGCAGTACTGCAGTTCAACCACTGTGCCTACACGCACCTGCTTTTCCACTCCCCTGGAACAAGGTCTCTTTATCTCAAACCTGCTTGGGCCTCTTGTTAATGTACAAAAATGAAACCAGTCCTGTGCTTTCTGGGTCTTTGTGGGAGGTTTAGGTGTCTGGAGGAGCTCTCTGATAGAACTGAAGGAGCAGTGATACTACAGCTCCCATGAACACCTAGCCTCCCAGGAAGCACTGGGGCAGTTTCATTTTCATACCTTAGCCACAGTAGCCTCAAGATAACCCAAGCTGCTTGGACGACAAGTCATGTTCCAGTTGAGTGAAATATAGATGTGTGTAGCTGGCTATGGGCTTGACCTCCCAGAATTCTGCCTGGACAATCCTTAGAGAATCCTGGGAGTTGGGAGTTGTTGTTTTTTAAATCACCTGAATGGCTCACCTGTATTTGCTGCATTGCACTTATGCAAGTATAAATTATCATTAGGATTCTGGCCATTACATGTGGTTTATGAACATTCTGTGACATCAGTTCGGTGCAGCCAATGGCTAATTCAGGCTCATGGTGAGCTTGTGAAGGTCTGTCGGTGAGTCTTCTGAGTATCCATCGTGTTTCTCTGTTTTTAGCGTGTGTTGGAAGCCGCCTAGAGTGGTCATAATTGACCAGATAGGCGGGGTATAAATGAAATAAATAAATAAATAAATATCTCAGAATTCCCACAAATATTCAGCAGTTGAGGTATAAAGGAACGGTCTTGATGAATGTACAAAGCTGCATTTATACAGTGCGATGTGGCTGCAAAAAGGATCAGAGGGCTGGAAACCAAACCCTAGGAGGAAAGACTGAAGGAACTGAGCATGTTTACTCTTGAGAAAAGAAGACAGAGAGGAGATAGGAGAGCACTTCTCAAATCCTTGAAAGGCTGTCCTACAGAGGAGGGGCAGGATCTGTTCTCAAACATCCCTGAGTGTAGGACATGTAAGAATGGGCTCAAGCTACAGGAAGCCAGGTTAAGGCTGAATATCAGGGAAAATGTCTTAACTGTTAGAGCAGCGCAACAACGGAACGGAGGCAGTGAGTGCTTCAATGCTGGAGGCATTCAAGAGAAAATTGAACAACCAACCATCTGTCAGATCTGCTTTGATTTGAATTCCTGCATTGAGTGGGAACTCAGTAGGTTTATAGGCTCCTTCCAATTCAATGAATCTATGATTCTGTGGTCCTAGATGCTGTGATTCTATGTAGGGCCCATGTAGTCCAGTGTTCTTAATCTGGCAGACTAGCACCCAGGTCTCAGTCTAAAGTACTTACCCATCTTTCTGTTGGAAGTCCTTGTAACTATATGTGGGAAATGCCAGGCGCTTGCGCTGTATTTGTTCCAAAACATGTGCCATGCTATTGAGTGATGCTCGCTACCCACTAGACATTTTAATTGGTTCAGAAAGAGGAAGGTCGGTTTGACTGGGAGAACAGCAGGAGCTAAACAGAGGTTTACTGAGTCTAGGTGACATCTGAATGAGACTAGCTGCGGCACGATCCATACACCTGGGAAAAGTTGCTCATTCCTTGCCCAGCCTGTTTGGGCATGGTGGCCAGTAGCCATGCTGGCTGGAGTAGTTTTGGTTTTTTTTAATTAACTTTCGTACCGCAAAAGTCAAGAAGGGAAGGGGAAGAGGAACCTCACCTAGGGCAAAGGAAGAGAGAGAGATGCACACATTTCTGAAAGTCCACAAGAGATTTCTGGCCACCTGACAGTGTCAGTAACATTGGATCTCCAGAGCAACCCTAGTTGAAGGATGATATTGATAAGCTGAAATGTCCAGAGGAAGGTGAACCAAGTCCTTTGAGGAATCGTAGAGAGAGCTGGGCATGTGTTGCCTGGAACGGAGAGGCTTGAGAAGGCCTCAGAGAGCCATCTTCAAAGAGTTGAACAGCTACCAACATAGAAGATGGAGCCGACTTGTTCTCTGCTGCTCCAGACGGTGAAAAGTGAAGGGAATGGATTCATGTCACAAGGAACCAAAAATATAGAAGAACACCCTGATGGCATCATCTTTGTTGGAGGTTTTTAAAAGAGAGATTGGGTGTCCATCTATCGGGGACGTTTTGGCGATGGATTTCCTGCAACAACATAGGGTTGGACTAGATGACCCCTGGGGGTCCCTTCCGGTTCCACAGTTCCATTATTCTTTGGCTGCTGGCCTCAATATCTTATCAGACACCAAGATCTCCTCATTGCCACAAGAGATGTGCGGTTCTTCTCTAAAAATGCATGCTGATAGAACCTGAGCAGAGCTGGGTGTGTCTCTGAGTCAATTTTAGATAGAGATTTTTTTTTAAAAGTTCCTCTCTGTGTTTCTGCAGAATCTCTGTTGCAAAGCCAAAGAATTGCACTTGGATTTGAGCTTTTGCATTTTGTTTTGATTGTATAGAGTTGGGGCAGAATGAAGATAAACTTAATCAGGGTTTTTCTGGCTGAATTTGTTCAGTTTGTCCCTGGCAATGAACATGGAAGGCATGCGTAATTATTAGTGAAGAGCAGGGTGAATTTGATTTAAATCAGATTGATTTCAATTTTAATAAACGGGGTTTTCGGATGATTTAAATAAAAATTGATTTTTTTTATTTAAACTGATTTTTTTAAGCAAAAAAAAAAAAAGCAAAGTGTGCTGCTTATAGACCACCTCATAGAGCTTAAAGCACTCTCTGGCCAGTTTATAATTCAATTATGTAGGCTGCAGATTGCCCCAACCTCAGAAGGATGGAAGGCTGAGCGAACCTTGAGCCTACTACCTGGGATGGAACCTGAGTCGTGAGCAGAGTTTTGGCTGCAGTACTGCAGTTTAACCACCACACCATGAGTTTTTAAAAGTTTAATGGCAAGCCATCCAAGTTCTTAGGAGAGGGAAGGTGCTAGATGAAAAAGAGGAAGAGTTCTCTCTCTCTCTCTCTCTCTCTCTCCTCTCTCTCTCTCTCTCTCTCTCTCTCTCTCTCTCTCTCTCTCTCTCTCTCTCTCTCTCTCTCTCTCTTTGGGCTTGGGAGGGCAGCCATCCCCTCTCTTTTTAGTGAAGAATGCTCTGAGGAATGTCAAAGTCTGCTTTCTTATTTTTGGGAAGGGAAAAAAAAGGATTTGCTTTTTTACTGGTACGTCTCCCTTCTGAGCAGAAGTTTGATTTGCCAGCCCGCAGTGTGGTGTGTCTGTGCTGAGAGTAGCCACCGGAAAAGCCGATAAGGTTCCCCGGACGGACCTCTTTTGTGCTTATCTCGGCGGAGCACATGGACTGCTGGGAGGGCATCCTTTTCCTGCCCTTGCGTCGGGAGACGTAAACTGACCATCTCCCGACAGCCAGGACTTCAAACAAGGGGCCGGAGCGTCTATGGGACCAGGAGCCTTGTCCTCCCGCTTGACTTTTCCTTCGGAGGCGAAAGTGGGTCACTCTTTGGTCAAGGAAGCGAAGAGGGTTTCTTTTTGAGTTTTGTTTGTTTTCATGCCGTGAAAAAATGTCTGATAACAGTTGGGCCGGTTGAAAACGCCTGTGTGCATATTTTTTGCTTTAAAGCGGCCCACATTCAACACGCCCCTCCTGTCTTAAGCCGTTTCCCAGAAGTTGGTCCTTAATTGATACCCTGAGAATAAAATTTGGTTTCATGGACTATTGTTGTTGTTGTTGTTAAGCTGTATCAATGCATTGGGTGAACAGGCTTCTTTAGTCAATTTTAGGCTTTTAAATGGATCACGAGCTCCACCAGCCTCTGCCAGGTGGGCAGTCGTCGTCGTCATCATCATCATCTTAGAACGGCAGAGCTGGAAGGGACCCTGCGGACCATCGAGTCCAGCCCCTGCCAAGGAGGCCCAGAGGGGGAATCGAACTCCCAACCTCTGGTTCCGCAGCCAGATGCCTCAACCACGGAGCTGTCCAGATACACAGCCTGGAAAAACGACGGCTTTCTCTTCCTCCTCCCAGTGGCCTTGCTACCCCTTAAAAAGGAACATTTTTTTGGTGAGAGCCATCCACTTACATTGAAAGAGTTTGGTGCCTTGGAGTGCAGGAAAGGCACTTCCTAGACTGGAACAAAACGGGGCCTCCTTGCACACGATAACGCCAGTCTTGGTTACCTCCCACCTGTGTTCCTTTCTGCAGTCTAAGTCCTCGTGGTGGTGGTGGTCCCTCAATAACCAGCAGCCAGAGACGCAAGCCGATCTCCTGCAGCTCACCTAGAGATCCCCCCCCCCCCCCAGTGGAACTTTCAAGCCCTGGTGCATTTTCCTAAGGGGTTGGGCACGGAAAGGTATTCCGAATGACCCCCAGAGTGCATGCCCAGGAAGAGGACGCTCATCCGCAGGCAAGGTATAATTGGTGCCAGACCTCTGACGTTGCCTTCTGGGAGAGTCCGATTTGGTTCTACCTTGTCTTGTTGTGCTGAGCAGCTGTTTTCCAGGGTGACAGGCCAAGGTCAGCGCTTCGGGCTCTCCTTGCTACTCAAGAGGTTAAGACCTTCTGCCATTAAAGTACACACACCCCTTGGCTGCAGCCTCTTGGAAGCTGGTGGGCCAAAGGAAGGACGGAATCTCCTGAAGATTTTAAAACCCAAGCAGACCCATTGGGGAGTATGCCGTCCTTCGACTATCCCAGGCTGAAGTCATGTGGGGCCTTCTAGGACGTAACAGGACTTTGGATTGTCTCTGGAAAAATCGTCGTCAGCCAGGAAACGGTCTTAACAAGGAACTTGTGGTCTCCCTATAAGCTGGCCTAGTCAACTGCCCATGGCATGCAGGGCCAGCTGAAGTTTCCAAATGTTCTTGGAAGATGGCATCATGTAGGAGACATTACAGTCGTTGTCCAGTCAGGATATAACTTGCTTTAGGAGAGGATAGGTTACTTTCTTCCCCATTGCCCACCTTCTGCAGGCAAATACCTTCTTATTCAGAAACGTCTTTGGCATTCAAACTGGGTTGCTGATTTAAGTTATTTTTAACAGGCTGGATGCTGTTGGTTCTGCTTCACGATGTATTGCCTGCCAGTGGAAAGGTAGCACCGCAGGGTAATGCCTCCCCTTCTCCCTGCTCTGCTTGTTTTCTATATGCGGGGAGACTGTCCCCCTCCCTCTTGTAGGGAGGTACAGAATCATTCATCTTCATCATCACCAAGGGAACCGTTCTGTTTCCATAGGATTGTTCTGAAAATAGCTCACAGTAGATCAAATGAACAGCAAGACTAAACAAGAATGCCAGTACGGCACTCAAGGAGCATAACACCCCGACAACTTGAAGTGGTACAATCCAATGAGAGAGAGAAAATCTTTCCTGCTCTGTTTGTGATGCTATGTCCTCTTCCTTCTGGCAAAACCGCAGGTCTTAAAATGAAGGATCCCAACAAAACTCAAGACCCTCGGGACAATTTCTTTACCGAGCAACCGCTGCTGCTTTTTGTCTTGCTGATTGGAGCCCGCTTAGCCCGAGAAATAATTTATGGGCTGCTGGATTTAATTTGGCTTCCTTCCCAGAGAAGGAAGTCTTTGGTCACTTCTGGTATTTTATTCCTCTGGGGTTTTGGGGAGGGGACCTGTGTGCGAAAAACACCCAGGTTTAATCCCCAGCCTTGATTCAGCTGAAGCAGGGGTGGAGAACCTGAATCCCAGGGCCAAACCTCAGCCCTCCTTAGGTCACAGTTTGGCCATTCGACATTCACAAGTTGGTCATGTCCCTTTCTCCAGGTCACCGTTTTCTGTGGTTTCCTATCTTTTTGAAGGGGATTCTCACCAACCCGAGAAAGCTGAAGCACTTTTTCCTAAAGCTTAGTTATAGAGCCGTAAGTGCTTTAAGCTAAAGTGTGCCGGTATTTTCAATTCTCTCAAACTGAAGTCTTTGGAATTGAGACAAATTTGAGCCTCAGACTGAAAAGATGTTTCCCACCTTGGAGCCAGTCGGTTGCTGGATGTCTGCTTCTTCTGATGATGTTGGGCCGTGACTACCATCAACCCTAGCCAGCATAGTCCGTGGCGAAGCAAAGCAGAGGAGCAAATTTAATTCTGCATGAGTGAAACTGGATTGATGATCAGCAGAAAACTGCTCATGTTTTTGGAGTACTGTATAAAGTAAATTGATAGAGAACTGTCAGCATCACCAAGGGAACGGGCTACAGGAACTCAGATTTTGGCTGAATATCAGGAAAAACTTATTAACTGTTAGAGCAGTATGACAATGGAACCAGGAACCTCAGGAGGTGGTGAGCACTCCAGTGCTGGAGTGCATTCAAATCTGCTTTGATTTGAATTCCTGCCTTGAGCAAAGGGTTGGACTTGATGGCCTTATAGGGGCCCCCAACTCAATTATTCTATGATTCTATTATTTTGCCCCTCTTACATGCCAGTAGAAGGAAAAACTACATCTCCCCACCAGCCTGGCCTCTGTTCCGGGTTTAATGGAGCCAACCTGTCGCTGTATAAGCTCACCGCCTCGTGTATCCAACTTTAATTTCGTGCGAACGGATTGCAAAACGCAGAGCCTGTTGCGAGTAAGATTATTGTTAGACTCTAGCTTGAATTGGCAGTGCCTGGAATTTTTCTTGCAAATCCCGCCTCTCCTTTTTCATCCGTAATTCAAAACTGGAAATACCTGTTGCCGCTACTAAAGTGAGGTGGGATCGATTTGCTCATATTGCTCTGTATGGGTTATAATCCATTATATTCATTCTTAAGTTTAAAAAAATCTGTGATTTGAGTGTCATTTTTTTAAAAAATCCTGCCTGCAACAGGAAATATACAGGGTGGTGAAAGATCACAATTTTGCGTTCGCTGGTTTTGTTTTGTTTTCTTTCGAAGGAATTTAAACTTTTTAGAAAACGCTACCCATTGTTGTTTTTAATTATTTTTAGCCCTCCAGAAATAAGGGGTTGTAATTGTCCCCCACCATCACACACACACACACACACACACACACACACACACACACACACACAGCCTTGCAAATGAAAGTTCCTGTCCTGGATGATTATTCCAAAAGCAGCGTGGTTTCCTCATCTCTGAGAAGCCAAGCCCTTTGCTTGTTGACACAGCTTCCTCCTATAATCTCTGCTGGAATCCTTTTCCGTCTTCAGGGTTTTTCCAGGCCCACGATGGCATCATTTTTTTCCAAACGGCTTATCTCGACAATCTGCTTTTACACCCTGTTCTTCAGCCCTTGACAGGCGACCAGCCTGATCGGATCCTTTACTGCCATTCCACCTCCACCCCGGGTCTTTTAATTTTTCTCCTAGCTTTTCTTTTTCTGATGTTGTCAAGATTTCCTTCTCCTTTCCACACTTTCCCACTTTCTCGATCAGCCTCTTCTGAGGTTGTCACCTGCTAATCCAAATATATTTATTGAATTTATTTATTGAATTTATATATGGCTGATCTGGCTACCAGGACCACTCTGGGTGGTTCGCAACGTAAGAAGACATATTCATAACGTATTAAACAATAACCACAGGGACATAATAACATTACAAAGAATCTAATAAACATACCTCAATTCAAACATGCGCCTCTCTCTACATCTAAGCTGGTATGATGCCACAGCACCATTTCACAAGAAGCTTGACAGGAGAACATACGTACAGGGTGGCTATAATCAGGGGCACTTACTGTAGGTGGCCCCCTGGTCCCCCTCCATGACAAGACCATAAGTTGCTGCAGAAACATAGGGAATCTTAGAATCCAACCCCCTGTTCAAGGCAGGAATCCAAATCAAAGCAGATCTGACAGACAGTTCTCCAATTTTCTCTTCAATGCCTCGAACATTGGAACACTCACCACCTCTTGGGGTCATGGGTTCCATTGTTGTACTGCTCTAACAGTTAAGACATTTTTCCTGATATTCAGCCTTAATCTGGCTTCCTGTTGCTTGAGCTCATTATGACGTGCCCTGCACTTTGGGAGGATGGAGAACAGATCCTGCCCCTCCTCTGTAGGACAGCCTTTCAAATATTTGAAAAGTGCTATCTTATCTCCCCTCAGTCTTCTTTTCTCAAGGCTAAACATGCCCAAATTCTTTCAGCCTTCCCTCCTAGGGTTTGGTTTCCAGCCCCCTGATCCTCCTGGTTGCCCTCCCTCTGAACATGCTCCAGTTTGTTGGCATCCTTCCAACAGGAACATACCTTAAAGGCCCAGTGGGCTCAACCTCATGAATGGTCCTCAGGGTGCTGGAGAGCGCTTCCTCCACTCCCAGTCCTCAGACTCCAAGAGTCTGAGTCTGAAGGGGTAGAGCGGAGCCCCCTTTCTGCTACCAAGTCAAGGGTCCCACGCCGATGGACTAAGCAGTGGGTGCTGCTACATGGGTGCCGCACGCAGGCCGTCAGCTGCCCCTGTACGGTGGGTGGCGCAGGCTCCCTCTCCTGCCCAGCCATAGGACTTAAATTTAGAAAATGTTGGAAGAACTCTCGCAAACATGGGCTCAATTTTGCAATGTTTTGAGAGGCCTCTAGCATCCCTGGCTCTATTTATTTATTTATTTTTTTAAAAAAAACTTTTTTGGCCAGTAGAGGGTACAAGAGAGTTTTCCCATTTAAAACGGGAAAAAAAGACCATTTTTGTCAGGAAAAAAAATGGGGGGGGGGCGGGAGTTGAAGTTTTGCAAGCTGGTACAGCCCTTCACGGTCCAGGATGGGCATTTGCAACTCCCAGACTTCTGGAGGTTGCCCACACAGCTATCCTCTAACATTGGGTGGATCACAGGATCCGTATCCCTGCTGCACAGTATGACACGTGGAGGGGGGGGGGAACCTGGGGACTTCCAGAAGTTAATGAGTGACTGCATCCATAAAACCCCATGGTTGGCCAAGCTGTTTAAGGCTGATAGAAGCTGCAGTCCCATCCCGTGTGGCAGGCCACACATGTACATCACGTGCATGTAACTGCTCTTGCTTTCTTTTTTGAGATGTAATACTTAAGGTACCTGGAAGTTGAGTCATGGCAACTGGACTTCTTTCTTACTAAGTTGAAACGTTTCTTCTAATAAGAAAGAAGTCCAGTTGCCATGACTCAACTTCCAAATAACCTCACCTGGATGACTGAGCATCTTCACAGATATAATTCTTAAGGAAGCCTCCTAACAAAATTCATGTTCAGTACTCTTGAATTCAAACATGAATTTGACCCAACTCCGGGAGGCAGTGGAAGACAGGAGGGCCTGGCGTGCTCTGGTCCATGGGGTCACGAAGAGTCGGACACGACTTAACGACTAAACAACAACAACTCTTGAATTCCCCTTCCCTCGTCTCTTTCTAAGCCAGAGTCTCCCGGCTTCTTAGCTTCCAGTTTTAATGAAAAGTCTTTAGTCCTCGTGGAATCCATCCCGACTTTGCCACCAGTATTGGGTTGCTTGGTTTTTTTCAGCAGCCACAGTGTTTCAGTGAATCAAAATATGTCCCTAGTTGAACCATCCTCTGTCTTCAGAAGGAGCCGCCTGCTTCTTTGGAAAGCTGTTCTGGTTCCTCCCAGATGTGAAGTGATTGGTTGTGGAAGTTAAAGATGAAATATCCAGGATTTTAGTGTAGCTATGATGAGACAGTAGTATGTCTTCTCTCTCGCGCACACACACAACAATCAAGGCAGACGTTAACTAAGGTTTATTTTTTTTTTTAAAAAAAATCTGATTTAGCAAACATTTAAAAAACAAATTATGCATATAAAATCTCTGCAGAAAAGCCAGTTGACTGGGGCCACCTACACAAACCGACTGAAACATGATTAAGAAAAATATTTGGGGTTGACAGTTTAATCCCGGGCGAATGGATTAAAGAGCTGGCATTGAGGGAAGAAAGTCCTGTTTCTGTGTCATAAGCTGGCAACGAAGGTGTGCGGTTCTTGAAACTTCTCCCTCCCAAGAAGATTCTCGAGGTGTTGCCCTGCTTGAAAAGTAAATGCCATCCATTCCACCAAATTTCTGTGAAAGATTTAGTCAGTCTCCGAGCCTTCTTCGCTCGCTTCGCCCGGGAAAGGCTGGTAGACCGGGCCTACCAGGGGAAGCCCTCCCCTGGTAGGCCCGGTGTACCCTGGGAAAGCCGCCGGCGGCGGCGGCTGGGGACCCCCATGAGGCCTTCCATGGCGGCGGAGAAGTCTTGGAAAGCTTCCGGAGGTCCCCCTTGCTGCCAATCGTGCCTCCGGAGCTTCTCCGGAGGCATGATCGGCGGCGAGGGGGACCTCCGAAGGCCTTCCAAGGCTTCTCCGCCGCCATGGAAGGCCTCCGGAGGTCCCCCCTCGCCTTCTCCGCCGCCATGGAAGGCCTCACGGGGGTCCCCGACCGCCGCCGGCTTTCCTGCCATGGAAGGCCTCTGCCGCCATGGAAGGCCTGTGGAGGGCCCCCCTTGCCCGCCGATCGTGCCTCCGGAGCTCCGGAGGCACGATCGGCGGCGAGGGGGGACCTCCGAGAGGCCTCCCATGGTGGCGGAGAAGCCCTGGAAGGCGGCAGCCTATGGACCGGAAGGGGGAGGCGGGGAAAGCGCCAAATTTGATTTTGGCACTTTCCCCGCCTCCCCCTTTCGGTCCGTAGGTCGATTCTCCGGCCGCAAGTCGATGGGAAATTTTGCGGCCTGAGAAGTCCGTAACTTGAAAAGTCCGCAGGTGGAGCCGTGCATAAGTCGAGGGTCCACTGTAGTGCTCTAAGTTTTATTCTCAGCTTTTTGGCCTTCCAGACAAATTTCGAGATCAGATTGTCCAGGTCCTTAAAGTATTTATAATTTAATAGAATTGGTAAGTTTTGAAATAAAAATAGCAATTTTGGTAAAATGTTCACCTTTATTATTGAGATTCGTCCCATCATTGAGACTTGTAGCTTGTTCCAATCTTCCAAATCTCTCTGTATTTCTTTCTGGATTGAGAGATAATTTCTTTTTAAGAAAGAAAGACAGACAGACAGACAGACTATAAGCTTTTCTTGATGGAGAGGAGAGCCCATGCCAGTATTTATCTTAAGATTAGTCCTGCCCACTCGTCGTCTGTGGCAAAATGCCCATTTACCAAGCAAGCTCTTTATCTTGCCCATTGCTCTGTCTTTGCACCCTCCCCATCAAAGTGCATAGATATTTGCACTGGTGTAGCAGATTGATACTACTTGAAAACTCATGGTTCTGTCCTAAGAAAGTCTGGGATTTGTAATTCGGGGACTGACTCTTGAACTCTCTACTGTAATTTAAGAAAATGCACCTGAGCTGTCTAGCAGAGAATTCCAAGTGCTTTAGCTATCTCCCAGCTGGCTGGCGAGCTCAGTGGTTTAGGTAGCTGGTTGTGGAGCCAGAGATTGGGAGTTCAATTCCCCGCTTGTGCCTCCTGGGAGAAGAGCCAACCTGGGTGGCCTTGGGCAAGCTGCACAATGGTCGCATGGCGTCCCCAGAGGAAGGGAATGGTAGACCACTTCTGCGGATTCTCTACCTGGAAAACCCTGAAAAGGGTTGCCATAAGTCAGAATTGACTTGATGGCACATGATGATGATGGTGATGATGATGATGATTAGCTAACTACAAATCCTACGATGGAGCCATGCAAGTAGGATCAAAATGGTACATTATCAGCGTCTGTTTTGACCAGGAGCCGTGCTGCCTCTTCATTGCTCTTCGGTGTAGCTGAATCACATTCACAGATTTTATCTAAACAGCAAGTTCAATACTTGCATTAATAACAGATTGAATCCGTTAACCATACTGTTGATGAAGGAATGGAACTCTGTCCCATTAACATTTCACACCTAATTAAATATTTGCCATTTAAAAGCATATTCTCCCTAGCTGTAAATTAAATATTTCAGCATGAACTCCTTGGTAACATTAAGCAGTAACTTCCCAGTTCAATCAAATCGTGCATCCAATAATACGATCAATATATTTGATCAGATGTGTCTGATTGTTCTTAATATATGGGCTGTCGCAGCAAAAATGGCCAGAATCAGCCTGATCTATGCTCTGTTTGAATTGCTCAATGCCTAGATCCTTTATACTTTTCTGGACATCAAATACGAGTTGCACAGAATTTATTTTTGTTAACATCCCCACAGGGAGCCGCTGATGAAGGTTGACATGGAAATAGATTTCCACTTTGTACAGTGTTCAGTCATCCCCTGGATCATTCCCCTTCTCCCTCGAAACAGTTCCTTTTCTTCTTTAGCATACCTGCTCTGACTAGGAACCACCCAGGTGGGGGGCAGCTAAGTTGGTAAAGGTAAAGGTTCCCCTTGACATTTAGTCCAGTCGTGTCCAACTCTAGGGCGCGGTGCTCATCCCCGTTTCCAAGCCATAGAGCCGGTGTTTGTCCGAAGACCGTTTCCGTGGTCACGTGGCCAGCATGACTAGACACGGAACGCTGTGACCTTCCCACCGAGGTGGTACCTATTTATCTACTCGCATTTTTACCTGCTTTCGAACGGCTAGATTGGCAGGAGCTGGGACAAGCGACGGGAGCTCCCTCCGTCGCGTGGATTCGATCTTACGACGGCTGGTCTTCTGACTTTGCACCACAGAGTCTTCTGTGGTTTAACCCGCAGCGCCACCACGTCCCTCCTACTAAGTTGAGGCCCCACAAAATAATTTTCCAAAGCCCTAATGATCTGCGCTCCCTTCTTGGCTGGGAGGTGCAACATGTAAGACGCGCTGGTCCTCTTCCAGCTCAAGCCCGTCCCGTGCCTCCCTTGGCTCAACGCTGGTGCCTATTATCCCTTCTTCCCAGCCAGCTGCACCAAGACCGGCGTGGGTTCTCCAGGAACGTCTGGGAATCAGCCTGACCAAATAGACAACCCAGAGTTCAGGAGTCATTTTTAACTGCCCTGCTTTGTTTCCAGGCACAATTCAGAGTGCTGGTTTTAACCTAGAAAGCCCTAAACGGCTTGGGTCCACGCTATCTCAAGGACGATGTCTCCCTTGATGGGTCTGCTCGAGTGTAAAGATCCTCAGGGGAGGCCTTCCACTCGGTCCCACCACCTTCACAGGTGTGTTTGTTGGGGACACGGGAGAAGGCCTTCTCTGTGGCTGCTCCTTTAGACTCTGGAACTCCCTCCCACAGGAAGCCAGCCTGGCCCCGTCTTTGCTGTCCTTCCTCAAGGAGGTGAAGACCAGACAGGCTGCCTGAGTGGGTATTTGTTGTTGTTTTTAAAATGTCATTTTAGTCTTGATTTTCTTTACTGTTTTTAATATAAATATTTGTTTAATTCTTTTAAAATATTTGAATCATGTTCTGTTTTTAGTTTTTAAATATTGTCTTCACAATGATGTAGGCTGTCTTGGGTCCTTTTTGGGAGAAAGGCAAGGTAAAAATATTTTAAATAAATAAATGCTTGCGGGGAGGTTGCCACGTGCGCATGCGCCACATGCCTGTGTGGACATTTCAGTTTCCCAGCGTCACATTTTGTTACAGGATTCAGACAGAACTCACCCTAAAAGTCAGGCATTGAGTGACTTTGACGCTTAAAAAAGTTGTAAATAATAGCCGGAATGATACAGGTATTTGTGTAAGGTTTGCGTCACTTGGCTAATGGTGGCTAATTGCCAAGGTGCCACGGCTCAACTCTAAGGTGCGCCACTAAGATATGCCCGCACAACCTCATCCAATAGGATTTTGGCCGTTGTCTCTGAGTTTCAGATACTGGCCATGTACAGTGGACCCTCGACTTACGGAATTAATCCGTATTGGAACGGTGGCTGCAGGTCGAAAAGTCTGTAAGTCGAGGCTCCATTGACCTACAATGCATTGAAAACCGATTAATCCGTAACCGGCCGTTTCTGGTCCATTTTGTTTGATTTTCCGGTCTGTAGGTCGATTCTCCGGCCGCAAGTCGAACCTAAATTTTGCGGCCAGAGAAGTCTGTAACTCGAAAAGTCTGCAGGTCGAGCCGTCTGTAAGTCGAGGGTCCACTGTAGTTTGCCTGCTTCCTTTCACAGACTGAAAGACATCTGGGTCGGAAAATATCCCAACAAACTTAACGGGGCACTTTTGTACCTGAACCCATGTGATGGGACGGAGTGAAACATGTGCACGCCATTTTGGACTGGCTCACGATGCCACGAAGCAGAGGTATTCTCATTATCATTAGGTCAATCCCAGGGTACATTAAACCTTCCCACGGGCCCTGATCCTGATCGCAGTGCTCAGTCTCAAAGACTCGTCCTGTTTTCATCCTTCCAGAAAATACCCCGCCGTTAATTCCATGCGAGGTTTTGCCCTTTGGTTTTGTTTTTCTTCATATCCTCACGCAGGAAGGTGCGTTTGGTGATAGCAGCTGGAAAGATGCTTAGAAAACCGGGCTTCCTGAGTCACACCACCAGCTGCGACAATGCATTTAACGTGGCAAGCCCTGTTCCAAATAGCTCTCCTTGCTTGAGCCTGGTGGGAGCCTGACATGCAAGAGGCGGTTGGGAGCGTTCCTGGCAGTGACCCCGAGCCTTTCCAAATGATGAACGTTCCCGGGGAAGTGGCTCTGAAACGGAATGTCGGAGTCTGTTCGGGACCTGACACGGCCTTTACCTGCCTCCATGCCCCACTGGCTCCGTGTTCAGCGGTCCGTGGTTATTAAAATTCCTACCGATACAGAAGCCGCTGACTGGCATCCGTCTTCTCAGGTGTCGTCATGGGTTTCAGGCAACGGCCAGGACCGTGAGCACGCCTGCTCTTGACCTCACGATAATTTAGAGCGTCCCCTCTCTGGTTTCACATCCTCTTGCCATGTTTGGCTCATCCGTGCTGGGTCGCAAGGGTTTCTCATGTCCCTGGTGGGACTCGGAAAGGTAGTTTCAAAACACACCGTGAAGTTAAAAGCTAAAAGACTGCTGATGGTGGCTGAGCCATGGGGGGGGGGGGGGGGACAGGTAGCCCCTGAGGTAATCGGGAGGCAGGCAGGCAGGGGGGAGGAGAAAGACATTTATCATCATGTGAAATGTGGCGTCAAAATTGTTCTGCAGTCGGAAGGAAAAGAAAAATGGGAGATGTTTTGGTTCCTGACTTCCTATACGCTTAATAGCATAAACCAAGAGTTACACCCTATAATTCCTGTTTCTTGGCCTTTTAAAAAAAAAAAACACTGAAGCATAGGGAGAGCACTCAAAAGATGTCCCCCCACAGTGCATTTTTACACCACCACCCCATGTGCATGTTTTTAAAAATTTCAGACCGTAAAACAGGGTTTCATGTTCTTGGGAGTCCTCAAGGAACGGCACTTTTTGCTTCGGTTTGGTTGCAAGGGGGGGGGGGTCTACCCAGCCCTATCCCTAGGCTGTTTCTCCCGCCCCCTAGGAACATTATTTCATATTAATATGCATGAGGGTCTTGGCGAATCACCCTGGAGCACGGAGTCCCAAAGGGATCCGTCCTTGGGAGATCCATTTTCCCATAACCACCGAGCCTTGAAAACTCAGTGGCCGGCCAATCCCTCTTCCATAGGCTGACCTACCTCCTTGTGGGTGGTGTTGGTCTCAAAAAAGTCCGGGAGAAAGCAAGGTAAGCCCTCTTCACCTCCTTGAAGGAAAGGTGGAGTTCACCTTTAACGGACAAGTAAAATAAGTAATAAGCGGGTGGGAAGCAGCTTGTCTTGCATCAAAGTCAGACTTTCCTGTAATGAGAAGGGAGCAATGAGTAAGGCAGTTTTCCCCAACCTCGTACCTTCTAGGCTTTTCGGATGATGATAGCCAACCTCCCTGACCATCCCTTTTGCTAGCTGGAGGTGAAATCCAAAGCAATGGCATTTAGAGCACTCTAGGGAGCCTTGAGTGGATGCCCAATGTGGGGTAGTGGATAGAGTGATGGATTAGGACTCTGGGGAACAGGGTTCAAATCCCCACTTGGCCATGGAATCTCACTGGGGGAGTGGACCTGGTAAAACCACTCTTTAAATACCTGGCTTACTTTGAAAGCTTTATTAGAGTCACTATGAGTCGGTTCCAACGAGACAGCACAGAACACGCACATACACACACCGGGAAGCTTAGAGTAAGGTTTCCCCCTTCTCTGAGGCTGTAGGAAATGTTTTTGAAGGACCAGGCTGATAGGGAGGTCAAAGAATTATTATCTTGGTTTTGGGTTGGAAGCCAGTGCTGGTGCTGGTACAATTCCCTGTGTTCCTTCCCATTATGAAGCGCCCCTTCCAAACAGACTTGGTTGGAAACCTGCAGATTCTGTACCATATCACTCATGCCCAGATGACGACCAGACACCCCAGATGGCGATCAGAGGGGGGGAAATGTGGAGGAAGCCTCACTGCAGAGTTTCCACGGGGAGGTGGTAGTTTGGTTCACTTTGCAGGCGACTGGAGGACCAACCCATGGCTCTAGGGTATGGGCCCAAAGAGCCATCACAATGTATGTATATGTAAGAGAAAGCCTTCCCCACCCCCTACCCCTTGCACGATCAGGCTCATCATTTTCACCGTCAGTGCTTGCCTGCTTATGCAAAGAGAGAAAGACTCTTTACACAGTTGCCCTTTCATGATGACCGAAGCAAATGAGATGCTAGCCATGGCCTGTGATTGATCTTACTGACCGTGGCTTCCCTCCTGGATTCAGTGCCAAATCTGAGATGACTTAGACATTCACCAGTTGATGGTCTCCAGCAAGTGCAGTTTGGGCCACATACTCCAGACGGAGAACCATGACTTGTTGGCAAGGAAAAAGCATCAAGGGACGGTGCAGGATGTTTGAGACAAGCTTAGAGGCAACCCTGCGATGGATAGCCGAAGCCAACAAGAAGGCTGTGAGCCAACGAAAGGAATGTGCTCCCTGCTCTTACGGCCTAACCATATGTTACGGCTAGCCCATCATTGTCCTCCCTATTGTTGTTGTTGTTGTTGTTGTTTAGTCGTTAAGTCGTGTCCGACTCTTTGTGACCCCATGGACCGGAGCACGCCAGGCCCTCTTGTCTTCCACTGCCTCCCAGAGTTTGGTCAAATTCATGTTGGTAGCTTCAATGACACTGTCCAACCCTCTCGTCCTCTGTCGTCCCCTTCTCCTCTTGCCCTCACACTTTCCCAACACCAGGGTCTTTTCCAGGGAGTCTTCTCTTCTCATGAGATGGCCAAAGTATTGGAGCCTCAGCTTCAGGATCTGTCCTTCCAGTGAGCACTCACGGTTGATTTCCTTCAAAATGGATAGGTTTGTTCTCTTTGCAGTCCAGGGGACTCTCAAGAGTCTCCTCCAGCACCAAAAGCATCAATTCTTCGGCGGTCAGCCTTCTTTATGGTCCAGCTCTCACTTCCACACATCGCTACTGGAAAAACCATAGCTTTGACTATGCAGACCTTTGTCGGCAAGGTGATGTCTCTGCTTTTTAAGATGCTGTCTAGGTTTATCGCTTTCGTCCCAGGAAGCAGGCATCTTTTAATTTCGTGGCTGCTGTCACCATCTGCAGTGATCATGGAGCCCAAGAAAGTAAAATCTGTCACCGCCTCCATATCTTCCCCTTCTATTTGCCAGGAGGTGTCCGCCCTATAGCCAAACACAAAGTAAAGCAAGCTATGGGGGCAAAGGAGCTCCTTCTGTTACTATCAGAGGGTTTCAGCACCCAAGCAAACTCCTCTTCTAATCATGAGCTATCCCTAATGTATAGTTTGGCTCTTTCAGATGTCAGAGGAGCCATCAGTGGCCACCCAGGTTGTTGAGTTACACTGCTTTCATACCCAGGCATTGCTGCAAATTCCTCTCTATTTTAAACGGGGAAGAAAACTCTCACTCTTTCACCAAGCCTTGGTGGATTACCATTAGAGGATTTTTAGCTCAAAGACCATGTCTGCCTTTGATGAGCCTGCTCAAGTGTTAAGATCATCAGGGGAGACCTTCCACTCGGTCCCACCACCTTCACAGGTGCATCTGGTGGGGACACGGGAGAGAACCTTCTCTGTGGCTGCTCCTTTAGACTTTGGAACTCCCTCCCACTGGAGGCCAAGCTGGCCTCATCTTGGCTGTCCTTCCGCCAGCAGGCAAAGAACCTTCTCTACAGGCAGGCTTTCCTTTAAATGACTGGTTGACCAAGGAGATTTTTTTTAAAAAAGAGAGCCTTTTATTCTATGTTTTACCTGTGTTTTTAATTTTGTTCTTACGAGTTTTAAGATGGCATTTGTGTCATGCTTTTTTTAATATTGTAATGTATTATTTGGTTTTTAACTTTGTTTCTTGTCATGCTGTCCGTCACCTTGGATCCTTTAGGAGAAAGGGAGCATATAAATATTTTAAATAAATAAATAAAATAAATTATCCTCGCTTTAAGAGCACAAGGAGACCTAATTAAGTCTGACAGCACAATACTAGCTTGCCCTTTGTTGCACATTGTTTGGGTATTTGTTAAGCCCTGATTGCAATAAGTCGTGCGTAGCAGCATTGCGAAGCTGCCTTGGACCAAGTCACAATCTTGTTCCATCGCACCCTAGTATTGTCAGCTCTGGCTGGCAGCATTGGTTGTCCAAGGTTCCCCCAGGAATCCTTTCCTGACCCTGTCTGGGGCTGTCAGGACTTGAACCTGGGACCCTGTGCCCGTAAATGATGGGCTCTGCCGTCGGCCTACAGTTAGCAGTACATTGAGAGGGCAGCTTCCTCGTAGCCCTGCCTGTCAAAGACCAAGTCCAGGGGAACAAAAATAACTTTGTACTTAAGATTCCATTTACTTTTTTTTTTTTACTTTTACTTTATTGGATTTTTACCCCGCCCCCCTAGACAAAGTCTACTCGGGGCGGCTTACAAATATCATAAAAACATCATTATATAATAAAATCATAAAACATCATAATTTTTAAACAATTAGATTAGATTAATACCAAGATGGGAGTGATTATAAAACAAAGAATAGATATCAATTATTGACTGAAGGGAAGGCCTGCCTAAAGAGCCAAGTTTTTAAATGGCTTTTAAAAACACCCAGCGAGGGTGCCAGACGGATCTCTGTTGGGAGACTATTCCATAGCCGAGGGGCCACTGCCGAGAAGGCCCGGTTTCTTGTTCTTTCTTTCCGGGCCTCTCTTGGCGTTAGGCCCCTCAGCCGTCCCTGCTGGCTATTCCGGGTGATTCGGGTAGATCTAGGTGGGAGAAGACGATCTGCCAAGTATCGAGGTCCCAAACCGTTTAGGGCTTTGTACGTCATCATTAACACTTTGAAGTCAATGCGGAAACGAATGGGCAGCCCATGCAAGGCAGCCAGAGTGGGAGAGATATGCTGATATTTTCTCATCCCACTTAAAAGTCTGGCCGCCGCATTCTGCACCATTTGAAGTTTCCGCGTCAATCTCAAAGGTAGCCCCACGTAGAATGCATTACAGTGGTCTAATCTCGAGATTACGAGCACATGGGCAAGAGTGGTGAGGGCCTCACCATCGAGATAGGGTCGCAGCTGGGCAATCCGCCATAGATGGAAATAGGCGGAGCGGGCCACGGACGCCACCTGGGTTTCCATGGTAAGCGCCGGGTCCAGATGTATCCCCAAGCTGCGGACCCCACTCTTTGCTGTGAGAGTCGCCCCCCCAAAAGAAAGGGAGTCACCCAATCCGCTGATGGAGGGACCACCCACCCTCAGGACCTCCGTCTTGTCCGGGTTCAGCCTCAACCCATTCAGCTGCATCCATTGCAGCACAGCCTCCAGGCAGCGCTGAAGGGACAGAACGGCATCCACTGAAGTAGGTGAAAAGGAGATGTAGAGCTGCGTGTCATCAGCGTACTGGTGGCACGATGCCCCACACCCCCTGATGACCTCACCCAGCGGCCTCATATAGATATTAAACAGCGTTGGGGAGATGATCGACCCCTGCGGAACCCCACAATTGAGACTCCACGGGGCCGATACCCTCTCCCCAAGCTGTACTCTCTGGGGACGGTCCTCCAAGAAGGATCGGAGCCAGGCAAGCGCCAGGCCACCGATTCCCAACTCGGAGAGCCTCCCCAGGAGGATACTATGGTCGACGGTATCAAAGGCCGCTGAGATATCGAGGAGGACCAACAAGGACATATTGCCCCTGTCGGCCTCCCTCAACAGGTCATCCAACAGTGCGACCAGTGCCGTTTCTGTGCCATAACGCGACCTGAAGCCCGACTGAAATGGGTCCAGGGCGTTGGTTTCGTCCAAAAGTGTCTGAAGCTGGTCTGCCACCACCCTCTCCACCACTTTGCTAAGGAAAGAAACATTGGCGACGGGCCTATAATTTCCAATATCATCCGCCGCCAAATTTGGTTTCTTCCTAGGAAAGAAGGAAGGTTTCTTGTGGCACTGAGGAATCCCCCAAGAAATGCTGCCCTGTTTTTTTAAAAAAAATGCAACCCTGAGGATTCCTTGTTTAGCCTTGAGAAAAGAAGACTGAGGGGGAGATAGGATTGTTGTTTTTTGTTGTTTAGTCGTTTAGTCGTGTCCGACTCTTCGTGACCCCATGGACCAGAGCATGCCAGGCCCTCCTGTCTTCCACTGCCTCCCGGAGTTGGGTCAAATTCATGTTTGTTTATTTATTTATTTACTTATTTATTTATTTTTAGATTTCTACCCCGCCCCCCTAGACAACGTCTACTCGGGGTGGCTTACAAATATCATCAAATATATAAAACATTAAAAACATTAAACAATAAAACAATTGAAACAATAATATAAAGTATTCAAGATGGGAATAATAAAAAATAAAAAACTAAAATTTAAGAATTGACAGAAGGGAAGGCCTGCCTAAATAGCCAAGTTTTTAAATGGCTCTTAAAAACACCCAGCGAGGGTGCCAGGCGGATCTCTGTTGGGAGGCTGTTCCATAGTCGAGGGGCCACTGCCGAGAAGGCCCGGTTTCTAGTTCTTTCTTTCCGGACCTCTCTCGGCGTTAGGCCCCTCAGCCGTCCCTCCTGGCTATGCCGAGTAATTCGGGTAGATCTAGGTGGGAGAAGGCGGTCCGCCAAATACCGAGGTCCCAAACCGTTTAGGGCTTTGTAAGTCATCATCAACACTTTGAAGTCGATGCGGAAGCGAATGGGCAGCCAATGCAATGCGGCCAGAGTGGGAGAGATATGTTGGTGGAGATAGGATAGCACTTTTTCAAATACTTGAAAGATAGTCTTACAGAGGAGGGATGGGATCTGTTCTCGATCATCCCTGAGTGCAGGACATGTCATAATGGGCTCAAGCTACAGGAAGCCAGATTTAGGTTGAATATCGGGGGGGGAAATGTCTTAACTGTTAGAGCAGTACGACGATGGAACCAATGACCTCGGGAGGTGATGAATGCTCCGATGTTGGAGGCCTTCAAGAGAAACGTGGACCACCCTCTGTCAGATCTGCTTTGATTTGTATTCCTGCCTTGAGCAGGGGGTTGGACTGGATGGCCTTAGAGGCCCCCTTCCAACTCCGTGATTCCGGCCTCTGACATGGGTTGTGCCCAACACTTGACTGTTTGGGTTTCTTTCACGGTTTTGTTCTGTGAAACAAAAAGTCACCTTGTTACTACACACCTGCATACCTCTCAATCCATCCTTAGGAAGATAAGATGCTGTCTTATAGTGAGTCAGATTCTGACTCACAAGGGGTCAAGCTGCAACAGGCAGTGGTGCCAGCTCTGCAGGGTTTCAGATGGATCCTTTCCTAGCCCCACCTGGAGACCCATCCTATTCCCTGGTGGTCTCTCATCTGAGTATTAACCAGATCTGGCCCTGCATAGCGACTGAAAGAATATCAGCTACGTTGAGGGAGGTGTATAGTGGTAGATTTCTTTAAAAGGTGCAAGATAATATGTACCGAGATTTTCCAGCCAAATGCTGCCTACCTACCCTATAGGTGTGTTCGGCCCAAAACACAGAGCTGTTCCTACTGCTTCCTCTCCTCCTCCTCTTTCTTCTAAGCCTGTAGTTCTCAGGATCTTTAGCCAGTGGCCGTGATGGCTAAAGGGTTGTGTGAGTTGGAGTGCTGGGGTGTGCTTAGGATCTGTCAGGTCTTTGCTGCTGTCACCCCCCTCGGTTGTTGCTTTCCTAGATAGGCAGTGAACACAGCAGGTCAAGTCTCAGCTCCTGGTGGTCCACCATGCGTTTGCTGCTGGACTGCGCGGAGCTTAGCAGGTCACAGGTTTTGCAGACATGTCTTCATTTTAGCAACCCAACAAGAAAGGTTTTCTGCTTTGAGTTCCTGTTTTGAAACACGTGCACTTTTAAAAACAAAAACAGATGTCTGTTCACTGCCTTATCCTGACCTCTACTCCTGGTCTTGCAGGTCAGTGGTGCCAAGACGGCCGCCCTAGAGGAGACCCCAAAAGAGAAGGAGGAACCGGACGAGGAACTCCCTGAGCAAGTGGAGGCTGGAAACACAGTGACTAGCACCCTGACCGTGCAGGAATATTTTGCCAAGCGCATGGCCAAACTCAAGAAAGGCCAGCCGAGGGTTGATTCTGGATCAGCTGTTCCTCCCTCAATGGCAGTGGAGACGTCCGTGGGTTTGGAATCTCAGCCTAAGAAAAAAAAGAGCCGTAAGCACGTTGAACCTGAAAACGAGAGTCAACCTGAGCCAGGAGATCTTGAGATGCTTGACTCAAGTGGAGGAGAAGTGGGTGACTTGGAGGCACAGAAAAAGAGGAGGAGGAAGAAGAAGAAGGAAAAGAAGAGGAAGAAGTCTAAGCACACCAGCCTTGACCACAACCAGTCTTACAACGAATCCCCCAAGAGCATCCAAGAGAAAAAAGTGGTTTACTCCGGAGCATCTGATGCAGAAAACAATGATGCGGAAGGGCCACGATCAAAGAAAAAAGACATGAAAAAGTGCAAAAAGCGAGGTAGAGATATGGCCGAGGGTGTCCAAAGCCCAAAGCCCAAAAAGGAGAGACGTTCCAGCTAACACAAGTCCCCAGACATTTTGACCTGAATGGAATGGTTGGCCTTCCGTTTGTAGAAGGCCAACCATGCCCAGTTGATGACTTAAGTGTTACCTAAAAGTCATCCATGACATTTCCTGAAGCCATCTTCTTTCAGCCCCTTTTACTTTATAGAAGAACCATGGCTGGGTTTTTTTTTCTTAAGCCCATTATAGACCTAAAAGAGAGTATTTGGATTTTCCAAGCAGCCCCTTGATTTATGCCACACTTTTTTGGTTGGGTCTTCAACCCTTGAGCAAGGGTTGGAGTTGTGCTCAAAATTGAATCGTACCCCTTGCTGTGGATCAGGATGTCGATCAAATTTAATAAATATGCCATGGGTTGAAAACCTATCCTTACTCAGAAGCAATTTCTGCATATGAACAGAAAAGTGATGAAGTTGGTGCAGGTTGTTTTCTTCACTGTGTCTGCCCTGCAAGTGTATCAGCTAAGGATCAACTCCAGGGATGGGGGCGATGGTCTTTGTGGTTCCCTTTCTCATCATCAGGTCCTGATCAGAGTTTGAGAAATTAAAAATTTTTTGGATTGCAATTGCCAGAATCCCTCAGCTAGCATGGCCATACTGGTAGGAATGTGTCGTTCAGTTATCTTTTACTTTTAATTCCCAAAATTTTCCAGAAATTCCCCAGACATAATTCTGGGAGTTCCAACCCACAACCCACAGACCCACACCTTCAGACACCTACTTTTTGCTCACCTGGAACAGAGCCTACATGGGAATCTACATAGCTATCTCAGGCCTCTCTTCCTGTTGTTAATTTACAAAAAAAAAAAAAAAAAAAAAAAAAAAAGGGAAGCTGCCACGGTACTTCCTGGGAGTTGTAGTCTCAACTGCCCTTTAGGGAGTCTAGAGGGCACCTCTTGAAGAACTAGTCTTCCCAAGAAGTTTCATTGTAGCTTCTTTCTTTGGAAATTAACAACAGGAAGCAAGACGAGAGACAGCTGTGCAGCTTTCGAGGTAGGTCCTGGGCCAGGTGAATGAAATATAGGTGCTTCTAGGTGTGGTTCTGGAACTCTCAGCATTTTGTCTGGGAAATTCCCGGACCGTCTTGGGAGTTCAAGTCCAGAATACCCGAATGGCACATCACTGCATGTTGGGTATCTGGAAGTGATAGGACCAAAACATTATTTTTCCAAGCTCTGGCCCTAGTGGGCATCCTTGCCAGTTGCAACAAACAACACGGAGCAGTGCCAGTTATTTGATTCTAAGACCCTTTTACATTTCTTATGGTGCCCTGGGGGTGACACGGCTGCGCCAGTTGGATTAGCCCTATTCAAGCGTTGGAGCCTGAAGTGGGATAAGGCTTGGAGTGTGGTGGGGATGCGGGAGCAGAGCCGAGTCCCCCTCCACCAACAGGTGCCCACTGCCCCTGGAATGCCAGCAGGTAGGCAGGCCTCCATGCGTTCCCAGAAGATGTATCCAACAGAGAAATGTCCTATCATGTCCATTCCACAGACGTTCGCCACTGCCTACCTCTGCAAAGGTCTGCCTGTCTTCTGGGAGGGATGCGGGATGTGGTAGGTGACTCCTAGGTATCTCCCTGCCAACCGTTCCTCAAACCCTGCCCAGATGCAGGCTCTAATGGCCAAATATGGCTGTTGTGAGCCACTGAAATAGAAGGAGGAGATCTTACGCAGCATTGCTTGAAGCATTAGGGCTGAACTTTTTTTCTTAAGGGGCTAGAGTGGCCCAGTTATCATTTTGGGGTGCTAGTAGCTGCCAGAAGGTGTCAGGTCTAGGATGTTTGAAATGGCCACCAGTAGAGATGGGCATGAACCAGTTCGTCCCGGTTCGTAAAGGCAGCAGCACAGATGCTGCTGTTCCCTGCCTCCTCAGGCGATTCAGCCACTCCTCAGGCCCAGCTTTCTTGGTTTTTCCATCTCCTTAGCTGATCTCCCAGTCACGGGCAAGAGCACAGATTTCTCTGCCCCTTCCCTTTGGTCTGAGTGGGAGATCAGCCAAGAAGGAGGGGGCAGAGAAGCCTGAGCTGCTGCCGGAAGACCAGTTGAAGATCATGGAGGCTGGGCCTGGTGAGTGGCTGCTTCAGCCAGAGGAGGTGGGGAAGGGGAGCATCAGCACCTGTGCTGCCACCTTTATGAACTGGGACAAACTGGTTCATGCCCATCTCTACCCACCAGCCATACAAAACCCATATGGATGGTACATTTCACTTCCACAACTTTAACTGTCTCCTACAGTCATGTTCTCTTAATCACGTTAACATATTTTATGACACTTTGGAGAGGTTTTCTTCCATAAGCACTCCGAGTGATGTAAATGGTCATACACCTCTTAATTGGCAATGGAAGTGGACTCTCTACCAGACCGTGAAGCTGTGGGGCATTTGTAACAGGGTCTCGATCAATGGTGTCATAGCGTTTGGCTCAGGGAGAGGTTGGGGGGGGGATGTTCTTATTAATTTATGGTTCGCAATTTCTGCATTCCTTACATTTTGTGGGATCCGCATCAAAAGAGCCCAGTGGTATCGCAGGCCAGCCATGAATTACCCTGGGCTAAATGGTGACTCGTTGCCTGTTAATGCGTGAACCATACCCTTCTACCTTGATGATTAACTCGTGGGTGGCTGTTTCAGTGGCTATAGGCTTCGTTGGCCCTCAGAGCCGTCTGACGGATGAATTAAAGCTCAGCAAGAGAAGCCCTTGGTACACAAAATTAGTGTGTGTGCCTTTAATGCCTTCCTATGCTTTGATCTCTCCTTGAAATCTGCAAAGTTTAGCACGCAAAACGCAATTATTTGAACAAAGGAGCGTTCCAATCAAAGTGGAAAATCAGGTGCCAGACCAGGAAAGTCAACAGACTAAGTAGGAATAGCTTGTTGCTGGTTTAGGAAAAAGACGAGAAGATCATTTTTCTCGTAATCCCTGTATACGCATGGGTACGGTACGCTCTTCTGCTCTGGTAGATAACCCACCAATTAACTCTACACGACCTGTTCTTAAGCAGCCAAAATACCCATTGATTGTGTTCAGTCTTGCAGGTCCAGTAGCAGCAGGGAATTCGAATAACCCTTATACCCATGGGGAGGCCCTTGGGTAGCCTCCCAAACAGGCCGCCCCCCGCAAAAGCTGACTGCATTTGGGCAGTTGAGGGAACGAGAACCAGAGTGCTCGAGCCGTTAGAGTGGCGGTCGAAGAATCAGGTTTAAGTCCTCGCCGAGCTGTGAAATTCACTGGTTAACTTTGGCTGAGTCTCTTGACTCCCCTCTGATCTACTTCACAGGGTTGTTCTCGGGATGATGTGGAAACAGGAAGAACTGTGTACATGATGGTGAGCTTATTGGAGGAAAGGGGATATAAGGGAGCATAAAGATAACAGGAAACCTGATTCTTTTCTGACCCAGAAGGGCTTGGACCTAATACACCTAATACAATCATAGAACGATAGAGTTGGAAGTTTCCTACAAGGCCACCAGGTTGAATTCCCTACTCAAGGCAGGAATCCAAATCAAAGCAGACTTGACAGAGGGTTGTCCAATTTTCTCTTGAACGCCTCCAACATTGGAGCGCTCAACACCTCTCTAAGTGCTTCCATTGTCAGACTGCTCTAACATTTAAGAAGTTTTTCTTGATATTCAGCCTAAATCTGGCTTCCTGTAGCTTGAGCACATTATTATTTGTGTCTTGCACTCTGGGATGATCGAGAACAGATTGTGAGTACCTTTCAGGTATTTGGAAAGTGCTATATATCTCCACATAGTTATACCTCTAACTATATCCTTCCCTTCCCTTCTCGTTTTCTCCTTTTGTATCAGGTGAGGAACCTTTGGTCCTCTAGCTGCTGGGCACTACAACTCCCATAACTCCCAGCCTGTGACTGTGCTGACTGGGGCTGGTGAGAGTAGTTGGTCACATGGTTTGGGAGGCCAACAAAACTTATCCCACTTCCATTTGATATAATATCTCTTAAATGATATAGATTTTAAGCTTTGGGCAACTCCTAGCCCTCCAGATGTTTGGGGAATACAACACCCATAATTCCTCACCACCAGCTGTGCTTCCTTTTGCTGACATCAAGCCAGAAGGGTCTGTGAGGATGAAATTGTCCACCCTCTGTTGAAACTGCAGGATCCACCTTGAATGATTCGGCATAAAAGAGATATAGAAATGTGCACAAATAGCAGATGGAATCTGGTGGCATTTTTAAAGATGAACCAGTCTTCCCCAGCCTCTGGTCTTCCCAGTGTTTTGCATGACAACTCCCATCATCCTTAACTAACATATCTTGGGCATGGCCTATCAATCCATGGAAATAAGTACTTGCGGATGGCCAGCAAGATCACAGAAAGCATAAATCTCTCATTTTTGCAGCTGGAGGTCATAAAAAAATCACAGTTACCAGTGGTTGAGGGGGGCCATAATCCATGAAGGAAGTCCAGATTAATTGCTTAAGGGGATAAATCAGTCTATTAAATAGGCATATAGCTGGCTGGATAGCTTCAGTGGTTTAGGTCTCTGGCTGCGAAGCCAGAAGTTGGGAGTTCGGGTTCCCCCTCTGTGCCTCGTGGGAGAAGAGCCAGCCTGGGTAGCCTTGGGCAAGCTGTACAATCCCAAGACATCCCCAGGAGAAGGGAATGGTAACCCACTTCTGAGTATTCTTTATATGGAAACCATAACTCAGAACTGACTCGATGCTACATGATGATTAAATAGGTGTATGAATGCAAGGAAGAAACCTGGAGCAAAACCAGGCTATCTCTCCATGATGTGAATATTTTGGGTTGGTGCCACCTTGAAAGAAGGCTGGTAATGAGTAAGAAAGCAGAACCAAATTGCTGTTTTTTAGGGTGATACTCACTGTCTACAAATTTTACAAGTCCTCCTGTCAATCATGGCTTTTTATAATGGTCCGTGGGTTTTTTAAAAAATCAAGTGAAGTAGCTGATGAATCTAAGGCTGAGATCTTTATCTTACCTGCATGTAAGTCCCAATGTAACCACGGAGTAAGCCGTCAGTGATGCAGTTCTGTACTACCATGGTAAGAAACTACTTTTGGGGTGGCTTGGGACTATGCCTGTAGTTAATTACTTTTTAAAAGTTACCTTCTATCTTCAGAGCACCAAATCCCTGTTACACCTGGTTGGTATAAGATTAGATTAGATTTAGATTAGGCATCCTTCAGTCTCAAGAGACTATGGTAACGTGCTCTGAATAGAGGACTTGGAACAACGTCTAGTGTGGCTGAGAAGGCCAATTCGAGAGTGACAATCCCTTTCCACACTGAAGACAAATACAATCTGTCCCCTGTCCAGCTCCCTGGTTTCGGGACTGCCTCTTGGCCTCGGCCTGCTGGACAAGGGTCTCTTCAAATTGGGAGAGGCCGTGATGCACCGCCTGCCTCCAGGCTGAACGCTCAGACGTCAAGGTTTCCCATCTGTTGAGGTCCATTCCTAAGGCCTTCAGATCCCGCTTGCAGATGTCCTTGTATCGCAGCTGTGGTCTCCCTCTGGGGCGCTTTCCCTGCACTAATTCTCCATACAGGAGATCTTTTGGAATCCGACCATCAGCCATTCTCATGATATGCCCGAGCCAACGTTGGTATAAGAAATGTCTAGCATTAAGTTGTTGGCGTGTCTTTGCTTTGACAGGGATAAAAATAGCCTAAGATTTTTTCTTAAGTGGATCCCTGATTTTGGCACATTTGGCTAATTGGAAATTAATTTGAGCTGAACTCAGAAGGGGCTTCTAATATTGTGCATACATCAAACACTTCACCTTCCTCATGGTGTGCACCAGAGATCATGATAACTGCTGCTAACAGGAGGAAAAATATATTGACATATTTGTCTGCTAAACAATTTACTTTTGAATCCAGTTAGGATGTGCTAGACTTTGCCCCAGAAAAAAGGTCATTTTTGCGGTTCTTTGCCCTAGACCAGAAGGAAGTCCTCGTTCTTGCCATGAACCGAATGTTTCTACATTCTCAAGTCCAAGATCTGTTTGGGGTTGAATCTGGTTTTAGATCCTCAAACTTTCTTGCTTCTGCAACCTTTAGATTGACTTAAGAACATAACAAGGAGCCCTGGTGGATCAGGATGACGGCCTTGCTAATCCTGGGTCATGGTCACATTGGAGGCAACCCGTTGCTGCTGAGGAGCCAAGCAGCCAGACACAACCACAACCACACCCTCAGTAAGACACAACCACACCCTTGTCTTGCATTCCCTGGCAACGCTGGCGTTGACATACAGCCATCCTGATTACTAGACATTGATAGCCTTAAGTTCTCAGAACTTATCTAATCCTCTTTTGATTCCATCAAAGTTGGCAGCCATCGTTATATCTTGTGGCAGTGAATCCCACAGTGTAACCATGTCCCGGTAAGAGAAGTACTTCTCTTAATCTGTTCTGAACCTCTCCCCATTCAGCTTCAGTGGAAGACCCCAGGTTTGTTCCCATTATAAGAGAGGCAGAAAAAACGGTCAAAATTCTAATGGATTTCCAATTATTATGTGTGGATGTGAGAGCAGGACAGAGAAGAGAGTTTAGGAGGAGAGGGGTAGGGTGGGGCGGAATTTGCTTAATTTCAAATGTAGTGCTGGAGGAGAGCTTTACAGATGAGAAAGACAAATAAGTACTTCTTGATCAAATCAAGCCGGAATGCTCAGTAGAAGCAAATATGACTAAATCATATTTCTCATATTTCCACATATGAGAAGATGGGATTCAGTGGGAAAGATGTTCATGCTGCGATACGTTGAAGGCAGCAGGAAAAGAGGAGGATTGAACACGAGGTGGATTGTCTCCATAAAGGAAGCCACAGCCTTGAGTTTGCAAGACCTCCTGTTGAGGACAGGACGTTTAGGGAGTCAATAATTCATAGGGTCACCATAGGTGTTGGGAGTGATGTGACAACACAGAACAGTATCAATTGACTTTCTCCACACCATGCATTCTTTTATTCGCCCTTATCCCCACCATACTCCCTGCTTTCCTTTCTGGAAACTGGAAACAGTACTCCCGGTGTGGTCCATGGTGGGTTTGTATAGGGTCAGGACCATCGTGCTGGTTTTACTTCTGATTCCTCCCATAACCATTCTATAATATTTTATTTTGCTCACTTGCAATTTCTTCATTTAAAAAAAAAAAAAATCCTACCGTATGTCTAATTGTGCTACCATCTCTAACAATATTGAACAGAATATGACAGATTTGTTTATTTATTTAGCTGGTTTGGTTTCGTTTAGTTCAGTTTATTATTATTATGGTTCATGACCACCTGGTTAGAAAAGCAGAAGTTAAAATCCACCTACTGGCAGATAAAATCCATAATGATTTTATGGATAAAATCCATAGTGACATGCCTTCACCCAGTTTTGGGCAACACTGCCATAATTTAATCATCCAGAGTTCATTTTCTCTGTCCTGAAATCCCCCCCCCCCCCCCAATTGAACTCCATTGGATGGCTGGGTTGGGAAAAGTCGGCACTTAATTATTACATAAGCAGGGTATTTGTATTATTTGAATTATGGTAAGTAAAGAAGGCTGACTGCTGAAGAATTGATGCTTTTGAATTGTGGTGCTGGAGGAGACTCTTGAGAGTCCCCTGGACTGCAAGGAGAACAAACCTATCCATTCTAAAGGAAATCAACCCTGAGTGCTCACTGGAAGGACAGATCCTGAAGCTGAGGCTCCAATACTTTGGCCATTTCATGAGAAGAGAAGACTCCCTGGAAAAGACCCTGATGTTGGGAAAATGTGAAGGCAAGAGGAGAAGGGAACGACAGAGGATGAGATGGTTGGACAGTGTCATCGAAGCGACCAAGATGAATTTGACCCAACTCCGGGAGGCAGTGGAAGACAAGAGGGCCTGGCATGCTCTGGTCCATGGGGTCACAAAGAGTCGGACACGACTTAACGACTAAACAACAACAAAGTAGTAATTTAGATTTAAGCTGGCTGGATAGCTCAGTGGAAGACAAGAGGGCCTGGCATGCTCTGGTCCATGGGGTCACAAAGAGTCGGACACGACTTAACGACTAAACAACAACAAAGTAGTAATTTAGATTTAAGCTGGCTGGATAGCCTATGTGGCCTTGGGCAAGCTGCACAATCTCAGGGCACCTCCAAGAAGAAGTGAAGGGTAAACCACCTCTGAGTACTCTGTAGCTGGGAAAACCTTGAAAGGTCGCCATAAGTCAGAAATGACTTGATGGCACATTATCATGAAAGCTGGCTGGATAGCTCAGTGGTTTAGGTAGCTGTCCGCAGAGCTCCAGAGGTTGAGAGTTCAGTTTCCCGTTGCGCATCCCAGAAGAGCCAGCCTGTGTGACTATGGAAAAATGGCGCCGTCCCAGGACGTCCCCAGAAGGAGGGAAGGGTAAACCACATCTGCGTATTCTCTGCCTGGGAAATCCCGAAAAGAGTCACCATCACTCTGAATTGACTTGACAGCACATTATTATTGTTATTATAAGTGGTAATGTAGTAATATTGGGGGGGTTCAGCTCTAATTAGTTCTGAAAGTAAACTGTAGAGCTTTCCTTTCAGTGGTGGGAGGTTTTGATCGGCTGCACAATATATTTTTAAAAACTGAAATGTCCCCTCTAGCTACCATTCCTACGGCCTGTGTTTTTTCCCTACATCAATCCTTTAAGTTAGAAAGAGAGAGATTTAGGGAGGGAGCGCTTCACCAGACCCACCCAGTATGCTTAATGGAACCCAGGGTCGGCAACCCACTTGCCCACCATACGTTTGGATTACAATTCCCATAATCCCCAGACAGCCAGGATTATGGGACTTGGAGTCGGGGGGGGAACATTCCCCGTTGCCTGCCTGCTCTCTCTCTAACCACCACACCACAGGGTCTTCCTTCTTATCTCCTCTGTAAGAAGGCTTGGGTGATAAGATGGTATTTATTTAAAGGTTATTAAATGATGGGTTCAACCTTAGGCGGATGAGCCCATCAGGGGAGGTCACTCAGTTCAAGGCCCTCCTCGCCCCAAAACGGGTGGGTTGCTCTGTGGAAATCAGAGGGCCTGCCGTCCTACTCAATGAGCCATGATGCACCACAGGGAGAAAGCGAGAGGTCTCGGAGCACCCACTGAAGTCCACAGATCTTCTGCAGGAGGAACCCAGTGATGAATCGCTTCCCCATTGTCTACAGCACTCCGGGTGTTGCTGCGGCTAGGACTAAGTTTGGGAAAGACGGGGTTCTTTTGGACTACAAAACCCATAATCCCCTGGCTGGCATGACCAGGGTGTGGGTGTGTCTTCTGAGAACTGGGATCCAAGAAAACAACTTTTAAGACCATGTCACAGTCGTGATAGGGAAGTGTAACAATATTTGCAGCTGCCCTTCTTGGATGAGTAAAAGAGTAGGAAGTAAAACACTTGTCTTTCGTTCTGTAGCGGTGCCTGACAAAGAGCTTTGTGTAATTCAAAAGTGTGCATAGTCCCATCTCTAGAAAAAAAGGAGAAAGTGGGGGGGGGGGGAACACAGAGAGAGATAAAAGGTACCACTTTGTGTCTATTTTTAGAGAGTTTTTACAGGTGCCAACAAAGTTTTGTGACTGCTTAAAAAGGAACAAGTTCTGGCTGGTGTACGTTTTTGTACATCCCAGCGTACATCTGTGATACCCGACAACTTGTGCCAAATTAAGCTTGCGCTTCACCCAACCTGGACAGGAGAAATGGCAACCTTTCCAGAGTGACTTTCCTACATTTCCAGGATGGTGGGTGACTATGATTATTAATTTCACCTTCTTCATTTTGAGCAAGGAGCTGCTGCTCTGTTTTGGGGAACATGAGCCGGTGTGGCTTAAAGGGAAGGAGGAAGGAACCAGGACTCAGTTCGAATCCCCACCAAGCCAGGAAATCCGCTGGATGGCTTTGGACCAGCTGCACTCTCATGACCTGTGTTTCTTGCACGGCTGTTGTGAAGATGCGGTGAGGAGGAGAGACACAGCCACAGCCTTGAAATCATTAGGAGGAGTTGTCCAGTCATGAATGACCAGCAGTTCTGCTCCAGTCTCTCTCAGGGCTCGCAGACTGAAAAGTCGTGGTTTCTGCTACTGAGCCCGTCCATCTCACATTAGCTCCTCCTCTCTCCCTACTGCCTTCCACTTTTCCCAACCTTATTGTCTTTTCTTGTAAGTCTTGCCTTCCAATAAAAAGTCCAAACTAGGATAGCTTCAGTTTAGTCTTTTTGCTGCTATAGCAACATCGGGCTTGAGTTGATCTAGAACTTTATCTCCCTGCTGGTCCAGGGGCAGAAGAATGGACGATACAATTATGATAGTGGTGATGATGATGATGATCATTTTTTTTCTCCCAAGGGAGGAGGGGCTGGAAATCTAGCAGGGAAGGGAAGAAGAGGAAATACCTAAGATTCGATTCCATCTTAAGAAGGGGAAAACGTGGTGGTCTTAGTATAATTTGCGTGGCTCATTAGGTAACTCCTGTGAGAAAGGAAAAAATTGCTTACAACTATATATAGTATTTTAATATGCTTAAGATTTAGATAATAATAAAATATTTGGTTTAATGTTTAAGTTGTATATATAACGTACACCCAACGGAGTGATGAGTTCTCTAGTTGAAAGTGACTTTTGTTGTCTTGGTTCTCGGTCCCTATTACTAAAACGTTAATAAAAAATATTTTTAAAAAATAATCTAATCTTGACTGGACTCGCCTCCCTTCAGGCGGAGAAAAAAAAAAAGCCTCTCGGCCCGGCCCGCCTGCCCCTTCCCTCTTGTCCCCTCGGCAGAAGTCAGAGGAACGCTCTCTGCAGCTGCCCAGAGGCACTCTTGTCCGGAGTCCCCCGTCCCCCCAAAGGAGCGCCCCTTGGCGGGGAGCGATTCACCGACCTTCCAGGCGTTCTCCTTGCTTGGCTGTTGGACGGAAAAAAAAGAAAAGAAAAAAAAAAAAACACCAGAATCCCCCTGGGGATTATGGGCCTTGTAGTCCAACAACAACCACCAGAAGCCGGGCTTTCTCGGTCGGCGTTTCCCCGGCGCGCTCTTCTCGTCGGGCGAGCCGAGAAGGAGGAGGAGAAAGAGGAGGAGAAGGAGGCGCGCACGGGGGGGGGGGGGCGCGCGCGCGCGCGGAGGTTGCGCCTATAAAGAGCCCGCGGCCGGGCGGAGAGCGCTGCTTGGAGGCGAGCGGAGCCGGCAGAGGCAAGACGGCGCGCCGGTCGCCGGTTCGAGTCCCGCCACCACCAGCGCCTTCCCCGGGCGGCATATGGCTTCGCTGCTGGGTTCGTACGGGTGGGTGCCGCCCGAGCGGCTGGAGCTACCCGAGGCGGGCCCCGCATCATCCGCCTCCGCGGGGGCGCGGACCGAGAAGGGGGTCCCCGAGAGCCGCATCCGCCGGCCCATGAACGCCTTCATGGTCTGGGCCAAGGACGAGAGGAAGCGGCTGGCCGTCCAGAACCCGGACCTGCACAACGCCGAGCTGAGCAAGATGCTGGGTGAGCACCGCCCGCGCGCTTCTTGCGCGCATCCCAGCCGGCGCGCCCCCCCCCCCTCTCCCCCTTCTCTTCCCAACCACGTTTCCTGACTTTCCCCCACTCAAACTAGAGGGAAAGTTTTTTTTTTCTTTTCCGCGGTGTTTCCTCCTACGCGCGGCGGAGTTGAGTGGCGCTTTTTAGTTCCGCGCGGATCTTAAGCACGCAGCTTTAAAAAAAAAACACACACACCAAAAACTGCAGCAGCAGCAGCAGCAACGAACCGGCTGAACGTCGTTACTTCTTAAAAAAGCGCAGAACTTGGAAACGTTCCTTTTTCTGGAACGACCAACCCGCTCCGCACGATCTCCCACCCAGCGGGGAATCGCGTTTTTTTTCCCCCTTCCCCCCAAAAAGTAACGTTTCCGAGTTCTGCGCTTCAAAGCCTGCGCTTTGGTTTTGTTTTCTCGCAGAGGTTTCAGTTTTTTTTCCCCCTTGAAAGGAGGAACTTCTTTCCGACGCGCGTCCGCTGTTATCACTGAAACAAAAGGGATTTAAAAGTGCGCCCGTTACTTTGTATCCCCGAACGTCCACGAAAACCGAATCGCTCCTATACATGATCCGTATTCATTGGGTAGACCCAAGCCGAATTTCAATTTAAATGGCGCTTGCCCTGGAGGAGCATTTCCGCGGTGGATTGGGCCCCTCGTGTTAGGCTATGAGCCCTGGAAGAAAAAAAAAATTAAATTTATTTCGTTTATTTATTTATTTATTTTGCGTTCATCTTTGCAAAAGACCAGATCAATTGAAGTTGTTGGCGCAGGAGATGTTTTGAAAACCTGTTTCTTTCCATCTGATCTTCCTTGTCGATGGTTCTCTTAACATGTGCCAGGTGAACATTTAAAATGTAAAATGAAATTAGAAATTACAGGGACGTTGTAAAAAGCCAGGCATTTTAAAAATCTTTTTAAGAATTCTCAGTGGCGAAGATTTCGTTGGGAAGAACGAGACCCATTTTGCTCCCCAAAAGGCGGACAAAGTATTACACATCTGACGTCTTAACAGACTCCCAAAACAAAACAAAAAAGGAGAGTATTATTCTTAATACATATTCAAAACAGTTTTGAAAGTGCTGAAACTGTAGGATACTAAGAAATGAAGATGATCCTTGTCATCCATAAAAAGAATAGAAAACAAAACGTAAAGGCACTGAAATTTGAAAAGATTTTAGTTTTCTACATTTTCCCCCCCTAAAAGGCTGCGTTTATAAAACAGAAGAGTTATAAAGAGCAGTATTTATTGTCATCTAAACAAAAATTGAAGTGCAGCTAAGTTATATGCCTTTTAAAAAGGGCCTTAATGTTCTGGTTTGAGTGGGGTGTTTGTCATACCAAGAATTGTGGTGGTCTGTGTTTGGAGGAACAAAATGGTTAAATCATCGTAAATTAAATATGTGTGAAGAAAAGACAAGTCCTAACATTTATTTCATCAGATCCAATTAGGGTGACATCAAGCATTTGCTGAAGGATTAGATACAGGATGTGATAAATATTTGTTGGTCACCCAAATCAGTATATACTATGGCGAAAGCATTTTGAAAGGGGGGGGGGGGGGATAAGCAGCAATTGTGAAGATAGTGTTAATTCAAACATCTAATAAAACAAATGCAATACTTATTAGAATTACAAAGCAAAGCATTTCAGAGAAAACCTCCCCCATGTAAGAATTAACAGGGCGAGAGCAGGAACAGACATCAATATTGAGATTTGATGTCTGCTGAGAAAGGAGGTGTGGCTTTTGCAACAAAAATGGGTTTGTTTACAGTATCTGTAAGAACAAAATAAAAATAAATAAATAAAAATAAAAGAACAAACGGAAAAGACAAAAATGTGGCGGCACCCTAAAGACCAACTGTTCTATTTTAATGTGAGCTCTCGTGGATAAAATCCACTTTCTCAAGACATAAGAAAAGAGAAAGATAACATGGCATCAAAATACAGAGATCGTGGTTGGGTGGGTGGTGAGAAAGCCAATGGGTATTTAACACTGGGGTGAGAGCCTCTTTGATATAATTTATCTAATTTATTTAGAATAAAAAGATTGAAATAGGAAAAAAAATCATTAATTAAAATTAATTTAAATTTGGGGCAAAGAAAAAAATGGGATAATTCCTCTTTGCCTTCCAGCATCTGTTTTTAAATACCTGTTAGGTTGCTCACGTCTACTTAGAATTAAGTCCCATTGAGTTCAATGGGGCTGACTCCTTTAGCACATGGGTCTTAACGGTGGTACTCTTTTGACATCTTTGTGTAGACTGATCTCGGTCGGTTAGCGTAAGTTGATTTCTTTTGAAGCTCGTTGCATTTCTATCAGTCCGGGGTGTTATTTTTCAAAGGTATCAACAGAACATCCAACACTTTTTCTATTATTATTATTATTATTATTATTATTATTATTATTATTATAAAACACCAGGCACAGTCAATCAAAATTATAAAAACATTGACTGGTATTCTATAACAGATACAAGTTTTAACCAAAAACCTAAGTATCTGTTAAATATCGGCGCATCATGATGATGATGCATCTCAGATTTTAGTCCTAACTGTTGAAGCAAAGCCAACAAAGGATCTTGTGACACCTTGAGACCCATATATTTTCTTTGGCATAGCCTTTCGTGGATTTGCCACCACTTCTTGAGATGCGTCTGTTTGCTTGGAAATAGATTCAGTGGGATTTATTCCAAAATTAGGAAGGTGGGAACAGGGAGCTTGGGGGGGCCAGGGGGCAATCTGGGAAGGAAAGAATAAATGTTCATGTTTTAAACCAGTCACCATCTCCTCCTCTTCCTTTGATAATTCCCAAATGTGGAAATTCCGAATCCTGCATCATACAGATTTTCTCTACGGTATTTGTAATTTTCATCATTTCCCCCCCTGGGTATGGAGTTTCTGATTGCTGTAACTTTGCCCCTTTTCAACACCATTCAGAAAACTGCTGAACCCTTTTGGAGGTACAATCCGAATTATACCTTACCTCCCATCTGTTATATATCTTTAATAAATAAGCACCTCTAATCATCCTGCTCATTTCCTTTTCGATCCTTAAGAGCAGAATTGGTATTTTTCAAATCCTCTGCACATCCCATGGATGTGGCCGGTGTATTCCCCAAAAATCACGCCCTGTTTTTCTTTCCTGTTTATTCTTTGCCCGTTCAGACTCCAAAGTGCTTATGATGTGAGACTGGAACATTTTTCTGATTCCCAGTATGGATCCTTTCATGACGCTAAGTCTCCTTTGCCATTTCATTGCCGGCTCTCCCAGACAAGACCAAGTTTCTTCCAGCCGATTTGGAATTTCATGCTCCCGAATAATCTGACGATGTTTCAGATGTGATGATTTTACTGTTTTACATGCACCCCATGCCCGCAGAACTGGTCCACAATAATAAACTCGGCAATAAAAGAAAATCCCGTTCATAGGAATATCTTGGCATTCTAGATGATAATTCCTGTACCTCAGAGGCTATGGGTATGACATTCTGTGCTGGTGATAAATGATGCAAGACGGATTCAACCCCATAAATGACTTAATCTGCACAATTTGCCCAGTTCCGATCACAGATTTGAAGAGATGGGGGTTCATATTGAACAACAATAAGAGATAGCAAACTTAGCACACTGTGTTTCGATTGGGGGGGTTCTTTCTTTTTCTTTTTCTCCCTGTTCAAAACTGGGAGAGTTGGACCCATGGAGCATGGGATCGAACTGGGAGGACTGGGATAACAGTGGAGGCAGAAATGTAGGTTATGGGGTGAAACACGACTGGTGTGCTCCCTTTTTCCTAGCAGGGCTTTATCACTTGACTTTGGCGCGGCACAAGCAAAAATATTCAACAAGTCGCCGCCCCTCGGTCCCTGAATGGATAAGCGGGGCTGCAGTCCACAAAAAGGTTCTGCCAGATAATATTCGTTAATCTTCAAGGTGCTGCAGGACTCTAGGTTGTTATTGGTTCCACAGACAAATAGGGCCACTGCCCTCCTGTTCTTGAAATTTCCCTGTCCCCTAAAACTCTAGGCCTTTGTGAACTGCACCCCAAGATTGATTGATTGATTGACTGAACTTCTGAACCATCCGTCTGACCAACAGTCACTCTGGGTGGTGGATAGCGGCAAAACTACAATAAAACATACACAATTCAACTTCTACAGTACCACAAAAAGAAAATATTAAAAGCTGGTTTAAAGTGGGTCGGGGGGCTATAGATGCTAAGCCTACATTCACGCCGAATTATTGGGAGTGCTGTGATTTGGAAAGGCTGACGAAACAGAAAGGTATTTAAATGTTTCTTTAAGATCTCCAGGAAGGGGGACAGGTGAATCTCGGGTGGCCGGTGGTTCTAGAGCAGAGGAGTGAGAAGGGCTGGCTCCTTGTTTTCTCCCTCAGGGATTCGTTCGGGATTCGCATCCTCAGCCGCCCAGCCTGAGATTGCACGGGTAAGGGCAGGCAGCTCCTCTGGGAAGGAGGTGGTCTGTCATGGAATCATAGAACCACAGAATCGTTGAGTTGGAAGGTGCCGATAAGGCCACTGAGTCCAATCCCCTGCTCTATGCAGGAATCCCCATCGGCGATTAATTACTAGCAAAACCTGGAAGCATAGAAGCCTGTATAGGGAAGAAAAAGGGGCAGACTTGAAAGGGGAGAGGTTTTTTTTTGGGGGGGGGCCTCCTTACAGCGTGTTTCCTTTCTGAAGGATCATCTGGATAGTCTAGGGATGTGACTTTCACAGCTGCTGCTCAAGAGAAACAGAGAGGAGGGAAATCCTCTCCATGGAACCATATTTTGTCATGTGAGGTTTTCCCTTGCCTCAACAAATCTTTATGAGAACCCTCACCATACTTCTGGGAAAAAATGTGATTCTTTTTTTCCGGACGTAGTTGCAAGCTGTACAGGATCGTTACACTTCCTGTGAAGAATGACACCCTTCCTGCGCAGGATTCCCTGGAAAGGGTGCCCAGCTGCGCAGGATTTGACCGTTTCCGTTGCAGAGTGACAAACCAAAAAGGAGGAAGGGGAAAGGAAGACCATGGTTGCATGCTAGTAGGATGCCAGGAAATCTTGCTGCCACAGGGGGAAGTGTTGGGAGGACAAGCCTCTGAAAATGGTTGAGAAGGGTGCCCATCACATCCCTAATAGTGGCCCACTAGAACACAATCATGATCAGAAGGATCAAGCAATTTAGGGCATAAGTAGGGTTCGGAATTTGGAAATCCCTTTCCCAGAGTGTGTCAAATGGCAGGCATTAATGGTTATTTTCTCTGTCTTTAAGCTTGGTTAACAAAACCTGCTGTGCCAGTTTTCTGTAGGATCATCTCCCGATGGGTGTTCGAGAACCAGAGTTGACATATTCAGCTTGTAAAATGCAAGCCTCAAACCTGGCTTATTTTCCAAGCCAACATTTGGGGATATGAGATTTCCCTACCTGTAATTAAAAAAAAAAAGATGCTCAAGAAAGTTGCACTTGAGAATGTATGAGGTTTTTGTGTTGTTGTTATTGTGAGGTTTTAATCTTGTAAACCTCCCAGAGTGGTGCTTGCACTAATCAGGTGGTCTATAAACCGAATGAACGAACGAACGAACGAACGAATGAATGAATGATCAGATTTCATTAGAAGGAAAGCAGATCTTAAAAAAGGGTTCCACGTTTTTTGCTCCCTAGTGGACGAACCACCTGACTCTCTGGATATCTCCTCAGAAATCAGTACCTGAGTACAGTCAGGCTGAAAACGTGAAAAATTTCCTTTTGGGCCTACACATTCCACGTTGAAGCTCAGTATGACTCAGGTTAATGGGGATACGATGGCAATTTAACATACCCAAGAACAGAGTGCTCTTAATTCGCTGTGTCGTTGATGACACTTCCTTTTCCTCATTACATTGGCTCTTATCAACTCACAAATGTGTTTTATCACTCCACTGTAGTGGGGGAACAGGAGACAGGATATGTATAATTCTCCTTTCCTGCTCCTCTTCTTGCTTTTTTCCTACTTGGGAGAAATGTCTCTATTTTTAGGTTGACTGGGAGCCCCAACCCTCTCTTCCTCTGTTTTGTTTTTATACATTTTTGTCACCTTTGGTGTCCTCGGGCTCTCTTTATCCATTAGGCAAGGTCATCTTGCAATCTTTTGCAAACAGTCTTAACTAATTTGGGTAGCGTGCCTGGAGTCTCAGTAGAATCTCAGACGGTGTAAATGACACAAAGCGTTCGTTATTATATAAAGCCTTCGAGAATACATTGTTCATTTATTGCATTTCTCCGGACAAGGGCTTCCAAAGCCGGGCAGAACGGAAAAATTGAAAGTGTTTTTTAAAAAAGATGTTTAATGTAACGATTAAAAACCAATCTTGAAAACCGATATTCTTTAAAAACAGGTTAAAAACAAATCTTTCTGTTCCCCCGCTTTCACACGAACCTTGGAGTGATCCAGTTAATTTTGGTAAACGCGGTAAATTAATGGGTGAGAACAACAGGATGTTGCGTCAAAGCAAAAACAGGTATCCCTTAACAACATTTAAATGTGAAACATGGATTTTCCTTGATTAAGGAACAGCCTATATGTTTTGATTTTTCAACTTTAATGCAACAAGAGTGGTTAAATGTCTATGGGGCTTTTTAAAAAGGAAAGTTTTCATTTAGAAACTGCCGCCACTAATCTTTTGAGTTTGCTGTGTACGGAGAGACAGTTGCGCTGACGGTTTTCACCCTTTTGCGGGATGTCTGTTGTGCAGACAAGAAGAGGTGCGTGGTAGACAATCCACAAAATAGCACCAACAAACAGACACACAAAACAAAACCTCACCCTTGGCCCTTGGGCCTTCCACACACTGTACAATAAACATTGTCCTAAGACTAAGTAGGACCACGGTGTGTGTGTGTGTGTGTGTGTGTGAAATATCGAAATTAAAATATTGTAAAAACAGTGAAAGATGATGTAAAGGAAAAGGGTGGTTTAGGCAACTGGCTGTGGAGCCAGAAGTTGGGAGTTTGATTCCCCAGTGAGCCTCCTTCTTCAGTGATCCGTCGGGTCCCTTCCAGCTCTGCCGTTCCAAGATGATGATGATGATAAAATGGGTAGAGTGGCCGATTAGTTTGGAAGGCGTCAGAATGCCTGGCTTAGAGAGAGATTCTGTCTGATAATAAGAATAAGAAGAGCAGTATTTCAGTTGACGCTTTACGAGTCCTCACAGGAGCAACAATCACATTCAAGTGCACAGACCTTGAAAATCACAAACTACAAATCTCTTAAGTTACAAGCATCTGCTGAATATTTGATTTCAACAGATGCCTGTTGAAATCAAATAAAAGCAAAGGCAAATAAGCAGGAGCAAAGGACAGCTCAAAACACCTCCTTCTTCCCCGAAAGCTAATTCAGAGAGCTATGATTTTTGATATAAGAAAAAATAGTATTTCATTAATATTAACATATATTATTATTGTTTGTATAGTGTGTATTACACAGTTCGGGTTCAATTATTATTTGTATATTATGTATTGTGTATGTGTAATACATATGATGCCAATGATGTAAGTTTTAAATACAGTAAATGGAATAGAATTGAATTCTTTATCAAAGTCGTATCATTTTTATCAACATAAAATCAGTTGGTGTGATAAAAGCAATTATTATTTTTATAATACTTATTGGCGTGCATACACACACAAACGATTTATACAAATCTCTCTGTTTTATTTTCCAATTTGCCTGGGGTTTCTGGTTTGAGAATCTTTAAGCTAATGGTCATTGCCCCATTATGGGGAAAATTTGAGAATTTTTTTTTCTTTTTCGTAGGCTTTCCAACTAAGAGACTTTTGGAGTTGTAAGGCAAATGTTAACCGAACATTGAGACTTACAAGAGTAACCTGAAGATGAAGATAATTCAGACTTGAGTGTTCTGATTACTGCGTATAGAGAGGCAAAAGTTAGACAGTAAAAGAAAGTTGTCAGGGAAAAAGGTGTATTCGTTTGGAACGTGGTGTTGTACCACGAGCTACCCAAAGGCCAAACAAAGCCCTTCTTGATTAAATCAAGCCCAGACTCTGTCATGAGAAGTAAAAATGACTAGACTGAGGCTGTCGTACTTTGAGCATCTCATGAGAAGATAAGACTCATTAAAATAGATAATAATGTTAGGAAAGGGGATAAGAAACGAGGAAATAGGGGGGGAAATCCTAAAGAAAAATGGATTAACTTAATAAAAGAAGCCATGCCCTTAATCTGGAAAAAACTGAATAAGACATTGATTGAGATGATCTTTTGGAGGTCAATAATTCGTAGAGAAGGTTGGGTTAGAGAAGGCAGTTCATTAGTAGAATGGAAGTTGAGTGTTAGAAGAGGGCCATTATGGAGGAAAAGGTGAATGTTTGTGAAATAAATGCTAAATCCCAGATCGCCAGGAGGTAATAGGCTTCAAAAACATTATTTATTTATTTATTTATTTAGCCTCCATGGGGTTTAATCCGGGGAAATCTTTGCTGGCTTGGGCAGCAAACTTGTCTCACTTGGTCGCATCTGGGGTGCTATAATTGCTTACCTCCTGTTGCAGAATAATGTAAACTGAAATAATCCTGCTTTTAAAAAAGCAAGTTCCGGCTCTTTATTATTATTATTATTATTATTATTATTATTATTATTATTATTATTATTATTATTATTATTATTATTATTATTATTATTATTATTATTATTATTATTATTATTATTATTATTATTATTATTATTATTACTTTTTTATTTTTTTAAAATTTTATTAACATCCATAATATGACAATGCAAGTTAGAATTGTAGTACAATACTATCACATTACTTACATATTCATTCGGTAGATTGTCTTTCTTTATACATCCACTAGTTCATATTTTAACATAATTAATTAATTCTTTTTAAAAATATTACATGCCAGCAATCCAGATTACTTCCCCTATCACATTCTTCTTTTCTTGAGCTAATTCCATATGTTAATAATGGTTGCCAGGTTTTCATAAATTTATCCTGTTTTATTTCCCCTCTATATGTTAGTTCCGGCTCTTTAGAGGTTTACCATCTAAATTTTAATTGGTTGTGTGAGCTGTCTTGGGTCTCCAGTGGGGAGAAAGGTGGCCTATCAATATAATAACGAAAATGTTTTATGTTTAGATGGATTTATGTTTTGTTGAATGCATCTTAAATATTGGAATCGTTTATTATTTGGTGTGGTTTTTTTTTTAAACTTTGTTTCTTTTAAATACTGTAAGGTGCCTTGGATCCTTGGGGGGAAAGGCAGCCTGTAAATAAAATAAAATAAAATAAAATCAGCAGGCATGAGGAGAGGGGGAAAAATGATACGGAGTGGGTGGGGAGCAGTGAGAAAATTTACCTCGCTTATGTGCTGACTCACGGAGAAAATTCTTTTCCTCGGCTTTGCAGGCAAGTCTTGGAAGTCTTTGACACCCTCCCAGAAGAGACCGTACGTTGAAGAGGCAGAGAGGTTGCGGGTTCAACACACGCAAGACTACCCCAACTACAAATACCGGCCCCGACGGAAGAAGCAGGTCAAGCGAATCTGTAAGCGAGTGGATCCGGGCTTCCTCTTAGGCAACCTGTCCAGGGAGCAGGACCCCCTGCCGGAGAAGAGGGTCGCGTGCGGCAGGGCCCTGGGCGAGAAGGACGGGACGGCCGAATATTCTCCCGCGTCCGTGCTGCCGAGCCTCGGGAGATACCGGGAGGCCCCCGGGAGCACCCCAACGGCCCACATGGACAGCAACTACCCCTACGGCCTTCCCACCCCACCTGAAATGTCTCCTTTGGATGTGATTGACAACGAGCAAAGTTTTTTCTCTAGCCCGTGCCCCGGTGAAGACCCTCACCATCCCCACATGTCTGGGGGCCCTTACTCTCTGGAATATGCTCCCAGCCCTCTCCATTGTAATCGCCCTCTCAACCGCATGCCGGTCACCCAGGTCTCCTCCATCCACTCTGCTCCTTCCAGTTGCCCAACGGGTCCCACCTTGGGCAGTTATTACGCCCCGTCTTTCCACCCCACCCTGCAGCCCCCCAACCTTCCCACGCACCTTGGCCAACTCTCGCCTCCCCCCGAGCAGCAGAACTTTGACAGCCTGGACCACCTGAGTCAAGCCGAACTCTTGGGGGAGATGGACCGCAACGAGTTTGACCAGTATCTCAACGCCCCTGGGCACCCGGAACCTAGCGGGCTGATCCTCAGTGGACATGTCCAGGTGTCTCAGGCGGTGAGCGGCGCCCACTCCTCCTCCGAGACCAGCCTCATTTCCGTCCTTGCGGATGCGACAGCCACTTACTACAACAACTACGGCATCTCCTAGAGAGAGAGAGAGGAGAGGCTGCTCCCCACGGACCCATTGAGGAAAGACTGAGCGGTTTTCACAAGATGAAAGGTTTGGGGACCCTCTTGGGCCAGCCTTCCCCTTGTCCTCAGGGTGTTGCCCAGCCTGAACTGAAACGGCTTTGGAGGTTACTCTTTCCCAAATAATTGCTGTAATTTATCATTCCTCTCTCCTTGCTCCCACTCAGTCTAAACCTTTGAGCATCTCGACTTCATTTTTTCCCTTCTTTCCAACCTTTGATCTCTTCCTTCAACGTTGAAGCTTGTATTCCAATTTTCTTGGTTAGGATGACAGAGAAAGCCGGACTGTACACATCTTACTATAGTTGGGGGGCGGGAAAGACTAACGTCCACATGCCCTCGCCTGCAGCCGATCTGCATATCGAATTATTCCAATGAGAAATAATTGCCCCATAGTGAAGGTTTGAAAGATCAAACCCTGATGGTTGCCACCTGAGGTCGTTCATCTAGATCTGAGCTTTTTTATCCCTTGCTCTTTTCACTGTCAGGTCCCAATCCTGTCTTCAGGGTAGTCGTGGGGAGATCACTAGAGAATGGGTACAGACAACAGGTGATTGAGAAATTTTAAATAGCTTTTTTTCAAATGCAGGTTACCAGCCCAAGGTGCTCATGTATCCAGTTGCCCTGGGAATATCTCCTAGGTAGACCCGCTTTGCAGGAGTTTCATGGGGTGCATGCACAGGTCCCAGGTACTGTGATGAGCTTGAGCTGACGTTATTGGCTCACATGTCTTTTATCAAAAAATACATGTATATAGGAGCTTGCATAGGAGATTTCCCCAGGCTAAAGATAGAAAAATAGCCTTTGTCAAACAAATAGCGTACACTCATTGTCACTTTCTGCTTGCACACACTTTTCATTGTACTCCACTGCTGTTTCTAACTCAGTGGGTTTCATTCTGAAATATGGGGGGGGGGAACCTGGTTTAGCAAGCAGTTAATGGGATTGATACTCATAAAGCTGCTTTGGGGGTCTTATCCCCCAGCCCTATCTTCTTGCTTGAGTAGGAAAATGGTCGTTTAGTCCAGGGTTGGTTGGTTGGGTTTTTTTTTTTTTTTAATGAATATGTTCCAGAATTCACAAATGTCTTCATAAAGTTGACAGGAAGGACATTTGGCAAAAGTTACACAAATGAACACATTTCTTCATAAATTTGACCAAAGGGAACTTGAGCTGTGAAAAAAAATTGAATTTGGGAGGGAAGAAAAACTCACAAGTTTGTGCGTCAACTTTGGAAAAGTTACTTTCTGGGCTAAACCCCGGAATCTTCCAGGCCATGACACAGATTTATCATCCTGCAAAAATAACTTTTCCTTGCTAGAAGAAAGTCTCGTCATCTCTTTTCACTGAGACATATTTGGGTCTGTGTGTCACAATACTGGAGCAGAATGTTCTAGACTCCGTGATGGAATGGACCGTGTCTCCAGCCAAATCATGAGGGGTGTTTTAGTCACACCTCCATCAAGTTAAGAATTTGACATGGAACAAAGCACAGGTTCGTCCATGTTTCAAATCAATTGGAACCTTTTATTCAACCTTACAATAGCAATATTGGCGTTCAGTACGGGTATAACAATGGGTGTAATGTCATTGCCACCAGGTAAATTTCTAAAAAGGATCCCACCACCACCACTTGTTATTGCTTACCCACTTTTTTAAAAAAAACTATCAAACTGGCTGATGTACTCTGATGCTTTCACAACCCTCAAAACGTTAAGGAAAAGGCAAATGTAACGCTGTTTATTCAGTGGTGATTGGGCCTCCATGAAGAGGAAAGAAAGGACGAGCTAGCTATAAGATCACTTCCGTTTATTATAAAGAAAAGACACTGAAACTTATCAACAAGGCCTTTAAAAGATCAATACCTTTCTGCAGCCAGAAGGACTCTCAAGAAACTTGATAATATTCCACCAGAATCACTGGGATCCCAAAAAATTTGAGTCACCTCAGTTGTGATCAGTCTGCATTTCCCTTCTTCCCTCACTAATTATATTCTAGTATTGTGGGTGCAACACAACTAAGCCCATCATTAGAGCCGATAGCATGCTAATATGGGTAGGAGGTGTTTGAGGCAATCTTCTGGGTTTGTGAGATCAGACGTCAAAGGAATCACATACTAGAATACTAAATACCAGTCACCAAACAGAGCAAACTGATTTGCATCCCAGCTCCTGCTGTGACACTCAAACGTTTTTGTTAGTTAAGGATTTTCCTCTTCTAATCACAGGTTGTCTATAAAGTCTGCATTGGCCATGTGTCTCTCTCAAAGTCTTGTTCGTTTTTCTGTATGGGGCAAAGTTAGGAATGAGGTTCAGATGCACCTTTGAACCTCTGTGGGTGGTTTCACAAGTGAAGTTAAACAGACGAGACACCAGAGATACCACATCCAACAGTTTTACTCTCACTTGAAAGCATTTGAAGAAGCTGAGGTAGGGCCAGAATTGAATCAAAGCAGCAGTGGTTTAGACCAGTGGTTCTTAACCTTGGGTTACTCAAGTGTTTTTGGACTGCAACTCCCAGAAGCCTTCACCACCAGTTGTGCTGGCTGGGGTTTCTGGGAGTTGCAGTTCAAAAACACCTGAGTAACCCAAGGTTAAGAACCACTGGTTTAGACCAGTGGTTCGCAGCCTCCCAGAAATCCTGGCCAGCACAGCTAGGGGTGAAGGCTTCTGGGAGTTTTAGTCCAAGAACATCTGGGAACCCAAGGTTGGGAACCACTGGTCTTGGAGGTCTTCCCAGTCCAACTCAAGTTGCAACTTTTGGGGGAAGGTGTTTCCCCAAATAGCCTGAAGCTTCTATCCTTTTCTGAGCACCAAAACCTAAAAAACCAGTTTACCTCCCTCCGCCTTGCATCTGCTTTTAATTTAAAACTGAAACACCAAGAAGCCCAGCATTTGATCTTGAGCATCGTAGGTGGATCGTCCACTCAGTAAAAGTCCTTGTGGACTAGTAATTTATGGATTGGTTTTGCAAAGGCTGCTCTTAACACCTATATTTTAAAAGCTGGGGACCTGGTTAGCAAAGCTTGTCATGCAGAATACAATGTGTGTATGTCTCTTAATTACCTGGAAATGGTTGTTAAATGGTAATATTCTTTTTTGCATGAATAATCAAAGGAAGGACATTGTCAATACCCAATCGGCTTTTGGGATTGCAACATTTCGTTGCTTCCTCTCCGGGAATGTTTCGTGCTGGGTGTGGAATTTCTGTAAACTACACTAATGTTACCCGACTGCATCGTGGTCTGCTGTCTTATGTGTAGATCCCAGATCATTTAAGCGGCTGTTGTGAAACCCCAAACTTAACGTTCCCGGGCAGAGGTGAAGTCAAGTGGCTTTTGAGAAAGAAGGGAACTCACAAACACACACACTGGCATTGAAGTAAAAACCAGAGCTTGGAAACTTTACTGCTTTGTAAAGTGAACCCCCAAAGTAGCTTTTCTGTGCTCTGGGTTTTGATGGACGTTTACAGTTTCCTCTCTTCTTGCAAATATCATTGTTCAATACTCAAGAGGAGTTGTCCATGTCTTTCCCTACCTTCATCCCCCTCCCTCAACTAGTATCAATTCAATCATGAAACAGGACAGATAGTTGAGTGGCTTAGGCATCTGGCTGCGGAGCCAGAGGTTGGGAGTTCGATTCCCCCAATGAGGGGCTGGACTTGATGATCCAGAGGGTCCCTTCCAACTCTGCAATTCTAAGATAATTATTACAACTTATTCTCTGATTCACAGTAAGATCCACACCTCTTCCGTGTCTGATAAGGGTACAGGAAATGAGAAACAGCTTCATAGGACTGGTAGAGTTCTCTTTGTAGACGAGGGATGTAAATTAAGCCCCCAGTTAGTCCTCTGGATTTGCACTCAGAACCACTTTTTCTCTCTCCCTTTGGTCTTTCCCGTGCATTACAGGGCATTGAGGTGAGGCGAACAAGTTGCAACTTGCGAGTAACATCACAACCCTGTTTGGGGTAATGAGCATGTGGTGACGTTACGTTTCAAAGGTTGTGCTACGGACGGGAATAACTTGTAAGGATGTAAAGTAACATTCTATAGTTACTTTTCAGACCTTTTTATAGGAGTACGGATGATTTTCCATGTTCTCTGTCATTCTCAATCCTGTGGGGTCTTCCAAAGTTACAAAAAGAGGTGGAAAAACAGTGAGCTGCAGTTTTAGAACTGTAACTCTGCATGGGTTTTTAACCTGTAACACGAACAGGGAGAATTATTTACTTTGCAAAATGTAACTTTCCAAGCGCTGCAGGAGCCTCCCAACTGTACATTTGGGAGGGAAGAATTAATTGAAATTACAAGTATTTTTTTTTCTGTCTGTACAATAACTTCTCTAAGCATCACTACAAGCGTCCAGGTCTCTTGGCTGGTTTGAAACAGAGGGTTCCCGGTGTTCCCAACGAAAACAGGTTGTGGGGAGGTGCCCACGGACTACCAGGCCATGTTGAAATCCAGATCCCAGCAGTCCTAGCCAGCCTGGTTGATGGCGAGACATTATGGGAGATGTAGTTGACCACCTAGCGGGACAAAGCCTTCTGAATTAAAAGGTGGTTGTACAGCTTCTTCTGGCCAGAATCCTATAGCAGTTGCATGGTGGAAGCATGTTATGGGGGTGTGTACGATCATCCGGATTTGCTGTGGCATCCTCGTTTGCACCCGTGTGCGAGGGATGGCCAGAAAATGGTGAAAAGTCACTTGCACCATTCCCTTTACTTATGCACTATTGCGCAGTAGGGTTTGGTCCAAAGGATTCTTAATGCGGGGGAGAGAGATGGAGGAAATAATGGGGGGGACACTAATGCCCAAAATTTGACTGGACAAAAAACAAACCACACCTAGGAAAGCTGTTCCACAGCATTTCCTTCCAACCAGACTTTGCTTTCGAACCTGTGACATGTGTCAAGTTTCACAACCAGTGTGAGATTGAGTGTACAGCGGGGTGGAGATTTTTGGACATTGCATCATTGAATAGGATTCTGGCCCAGGAATTTAAAAAACGAAAGAGGGCAACGCCTCTCCCTCCCCACCCCAACCACCCACCCTGGGGGAAGGAGACACCCCGGGAAATGTGGGACTTTTAGCCCAAAGGCGGCTGTTTCTGTTAACCTCTTCCCGACAACATTATAAGGATCGTGCTTAGACCTTGAAAAGGTTACGAGTACATTTTTTGGCCTCTATGTCCCAGATTCCACCAGCCAACCTTGCCAGTGGCCCGGCGAGCCGGGGATTCTGGGGGGTGTCATCCAACGCCAGTCTCTATCCCAAGCCTTTGAGTAGAGTGGGGAGTATAAATGATTCACATCCCATCTTCGAAGCCGACTCTGCAGGAGGATTGGCGACGGATCGCTCCGGGCAAACGTGTGGCAAAAAAAGAGAGGATGATTTCTGCAGGCGTTACAAAAATGGAAACATCATTTGGTGGGGACTTTGTGCCATTTGAAAACTTCAAGGATATGAGGCTGAGAGGTTGATTTTAGAGAATGGGGTAGTGCATAATACTGCCTTGCTTAGAGGCATCGTGCCTGGTCTGGGTTCTAGTTATGGCTTGAGGTAGCCTCAACTTAATTGAAAGGCCAGTTATCTGCGTGGTTTCCCCACCTTCACCTGAAGCCTCTTTTTCATGAGTGGCACCAGATCCAGTAAAAGTTTTTTTTTTTTAAAAAAAAGATTAACATTAATACTCAAATTTTAATCAAAATGTTGGAAAAGTTACTTCTGTCATGTTGGCTACGATTTGTCTCGAAAAGCGACATTTCTACTTTTAGCCGACCATCCCTGAAGGAAAATACGGGACCTTGATGTTTAGAAATGAAATGTTTTCTAGAAACCTCCACAGGTCTGCCTGAAATTTGCTCTCTCTGTAAAAAGCACCTGTGTTCCAAAGCCGCCTGCTTCTCTGCACCTGTTTTGTAGTTTTCTCGTATTGACAGAAATTGGCTGTTTTTTTTGTTAATCAATTGTTTAATAGAGTTAATCTCAGTGTAATGATTAGTTAGCTGGTTTATATTGTTCTGTTTGTTTGTTTTCTGATTTTGTTCCTGAAGTGTGTGATTTAATCTACCAATAATGCTCTTATATATAAATGAAAATAAATGAATCATAAAAAGTGACATTGCAGTTTTTTGTTTTTCCTTGTTTGGCATGTTTCTGTGTTCCTGGATAGGTCTACACAATTTCACAGAAAATCTTTGAAGTAATTTAAAGTCATTTATATAAGAGCACTACTATACGTATTTTTAGATTTTTTTTTTTTTAAAAGGTATCCGTGATCATCTCATATTTGGTTTACTGTTTGTTTGTTTGTTTTTAATGCTTGTGTAATCCAAAATTAAATAAGCTAGAAACATGGAACCTTCCTATTCAAGAGCAGTCTATCTGATTCAGAGACTGAAAAGGTTAATTTTTAGTTTAGATTTTAGAGTAGAAGGTTTATTCCCAACAACAACCATCAAACTCAACCATAGATTAGATGTATTATTCACCAAGTGCTAAATCTGATTGTTAGTCACAGCTAGAGCCAATGAATGAATAAAACTTTGGTATATCAACCCACAGGCGAGTCCCATTGATTTTTCTGGGTCTGTTGCAGTGAGGACTGACAATTAAATTAAGGCCTAAAACTGCCAGTTTTGCAGCGATATGAATAAGCGTTATAGTGTTTCAATCACATAATCTTCTCTCCCGGAATTGTTTCAACCAATCAGAATGCAAACTTAAGTCAGTGTTCAACTCTGGGTGACCATTCATTCATTCATTCATTCATATACTGCCCAATAGTGCGATATGCACTCTCTGGGAGATTAACCACCAATGCATACAAACTACAAATAGTACAATAACAATTATAAACATAAACAAACAATAAAAGATAAAACTACCAAATCTGACATAAGTAAATTTAAGCCACTGCTTGACATCAAATGGCACACATTAATAAAAGCCAGCTTTAAACAATTTCTTTCTAATCAGCTTCTTAAAAATGGAGGGAAGGAGCCTGGTAAACCTCTACTGGTCATTCATTTCAAAGATGTAGGGCCACAATCGAAAATGTCCAGTTTCTCGTGATAGTTTTTTGAGTTTCCTTAGGTCTTGGTGTTGAAGAGCTCAGTGGTTGAGGTCTCTGGCTGTGGAGCCAGAGGTTGGGAGTTCGATTCCATGATCCATAGAGTCCCTTTCAGCTCTGCAGTTCAAAGGTGATGGATTATTATTATTATTATTATTATTATTATTATTATTATTATTATTATTATTATTATTATTATTATTATTTTTATTTTTATTTTTATTTTTATTTTTATTTTTATTTTTATTTATTTATTTATTTATTTATTTATTTATTTATTATTAAAAAACACCAGGCACAGTCAAGTATTTGGGAAGGATGGAAGGCTGAGTGAACCTTGAGCCAGCTACCCACGATTGAACCCAGGTCATGAGCAGAGTTTGGGCTGCAGTACTGCAGTTTAACCACTGCACTATGAGGCTCCAAAATACATACTCTTGTATTTCCGATCACCGTGTATGGATATGAAAGGGAGGCCGACGGGCAAAATGTCCTTGCTCGTCCTTGATATCTCAGCCGCCTTTGATACCGTCAACCACGGTATCCTCCTGGGGAGGCTCTCCGAGTTGGGGATTGGTGGCCTTGCTCTCGCTTGGCTCCGGTCCTTCTTGGAGAGCCGTCCCCAGAGTTCAGCTTGGGGAGGATGTATCGGCCCCATGGTCCCTCAGTTGCGGGGTCCCGCAGGGTTCGATCATCTCCCCAATGCTGTTTAACGTCTATATGAGGCCATTTGGGGGGGGGGGTGTCATCCAGGGATGTGGAGCTTCGTGTCACCAATACGCTGATGACACCCAGCTCTACATCTCCTTTTTTCCATCTGCAGTGGATGCCGTTCCATCCCTTGGGCGCTGCCTGGAGGCCGTTCTGCAGCGGATGCATGCAGTCGAATGGACTAAGGTTGAACCTGGACAAGACAGAGGTCCTGCGGGTGGGTGGTCTCGATGTCAGTGGTTTGGGGAATTCCCTCTCTTTTGGGGGGTGTGTGTGACTCTCACCACAAAGAATTTGGTTCGCAGTCTGGGGGTCCATCTTGACCCGGCGCTTACCATGGAGACCCAGGTAGCGTCCGTGGTTCGGTCTGCCCACTTACATCTTCGGCGGATTGCCCAGCTGCGTCCCTATCTAGACGCCGGGGCGCTCACCACGTTGGTCCATGCCCTCGTAGTCTCAAGAATAGACTACTGTAGCGCTCTCTACGTGGGGCTTCCTTTGAGACTGATGCGGAAGCTCCAGATGGTCCAGAACACGGCGGACAGGCTATTAACAGGGGTGAAAAGATTTCACCCTATTTCCCCCACCTTGGCCACCTTATACTGGCTACCTATCTGCTTCCGCATTGATTTCAAGGTGCTAACCATTACATATAAAGCCCTTAACGGTTTAGGACCTCGATACCTGGCAGAGCGCCTTCTTCCGCCCAGTTCTACCCGTATCACCCGCTCCAGTCAGGCCGGGCGGCTGAGGGGCCTAACACCAAGAGAGGTCCGAAGGGAACAAACTAGAAACCGGGCCTTCTCGGCAGTGGCCCCTCGCCTTTGGAATAATTTACCTGTAGAGATCTGCCTGGCCCCCTTGCTGAGAGCCTTCAAGACCAATCTGAAGACATGGCTATACAGGCAGGGCTTCCCTACAGCCATCACCTAGCCTATCTCCCCTTTTCTTCTTTTTTCCTCTCTTTCTTCTTTTCCTTCTTTTTTCCTTTTCCCATCTTGGGCTTTGTGATTAATTTGGATTTTTACCTCAGTTTATTTTTCTGTTATATGTCAACCGCCCAGAGTAGACCCGTTCTAGATGGGCGGTCTATAAATCTAATAAATAAATAAAAAGAAACAAAAAGCTGGAGAGGAAAGAAAGCCGACAGGAAAAAAACGAACAATTGATTTGAAATGTAGTGCTGGAGGAGAGTTTTATGGATACAGAAAGATGAACAAGTGGGTTCTAGAGCAAATCAAGCCTGAATGATCCCCGGAGGTAAAAATGCTGAAGCTGAGGCTGTCCTCCTTTGGGCACCTCGTGAGAAGGCAGGATTCTCTGGGAAAGACCATCATGCTGGGAAAAGTGGAAAGGAGCAGGAAAAGAGGAAGACAAAAATACGAGATGGACTGACTCCCTAAATAGACTTAAGTTTACAAGACCTGAGCAGGGCTGCTGTGGATAGGACATTTTGGAGAGCACTCATTCTTACCCCTAAGGCAGAGTTGACTTCATGGCACATAACAACAAGAACAAAGGTATTGTGGCCACAGGGAGCGTGTCATGAGCTCTTTGGACGTGGCCCCTCATGCAGAAGTGACATGTCCAGCTTTTATGGGGGAGGCCCAGTTAAAAGCTCTCTCACCTGAAGCCAGGCTGGGCCATCCCTAGAGATTTCAGTGAGCAGCGAAAACAATATTATTTCACTTGACTTTAACCGTTTAAAACTGGTTTCAAAGCTGGCTTCAGAAACTTTAAAAACCTCTTTCCAAAGCACGTGGCTTAAAAGTGTTCTTTGAAGGAATATTTTCGTCGTTTTATTTCCTCACGGACAGAGCAGGGTTACATAAACATGCATAATTTTTATTATCAAAGAATTAATTAAGCAGAAGCCCGTGTCATGTCTGCGAGAGCGATTTGCCCTCTGATGTGAAGGCAAAGCCAGCTAGCTTCGGCGTGTTGTTACCAGTGGCATCTGGAATGCTTTGAACAGTAAAGTCTAAACATATTATTACTTAATGAAAAGTTTGATTGCACTTTAATTGCTTTATTAAAAGCCTTGGTTGAGTCTCACCTGATGGGTTCCATTCAAAGACAGTTCAGCTGCATTCTTCTGTCTTCTGTCTGCTGACTGTGTATGTTATTGATGGTTGATTGATTGGATTGATTGATTGGCTGATTGACGGATTGATGGATTAAGATATTCCCTGGAGAGGAGGGAGGTGGTGCAACCACCAGTTTCGTCTTTCCAAACATACCCAAGGATGCAGAATTGGTTCGGTGTAACATCACAGGCACCTGCTTAGGTCTTCAGACAGAAGATGCGGAGTTTCTTATCACAACGGCAGCATCTTGACACCTGACAATTATAGAAACCTTCCTCCAAGCAACAGCTGGGAGCCACAAACAAACCGCCTCCCCCATGGCCTTCTCGCAGTTTTCCATGTCCACGAAACCCTGGTTATGATGATCTCTTCACTCGCAAAGGTTCTCCCCGGTGCACTGGTTGTGCGTCTCCCGAGACACCATTTTTTGTGTCCTTTTTTAACACCCATGCTCAGAAAAAATATTACTTTCTTGGCCCACTGCCTCCAGAAAGTTCTGGCTTACGGGACCGCTCTGAGCTGCAGTGGAGCACGAAACATGTGTTTCTGCATTCTGAGGTTGAAGTCTTTTAGGGCTCCTTCCAACTCTATCATTTGATTAAATAGATATAAATGAAGACATACGCACACATTATACAGTATGTTGTTATGTGGTATTAAGTCGCCTCTGACTTATGGCGGCCCTATGAATGAGCGATCCCCTGTCCTCAACTGCCTTGCTCGGCTCTTGCTAACTCAACTCTGTGGCTTCCTTTAGGGAGTCAGTCCATCCCGTATTTGGTCTTCCTCTTTTCCTGTTGCCTTCCACCCTTCCTAGAATTATTGTCTTTTCCAGAGAATCCTGTCTCCTCGTGATGGGCCCAAAGAAAGACAGCCTCAGTTTCAAAAATCTTGCCTCCAGAGATAGTTCATCCTTGATTTGCTCCAAGACCCACTTGTTTGTCTTTCTGGCAGTCCAGGCTATCTGCAAAGCTCTCCCTCCAGCACCATCTTTCAAACATTTTCCCCTGACAGCTTTCTTTACTGTCCAGCTTTCGTACCCATACATGGTGATCGAGAGTACAGGAGTGTGGATGATCTTGGTCTTGATCTCCAAAGATACATCCTTACACTTGATGGTCTTTTCTAGTTCCTTCATGGCTGCCCTTCCAAATCTCAGTCTTCTCATTTCTTGGCTGCAGTCTCTGTTTGGATTGATGGTTGAACTAAGATATACAAAATATCTCTAACTATTTCAATTTCACAGACAGACGGACGGACGGACGGACGGAAGGAAGGAAGGAAGGAAGGAAGGAAGGAAGGAAGGAAGGAAGGAAGGAAGGAAGGAAGGAAGGAAGGACTGATGATGGAAGGAAGGAAGGAAGGAAGGAATGATGATGGAAGGAAGGAAGGAAGGAAGGAAGGAAGGAAGGAAGGAAGGAAGGAAGGAAGATAGATAGATAGATAGATAGATAGATAGATAGATAGATAGATAGATAGATAGATAGATAGATAGATAGATAGATAGATAGATAGATAGATAGATAGAATTCAATGTGTATTTATATTCTGGAATTCCATGCATCTATCTAACCCTCTGTTGTCAGATCGGAGGCAGGCACTTCTGTTTCTTTCTCACATTTTTCAGTGGTGGTATGAGTCTGCTGCAAAGCGAAGCAGGACAGCTGCCCTCTGGCAATAGGTACCAAGTGCCACGCCAGGTGGCAGAGGGGCAGGTGTGTGCAACCGGCCACAGGAGACTCAGCCCTTTCAGGTTCTTCTCCACACAAGCCACAGTCAAGCAAACAGCGGTGCCGTTTGGGGATTTTACTCAGTGACTCCCACGCCAGGGCCAACTCGTCTTCAGCTTGTTGTGCGAACGGCTTGCGCGAGTCATCCCGAGCCACCGTGACATCACCTCCCCCCCCCCCCCGGGCGCGGCCTGGAACACAGCCCGTTGGTGAGCAAACGTGTCCTTTGGAGAGGATTTCCTTGAAGCTGAAGAAACAGGTGGTGGGCTCGCTTTGTGTTTTCTCCCCTTAATTGCCACCCCCAGGGTCAGAGATTGAGGAGGTGGACAGGGGGGAAGAGTCTGTCAGCCAAGAAAGGAAATGTTGTGGATGTTGTCTGACATCCTGGCAGGCTTCAGATGAGTTTTGCTTGCAAGGTGACCTGAGTTCCGTATGTTGGCACTGGCATCGCCTGCAGAGGAGCGAAGGTTTTGTGCGGCTCGTTTAGCGGCTGAGCTTTCATGCCCAATTATTTGTGACCTGGAAATTAATCTTCACGAGAGAGGACCACAAGAGCTGCCCATTTTGGCTGCCCGTTCCAAGACCCTCTCTGTAGCCTTTCTCTTTGAGGTCTTTAGTTCATGCAAACCTAGCCATCTGCAAATTGCTCTCGGTGTGCCAGATGTTTAGGACTACAAATCCCATAATTCCTTATTACTGGCCACCTGTTGGGGGCTGATGGGAGTCATGAGCCAAACCACACAGAGGACCAAATCTCTCCTAATCCATGGAATCTTGGTGCCAGTGCTCAAAGTGTCAAAACCTCTGGACTTTCTGACTAGTTGGTATTGTGACATGATTTGCCCCCTCCTCCAGTTTTCCTCTTCCCTCAAAGCTTAGTGTCAATCCTCGTAGCAGTTGGAAGAAAAATCAGTTTGTCCGCAAGGAACAGTATAAATTGTTACAGCCTGTTGCTGTTGAAATGCAAACAATTTGAGGAGGGTCTGGTCTTGAAGAGTCATTGACTTTACAAAAGACGGGCTCTTCCTTTGTACATCTGCATCCAGAGGGCTTCCTGATAGGGCAGGTGGGCCGGCCGGCTGGCCACAGGGGAATGTCACAATGAGCCTGTGTACCCCAAACTTCCCAGTAAACCACTCTGCCCATCTAAAGGTTAGAAAGCTTACTTGAATTAGAACTGGGCTGGATGAGTGCAGGAACACTGGAGGCTGTCGTTAGAAAGAAATGAAGTGAAATGTTTTCAAGCTAAGAGAAGTTTGTCTTATTTGCAAAAGTGAGAAAAGGTCCAGGAGACTTCACAGGTGAAGATGATGGTAGGGTCTACTCTTACAGTGAAATGATAATTATCTGCAACCTGAGGGGACAGGGTTGATTCTACGTCTCCGTGGAAGCCATTTTTTATTCTCCTCTTCTAGGTAAAAAGCTTTCTGCAAGAAAAAGTTTAGCATATTAAAGAAAAGTTCAACTCTAGCCAAGATTACTCCATGCTGCTGTTTCTCAGTGTGGTTCCTGCTATTTCTCATCATCTTCACCATCAGCAACAGTTTTTATTCTTTGATAAAGGGGCAGTGTTGAAATAATTGTGAACCCCCCATCGTGTCGTCTGTTGTCCTACCCCAGGGTTTTACCACCACATTATCAGTGGGACACATCCACGAGACCAGAAGCCACCTCCAGCTTCAGATCTGCAGAGGACACAAAACTGGGTGGAATAGCTAATACGTTGTAGAACAGAAACAAAATTCGAAAAGGTCATGCATGATACAGCTCGAGCACTGAGCTGAAAACAACAGAATGAAATTCAAGAGGGATAAGTTCTACACCTAGGGGGGAAAAACAAATGCAGAGTTACAAGAGGGGAGATACTTCACTCAGTTATACTATGAGTGAAAAGGATCTTGGAATCATCATAGATCACAAGCTAGATATGAGCCAACCGTGTGATGTGGCTACAAAAAAGGCAAATGCTATTTTAGGCTGCATTAACAGAGGCATAGTTTCCACATCCCGAGAGGTGCTAGCCCCCCTCTATTCAGCACTGGTTAGCCCTCATCCAGAGTACTGTGTCCAGTTCTGGACACCACACTTTAAGAAGGATGCCGACAAATTGGAACAAGTTCAGAGGAGGGGAACAAGGATGATGAGATTGGAAACCAAGTCTGAGAAGGAAAGACTGAAAGAACTGGACAGGTTTAGCCTTCAGAAAAGAAGACTGAGGGGGAGATAGGAGAGCACTTTTCAAAGACTTGAAAGGCTGTCACACGGAAGAGAAGCAGGATCTGTTCTTAATCATCTCAGAGTGCAGGACACATCATAATGGGCTCAAGCTACAGGGAGCCAGATTTAGGCTGAATATCAGGAAAAACGTCTTAACTGTTAGAGTAGTATGACAATGGAAACAATTCCCTTGGGAGGTGGTGAGTGCTTCAACGCTGGAGGCATTCAACAGAAACTTGGACAGCCCTCTGTCAGATCTTCTTTGATTTGGACTCCTGCCTTGAGCAAGGGGTTGGACTCTTTATAGGCCCCTTCCAGCTCCATTATTCTATGATTCTACGATTCAAAACAAGAAGGGGGGAAAAAAGCCACCCTTCAATCTGGTCTCTCTCTGTGTGTGTCTGTGTGTCTGTCTGTTTGCTTCCATCTGCTCCAAAAAGCCGGCCCAGGGTCCAAGCGTCTGATCAGCAGGAGCAAGCCGAAAACACTTTCTCCTGGTTTGGATCTGTGACAGGCGAGAAAGACGAGGCGGTGGCAGAGGGAGGTTCCTGCCGGGTGTGTGCTAAAAAGGAGAAGGAATGGGACACCCGACTCTCTGTGTGTTTTCCTGCCAAATCCTGCCACTGGAGGTGGCTTCGGCTGCCGAGACGAAGGAGAGGATGTGTCCGGTGCTGTTTCCTGCCTGATAAGAGCAGCCAGGCCTCTTGAGACGGATGTTATGAGTCCTGGTGCTACCTTTATGTTGAAGCAAAGGGCTGGAGGGGGAAAAAAAATCACAGCTTGTTTATACTTTGAGAAAAATAACACACACACCCTGCTTTCTCCTTCTCCACCTCCTCTCCCTCCCTCCTGCTCTTTCTTTCTCTTCAGCTGCCTCTCGGCAGGCTCCTACCTGGCGGCCACGAAGCTCACGTGCAAAAAAACAAGGGCCCGAAATTGCAACGGGCCATATGCCAAGGAAGACTTCCAAAGTTTCCACGGGGCTTGGATTATTAACTAGGTTGGCAAGATGGTTGTGGTCCTTTTATAGCGAGTGTTATTGGGACGTCAGAGTTCAGCACGGGAGAGGAGACTCAAGAATTTTGTCAGAGGTTGGGAGTTCGAATCCCCCCCACTGGGCCTCCTTGACAGGGGCTGGACTCCATGATCCATTCGGTCCCTTCCAGCTCTACAGTTCAAAGGTGGTGGTGGTGGTTTTATTAATTATTATTATTATTATTATTATTATTATTATTATTATTATTATTATTATTATTATTATTATTATTATTATTATTATTATTATTATTATACAAAAACACCAGGCACAGTCAATCAAAATTATAAAAACATTGACTGGTATTACAGAACAGAGACAAGTTTTATCCAAAAACCTAAGTATCTGTTAAATATCAATGCAGTATGTATGCTGTTCCTAATACTAGTGGTTTTTGTAGCTCTGATGGTGTGATTTCCGAGATCTGCAACTGCTCATAATACTGTGTGAAATTCCTTGATATTGTTCCCAAAGCCCCAATGACTACGGGGACCACAGAAGTGTGTTTCTTCCAGAGGTGAGATGTTTCGATGGTCAAGTCTCTGTGCTTTGTTAGTTTTTCCAATTCTTTATTTTCAACTCTGGCATCTCCTGGAATTGCAATGTCAATGATCTGGATATTTCTTCATTCTATTAGTCTGGTGTGTTATGTTCAAGGTGTCTATCCGTTTGGATCCGGAAATCCCACAAGATCTTGACTTTGTCATTTTCTGACACCTTCTCTACCTGATTTTCCCATGGGTTTTTGAAGGCTGGCAAGTTATATTTTTTGCATAATGACCAGTTCACTAACTTTGCCACTCGATCATGTCTAACTTTGTAATCTGTTTGTGCAGTCTTTGGACATTCGCAGATGAGGTGTGACACAGTTTCATCTTCTTCTTGGCAAAGTCGACCTTTGCTGTCAGCACTGATTCCTTGAATCTTAGCTTTCATAACGTTAGCTTGCTGTGCTTGTTCTTGTGCAGCAAAAATCAAGTCTCCAGTGGTGGTGGTTCCCAGACTCCTCCAAACCTTTGTGGCCATGCTAGAATAATATGCACTGTAGTCTTTAAAATTCACGGCAGAAGTCTTATCCAGGAAGCCGTTCCACAGGTGAAGTTGTGCAGCTAGGTGCACATAATTCCCTACAAAACTCCACCGGTCCCTTTAACTCACTTTCTGAAAAGCCAATTCACCAACAGCAAAAAAAGCACATCCGAATTTGACCCTCTTATTGTTCTTATGTGCTATCAAGTCGTCTCTGACTTGTGGTAACCCTATGAATGATTAATCTCCAAATTGTCCTATCCTCAGCTTTTGTAAACGCAAGCCTGTGGCTTCATTTACAGAGTCAGTCCATCTCGCATTTGGTCTTCCTCTTTTCCTGGTGTCTTCCACCTTGCCCAGTATTATGGTCTTTTCCAGAGAATCCAGCCTTCTCAGGATGTGCCCAAAGTAGGACAGCCTCAGTTTCAACATTTTTGCCACCAGAGAAGGTTCAGGCTTGATTTGATCTAGGATGCACTTGTTTGTCTTTCTGGCCATCCAGGGTATTCATAAAGCTCTCCTCCAGCACCACATTTCAAACAAATCAGTTTTCTTCCTGTCAGCTTTCTTCACTGTCCAGCTTTCCTCTAGTCCTGCCTCTGCTGATCTTTCCTTCTTCTGGTCCTGCCTCTGCTCATTCATTTATGGCTTGATGTGAAGCCACTTTCTCATTTAAAGCTTCGAACTACTACTTTTCTCAAAACCTTTTCCATAGAAAAATAAAATGGAAAGGTACTTCACAGTCCCAGAGTACAGAATATCAACAATTTGAACAGTAATTTTGCAAAATACATCATAATTCAAGCATCAGAATGATTCTATAGCAAGGATCACAACCTTCCCCATCCCATCTGTTACTCGTTTCCCTTACTTGCAAGTAACATACGCAGAAATTACCTCATCTTTGGTCACATGTGGTTTTACACTACTGATATGACAAAACTCCTGGCTCAAGTCCACTTTCAGACCTTCCAATTAAGTAATTAACAACACAAAGGTTTTGCTTCGCAACAAAATGACCTTCCCACGCAATCTGAAACTTATTATGTTTGACAGGATTCAGGATTAGCATCTGATCCCTCACATTATAGTCATGCTTTTGCATGACCTCCTAGGTCTGAACATCAGTCCCTAGCTGCCTACATCACCAAAACATCACCTCCAAACATGCTCTCCCGCCCCATCTTGACGAACAAATCACAATTAACCACACAGGAAAAAGAGTATTCGAATAATTTCGGCTTGAAAAAGTTGAAGCCCCAAGCAGCAGGGAAAAATTTATTTATTTATTTATTTATTTATTTATTTATTTATTTATTTCCTTCCTTCCTTCCTTCCTTCCTTCCTTCCTTCCTTCCTTCCTTCCTTCCTTCCTTCCTTCCTTATTGAACTTTGATATGGCCCATTTAGCGTGAGGCACTTACTCTGGGTGATTAACAATCCAATCAGTGTAAATATTTATTTATTTATTTATTTAATCATTCATTTTTCATTCATTCATTCATTCATTCATTCATTGGCCCAATTAGTGTGAGGCACTTACTCTGGGTGATTAAGAATCCAATCAATATTTGTAAATATTTATTTATTTATTTATTTATTTATTCATTCATTCATTCATTCATTTACTTATTTACTTACTTACTTATTTATTTACTTATTGAACTTCGATACAGCCCAATTAGCGTGAGGCACTTACTCTCTGGGTGATTAACAATCCAGTCAGCACAAATAATATGATAAGACAACAACAAAGAAAATATAGTAAAGTCAGTCAAATCAATAAACATAAAACTAACAAATCAATCAGCATCCAACGATATATGGTCGGGCAGCACAATTCAGAAGACTTTATGAGAAGATGGTCTGAGAAGCGTCAGTAAAGAACATTGTCTTCAGCAGCTACTTAAAGGCTGGGAGGGAAAGAGTCCGGAATAGCTCAACCAGAATTCCATTCCAGAGGGATGGTGCCACAACCGAGAAGGCCCTGTTTCTGGTGGAAGACTTTCTGGTCTCCCTCGGTGTGGCCGTCGAAAGGAGCATGGCCTGCAGGAATGTGATGGTGTGGGTCCATGTTCTTGGGCAAAGGCGCTCCGACAGGTAGCAAGGTCTCAAATCATGGAGGGTTTTATAAGTTAAAACCCAAACCTTGAACAAGTGCAGGTGAGTTAGCCAGTGCTTTGGGAATGTCGCAGGTAACTAGTGCTGTGCGGGATGCAAAAAGCGCTGGACCAATTCAAATCAGCCTTTGCATCATGCAGTCAGTTAAAAATTACTTTGAATTCACCCGTTTTATAAGCAGAGCAAATCCCGTTGTGTTTGACCCTGTAGTTGCACCCTAAGCCAGCTCCTGGACATGCCAGTTGACAGGGGTCTCCCCCCCCCCCCCCCAGAGCCCTCATGGGGAAGTAAGAAAAGAAGCAAAGCCTGTTCCTGCTTTGAATGTACTGGCTGAGATGCCTTCACAGCCTTCCTCCATGTGTGGTGAGATTGTTGCAGAGTTCTTGAATTTCTGATAAAATTCCTTTTGCTACACAGTAGAATTACAGACTCAAAAAGGAGAATAACCACAAGTCCCCCCAGAGAGTCCACCCCTTTTCCTCATGAACTGGCCCTTAAGGTCTCCATCATTCCCTCTGAGTTGTTGGTAGGAGCCAAAATAAAAATGTTTTAAGTACTGTTTTTTCTCTCTCGTTTGTTTGTTTGTTTGCTTGCTTGCCCAGGAAAAACTGTCTGTAACAGATTTTCCCAGAGAGGCCAATTCCTGGACAGTCTGTGAAAAATACCTGCTTCCCAGAGGTCCTCCGAGCCAGAGAGTCAGAAAACAGATACCTCCAGCAAACAGTGGCAGTTTCCCAAGGTTTTGGGGACTCGGGTGGTGACAAATTCTCCACTCTTGCCAGGGGGCCCTCGGAGGCAGCTGATTTATTTGGGATGATGGCCGGGCCAGTCCTGGTGGTGAAGGTGCGGGAAGCGTCGAGCTCCGGTCCCTGGCCAATATGCCAGATGAAAAAGCTGATGAGGTGTGTCAGTTGAGAACCTAAAGCTCGCGGGAGGGTGGCCATGCCTCAGACGTCATTTGGCTCAAGAGGGCAGTTGTGAGGAAATAATAGGGCCCTTGAAATGACACATTGTCCTGGAATCATTTTATATCATTGACAGCTCTCCGCTCAGTTGAATGCTAGAGGAAGATTCAGCCTCTAAGATTCACAATCTAACCCTAATAAAAACAATAGGACAATATTCTGTGGTTGGTTGGTTGGTTGGTTTGGCAACCTTACGACCTGCTTTTAGTAGGTTTGGTTGGGGTGTGTGTGTGGACCTTTCCAGACTGGGGTGACTGTCCATCTATCCAGCAGTAAGCAATCATTCCCTCCCATCTCTCACCTCAAAGAGAGCCCCACCTGTCTGCCCAGTGCTCTTTTCTTCCCTTTAGTCTGTGGGAAGCAGCGAGCTTGTTGAAGTCTGTTGCTGACAGCAGTCATGTCTGTCAGGTTGCAGTTCCATCTGTTCAATTGTAAGTAATGAAACCTTCTATTCTTTCTCTTACAAATGTCCCAGAGTGAGTTATTGAGACTGTAAGTGCCAGTTGATGAGAAAAAGGGGTGGACGACTCTGGGGAACTTGATGCTATTCTCCTGTGTGAATCCCAGCCATTCTGCTGCATAGCTAAAGGAATTTAACCAAAAATCCAAAACTCTGCAGCATGTTCTGAGGAAGATACTGAAATACATCAAGAATGATTTGTTTTGTACAGCCCATTATTCCACAGTACTCTAGATGAAGCCTAACCAGTGCCAAATAGAGGAGAACTAGTACCTCACAGGATTTACAGACTATATTTCTGTTAGAGGAAGGAAAATGTCTGGAAGAGCCCTCCCTGCGTGACCTTAGCCAGTGACCGGTCTCACGCAGACCTACTGCATGGGGCTGTTGTTGAGATGAAGCAGGAATGAGGAGAGCCATGTACAGGATGCGTCACCTTGATCTCTTTGCAAGAAAAGTGTGGTGTGCCATTGACAACAGGAATATGAAAGGGGGCACAGATAATGTGCCAGTGGCTGAGGTCTCTGGCTGTGGAGCCAGAGGTTGGGAGTTCGATTCCTGCCCTGTGCCTCCTTGACAGGGGCTGGACTCGATGACCCATAGGGTCCCTTCCAGCTCCGCAGTTCTAACATGATGATGATGATAAGGGTCTCTCTGTTAAGGCATAGCTAATCTCATTAATGCCACGTGATTCTGAGTTCACCGTCCTTCGCTTTGTAAATTTAAAAGAAGGTTCACCAAATAGATGTGCACACTTCCTGAGGAACAGTTCTTTCCCTTGATGTCACATAAACAATACTGGCTAAACCACAGAGGATACCCATCTAATTAACTCCACGAAGATAGGGTTGGCGTGAGGAAGCCATTTTGTCTGAACGTGTCCCCATAAGACATGCCCATCCTTTCATCTTAGGTGGAGCCCCCCTCTCGCTGTGTCCCCCCCTCTTCACCCACACACCCTTTCCTTGAGTTGACTACTACAACTTCTAGGAGTCTGTGTTGTTTTGCTCGGGGCATGCGTTCCACCGCACTCCGTTCCACCCCACACTCCCTTGGGCAAGCGAGACATCAGTTCCTCTGCGATGGTCTTTCCCTCAGGAAGGAAGCCGTCCGATTTGGCTGGGATGATGGGGCACGAGCTGAAACTGCCTCTGATCCTCCCCCTAAAAAAAAACCCCAGGGAAGAAGAATGCAAGGCAAGAATGAACACAACTGAGAAACCGAAAAGCCATCGGAGGATGGAGGGGGAAAAAGCTGGGCCTCTGAGTTTGACCTACTTTCCTGTTTGATTTCTTGATGAAAAGACAAATGAACAGTCTCCCCAAAGAGGAAGGGCTGGGTGGGAGAAGAGGGCAAATGCCATCTTGACAGGCACTGACTTTTGCTTAAAATATCTGCCTTTTTCTTCTCTAAAAGTATTGTCCACTCTCCTTGTCCACATGATACTTTAGTTCCATTCTCTTCTACCTACAGACCTTAATTTTTAAGCTCTATCTTTGGATGCTGACAATGACAACACAGAGAACACGTGAAAAATCATCACTCATGTCTAGCGACCTTGAGCCATGCATGTATGGGCTCTGCCAGATGGAGTATTCTGTTCTCCTTAATATATCTTATTCTTTACTGATACAATTGATATTTTGCCGGCAATTCTCACAATGGTCTTCTTGTTCTGGTTAGTACAGTGGCATTTTCCCTGACTTAATTCCCCCCCCCCCCCCCCCTGAAGGCATGGTTTATGTTCAGTCCCTGTTTGTTCCTGTGGGTGGAATTTAGTGCTATGGCACTTCCCATTTTAAGTTCATGTCTGTGATACAGTTATGATACAGTTTTGCACTTACGTAGAAACCTGCAAGTTACCTTTTGATTAGCACAGAAACACCAAGAGGGAGGGAGGGAGGGAGGGAGGGAGGAAGGAAGGAAGGAAGGAAGGAAGGAAGGAAGGAAGGAAGGAAGGAAGGAAGGAAGGAAGGAAGGAAGGAAGGAAGGAAGGAAGGAAGGAAGGAAGGAAGGAAGGAAGAGGAAGGAAGGAAGGAAGGAAAGGCTGTAGTATGAAAGTAGATTTCCAATATTTTTTTCCAAAGGATTTCAAAGATTTCCTATTCTGCACTGGCCGGAAGAGCTGCCAACGTGCTCATATTCCATATGGATGTAAATCATCTCCACAGCATGCTTTTGAATGTGAAGTGCACATTCTGAGACCTGTGCTTTGAAATCCACGTTGCCAGCCCTGTGTCTGGGTGTTGACTTGCAACTGGATGAGAAATGAGAAAAGCGTGACTTTTTACCAATGCATCCGATCTAAGATTTGGATGGTGGGAGATTCAGGATAACCAACAGGAAGTATTCCTTCCAACAGCACATAGTTACACTGTGGAATTCATTACCCTGGGATGCAGCAATGGTTACAAGCACGGAGAGCTTTAAAGGGGGATTAGATGCATTCATGGAGTTTCTGGCCATCAGCGGCTACTAGTCAGGATCGTTGTCCATTGCCTCCACTAACAGAGGCAGTACAGTTATGCATAGCAGTTGGTGGAAACTGTGAGAAAGGGGCTGCAGTTTTCTTCACAACCTGTGGCAGTCCCCCCTAGGCAACACATTGGAGATCGTGTGAATATAATGTTGGATCGGAGTAACTCTGGTCTGACCTAGCAGCAGATCTTATGCGTCAAACACAGAGATAAATGAATCCTAGAATCCTTGAGTTGGAAGGGGCCTCTAAGGCTATTGAGTCAAACCCCCTGCTCAAGGCAGGAAGCCAACTCAAAGCAGATCTAACAGAGGGTGGTCCAATTTCCCCTTGAATGCCTCCCGTGTTGGAGCACTCGCCACCTCCCCGGGTCTTTGATTCCATTGTTGTACTGCTCTAACAGTTATGAATGGATTTAGGTCTGTTGGCAGGTATCCTGTTTCTAGTACCAGCCGCATCCATGGAATCAATACTAACTTAATACCTACATAAACCCCATTGGACCAAAGGAGGTCTACTCTTTGAATTTTGAATTGTGGTGCTGGAGGAGACTCTTGAGAGTCCCCTGGACTGCAAGGAGATCAAACCTATCCATTCTGAAGGAAATCAACCCTGAGTGCTCACTGGAAGGACAGATCCTGAAGCTGAGGCTTCAATACTTTGGCCATCTCATGAGAAGAGAAGACTCCTTGGAAAAGATCTTGATGCTGGGAAAGTGTGAAGGCAAGAGGAGAAGGGGACGACAGAGGACGAGATGGTTGGACAGTGTCATCGAAGCTGCCAACATGAATTTGACCCAACTCTGGGAGGCAGTGGAAGACAGGAGGGCCTGGCGTGCTCTGGTCCATGGGGTCACGAAGAGTCGTACACGATTTAATGACTAAACAACAACAACAAGGTCTACTCTAGTTGGGATGACAGTAGGATACTGGTCATGGATTTTGGGGCTATCCAACCTTCAGCAGAAGTGTGGGTGATGCATCGCAGGACACAGACTTACGCACCACGAGTTTAAAGGAAAACAAAGCGTTATGTTTATTTGGAAGAGGTACGATGGGGCCATCAACAAAATATAGACAGAACCCACTAGGTAAAGTTTGTCTGAGGTAAGACGGGACACACTCCACTGCTAAATCTCCCTGGAAAAATGGGGATGAGGTCTCTGGATTTCACTGCTCAGCAATGCCTTGATGCCCAGACCGTAGCAGATATTGAGGCACACACAACTTGGTGTGGGTTTTGTTGTCTGCAGATCTCTGTCACCAAGCAGAATGGGATGTCCTCTTGCGTGGTGGAGCTTCCGTCCACTGAAGCCACGTCTGCAGGGATAGGGGCCACATCCGAGGTTTTCGTCTTACAGGTGGAAGCACAGCAATAAAGGAGGTCAAACCATGACTAGGCACAGTGAGGAGGGTGGAAGCTCTTGTCAGCTTCCAGAGCCTGGGAAAGGTTTTTATTTTATTTTATTTTAATTTTTTTTTACTACAACTGGCCACATTGAGCAAAGGATTCTGGGAAGTGAAGTATCAAGGGGGGGGGGACCCCAAAACCAGCAACCACCTTTTCTAAACTCTCTATTTCCTCTTAGAAGGGATGCCCTAATGAATCACGAGGCAAATTTCATTTCTCCTTCTTTCTCTTCTTCTTCTTCTCTTCCTTCTCTTTCTCCTTCCCTTTCTCTCCCCCCTGGTGCTTATTTTCAGAAGATTTCTGCTTCAGCTTCTTTGTATTTTTGCTCCCTTTCCCCCCTTGGTCCTCAGGGCTGGGCGGTGGTGGGTAAGGGATGGGCGGGTTGAGCATCAAAGCCTTCCTCTGGAGCTTCAGCTGCAGGATTTCAAAGGTGGTCTGGATCTCGTGCTGGATAATATCATGGAGGTTCTGGATCTGGGTCTTAATGGCTTCCCTGACCAGGGACATGAGAGTCTGGAAAACAAACACAGTGCATTGGGGGGGTTCTGAAGTTCTTGTTGAGGCTGGTGACTCCTATTTCATGGGACAGTGAGTCTACTCTGGATCAAAGTTACTAACCTCCACTGATTTGAATACAAAACTCACTGTCTTCCTGTCCATCTTCCTGTGGCCTCAACACACATAAATATTGGAAGGTGGTGGTGGAAGCCAGTGAGTGTACCAAACATGGCACTTCTCTTCCACCATGAGTGAGGCCCTCCCTCCCGCCTTAAAGATAAAAGTAAGCTGACCCTTAGAGCTCCATTACAAATGGAATAAGCTTATCTTATCTAGGATCATACTGTCATGGAGCTGGAAGGGACTTAGAAGACCATCGGGTCTAACCCCCTGTTCAATAGAGAAATCCAAATCAAAGCAGACCTGACAGATGGTGGTCCCACTCTGTAGGACTGCCTTTCAAGGATTTGAAAAATGCTATCTGATCTCCCCTCAGTCTTCTTTTCTCAGTGATAAACGTGCCCAGTTCTTTCAGTCTTTCCTCCTAGTTTCCAGCCCCCTGATCATCCTTGTCGCCCTCCTCTAAACTTATTCCAATTTGTTAGCATCCTTCTTGAAGTGCGGTGTCCAGAACTGGGCACAATCCTCAAGGTGAGGCCTAACCAGTGCTGAATAGAGGGGGACTAGCACCTTGTGGGATTTGGAAACTATACTTCTATTAATGCAGCCTAAAATAGCATTGGCCTTTTTTGTAGCCACATCACACTGTTGGCTCATATTTAGCTTGTGATCTACGACAATTCCAAGATCCTTCTCGCTCGTAGTTTTGCTGAGCCAGGTATCCCCCATTTTGTAAAGGTGGAAATGGTTACTTTTTCCGAGGTGCAGGACTTTGCACTTATCCCTGTTGAATTTCATTCTGTTGCTTTCGGCCCAGTGCTCCATCCTATCAAGGTCATTTTGAATTTTGTTTCTGTCTTCTAGGGTATCAGCTATTCCGTCCAATTTGGTATCATCTGCAAATCTGATCAGTATTCCCTGCACTCCCTCATCCAAGTCATTAATACAAATGTTGAATAGCACTGGGCCCAGGACTGAGTCTTGGGGTGCCCCACTTCATACCTCCTCCCAGTTTGAGAAGGAGCCATTGAGCTTGTTAAGTTCCAGATAGGATCTCAAATTTATTGCTGGAGGGAAGCATCAATTACAACTCTTTGTAACCAGTAACTTGCCCTGCTCTAAGCAAAGTCACAAACATGATCACTGCCAGTTGCTCGGGTTGCCTTCAGGTCAAGACTTCAAAGAGGCCGCCCAAGATATTTTGCCGCCTGAGCCAAACAAACGGCACCCTGTCCCCGCCCGTGCGATTTAAGGCACTAAGGCTTGGATTCCCGTACTCTCCTCTCCGGCTTCTTCTGAGAAGCCAGGGTGGGGCTTGGGAACTAAACTTCCAGGCAAAACTCCAAGCCCAGACTTGGGCTTGATCATAAAACCTGGGGAAGGGCGAAGGAGATCATGCAGGGGCACTGAGTTTCCTCAAGGGTCAGGATGGCAGCTTCTGGCTCTCTCCGTCTGTGTGCAGAGAGGATGAAACATGTCAGCAGAAGCCAACCGGGAGGCCGCTCTGTGATGCCTGGCCCCCAGCCAGCCTCCCAGAAGCTGTTGAGTTTTGGAGGTGATCCATTGGACCTTGAGGGCCTCTGGTGACGGTGGGACCGAATCCAGGACCGGCAGGGAACTGGGAAGGTGAAATGGGGAGGAATTTCCCTTCTGCACCTAAGGTGGCACACCGAACAATCCACGAAATCCTCCGGGATTTATATTGCAGCTCTCGCTGCTTGAGTTCAAAAGGTGAGGTGCTTTGCTTTCATTTGAACTTCATGAGTTACACACACACACACACACACACACACACACACACACACACACACACACACACACACACGTGCGCCTTAATAGAGAGGCCAATAATTCCACTCCGTAGATGGGCTGACGACAGAAACGCCTCGGAGTTGGATTCAATTTCCCAAAACAAAACACTCGCAGGGAGAGGAGAATCAGCCGCCAAGCAAGCCTGGGCAGGCAGACTTTTCTGTCTCAAGTATGATAAACTCATCACTGCCTAATTATGCAAATCAAGGCTGGATAGAGAGGGAGAGGGGAAAAAAATTAGTTTTGGACAATGCAGCCAAAAACATAATTTGGAGACGCTGTGAACCCGCAGTTTGAACTGGGAGATCAGATCCAAACGCTGCAGGGTCGCAAGTGGAATACAGTTATGCAACTTGGGATTGATTGGCAGTTGTTGTTCTTGGACTACAACTCCCAGAAATCCTGGCCAGCACAGCTAGGGGTGCAGGCTTCTGGGAGTTGTAGTCCGAGAACATCTGGGGACCCAAGGTTGGGAACCACTGATCTAGAAGCAGTGGTTCCCAAGCTTAAGTAACCCAGGTGTTCTTGGACTGCAACTCCCAGAAGCCTTCACCACCAGCTGTGCTGGCTGGGGTTTTCTGGGAACTGCAGTCCAGGAACACTTGGGTTACCCAAGGTTGGGAAACCACTGGCCTGGAAGTAGCATGAGTATCACTTAGCACTTAGTATCGCTTAAGACATGGGTGGCAGACGTCAGGTCCTGAAGCAAACATCTGAGCCAATTACGTTTTCGGTCTGGCTTCGGAGAGGGCCATGCCCCCTCTTCTGTGACACCATCATGGATGGCTTCCTGGCTTTTATATGGGTTTGCCCTCATTCTGGAAAAGTTTGAAAATCTTCTCCCACAGCTTGTTTGCTGGAATGACCTGTCGGCCAAAATGGGCTCAGTACCTTTATCCTTGACTAATGGGCTTTAGTAGCAGCTAGGCATGAGTGGACAGATTTTACTTTCATGGGCTCCATGATCACTGCAGATGGGGACAGCAGCCACGAAATTAAAAGACACCTGCTTCTTGGGAGGAAAGCGACGACAAACCTAGACAGCATCTTAAAAAGCAGAGACATCACCTTGCCGACAAAGGTCCACATAGTCAAAGCTATGGTTTTTCCAGTAGCGATGTATGGAAGTGAGAGCTGGACCATAAAGAAGGCTGACCGCCGAAGAATTTATGCTTTTGAATTGTGGTGCTGGAGGAGACTCTTGAGAGTCCCCTGGACTGCAAGGAGAACAAACCTATCCGTTCTGAAGGAAATCAACCCTGAGTGCTCACTGGAAGGACAGATCCTGAAGCTGAGGCTTCAATACTTTGGCCATCTCATGAGAAGAGAAGACTCCCTGGAAAAGCCCCTGATGTTGGGAAAGTGTGAGGGCAAGAGGAGAAGGGGACGACAGAGGATGAGATGGTTGGACAGTGTCATCGAAGCGACCAACATGATTTTGACCCAACTCCGGGAGGCAGTGGAAGACAGGAGGGCCTGGCGTGCTCTGGTCCATGGGGCCACAAAGAGTCGGACACGACTTAACGACTAAACAACAAACAACAACAACCTTCATCCTTGACTAATGGGCTTTAGTAGCAGCTAGGCATGAGTGGATGTGGGTGCCTTGGGTTTTAAGAAAAAAGTCAAACATTTTCCTCATCCAGCATCACTCACCCTGAAATTTCTCTCTCTCCTTGGAGACTCGGGAGAGGCATAGCAATTCCCAGAAACTAGGAAATGCCCTGAGATCCAGGAAACCCAGTTCCAGATAGTCAACCTGTCAGGTCCTTTCGGTGGGCACTCCCTACCATACCACTCCTTCCCTCAGTTTGCTGGTGTATCCCCAGTTGTTTGTTTGCTGTTCATCTGTTTCGTTGGTTGCCAAGTATGTGTGCAGTCAAAAAAAAAAAAGCAGCGTACACAAGCCTGTAGTTTCAAGCAACTGTATATGAAGAAATATTTGTATTCTTTCTCCTACAGATGTCTCAGAGTGAGTTACTGAGACTTTAAGTACCAGTTAATGACAAAGGGGTGGGCTCTGGGAATACTTGTACCTCTGGGAATCCCCCGTACAGAGACGGGTGCCAAACACCCCTGTCCCTTTAGCTTAGAGGCATGTTTTGCCATGGAGTCTCTGCATGCTAGCTCATACGTCTGAAGAAGTGGACCATCTTCCATGAAAGCTTACATTAAAATATGACAGGTAATCTTCAAAGTGACACAACTTTCTTTTTTGTTTGGTTTTACATTTCTCATTGAAATGCTCAAAATCATGGAGTTGGAAGGGGCCTCTAAGGCTCTCGAATCCAAACCCCTGCTCTAGGCAGGAATCCAAGTCAAAGGAGATCTGACAGAGGGTGGTTCCATTTTCTCTTGGATGCCTCCAGCGTTGGAACACTCACCACCTCCCCTTGAGGTAATGGGTTCCATCGTCGTACTGCTCTAACAGTTAAGGAGTTTTTGCTTGAAATTCAGCCTAAATCTGGCTTCCTGTAACTTGAGCTCATTCTTATGTGTCCTGCACTTTGGGATGATCGAGAACAGATCCTGCCCTTCCTCTGTAGGACAGTCTTTCAAGTATTTGATAAGTACTATCACGTCTCCCCTCAGCCTTCTTTTCTCGAGGCTAAACAGGCCCACTTCTTTCAGCCTTTCCTCGTCAGACTTGGTTTCCAGCCCCCTGATCCTCCTTGTCGCCCTGCTCTGAACTTGCTCCAGTTCGTTGGCATCCTTCTTAAAGTGCAGTGTCTAGAACTGGACACAAGACTCAAGGGGAGGCCTAACCAGTGCTGAATAGTGGGGGAACTAGCACCTTGCAGGATTTGGAGACTATACTTCTGTTAATGGAACTCAAAAATCGCATTAGCCTTTTTTGCAGCAACATCTCCCTGTTGGCTTGCACAGACTAAGACGGCGACAACTTCGGAAAACCACCGTTTTCCCAGGGGCTGCCATGAAAGATATTTTTGGCCCCCTCGACTCTTCTCATTTTACCTCTTTGTTCAGGCCTTCTGCCTGCCTTTTGACATTTCTGTACACTGCCCGCAGTAGATTTTCTCTCTGTCCCTGCAGGGTTTCTTGGAACTGCAGCATACTGGCCCGTTTTTCTTCTTCAGCCGCCGAAAGGGCCTCCAGCTGCTTCTGGTACTGCCAGACGGACACATCCATGCCCTCCGCCAGTGGGAGAGGGGTAGGGGGAGCGTGGACCTCCAGACTGGCAAAGGTCTGCTGGCGGTCTCTCTCGCGCATCAACACGAACTGGTACAACAAATAATGCTTGACAAAAGTGTTGTGGAAGTAATCGGACACGGCCTGCCGGTGGGAAGGGAGCAGCGTTACTTGGAGGGCAGAAAGCTTATCCTGAAGGATTCGGATGGCCTGCAAAATGGACAAACCTGCAGTAAAGGGGGAGGGAGAAATCATATATAGGATTACAAAAGGGCCCATGCATCTGTCGGGAACAGTATTTCACTTATCCATGATCTAAAAATATTGAAAATGACATCTCATCATTAACTGGCTAGATGGTTGTGGAAGCTCTAGTCCCAAAAAGTAACTTTTGCAAGCTCTGGATTATTAAAATTACTCTGGCTTGGACTGGTCACAGGTCATAGGATAGTGACATTGGAAGGGACTTATAAGGCCATCAAGTCCAGTTGGGTCAAGCTTTTACTCCCCAGGGTTCCTGATGCTTTGCCTCTTCATGTCGTACTGTAGGGGTGGCGAAGCTGTAGCCCAATTCTCCCCACTGGCTATGCTGGCTAAGGATGATGGGAGTTGTCATCCCACAAGACCCGAAGGGCTGGGTTTTGCCCACTCCTAGAGCAGGGCAGAAAGGAGAAAGTGCAAGAAAGAGGATTAGCGTTGAACCTTGAGAAGACAAAAACCATGCTGATCACCATAATCACCCAATCTCCTGAAAAGGACAAAAGCTGATCCCACAGCTATAAATAACTATCCCACAAAACTGCACCAGAGCACAGACAGAGTTCTGACTCCTGTCCTCTGAAGATGCCGGCCACAGAGACTGGTGAAACATTAGGAAGAACAACCTTCAGAACACGGCCGAAAAACCTACAACAACCATCGTATCCCGGCCGTGAAAGCCTTTGAGAATACAAAAACCATGCATTTGGAAGAATGATATCCCTTTATTGTTGTCAAGAAGAACTGGAAACAGTTAAATACTTTCTGTACTTCAGTTCAATGATTAAGCTGAGTATATTCTCGATTCCTATGCACAGATGTGAAGAAAGCTGACACAATATGATGGTCTTGTCAGCTAATGTGTATGGATGTGAAAGCTGGCCAATGAAGAAAAACGTAGTGCTGGAGGAGAGCTTTGCAGACAAATAAGTGGGTGCAAAGTTACATCAAGGCCAAACTCTTGCTAGGATTCCTTAGAGGACTGAGTATTCAGCTGCGGCTATCATACTATGTGCACATCAAGAGAACACAAGCCTTACTGGAAAAGACAATAATGCTAGAACAAGACAGAAGGAAAAGAGGAAGACCTCACGTGAGATGGAATGACCCAATAAAAGAAGCCACTTTTTGCAGCTTCAGCACACTCACACCCAGTGGAGCACAACAGCAGGATCCAGTACTAGAACCAGTTACTGAGCCCAAACAAGATATGTAACTGTTGAAGTAACTATAATGGCAATTGTACAAAAAAAAAAGGAGTGACGCTACAGATGTAATGTAATGTAATTATGTCAGCTTTATTGAGGGAAAGAATTAATTACTTCTGTGCTCTATAGCATCAGGGCAGTCCTAAGGCCGATTCCAGCAGGGGGAAAGGGGGAAGGTCACCCCCAAATTTAAGGGGATCCCCCCTGCTCTGGTCACAAGACATCACTGGACTCTAATACATTGATATAAGATAGTTTTTAATGTTCACTTGCTTTTAATTATTTAATTGTATTTTAACTAGCACATTGTTTAATATATTTTTTTTATCCTATCATGTTTTAACTGGATTCTTTTTAATATTGTGAGACGCCTTGGGTCCCCTTATCGGGAGAAAGGTGGCATAGAAAACAAGCAAACCTATTTACATTTTACTGAATCCAGTGTCCGTTTAATGTTAAACTTTTGGTGATACCTGTTGACTTAAAAGAACCCAAGTTTAGCAGAAATGTAATAGTACAAAGCAATTCTTGACACCAAATGAAAACTGAATCCAGTAGAAAACCTGATCAGACTTTTGAGCTTTGTTCTTTCCAGGTCACATTGATTGCAATGAAAATATTGCCGTCTCTAAATACCTGATCATCTTTAATTGATGATTGCAGGTTTAGATCTGGGCATGGAACAAAGCCTTTGGCGGCAGGATGAGTGTTCTCCTATTGCTGGACTAACAGATCTGTGTCAGAGGTTGGAAAAAAATGACTTTTTTTTGAACGATCGTTCCCACAAAACTCCAGCCACAATGGCCACATACCCCCAAAAGTAACTTTTCCAAGCTCTGATCTCTATGCAGAGAGGAGCCTCAGATCTCGACTCCTAGTTCCAACCCCAAACTCTGTGCATTGAACGTCTTATCTGCACCGACACACAGGGACTCCCCAATAAATACAGGGCGTGCAACCTCCAGACCTCTGAAAAACAGAGGGCATAGACAGGGCATAGACGCATAGGAGGAGGTCACTGAGATCAAGGCGGGTGGGGCCAGCAGATCATGATGCCGAAAAGATTCCCTCCCTCCCACATATTCATCGGGGAACAGATCTAATGTCTGCATCAGGCTAACCGTGGCACAATCCGAGAGCAGACATGATGGAGCCAGAGAATTCGAACAACAAGTTCATTAGCACTGAGCAATATTTATTTTTATGGGACACCTAAAAGTGGCATCATCAATTAGCCAACTCAGTTTATATGCAAAGCTACTCATTTCGGGGCAGGCGGTGATGATAAGCGCCCTGTTCCTTTCAGCTATTGTTTATTTACAAACGAATTCTGCATCAATACAGGAGCACTATAAAGACAGATATGGATTCGGGATTACATCAACTGAAACAAGGAAGGGTGCATAGCTCAAAACAGATCCAAATTAGAGGCATATTGAAAGCAAACAATGGAAAGTGATTTTCCCCGGCTCCTTTCGCTCGTGCGCTGGGAACCCTGATTGTTTGGCTGGGGAGTAAGGCAGAGGGACTTAATTTGTCTCTGTTTGCTTTAAATTTCTAAAGCTAAGGCCATCCCCAAAGGCTTCAGTTCATAAAATGCGCTCATAAAATGACCCAGTAAATGATTCAATAAGATATCTGAAGTAGCATCTCTATCAGACATGATGTATTACAACGCCATGCATTTCAGGCAGATTTGGGACTCTTCCGGTAAGGGCAAAAGTAGCTGTAAAATTACTGGGTACTGCACAGTTCATTTTGGTCCTTCTCCGCCCATCCAGATGATGTGAAGCTTAAAACAAAATAATGGGTGCGTTGTTCTGTGCTATTCCAGGTCTTTTTGCTTATTCTAAACTCCCCCCTTTCCTCCCAGACGATAGATGGGCTCATGGGCTCTGATATCTTTGCAGCATCAGACAAAACATGTCTGGCCCTCCAGGACTGGGTGGACTTCAACTTCCAACAACCTTGGCCAGCATGGCCAATGGTAAGGGTTAATAGAGAGACTCTGATTCAAAGGTTCTGGAGCACCATTCCACCATGAATGCAAAGACCATGGTTTTGTTAATTTTCTTCTGTCACTCATATAGTTTTCTCCTGTCATTGAAGTTTCTCCCCCCCGCCCCCCAATCAGAGTATGGAAAAATATACTGGAGGAGACTTAACAATTTTTTTGCCATCCAGAAGAATAACCTTTCCAAACTCTATTTTTCCCCTGATACGTTCTGTTTTGTGAACCTGTCTCTGCTACAGGGCAGTAACCACCCTGGAATATATTGCAGAGTTTTGAATTTTTAGTTAAAATCCCTCTAGCTGTGCAGCAGAAATGTAGGAATTCACAGAGCAGAATAGCTTCAAGTTTTCCAGTGTAGACCACCCCTTTCTCTCATTAACTGGCACTTCCTGTCTCAGTCACTCACTCTGAGACATTAGTAGGAGAAAGCATAAAAGGTTTCATTTCTTATAACTGAACAGATCAAACAGCAAACTGACAAACATGACTGCTTTCAACAACAGACATGAACAGACTCATTGCTTCCAACAGATTACAGAGAGAGAGAAAGGACACTGAGCAGAGAGGTTGGGCTCCCTTTGAATTCTGAGGCACAGAAGGAACCATTGGTCTCATCTGGATAGACTGACAGTCACCACAGCTCAGAAAGTTCCCTCCCAGCCAAACCTACTCAAGGCAGCATGCGAAGTTGCAAAAACTCCAACGGAATAAACCACTGGGCCCTAAACTTGGGTCCCCAGCTATTCTCAAACAACACCCTGAGAATCCCTCACCGTTATCTATGCTGTCTATAATCTGTGGGTGCTACACAATACAGCGATGACAAACCTAGACAACATCTTAAAAAAAAGAGACATCACCTTGCCGACAAAGGTCCGCATAGTGAAAGCTATGGTTTTTCCAGTAGCGATGTATGGAAGTGAGAGCTGGACCATAAAGAAGGCTGACCGCCGAAGAATTGATGCTTTTGAATTGTGGTGCTGGAGGAGACTCTTGAGAGTCCCCTGGACTGCAAGGAGAACAAACCTATCCATTCTGAAGGAAATCAACCCTGAGTGCTCACTGGAAGGACAGATGCTGAAGCTGAGGCTCCAAGACTTTGGCCATCTCATGAGAAGAGAAGACTCCCTGGAAAAGACCCTGATGTTGGGAAAGTGTGAAGGCAAGAGGAGAAGGGGACGACCGAGGACGAGATGGCTGGACAGTGTCATCAAAGCGACCAACATGAAATTGACCCAACTCTGGGAGGCAGTGGAAGACAGGAGGGCCTGGCGTGCTCTGGTCCATGGGGTCACGAAGAGTCGGACACGACTTAACGACTAAATAACAACAACAACACAATACAGTATATATAGGGTCCCTGGTTTTCGAACTGTAATAACAAACAAACAAACAAACACTGGCAGTCAAGGAAGAGGGATCGACAGGTCTGCTGTCATGGAGGTTTGGAGAACAGAGTTCCACATTCTCCTTTCCTCTCCTGTTTTGGTGAGCATCCAACGTCTGCCAATCCTTGCACTCACTGGTCCCTGATCAGGTTGCCATTTTCAAGTGCTGACCCGCCCGTGGAGAAAGCAGCCCCCTGTGACTGAACTGTAATAATCTCATAGACAACCCTCCACCCTCCAGAACTGGGCCTTAGGCGCAATGGGTTACAACCCCTGTTGGACGCCGGAAATCCAAATGCTCTCACGTCATTCGCCCTTGGTTCTGCTGAGTATTGAGACCGGGGCTCAGCTTTCCAAAGGGGTCGTGCTCAGTAATATTATGAGCGAAAAGGATCTTGGAGTCGTTGTAGATCACGAGCTGGATATGAGCCAACCGTGGGACGTGGCTGCAAAATAGGGCAATACAATTTTAGGCTGCATTAAGAGACGTCTAGCCTCCAAATCCCATGAGGTACTAGTCCTCCTCTATTTGGCATTGGTTAGGTCTCATCTAGAGTTTTGTGTCCAGTTCTGGACATGGCACTTGAAGAAGGATGCCAACAAGCTGGAGCAAATTCAGAGGAGGGCAACAAGGAGGATCAGGGGACTGGAAATCAAGCCCTGTGAGGAAAGACTGAAAGAACTGTGCATGTTTAGCTTTGAGAAAAGAAGGTTGAGAGGAGATAGAACAGCACTTTTCAAATACTTGAAAGGCTGTCCTACAGAGTAGGGGCAGGATCTGTTCTCGATCAACCCAGAATGCATGACACGTCATAATGGGCTCAAGCTACAGGGAGCCAGATTTAGGCTGAATATCAGGAAAAACTTCTGAACTGTTAGAGCAGTACGACAATGGAACCCATGACCTCAGAAGGTGGTGAGCGCTCCAACACTGGAGCCATTCAAGAGAAAACTGGACGACCATCTGTCAGATCTGCTTTGCTTTGGATTCCTACCCTGAGCCGGGGTCAGGCTTGATGGCCTTATAGGACCCTCCTAACTCTATTATTCTAGAAGCTACTCATTTTGGGCACACACATAGATGTGATTTTGCAACACTCCATGTATCAGGGAGCTGTCCCTTACCTCACCTCTCCCCTGTATACATTCCTCCTCTCTGTTTGCATCTGTCTTCTTAAGACTTGGCACATCAATGCAAACAAATAAGCCATCACGTTTCCCAGCGCAGAGGGAAGATCCTGCTAATGGGTATATGGCCGGGGTTGTGAATTCAGAAAGCAGTGCTCTCTTGGGCTGACATCACCTCTTCCTCCCAGGCATCTGTTGTTCCTCTCTGTTCCAAAACATCCACACCACTACTGTGTCAGTCTATGGTGGCCAGCAGACAAACCAACCAACCTGCCGAAAAATCTAGCCGCCCATCTAAGAGTAACAAGTTTTACTTGGCATAAACGCTTGCATCTAACCAAGTGGGGTACAGTTCACAAAAGCTTATGCTAACTAAAGTTCGCTAGCCGGTGAGGTGGCAGAAGAGCATTTGTTAAAGCAAAGGACAGAGTCCCCGGAAGAGCAAGAGTCAGAAATAAAACAGCTTGAAATGGGAGGGAGCTTCACTTGGGAGAGAAAAAGAGAGAGAGTGTTTATGAACATTCTAACTCCTCACAGGGGAATCTGTCAGCAATGGAATGCTGCCAAAAACTGAAGCTTACGGAGTGGAAGTGAAAGGTGAGAAAAACAGAGAGAAATGGGCAGGGCAAGGAAGTCCTGTGACCTAGCTCAGCCTTCTCCAAAGAGGTGACTTTTGATGTGATGAATTGCAACTTCCAATATCCCCTAGTGATGTACTCACTGGAGATGATGGGAGTTGTAGTCTAACTGTTGGAGGGCAACAGGTTGAGGAAGTTCTAAGTTATACCAAACAGCTCTAGGTTATGCCAAAACTCTTCCAGGCTACTTATTATGGCTAGTAGCCATGTTGGCAGTAGGGTAAGATTCTGGGCAGTGTAACACACACACACACACAACACAGTCCATCAGAGAACTTAAGTGCTCTGTCCCTTTCTTCCTCTGCTCCTGATCAACCCCCCCCCAAAGCTCATTTGGGTTGGAGCAGAAAGAAAGACTATCAGAGGAATGAGACACACATCTACATGTAACTTCTAACTTGGCCCTAAGTGGAGTGCGCCAACCTTTGGGTGGTGGATTTCTGCACAGCTGTGTGAAAAGCCTGTTCCGTGTGGTTTGTAAGCCTGTCCAAAATGTTGATTTACTGAAGGAGCTGCCTCTATCTGTTCTGCGCTTTGATCCTTAATCTGAAATGGATTCTTGTTTGTTTTTCTACCCCCCACAAAGTGTTCTTTCTGGAGATTATTTCCTGGCTCTCGTTCTACCACTTCTGCAAGACTTAAGCTGGCTGTTTTATCTTTGCATCCACGATTCGGTTCAGCGAATCGTAAAAGAAGGCAGAAGAAACCTACAGCAAATTTCTTGGCTGGGCAAGGTAAATGCCGCTTCCCTCTCCTGCTTCTGTTCTCTCTCAGCCATTCCAGCTCTCCACCCCACCCCAATTGACACCCTCCAACACGTTAGATGGAAAGAGGTACATGAGATGGGAAAAGGCCAAAACTCACTAGTGGAGTTTGTGCGTTGCACGCAGAAGGTCATGGGTTCAATTCCTGATATCTTCAAGCAGGGCTAGGAAAGGAAGCCTTGCTGGTCAGTGTCAACAAAGCAAGGCTAATTGGTCTCGCTCAAAATAAGCTACTTTCCTATGCTGCATATGATCCATGAAGGGGGTATGCAAATACCCCTATGTGCATTCTGTAGACACAAGGCATCCTAACCAATCAGGGTTCCTGCTTGCATGGAACCCACATGGTAAATCACATGTTACACCAATGCCAAATGAAAAGCATGCCTGTAGCAGCAGTGTACCTAACAGTGCATCTTCTTGGCCATCATGATTTTTTCTGAACATGTGGGGAGTGGGGTGGCCTGAACAGACGTTTTCTTGACATAGTATGTTGCACTATAGAATTTCAGCGGCATTAAATCTGAGCATTCCTTGGCCCTCACAACATGGATTTCTGCCTGAGTTTTCTTGTTTTCTTCTTCCCTACTTTATGCTAGAAGGAAGGAAGGAAGGAAGGAAGGAAGGAAGGAAGGAAGGAACGAACGAACGAACGAATGAACGAACGAACAAACGAACGAAAGAAGTTAGTTCATCAAATTCAAGCTGTAAGGGAAGCGGCAGAAATGGACATTCTATCAGAAGTGACGAAGAACTGTCCTACACAAAAGGCAACTGAAAGATGGGACTTATTCTACAAATGGTTAGAGTCACCAGATAGTACTTGAATAACATAGATCAAAATGTGAACTAAAATCTGGAAGGCAGAAAATAGTAGAAAAGCAGAGTTTGAATTTTGTTATTGCAATATGAATAGATTGGATGGTAGTATATTTTTGTTTCTCCTCCCCCCCTCAACCCCAACCCTTTTTTCACCCTCATACCTCCTCTTACCTTCTGTATCCCATACCTTAACCCAAGTTATCAAAACAATTAAAAAAATATTAATGCATTAATCATGTGTGGTCAAGTCAATTCAGATTTCTGGTGATTTTTTTCAGGGTTTTCCAGGTAAACAGTACTCAGAAGTGGTTGACCACTCCCTTCTTCCGGGAGGCAGGCTGGGCCTCTGCAGCTTGCCCAAGGTTGCACAGGCTGGCTCTTCCCCCCGGGGGCACAGTGGAGAATGGAACACCCAACCTCTGGCTCCGCAGCCAGAGACCGAAACCACTGAGATATCCAGTGAGCCAACTTAGCCATCATTATTTTAAACCACCTATAGAATAGACCGCCGATCTTTCCTTGTTCTCTGCTAATTTGCCATATCAGAATTTTGAGGATGTTTAAGCAGAAAGGAGAACGAGATCTACATTGCTATTGGTAGTGACACCTATTTGCCACAGAGAGAGACTTTACATTGAAATAAGCAATCCCCTTGGATCTGTTAATTGGGTCCTCTTTCTGGTGCTAAGAAAACTTTGGGTGACGGCTAAAGCCTTTCAGTTCTATTCATTTCCCAAGCAGTCCCCAAATGGGTGTCCTCCAGAGGAGTTTGAGTACAACCCCCCTCATTCCCCATCACCATGGCCAGTGTCCAGCCCAATGAGAATTGCAGTCCAACGGATTTGGAGGGAGGCTGTTTGGGAAGTCTGCCAGTGTAGAAAAATACAGCCTTCCTGGGATCCAACAGCGAGGAAGCAAAGCGAATCTCCTTTTTTTTCTTCCTGATCAGTGATCACACATAGAAACTGAGCTGGTAGGAATAGTGTCAAGCATCCCAGAAAGAATGCTTGAAGACTGATTATTTTAAAATAGAGCTGGCTGGATAGCTCAGTGGTTTAGGTATCTGGTTGTGGAGCCAGAAGTTGGGAGTTCGATTCCCCACTTTGCCTCTTACGAGGAGAGCCAGCCTGTGTGGCCTTGGGCAAGCTGCACAATCCCAGGATGCCCCCAGAAGAAGGGAGTGGTAAACCACTTCTGAGTACTCTCTACCTGGAAAACCCTGAAAATGTCACCATAAATCAGAATTGACTTGACTACACATGTTGACGGTGATGAAATGAAGTCTCCATCGTCATTGGCAGTCTACCTTAGAGTTTGAAGGGAGGGGCAGGCTGAATCAGCTCCTTGAATCTGCCAAGAGCAGGAGGATTCTGAAGGGGAAAGTCCCACAATAGTAACTTTTCCAACCATTAGTAGTAACGTGTTCCTATCACTAGGGCATAACAGTGGGAAAGTATTGTTACACTCCTTACGGTCTTCTTTCCAGGGGAATTCGGTTGGCCACTGTGGGAACCAGGATGCTGAACGTGAAGGCCGTGTGGTGGTAATCCAGGGAGGCTCTTCTGGTGTCAAGCTTTTTTCTCGCTGGCTCAGGAATGAGGCCAGCTCAAATACACAGCATAATCTTCAGAGTGCAAACAGTTAGCCCAGGAAAGCTGGCTTTCGAAACCTGCATTAGGCGGTTCTATAAAGGGCCCCACCTCAAAAACCTTGGGAACTGGCTTACTGAGGTCATAAATAAACAGCGGATAAATGAAGGATGTGTGACTCAGACAATCGCCAGCTCACCGAAGTTCTCCCAATGCTACTCTGAAGGATTGTGCTGTGAGGAACCCAACCCTTCCACAGGGAAGGTGGCGAATATAAGACCGAGTGTCTTCAGGATCAAGCCGAAGGCCTGGGCTGGTGACCCACCGGATGTGGTTGGACAGCAACTCAGTGTTCCTCATCCTTGGCTATGTTGCCCAGGGCTGATGGAGGGCCACCACTTGCCCACCTTTTGAGTTTCGCTTTCTGTTCCCATCATGGCCAAGCCGTTGCCAATCGGAGGCTGGATACGGCCGTCCCAGCTAACAGCCACTGATGGCCTCATTTCTATGAATTTATGCGATCCCTTTTTAAAGCTGAGTTGGCTGCCATAGCACCAGCTTGTGGCCATGAGTTCCACCATCTAACTACAGGCACTGTAAAGAAGCCTGTATCTCTTTTGATTATCATATCCCGTTATTCAGTATTCCAATTTTGAAATTTACAGCTTGTCTTCCCATTCATTCAAGCGTGCTTGTGTGCAGTTTTTAACACTGTCCATTCTTTCGCACATGTTTTTAAACTGTACACACTTTGGTTCTCATGGAAAGTCTACTGACGGCTTGCAAATGTATGGGTGCCCAACTACAGATTGTGCTGAGTTGTGCATCCAGTTCCAAGGCTGTGTGCATGAATATGATAAGCTTGTCTAAATGTGGGAACCCAACACATTCTTCTATCACCTGTACGGGGCACATGAGTTGTCGCCATTCACCTCTTTCTGATCTCTGGGGTGCCGCTGGGGGTCCATGACCCCATCTGCTCCCAAAAGGGCGAATGGGGTTCTTGGAACAACTTTGCATCTGGAACGCTCCCCCCTCCCTCCTTACGTGACGTATGGCCCAGCTTTCTTGAGACTGTAGACACCAAAATATGAAGCATGGGTAATTTCCTCTGTGTGGTTTGGTGGTGGAGGTGAACATAAAAACAACAAGGCTTTTGAAATGTAGAGTTAACAGTTAACGTGACGTTGGGAAAGTCTGTGTTCTCCACCCAGGCATCCTTCACGGTGATGATGGCGGGTTAATCCCTCTCTTGATAACAGGTTAATCTCTGTTATCAAGGTGCTCCTGTAGGGTTGAAACCTTATTGTATCACCCCAGCAGGGTTAGGAGGAAAACAGGACACCAGGGGAAATCACTCTCCTGAAAACAGTGACTCCCCTGGCCTTCAGCCTCCTCATAAACCACCCTTTCCCAGTCTGGCACCCTCCAGATGAGTTGGGTTACATGGACCATCATCCCCAGGGATCAGTCTCAGCCGCGTTGGTTTGGAGAAGTCTGGAGCAGAACTATAAGGGAGTGGAAGGAATCCGTGCTGGGTCCCACGAGGGACTGGACAGAACTGGAGCCAGCTTAATCAAATCACTCACTCACTCACACACACACACACACACACACACACACACAGAGAGAGAGAGAGAGAGAGAGAGAGAGAGAGAGAGACTAGCTCTGTTTGGGACTACAGCTACTACAGCGGTCCCAAAGGCAATGCTGACTGAGGATGATGGATGATGTAATACACCTGGACAGTATCCGGTTGAAGATGCCCATCTCAAACAGTATCTTACGAACCTCCGCTACTTTTTAACCCATACAGAAGCCCACCTAAATTAGGAGGCCATATAAGCTGTACTCAGACAATGGGAACAAAGTGTTACCAATAAAATAATGCACACCATTGTTACTGTTGTTGTTGTTGTTATTAAAAAACACCAGGCACAGTCAATCAGAACTATAAACACATTGACTGGTATTCTATAACTGATACATGTTTTAAGCAAAAACCTAAGTATCTGTTAAATATCGGCACAGTAGGTATGCTGTTCCTAATATTGCCGGTTTTTTGAGCTCTGATGGTGTGATTTCTGAGATCTGTAACTGCTTATAGTACTGTATGAAATTTCTTGATATTGTTCCCAAAGCCCCAATGATGACGGGGACCACTGATTGCCAGATCTTTATTTTTGGCACTGATTTCCAATTCTTTATTTTCAACTCTGGCATCCCCTGGCATTCCTCGTCATCATCACTACTACTGCTACTACTAGGGTATGATATAATTTATTTCAAAGGTAATGTGGCATGTGGGAATGCCATTGCTTTTTTGAGGATACAAGCAAAGTTACTTTAAAAACAGTCTTTTTTAAGAGGAAATTTGAGCAGAGTTTTTCAGGTTTTCTACTCGTCTTTGACCAATTTGAAAGGTTTATTTTAAAATATACAAAGCAGTGAGTTGTGTAACAAGTTGCTAACAATGGCCAGACTCCTGCAGTTTCTCCTGCGGGAGTTATGTTCAAACCTTGGAGGTGAATTGCTGCTAGTTAAGAAAGAATTCAGTGCAGGCCTTTGGTCTGGCTCACTGGTCACGTGACTTGGCACTGGACAATTTTTTTGCCTAACTAGCAGCAATTCACTGCTGAAATTTACACTGATGGACTTAGGCTAGTGTGTTTCTTCAACTGGATTCTGGCTAGTAATGGTAACGGGCAGGAGAGGAGAGCTTTGCGATGAGTTTCATGACAAATTACTTTTAAAAAGTAACTTCTCAAGCTCCAGCCCTAACTGGAATACCAAGCCCTGAGAAGCTAGAGTTGAAATTGAAAGATTTCATCCCAAGATAGAGAGCCAAAGTTTTTGTGTGTGCTTCTCAGCTCCTTTCTGTTTGAAACCTGGCTAAAATAAACATACACCACACCTGGATGGTGTGAAGTGAAGGTATTATCTCATAAGCAAACAAGCTGAGTACGAGGACCTCTGATTTGCTTTTTTGGCAGAAAACGTGGGGTCATAAACAACGGGGAAGGTGGGAGGAGAGAAGAAAAGCACACAAGCCGTTTCAGGATCTGGAGGTCAGGGCAAAAGTGTGTGTTTATCCAGAGGCAGTGTACACAGCCCGAGGCAACCTTGCAGGGTGGGATCGGACTCTACTTTGCTGGGAAGCCATGTGTAGGCATGTTAGAATGCCGAGCCATTAATGGGACGCAAAAAGGTAACATTCGTGCTTCGAATCATGTCTGGTTGATAAGAGCTCCAACGCTCCGGGGAAGATTGAGAGGGACCCGCTCGCTCAGCTATGTTTGCCTGGTTAGCTTTTTTTTTTAATGGGCATCACATGTTCATCTAGAAAGTAGAGGTGTGAAGAAATTCCACAAAGCCAGAAGCAGAAAAGAGAGTTAGCTCATCGTTAGAAGCTGAGCCGCCCAATAAGGTTAGGGTCATTTTATCTGTGAAGATTCTCAGTCATCCAGGTGAGGTTATCTGGAAGTTGAGTCGTGGCAACTGGACTTCTTCTTTTTTTTTAATTTTATTAATAAAAGGAAAATTACAAATAACAAAATGAAAACTAAAATACAGACTCAATGGTGACTACACACAATACACATTGAACTTTCCCCACCCGTGCCACCTTCACCCTCAGGACTAGGTGACCAATAATGTCAGTGTGTACCCCTTTTCACCCCATTCCTCTCAAAAAAATACATTGATTCTTCTGCTGGCCTATAGCCTTCCCCCTTCGAAAAGCCATGCTCCAAGTATAAATTCCATACATTTTTGGAATCGTTAGACTTTACCATTCCTCTTCATATTTTCATTTCACCTGTTAACTTATCACTAATTGCTAAGCTCCACATTTCTTTATACCAATCTTCAAGATTGATTTGTTTGTCAATTTTCTGTACCGTACCCATTCTAACAACTAACTCTTTCTGATCTTTTTTCAAATGATCATTCTTAATTATGTTCAGGAGGGCAATAATTGGCGATCTGAACATTGCATCAAATAATTTCTCTAATTTCTTTAAAAACCAGTACCCATTCTTTCTTTCTTATTTTACCCATGTCCACCACATATGCATATAGGTCCCTTTTTTCTTTTTGCATCACCAGACTGAAGAAACTATGTGGATGAGTAGCGAAACATTTCAGCCTAATAAGAAAGAAGTCCAGTTGCCATGACTCAGCTTCCAGTTAGAGTCATTTGTTTAACCTAGTTATAGGTGCCCCTTCATGGATTGCTGTCTTGTCATGGCGAAGGGGCTTGAGTCATTCAGAGAAGCTATGGGCTATGCCGTGCAGGGACACCCAAGACGGACAGGTCCTAGTGGAGAGTTCTGACTAAACGCAATCCACCTGGAGCAGGAACTGGCAAGCCACTCCAGTCTCTTTGCCACGAAAACTCCATGGACAGAAACAAAAGGCTAAAAGATATGACGCTGGAAGATGAGCCCCTCAGGTCGGAAGGCATCCAACATGCTACTGAGGAAGAGCGGAGGACAAGTACGAGTAGCTCCAGAGCTAATGAAGTGGTTGGGCCAAAGCTGAAAGGACGCTCAGCTGCAGACGTGCCTGGAAGTGAAAGGAACGTCCGATGCTGCAAAGAAAAATACTGCATAGGATTTGACCAAACTCTGGGAGGCAGTGAAAGACAGGAGGGCCTGGTGTGCTCTGGTCCATGGGGTCACGAAGAGTCGGACACTACTAAACAACAAAAGTTATCAGTGTCCATGTCTGATCTGATCTGATCTGCCGTCCAGATCAGGACTACCGGGGTGACTACATTGGCTGTTTATCCTGCAGGTTGTTGCAGAGTTTTGCATTTGTGGTAAAATACCTTTTGCTACGTAGCAAAATTGCAGAGACTCATGGAAGAGAAGAGCTTCAAGTTCCCCAAATAGTCCACCCCTTTCTCATTAATTGGCACTTAAGGGCTCAATAACTCACTCAGAGACGTTTTTAGGAGAAAGAATAAAATGTTTCATTGGGAACAGATCAACAGCCAACTAACAAACAACTGACTTCAACAGACTAAAGGGAAGGGAAATAAACATTCAGAAGGGAGGCGGGGCTCTGTTTGAATTCAGAGGCAGGAGGCAACGATTGGTTATTGCTGGATAAATTGACAGCCATTTCAGCCCTGAAAAGTTCCTCCCAGTCATTCAAACCACAGGCACCATGCAAAAACTCCGACACAGGTTGTACTGGATTTGGCACAGATGAAATTAATTTTAAAAATGGTGACTATAGGATGTAAAACTAAGCATGGAGAAGCCCAGTGCTTTTCATTGGAGAATTGTGTCTTTTTGTTCAGCCGACAGGGGGTGGTTTATTTAGCTCTGACTGGGCTGGTGTCACTTTTCTCTCCTTTCTGGCATATGTGGTTGTGTGATCTGACTGGAAAGGGCAGCCGCAGGGTATCAGTTCCCATCGACTGAATACCTGTTGTCTCCAAACACTTTCTTTTTCACAAAATGCTTTCCAAAGTTAGCAGTGCATCAGCTTAGCAACATGGGGATTTTTTAAAAAGGAGAACTGAATGGATGGTCCCAGTGAAAACTGCTGATCTCATTTCACAGTCTTCAGTCTCTGCCCCTGCTGACTCTTGCAATAAAATTGGGTGGAATAGCTAATACCCTAGAAGCCAAAAACAATGTTCGAAATGATCTGGATAGGCTGGAGCACTGGGCTGAAAACAACAGAATGAAAATCAACAGGGATAAGTGCAAAGTCCTGCACCTCGGAAAGAGAAACCAAATGCACAGTTACAAGATGGGGGATACCTGGCTCAGCAAAACTACAAGCAAGAAGGATCTTGGAATCATCATAGATCACAAGCTGAATATGAGCCAGCCGTGTGATCTGGCTGCAAAAAAGGCAAATGCAATTTTAGACTACATTAACGAAAGTATAGTTTCCAAATCCCGCGAGGTGCTAGTCGCCCTCTATTCAGCACTGGTTAGGCCTCCCCTTGAGTATTGTGTCCAGTTCTGGACACCACACTTCAAAAAGGATGCTGACAAATTGGAACAAGTTTAGAGGAGGGCAACAAGGAGGATCAGGGGGCTGGAAACCAAGCCTTATGAGGAAAGGCTGAAAGAATTGGGCTTTAGCCTTGAGAAAAGAAGACTGAGGGGTGATATGATAGTACTTTTCAAATATTTGAAAGGCTGTCATACAGAGGAGGGGCAGGATCTGTTCTCGCTCATCCTCGAGTGCAGGACACGCAACAATGGGCTCAAGTTAAAGGAAGCCAGATTTTAGTTGAATATCAGGAAAAACTTCCTAACTGTTAGAGCAGTACGACAGTGGAACCAGTGACCTCGGGAGTTGGTGAGTGCTCCAACGCTGGAGGCATTCAAGACAACCACCTTTCAGATCTGCTTTGATGTGGATTCCTGCACAGAGCAGGGGGTTGGACTTGATGGCCTTACAGACCCCTTCCAACTTCACTATTCTAGGATTCTCTGATAACAAAATAATTGTCTGTAGTCTTCTGGACAGCTACAGTGATTTTTCACCCATGGAAAGCAGAAGGGATCCGATTTGAAAAACTTTGACTCAGCTCAGGTTTCCCCTGCTGGGAGCTCACATCCTTGGTTTGAAGGTGGCCAACCTGATTCCTTTTGTACAGGTATTTTTTAGGTTTCTGAACTGGCTGGGCTAGGAGGGACTGTGAATTGGGGGGAAAACAAAGGCGTATAACTCAAGATGGGACATCTTCCGTTTTAGGAATGTGGTAAACTGTCGGTGTGCCAGCAAAGCAACGACCAGCTTGCTTTCCTTTTTTCCATTCATTCCCCCTGCCTCAGAAACATGCACACTACTCTTCACACAGCTTTTGTTGAATCCACACTACATCAGCCTGCTGGAGGCATTACAACGACACACACCGGGGGGGGGGGGGGGGGGGAGACACTGAGTGAGACAAGAAAAAAAGGTAGCCTCTGGGACTTTTTTGACCTCTCCTGTCAAAGCCTGCAAAAGACAGTCAGTCGCTCATCCCTCATTCACACACACACACACTCAGTCGCAGTGTTAATGAAGACTCACTTGTATCCATCTAAAAAAAAAAAAGCTGATGGGGAAAAAAATGATTAGTTTGAAATGTGGTGCTGGAGTAGAGTTTTGGGGATACCCTAGACAGCCAGAAAGACAAACCAGTGGGCCCCGGAGCAAATCAAGTGTGAACGATATCTCTGGAGGGAAACATCTTGGAAACCGAGGCTGTCCTGCTTTGGGCCCATCCGGAGAAGGCAGCGTTCTTTGGAAAAGACCATCATGCTGGGAAAGGTGGAAGGCAGCAGGAAAAGAGGAAGACAAAAATACGAGATGGACTGACTTGGAAGAGCTCAGCAAGCCCACTAAGCACAGGGCATTTCGGAAATCATTCATTCATAGGATCAACCTAAATCAGAGGCAACTTGACGGAGCACAACAACCCTAACTGGACCTAGGGGACAGCAAAACCAAAAAAAGGATTGTGGGCCAGATGTGGAACCCCTGCGGGCTGCATCCAGCTCAAATGTGCCATCTGGCTTGCAGCCCCGAAGTCCCGCATCCCTGCATTGATACAACCACTCTTCCACACACACCCACACACCCCGCAATGCCCCATCTTTCCCCACTGGATGATCATTCATTTAATGGCATCTGGGGCCGATCCTATCAGCTCCATGGATGTGTGTTGTTTGCTGGGTCAGAACCAAGGCTTAGAAGTAGTCATCCTCAGTCAACCCGGAAATGACACAGACGGATTGAAGCGGCTTTTCTGCAACAGCATCTCTCGCTTAGAGGCGTTACATCGGGGGGGGGGGGTTGTACAAATCGGATGGGTTGGGGGAGGCAAAATTTCGGAGAGGTGCTATTTTTTTAAAACTGAAAAATAGAACCAAACAGGGGTGCCAAGTCCACTTCTGCTTTTTAAAACAGGTGCTTTGGGGTGTTCAACTGTGCAAGGGGGTTCTGTGATCTTCCAAAAAAAAAAGGTGAATCACTCTGCCTTCCTCTTCTGGAGGCTTCCAGAACCCAACCTTTGAGGGCCACACTGTTGGACTTTTTGCAACCTCGCATGCTGCCTTCAGCAGGTTTGGCTGGGAGGGACTTTCTGGGCTGGGGTAACTGTCCATCTATCCAGCACTAACCAATCGTTTCCTTCCTTGCCTCTGAATTCAAAGAGAGCCCCGCCTCTCTGCTCAGTGCTTCCCCCCCCCCTTGAGTCTGTTCTTGAAAACAGTCATGTTTGTCAGTTTGCTGTTTGACCTGTTCAGTTGTAAGCAATGAAACCTTTTATTCTTTCTACTACTAATGTCTCAAAGTGAGTTATTGAGACTGTAAGTGCCAGCTGATGAGGAAAAAAGAGGGGTGGACTAACCGGGGGGATTTGAAGGTATTCTGCTCTGTGAGCCCGTGCACCTCTGCTGTGCCACTAGAGGAAATTTCACTTCTCTTACACTCCTCTTTGAGATGAGACTGTTGTTTTTATGGTAGCTGCTGTTGCTGCTGCTGCTGCACCATCCATGTGCCTGGAGTACCAAGGGACAGCTCTCTGCCCCAAGGAGCTTACAATCTCAAACTCAACACAAAGGAAACAACAGAAAAAAGGAGGGGGAAAGGGAAAGTTCAGTAAGAAAGTTATATTCACTGTGATTGGGGAAGTTACTCTTTCGGACAATCCCCAGTGGTGTAATGGAGCCAGGATTGACGCCCAGGGACTTTCTGAGTAGTGGCCTCGGACTACGGCATCATCTGCTATCCCTCTTTGCTCCTTTTTTCCCCTCTGAGGTTAGCTGGAATCCTCACTGGCAGAGACATGGATCTTTGAAATGCAAAGCATTTGAAGGGAGTTTATTCCCAGATGGGCAATTAAGAGCCATTAGTTTTACAAAACCCCTCCCCTTCTTTGCTCTTAAGGACAACCCAGCTGCCTGCAATTTTTTTTTTTTTTGGACTTTCCCCTTGGGGCAGTCTGGCTATAGGGGACTGTCAAGATGAGTACCCACGCTTCCCAACTGATCACTACACCACTGACAACACATCCCAGAATCTATGGCTCACAGAAATTCAGTACATGTGACTCATGCTCAAAACTCATTCCCCGCCCCCCAGCTGTTCCGCCCAAGTAACATCTGCGGAAATAATCTGCGCCTGAGTGCTGATCATTTCAGAGGACAAGGCAGAGTGACTTTTCCTTAATGTTTTAAAAGCCACTTTTGCTTATTATAACAGGTTGGTATCCCAGCCACAAGAGGGAGATGTGACACCGGTCTGCACAGATTCCGACATTGTGCCAGCCCATGCAAACATTTCGGAAAAACGGTCAGAAAGCAAACCTCCACCACGGACTACCATCAGGGGATATTGTTACTATTACTTTTATACACCAACGACTGTGCCCCTTTTATTTTGTCTTAAACACATCCCGTGCACACGCTCGGCTGGAATGTCTCTCTCCCTTCTCTGCCTTCTGCGAGGAAGGTCAGCCAAGGATAGGCTCCGATAAGAAACCAATCCAGTCTCAGCTTGCGCAAGAGGCTGATCGATCCTATGCCAACCGAGATGCCAGCCTGGGACAGGGCGCGGTTCGTCTCGGATTTCTACGGACTGGATCACACACAACACGGTTTAACCCAGACAACCCAAGCTTGCCTGCCTCTTTCTAGGCATCGATCGAGGCCATAACATCTCTTGCGAAATCTGGAGGTTTTGCTCTTGGCACCCTGGAGATGCAAGGTTTGTGGGCTGGCACCCCAGTCGGGCTGCTTGAAGCACCCTCATCGGCCTACGATCCGTCAGTTCCAACCCCCCCCCCCCCTTTCAGCTTTCCCCGGCTGTGCAATCCTCCCAGCTTATCTGTTGATGACTTAGATATCCCATCAGATAGGGAGGTAGAAAAGGGCTCGTAAAATGGGGAGTGTTGGCAGGGGTGCACCTTACCCAGCGTGAGAAGGATTGTGCCACCAAAATACTTTCCCCGTTGCCACAGAAGTACAAGAACCCTGGCGTAGCCGTTTGCCTGCTCAGACAGTCACCGAGGGGCGTAGTTTCTGTCATTTCCAGTCCTGATAAATATCACGCTTTTATTAATTAGTCAACTACTTGGAACTAATTAAAAATCAATCCACGCAACGTTGCCAATCAGGAAGAAGTTTAGTCTCTGGATTACTTCATGTCTGCCTTGCCCGCACGACCAGGGGGTGGCTCAGGAAGACATTCTCTTGACTCATTCTGCGCTCCCCTTTTCAACATCTGCCTGGCACCTTTTGAAAATTAGAGAGACGGAGTCGAAGAACAGCCGGGCCTGAAAGAATCTCCAGGGTCATCTAGCTGCCAACACAGCATTTCTGAGACATGGCCATCCAAGCTCTGTTCATAAACCTCAAACAAAGGAGAATCTCCTACCATCTGGGGGAATCCTTTGCATTTTGGAGCAACTCTTACTGTCAAGGGTCATGCTGAGTAAGAAGCACCTTGCTTGCAATTTTAAACCACTGGTCTTTGTCTTACTTACTGGAGTAGCAGAAACCCATCAGATATCTGAACAGGTCTCTCAGACTAACTCCTGGTCTTCCCTTCGTATCAAAACATTAAATGGCCCTCAACTTTTCCTCAGGGAGCTATTTTTTTTCCGGGCACCTGGAGGTTTCCAGCTGGGTTGGTCCTTCTCCAGGTATCCATTGCAAAGGGCGCCTTACGCTCTGACCTCAGAACAAAGTACCACAAAAAATAAACCAAGGTTTTGGGGGATGTATTTTTTTTTAAAAAAAGGTGTAAGAACCGTTGGGGAAAAAAAGCAGTAAAAATCAAGATAGAAGAGTGAAAATATAAGAATGATGGGGAGGGATTTTCATTATGATCCATGCTTGACAGGGGACTTAAAGGGATGGCAAACGCTGTGCCAGGAGGGGCTCTAAAATTGTAAAGCTTTGCCCGTTATTATGATAGCCAGGAAAAAGTATGGTTTACCAGATTTCTGCATTTCAGGCTGCTCTGAAAAGGCCCAAAAGTGGCATCAGAAATGAGCAGTGTGGTAGATTTAAACAAGGGATACTGTTAGGGAAGAATGCAGAAAGACAATTCCTGTAGTGAAAAGAAAAGAAAAACCTGGCTGGATGATGGACGAAGCACTTAAAATGGTAAAGGATAGGTGCAAAGAAAGAGAAGAGCTGGAGATGATTATTGTAGGTTTTTCGGGCTGTTTGGCCGTGTTCTTAAGGTTTTTCTTTCTAACGTTTCGCCAGTCTCTGTGGCCGGCATCTTCAGAGGACAGGAGCCAGAACTCTGTCTGTGCTCCGGTGCAGTTTGTTGGATAGTTGAGTATTTATAGCTGTGGGATCAGCTTTTGTCCTTTTCAGGAGATTGGGTGATTATGGTGATCAGCGTGTTTTTTGTTGTGGGTGTATTGTTGTGATAAGGGGGAGAGATGATCTGTCACTGTGATTGATGGGTGTCGTTAGCTGGTCTTTTGTGTGCAGTGATCACCGGTACTTGTGGCTGGGTAGAGTTCGTTGACCTTTTGCAGGCTGTGTTTTTCAGTGCTGGGAGCCAGGCCTTGTTAAGTTTTACACTTTCTTCTTTTTTGTTGAAGCTCTGCTGGTGTTTGTGGATTTCAATGGCTTCCCTGTGCAGTCTAACATAATGATTGCTGGTGTTGTCCAGTACTTCAGTATTTTGAAATAGAATTTCATGTCCAGCTTGTTTCAGGGCATGTTCAGCTACTGTCGATTTTTCCGGTTGTTTTAGTCTGCAGTGTCTCTCATGTTCTTTGATTCTGGTGTGGATGCTGTGTTTTGTGGTTCCAATATATACCTGGCCACAACTGCAAGGTATCCAGTATACTCCTGTAGTGGTGAGGAGAGCTGGAGAGCTCAGTGGTTTAGGTCTCTGGCTGCAGAGCCAGAGGTTGGGAGTTCGATTCCCCGCTGAGCCTCCTTGACAGAGGCTGGACTTGATGATCTATAGAGTCCCTTCCAGTTCTGCAGTTCTAAGATTAAGGTTAAGAAGTGGGGGGGGGGGAGGTATCTCTTCAAAAAGATCCCAGAAATCAAAGGGAAATTTAAGCCTAGATTAGGAAAGCTGAATGACCAACAGGGAAGCACACTATCTGACCAGGAGAAAATAAAGAGAAGGTGGAAACAGTATACTGAAGACTATACAGCGGCAGAGTGCTAAACCAGAATTGCAAAGATCTGAGTTCAAGTCCCCAACTCACTGGATGACCATGGACCAGTGGGTCTTTGAGCATGAGCTACCTCATAGGACTGTTGTGCAAATAGTAGAGAGGAAGAGGAAAGACTCCCATAAGTTCACTGGAGGAAAGGGGGCATGTGACACAAACGCAGTGAACAATTAGCCAAGCAAAATGGCAGCGTTCCTGCCTTCACTCTGCCTCCTGGGTAAACAAAGCCGTGTTTACCCGCAATTTCACATGTGTTCATTTCGCACTTCACCTTGTTTCTACCCTAAATTCACCACAACTCTGCACTCTGCGAAGAGGGTGGTGAAGTGGGAAAAGGGCCTTTTGACTCAACCGAAATATCGACATCCTTTTGGGTAGGAGTCTTCCAAAGCTGGGAAAAGTCACCTTTTGGGACCACAACCCCAGTCAGCACAGTCACTAAGGGACCAACTGCTGGATAGCTCAGTGGTTTAGGCCTCCAGGTTGGGAGTTCGATTCCCGCACGGTGCCTCCTTGACAGGGGCTGGACTCGATGATCCATAGGGCCCCTTCCAGCTCTATAGTTCTAAGATTGCGGGCTTCTGGAAGATGTTAGACCAAGAAGTAACTTTTCAAGCTTTCTCCCCACACCACAGGCAGCTTCCACCCAGTCGACTGGACTCACCTTTGGTCTCCCACAACAGCTCCCCTGTCAGATTCCCCACTTCCGCCACAGCTGGCCAAGGCAGTCCCTTCTCGGCCGCAAACACCAGGCTGCAGTACTGCAGGTCAAGTTGGATGCTCCGGCGCAAATCCCGAACTTCGTCAAACTCCTTCCACCCCAACAAATCTCTCAGATACAAACGACCTTTCTTTTGCTGAAGAAGACAATGGAGGGTAGAAGTCACCAGCATTTTATGGGCCTGTTTTACACATACACACACACACCATTCCACACTCAACCCTATCTTGGCCAAGCCTTAATCCCAGAGATGAGCAAGAAATACATTTCACTGAGAATTTTAAAAAAATAATAACACAGATCTAACAAGTTCCTAACGCTCCTGGAGTGGGCACAAAACTATTTTCAGTGAGAAATCTGTACTATTTTTGAGGGCTTGGGGGAAGGACAAGCCCTCACGCATCCACCAAGAAGCGAGTGTTTGAAAAATGCACAGAGAAAGATCTGCCATTCGGAAAGGGGCACAAAGTATTGTTTATTTAACAGTTGCATTGTGCAGTATGTAGAAAAAAATATAAAAGGCACAAAAAGGTGTGTACTGGAACAAGATGCACGGAAGTGCATACATTTAAAAAGTAGGTAAGGTAAAGGTTCCCCTTGACAAAAATGTCCAGTCGTGTCCGACTCTAGGCAGCGGTGCTCATCCCCGTTTCCAAGCCGTAGAGCCAGTGTTTGTCCGAAGACAGTTTCCGTGGTCACGTGGCCAGCGCGACTAGACACGGAATGCCGTGACCTTCCCACCGAGGTGGTACCTATTTATCGACTTGCATTTTTTACATGCTTTCGAACGGCTCAGTTGGCAGGAGCTGGGACAAGCGACGGGAGCTCACTCCGTCGCGTGGATTCGATCTTACGACGGCTGGTCTTCCGAACTTGCAGCACGGAGGCTTCTGCGGTTTAACCCGCAGCGCCACCATGTCCCTTTTATTTAAAAAGTACGCACTCAGAAATACATACATATTTCTGTGGCAGTGGCAGTAGAACAGAAGTTTGTACATAATTCCGTACAGAATGAGCTTTATGGTGGAAAGAAGGGACAGAATGAGTTTTCGGGGCTCAAGTTTACAAATCTGTATCTCCTACTTGTGTGAAATGAAACTCTGCCATGCCTACAGCGGGGCTGCCTCATGCGGTGGAGAAGACTCACTTCCAGTTATCTCTTTATAACAGCAAAAAAACATCGACAAGGTGGCAGGGGAGGGGGAACTCCCGTCAAGTTACATCATGCTGTCATTTCATGGGTGTCTGTCAGAGCAGTGGTTCCCAACCTTGGGTCTCCAGATGTTCTTGAACTAAAACTCCCAGAAGCCTTTGCCACCAGCTGTGCTGGCCAGGATTTCTGGGAGTTGTAGTCCGAGAACACCTGGGGAACCGAGGTTGGGAACCACTGTGTTAGAATATGGCTAGCTGAAGAAGCTACCAGTTGGGTTCCTTGGGCAGCTAGACTGACCCGGATTATGTTCTAGGCTTTATACTCACTTCCAGAGCACAATTGCCTGAATATATGAAAAACAAACCCTGGTCTAAGTCACAGAGAAATGTGGGAAAGACCTAATTTATACAAATAAATCGACTTTGATGTTGTCTCCCATTAGAGAAAAGAAAACAAGTGTGGCCCTTCCGGAGGAGATCAAGACATCCCTCATAGACAGATATGGCTAAAAGACTTCCGACCAAGTTTTGTTGAACGGCAAAGTCTATCCTTGGTCGCCATTGGCAATACCCGTTGGGGATGATGGGAGTTGTAATCTAATACCTGGAGGCCCTTACCTTACTGTCCCTTATCTAGTCCTTCTTTCCTTCAAGCAAGCCAGTTACATGTGTGCCACAACACCCATCATCCACTGGCTGTGCTGGCTGTGAATGATGGGTGTTGTGATCTCACACATCTGAAAGGCCCTGCACAGGGAAGGCAAACTACCCTCTGGGATCTAAGTCAAATTAAGAGATAATGAAATCTTTTTAACACTTGCCTTCCTCCCTCCCCGGCCCCATTTCCCCACTATTTTCTTTTCATTTTTATTGTTATTCTTTTTGGCCTCCAAACTCTCTCTCTCTTTCTCTTTGGCTTTTTATTATTATTACTATTATTACTATCATCATCATCATCATCATCATCATCATCATCATCATCATCATATTATTATTATTATTATTATTATTATTATTATTATTATTATTATTATTATTATTATTATTGATGCACCTGCCTGCTAGCCAGCCATTTCTAATCAGAAAGGCCATGCAGACAAGGAAGCAGGCAGGAGACGAAGGCAGAAACTGTTTTCCCAAAAGGGCTGCCATGAAGAAACGCCTTATTACGCGCAGAAGGCTAGGTGGAGACAAGGCTACAGAGAGATTAGGAGCACCTCTCAAGAGCCCTGCTGGGATCTGTCCTCATATCAAAGCCAATTTGCCTAAAAGCTCAGTTAATTACACTTTGAAGTTAAGCGGCCTTGCTGTGCTCCAAGTTATTACTTTGCTAGCTGGATTGGCCACTTAGGCATCCCATAAAAAAAGAGGCCACAAATGTGCATAAAATTTACATATCCTAATTTATATGCCTAGATGCCAATGTAGAAATGTTATTTACACAGAGATAGAATCCATCTCTGATTAAGTAATTACAAATATTTAGGCCAGCATCCTATTCAGGAGATTGAATGCATACCTTAACATGGTGAAGGGGTTTGAATGGTGACATTCGAGCTAAATTTTGTTAGTACTGTACAGAAGAACTTTCCTTACCCTGAAAACCTTATGATGAGACAGTCCAAAATGAAAGAAGAGATAGTGCTGGAAGGTGAGACTCCCAGGTCAGAAAACATTCAATCAGCTATTGGGGAAGAGCAAAAAACAAGTATGTATCTATCACTAATGATGCAACTAAATTAAAGCCTATAGGATTGCTAGTGGCTGATGTGCACAGAAGTGCAAGGAAAGTCCAATGCTGCACAACACATACAATTGGATCATGGAACGCCAGAAGTGTGAATCAAGGTAAACTGACAAGAACTGGAATGTATAAACATTGCAATGCTTGGTGTCAGTGAACGAAAGTGAACTAGAACAGGACATTTTCTGTCAAACAACTATGAAGTTTTCTACTCTGGAAATGACAAACCCAGAAGAAACGTATTGGCTCTAATAAGGAGGAAAGATGTAGCACAGCAGTTAGAGGCTACAATGCAAGAGCTAACCAAATAATATCAAATAGACTCCGTGGAAAATCCATCAGCATAACCATCATTCAGGTCTATGCTCCAGCTACAGATGCTGAAGAAGATAAAATGGAAAGCTTTTATACAAGCATCCAGGAAGAAACTGACCACACACCAAAACAAGACATGCTTATAATCAAAGATGACTGGCACACAAAAGTAGGAAACAAATCAGAATCAAATGTTGTTTGAAAAATTGGTCTAGGAGATAGAAACAAAGCTGGAGAATGACTTATAGAGTTCTGTGAAGGCAATAATCAGTTTATTACAAATACATGCTTCCAGCAACCAAACTGATGACTGTACATGTGGACACCACTAGTTGGTTAATATAAAAATCAAGTAGACCACATAATTGGAAGCAGGAGATGGAGAAGCTGTATTCTCTCTTCCAAAACAAGACTAGGAGCAGATTGTGGTATGGATCATGAACTGTTAATATCCATCATTATAATAAAGCTGAAAAAGAACACTTAAAAATCATAGTGTCAAAATATAATTTAAACAACATGGTGAATTTAAAGTCCGCATAAGGAATACAGTTGCATTACTAAACACAATTGACCACAAACAGAAGAACTATGGACTGAAACCAGATATATTATTACAATATTATTAAACGATATTATTAAACTTCCTAACTGTCAGAGCAGTATGACAGTGGAACCAGTTACCTCGGGAGTTGGTGGGTGCTCCAACACTGGAGGCATTCAAGAAAAACTTAGATAATCACCTGGCAGATGTCCACTGATTTGTATTCCTGCACTGAGCAGGGGGTTGGACTTGATGGCCTTGTAGGCCCCTTCCAACTTCACTTTTCTATGATTCTACGAAAGAATGCAGAAATATACTGTATTTTTCTGTTTATAAGACAACCCAATGTATAAGACGACTCCCCCCTTTTCTAACCCCCAAATTTGAAAATTTGCACGATCGCACCCCTTTGGTCCTGAAGCCCTTTCATGGCTGCTTCAGGATCAAAGGAGTGCGATCCTGCCGCCCTTTCACGGCTGCGTTACCCTCTGTCTTTGCAAAAGGCAGGGAAAGTGGTTGCCTTCCATGTATAAAACGACCCTCAATTTTTTGTCTAATTATTTAAGTAAAAAGTGTCATTTTATACACGGAAAAATACGGTAACTCCTGTAGAAAAAAGAAAATAAAAACTTAAATGGATGATGGAAGAAGCACTTAAAATGGAAAAGAACAGGTGAGAAGCAAAAAAGCAAACGGTGACAGAAATAGGGTCAGAACCGTTTTTCTGTGATTGTCACATAGAAACAAAGAGAACTGTTAAAATAACCAGTGCAAAGAAATAGAGTAAAACAACAAAATGAGAAAAACAGGAGATTTCTCAGAAGATCCAAGAAATCAAAGGGAAATTTAAGCCTAGATTAGGAATGTTGAATGACCGACAGCACACTATCTGACCAGGATCAAATAAAGAGTAGGTGGAAACAGTATGCAGAAGAGATAAAAGAATAACAGCTTCCGTTGAAGAGGACTCCTATGATGAAGAACCTGCTATTCTTTAAAGTGAAGTGAAAGCTGCTCGGAAAGCATTAGGAAGAAATAAATCACTGGGGCAGATGGAATACCAGTAGAACTATTTCAAGCCACAGAGACTGAATCTGCCAAAACCCTAACAAGAATATGCCAACAAATAAGGAAAACAAAACAACGACCCACAGGCTGGCGACATTCAAGATACATTCCAGTCCTCAGGAAAGGAGATGCCAAGGAATGCAGTAACTACAGGACCATTGCTCTAATTTCCCTTGCAAGCAAAGTGATACTGAAGGTGTTGCAAGAAAGGCTTTTACCTTATACAGAGTGAGAAATGCCTGATGTTCAAGCTGGATTCCAAAAAGGAAGAAGCACTCGAGATCGTATTACAAATATCTGCTGGCTACTGGAGCGCACCAAAGAATTTCAGAAGAAGATCAGGATATGCTTTACTGTATAGACTACAGCAAAGCTTTTGACTGTGTGGATCAAGGGGTAACTATGCTTTTTTCTTGAAAGAAATGGGGTTGCCTCAGCACGTGATTGTCCTGACGCGTAACTCATATGGTGGGACAGACAGAATGCTTTCCTGGAGGCAAAAGTATCAGGCAAGGGTGCCATTTATCCTCTCATCTCTTCAAGAACATATAATAGGAAAAGCCAGACTAGATTCAGGTGAAGGAGGGGTGAAAATTGGTGGAAGAAACATCAAGTAATATAAGATATGCAGATGACGCCATCTTACTGGCAGAAAACACCAATGACTTGAAATGACGTAGTGAAAAAAGAAAGTGCCAAAGCAGGACTGCAGTTGAATGTTAAGAAGACCAAAATCATGACTACAAAACTACACTGCTTTAATGTTGACAATGAAGAAGTTGAAACTGTTGAAGATTTTGTATACCTTGGTTCAGTCATCAATTCAAAGGGAGACAGCAACCAAGAAAGAAAAACAAGTGGGTTCTACAGCAAATCAAGCCTGAACTATCTCTGGAGGCAAAAAATGATGAAACTGAGGCTGTCCAACTTTGGACACATTGCGAGAAGGTAGGATTCTTTGGAAAAGACCATCATGCTGGGAAAGGTGGAAGGCAGCAGGGAAAGAGGAAGACCCAATGTGAGATGGACTGACTCAGTAAAGGAAGCCACATGCTTGAGTCTACAAGAGCTGAGCAGGGCTGTTGAGGACGGGACCTTTTGGAGATCTCTCATCATAGGGTTGCCATAAGTCATATAAGTGACTTGACAGCACCTTAACAACAGCATATGTTGAAAAAGAAACAATTTAAATAAAACCTAGCATGCGGTCATGGGCAGTGTTGGCCTGGCTGGAAAGACCCAGTTCCACATCTGCACACAGGCCTCAATTTCAGTTGTTGTTCACAGTTGTTCACTTGCTCAGATTCTTGCTAGCTAGCCTTTGTTGGGCTAGAGATGCTGATGGAACTACCCTGTAAGTCATCCAGAGCAACTTGAAAGAACAGTGAGGTTAAAAAAAACACAACCCAATAATACAACACAACATAAGGTAAAGGTAAAGGTTCCCCTTGACATTTAGTCCAGTCGTATCCGACTGTAGGGAGCGGTGCTCATCCCCGTTTCCAAGCCGTAGAGCCAGCGTTTGTCCGAAGACTGTTTCCGTGGTCACGTGGCCAGCGCGACTTAGACACGGACCGCCGTTACCTTCCCACTGAGGTGGTACCTATTTATCTACTTGCATTTTTACATGCTCTCGAACGGCTAGGTTGGCAGGAGCTGGGACAAGCGACGGGAGCTCACTCCGTCGCGTGGATTCGATCTTACGACGGTGGGTCTTTGACCTTGCAGCACAGAGGCTTCTGCAGTTTAACCCGCAGCGCCACCATGTCCCTAACACAACATAAACATAGAACTAAAACATGCGTATGAAAACATCCAGCAATTTTATTATTATATTTCGGAACTACTGTGTCATCAAAAAATAACACCCACTTCCTTCATGCACCCAAATGCTTGCCTGTACATTTAAAAAAACAACACAGCACACACCTATAAACACAAATTTCAATCTGGGGAAAAAAATCTGCATTAAAAACCTGAGAGATCAAACCCTTGAGCCCCAAAATTCAGTTCCCGGGAACAAATTCCAGGGTGGAAAGGTGCCCTTATGTAAATCCAGCTGGCAGCGTTTGCTTCAAAAATCCACCCGCCTCGGCTTTACCCAGGAAAGAGACAAACCCAGCCAACTGTTGAGCATATAATATTTCAGAGAGACTTTTGTGACCCTTCCCGCCCACCTCGCTGGATCATAAAAACCCACTCCAACTTTTTTTCTGCCTCATAGTTACCTCCAGCCGAACGACTGTTTCGACACCCTCTGCGGATAAACTGGCCATCCTCCTTGGCATCGGTTGCCAGGAGACAGCTTGCGATGCACAAAACCGTCCCATGAAAGGAGAACGTGAAAGGTTCCATTAGAACGAAGCCATTCATTCATTCCAAAGCAGGCACAATACACGAGAGAAGAAGGCGAGGCCCCCCCATTTTCTTCCTCCTCTTCCCCCTCCGTTGTAGGTTGGACATCATCATCACGGCTCTTTTGGCTTCCGATTCAGCAGCTCGGAGCAACAAAGTTGGGTTACATCCCCCAAACATGACTCTGTACATGGAACTGGGGTAGGGGGTGCTGTCTTGTCCATTCCTCAGGCGGGAAAATGTTGGGGGTCTGGCCTTGGACACCCCTGGGGTTGCTGAATGTGTAGCACCTCGTTCGTTGTACAATAATGATTCTATTAATTCTATTCTATTTGAGTCCCAAATGACTTTGAGACCCTTTCCAGAGTCTCCGAGAAGCTCTCTAGATACCTGAGGATGCACTTCTTTGCTTTCTGCAGTTCTGGAATTTAAAACCCAATCAACAAGGGATCCCTAATGCCATTCCTTAAAAGCTCAGAAAAAAATCCTTTTTGAAATATCCCAGATTTCGCCACAAAGAATAGCCAAGTATGCTGGCTGGTAAATTCTGGGACCTGTTTGTTTGTTTGTTTGTTTGTTTAAAATATTTCAATCCTGCCTTTCTCCCCAAAAGGACCCAAAGTGACCATTCTTAAAACATAACTTCTAAGCTATGCCTGATTATTATGAGGCGTAACCCTCTCCCACTTTGACACCATGTCCGGTTTTTTCCCCTGAACGTGTAAGAGAAATTCAAGGGACAATGAATGAATGATTGTATCTCATGTTATTTATTATTACTTCCCTACTAAGCTCGGGACTGTTTGAAGAAAAAAACATTTTAAAGAATAGATTACAAGCCAGTTAACAACCAGTTAAAAACGAATTGAATAATGAAGCAATGAAAATATAATAAAAGTCAATCCATTTGAAAAAAGCAGTTAGAGTCCTGCAGGCACCCTGTCAGCCAAGGTGAATTTAATTTCTGTTAATTAAAAGATCTCTCGGCTGCTCTTCATTTAAAATTGTGGGGCACAGAATTTATAAAAAAATTAATAATCAGTAGCAAATCACATTTAAAGCAGCAGAGCAGATCAAGAGGAATTAAAATTGGGCAGACCAGATAATACAGAAAAAAACATTGTCATGACTTTGTGAAAATAATGTGAATCTATAATTGGAAAAGAAAAAGGAAATAGTGACTGCATGAGTGCGGAATAACAACAACAACAGAACGGCAGAGCTGGATGGAACCCACTGGATCTTCGAGTCCGGCCCCTGTCAAAGAGGCACTACGGGGGAATTGAACTGCCAAACTCTGGCTCAGCCAGAGACCTTAACCATTGAGCTGTCCAGCAGTTCATGAATGACCATCATCATCTTAGAACTTCTGGGCTGGAAGGGACCCTCTGGATCATCGAGTCCAGCCTCTGTCAAGGAGGCCCAGTGCGGGAATCGAACTCCCAACCTCTGGCTCCACAGCCAGAGACCTAAACCGCTGAGAAACAGAAAGAGCTTCATTTATTCTTCCAGCTGCCAGTCCTAAGCCAGATTTGCTGCGGACACTGCTGGTCCCTTCAGGGCCCTGGAATAATTGGGGTGGGGGGGGGGAGAGATATAAATTAAATAACTACATGATCTCATCAGCTGGGCTTGATAACTAGAAAGCCCATTTATTTATTTGTTTGTTTGTTTATTTGTCTGTCTGTTTGTTCGTTTCAACATACTCTGTTTCCCCCAAAATAAGACCTAACCTGAAAATAAGCCCTAGTATGATTTTTCAGGATGCTCGTAATATAAGCCCTACCTCAAAAATAAGCCCCAGTTAAGGGAAACCTCGCCATCCACCCTTGTGCAGCAACCAGAAGAAGATGACAGGACTGTATTTGAATGAAGGTAGATTGTTGTCCATGAAAAAAATAAAATATCCCCTGAAAATAAGCCCTAATGCGTTTTTTTGGAGCAAAATTTAATATAAGACCCTGTCTTATTTTTAGGGAAACACTGTACATACAAAGAAGGCAAGCAGGTATTTAAGTGCTCCCCCCGTATCTCCCTCTTGCAGCCCCTCCCGCAAGGATGCCACGTCTCCAGCTTTGATCCTCCGAGTCTAAGGTTGGCTTCAGACTTCAGAACCCTCCAGGCTGAGCATTGAAATCACGGGGCCTTGAGCTTGTCTTAGACAACTGCCTTAAGAGGTGATCCTACAAGAAACTAGATTTCATTCTGGATCGGGCCGGTGCAACTTATTTCCCAGCGTGAAATATTTCACATGACGTGCCGGGATTTGCGATCCGGCCGGACTCTAACCCGCACCCAATCCAGCTTGACCCCAATCTGTAGGGTTACTCCTTCACAGGGCTGTCGGCAAGTCTTTGAGTCCGAGTCCCAAGTTCGAGTCCCCATTAAAAACAAGCTTTCCCCCCCCTCCAGAAAATAAGGAGGGATGGGTGGGTTCAGAGTCGCGAGTCGAGTCTGAGTCATTTGAAAAAAAAATTCCAAGTCAAATCAGCGGTGTGACTTAATTCCGACGGGACGGCTAGTCCCGCGACTGGAGCTATTCCCCAAAAGACAGAAGAGTCGCTTTGATGGAGTTCTCTCCCATTCAAGCAACTCTTTCCAGTGTGATCGGATGCATGCCATTCCCTCCGTCTGATCGCACCCTTCCTTGCCAGTAGTCTGGTAGCCTCCAGATACTGTGGACTACATTTCCCATAATCCATCACCATCGGCAAATCCGGCTGGGGCTGATGGGAATTGGACTCCTAACCATCCAGAGGGCACATCGTTGGTTAGAATTAGAACTGGTCAAGATGCTTTGCAGTGAACTTTTTATGAAATATAATTTCTCTCCCCCCCCCCCCCAAAAAAGGTGAGATGTTGCACTAAAGCCCTATCATCTCCCAAATACCCAGTTTCTCTAGTGATAATTTCGGATGGATAATCCCTTCCTCTAGGAAAAATATCCCCTTCCCACCATCTCTGTGCTGAACTGGCTCATTTACTAAAGCCATCACCTTTCTAGCTCTGCCTTTTTATAGCGTATCCTATTCCCAAGATCGGGTTCTTTAAAAGATTTTCGTCTTTCACCTGTTGGCACCTTGACAGCATTGTTACGCCACCAGCGACGAGTCTCGGTCTGTGCACAGCCCGAGATCTGGCAATCCCCTCTTTATCCACACCCTCCCAAATTTTCCTAGGCATGAGTTTGGTACGACTCTAATCGAAAGCGGAGGCAGGCAGTATCATGATGTGACGCAGGGCGGGGGGAAACAGCCACTGAAGTGAACGAAGGCACAGTTTGAGTATTCAAATCGAACAGATACAAGAGATGTCTGGGGGTTGGGGAAAGACACTGATTCAGCAAAGGCCAAAATGATGGAGCCCAGATGCCAAGGAGCGTGTGGGTGTCTTATGAACAAGAACGGTGGATTTAATAGCAACATTGGATAGTTAGTGTATGTTCGAACGGCATCAGATATGTAACTTCAATAATCTTGCAAAAACCTTGTAAGGTAGGTCTGTGTTATAACCCCATAAAGCAAAGAGCAAAGCTGGACACGAGTCAACCGTGTGATGTGGCTGCAAAAAAGGGCCAATGCAATTTTAGGATGCATTAACTAAAATCTAGTCTCTAAATCCCGCAAGGTACTAATCTCACTCTGTTCGGCACGGGTTAGGCCTCATCTAGAGTCCTGTGTCCAGTTCTGGGCACCGCACTTCAAGAAGGATGCTGACAAACTCTAGCAAGTTCAGAGGAGAGCAACCAGGAGGATCAGGGGACTGGAAACCAAGCCCTCGGAGGAAAGGCTGAAAGAATTGGGCCTGTTTAGCCTTGAGAAAAGAAGGCTGAGGGGAGATAGGATAGTACTTGTCAAAGACTTGAAAGGCTGTCCTCCAGAGGAGGGGCAGGATCTGTTCTCGATCATCCCAGAGTGCAAGACACGCAACAATGGGCTCAAGTTATAGGAGGCCAGATTTCAATTGAATATCAAGAAAAACTTCCTAACTGTTAGAACAGTACGACAGTGGAACCAGTGACCTCGGGAGGTAGTTTTAACGTTCCGACACTGGAGACATTCAAGAGACAATTGGACAACTGTTTGTCAGATCTGCTATGATGTGGATTCCTCTGCATTGAGCAGGGGGTTGGACTGGATGGCCTTATAAGCCCCTTCCAACTCAAGTTATTCTGTGAATCTATGAAAGCCTGAGAATGCATACAGAAGAATACAGGGTTAGGAGCTCAATCCAATCTACTTGGCATTCTGATCAAGTCCTATGGGATTTTCTTCCCTCTTAGCGTGCAACTACAACGGAGACAAATCCATGTGAATCAGCTCAGAATCCCCCCTCCCCACGTGGTTTTTTCCCTCCACCACTGGAGCATCTCCTTTTTTGGGATCAAACCCCTTCATATCGGTTCAGGCGATGTGATTGTTTCAGCCAAAGTGAAAGGCTTTGTAGCTGTTCCATCGGAAGCCGTTCCAGCTGACTACAGCAGCAGTGTGAGAGGGAGGGCAATCGAAAAACTGGCTGCCATTTCACACTTCTCTTCCCAACCCCTTGGTACCAGCCTCTGCTTGTTTCCTCTTCCTTTCCTGTTCCATTCTATTCAACTTCTTCTCTTTTTAAAGGCTTTGTGCCCTAGCGCTAGGGCACTTAGGAGACGAAAGGGTGGGAAAGAGTGAGGAGTCAGCAGAGAGAGAGAGAGAGGTGGGAATGATCAATCAGCCTTGTTTGCAGCTTGTTAAGCTACCTCTGCTGTAACCATGCCTCCCGCAGGGCTACCTTAACAAGCTCAAACAAGACCACTTGACAATTCCCCCCTTCACGAATTCACCCAGAAACATGACTTCCACGGTGTGACTTCACAGTGGATCCATTTGTATTTTTCTTGCTGTGTAGTCACTCCTGAACTTTGAGGGTGGGCTGGTGTATAATGTTTTGCCCCATGTTGAAATGCCTCCTGTAAGAGTTAGTTATCACAAATAGATTTTTAAGCTAAAACAAGCTCAGATTTTGGCCACACCCCTTGGCCCTGCCCATGGCTGAAATGATACCCCCCCCAAAAAAAAAAACATCCTAGAAGTTTAATTCAGCCTCTGTCTGAAGGTCACTCCTCAATCTTGTAATCTCACCACTAAGCAGGTAACAGGGGCTCAGCTACAGCAGAGTTCAGAATTTAACTTTTTGCAGAAATGCTTTGAGCGGCCCTTAACAACAGGACAGGAAAAAACACAGAACAATACCTTCTGGTGCCTTCTAGTGGCTAATTCTGATATTCTGCCTTGGAAATATTGAAAGAATACTGATTGATAAAAGAAGGGCGTAGAGCACAACAAAATCCTTTAAAATGCCTTTTAAAACTAACTTTTGAAAGTAACTAGGTGTTATTCATCACATCTAAATAGCTTAGCTATGACTCAGGACACCTAAAAGATAATTTTTTTAAAATTGCTAGTTACATTAATCGTTTCCTATAAAATAACAAGAAACATTGTCTAAACACCAAACAGAAATTTGCCGCCAGAAATAACTAATTTAGGAAATTAGCTGGATCAGATGGGGTTGGCCATGCCCAAACAATAAGCGCAATAGCTTTGTCCCTGTGCTACTCCACAACAGAAGATGCTAGTGCCACTTGGTATAAATCAGCACATGCCAAATAAGTGGCTGTAGCTCTTAATGAATCGTGCAGGATTGTTAATGGCTGCCTGAAACTACCCCAGTTGAAAATATCTATTATTTGGCTGGCATTACCCCTCCAGAAGTACGTTGAGAGATACTAGCAAATAATGAACGATATACGTAAGTTAATACAGCACCAGACTCATAGTGGCTGTAATTGTGGGAAAGCTTTCTGCGCATTTCTCAAGCTCTAAATATTAAACCAGAAGAGGTTAGGCTAAACCTCTGGAGAAGAAAAACGACGCAACTTGTTGAATGGCTAAATGCTGAAGAGTGTCTCCCACTGGGACAAGACTGTGGCTGGACCATCTGGAAGTCACTTAATACACTTGGAAGCAGGAAGTAGGAAGATCAAAGAATAATCAAGTAAAACGGGGCTACTTGGATACAGGACAAATTTTCTGTGACTGTGGAGAAATTCAGTCCATGTGCATGCAATTTATGCCCCACCACTTGTACAAAAGAAGACCTAGCAAACGGCCAAGATAACACTACTGAAGTAGTCTGCTTCTGGTCAAAAATAGTCAAATTATTTTCACATTTTAATTTGTTCTTAAGGTTTACCCATATTTCATAGACATCCATACGTTTGTAAATTGTGCAATGCTTTGATCTTTCATTATTTGTATCAGAAGTGTTGCAGTGTAAACACTCTGATATGAATAAAGAAAGGAAGACTAGTTACATGTGACTGTATGACTTTCCAGACTATAAAATTTGCTGATTTATACGGCACTAGTGCATGGCTTCCAAACTACGCAAGCTCTCTGCCTTCTCAGGACTGAGGCAGATTCTTGGATAACCACCAGGAGAAACTTCCCAAGGATTAGGATTTAGCCAGGAGACTGCAACAAACGGATGAAGGTGGGATCTCCCTCGTTTAAGCACCAGTTGGATAGCTGCCTGCCAGGGTGTTCTAGTTCCATGTTGTCGCAAGACGAGAGACGAACTCTGATTCCTGTGATTGTCTACCTTACTCTCAACTCTGTGTGATTCTACTATATTATCTTCTTGTTACGCACACGGCAGAAACGAAGGGAGGTGTAATATAAACCAATTTTCAATGCTTCTCCTGCAAGGACTGGGTGCAGCTGGCCACGATGTAGTCTTCAATGCAAAGTCTATTCGTCAATGTTTGTTGATCCATCTTTTATCCATCTTTATCAGTTTCAAGACCATCTAAAAGCCACAAGTTTAAAATTTAGAAATACCTGCAAACCATCCGCAGAGCACAATCTGAGCGGTGGGAGAAAGGGGATTAGGTGTTTAATGAATGAATGAATTAATGCACAGGGAACGCTCCAATCCTTCCTGGGGAGTAAGGCTCACTAGAAGCAGTGGGGTTTACCCCTGAGTAGTCATGCAGAAGTTTCCATTGCACAAGTCTCAGATTTTAAAATACTTAAAAGAGTATGGCCTAAATCTTGCATGAAAGACCACATTGACCCACCTCTTTGAGGCGGCCGGGCCTGATCCACTGCAACGAGGGTACCCCCATCAGCTGTGCCTGTGGCGAAGCTCATAAATCTTCATAACCTCATTAGCCTCATCTTTGCAGATGGTGCTTTCTCCCTAATCCGCTTTTCTGCTCACCCTAATCCTGTTCAGGCCGGCCATTAAACAGGAAGAATAACCTGCCACTTTCTTCCCATGCTTTAAGAGAAGTGGGCCTCCTCTGCTCACGTAGGCCCTCGGCAGATGTGGCACCCGGTTTCCAATGGGAGAGAAAGATGGATTGACATCTGGAGCTTCATGAGAGCTTTTCTAGCCAATGGCTCGACCTCCAGAAGCCGCGAATGCCTTTTTTCCCCCTGAAATCAATCTTTGTTTTGGATGCTCTCTGCCTGTTAGCGGTCGAAAGAGGAGACCCAGTCCCCTGATTTGGGCCGGAAAGAGCGGGACTCAGCGATGAACTTTGAATTCCCTTCCCTGAGGTGAGTCACGAAGGAGATATGTATTATTGATTTTGCAATTATATTGCACATTGCAAGCCAGGTTTCATCAAACGACTTGGCTTGGATTCTAGCTGCAACCCGCAGAGCCTTTTACTCTACGGAAGTCCTATTCAAGTCAACAGCCAGGTTGTGGCTTCAAAGCCTACGTTGGCACGCAGCCAGTACAGGCTTTGAACTGGTTGGATGGTTGCTCTTTCGACCGAGGGAAGAGGCTTCCAAGGAAAAATGGTGTTTAATATTTTCCATCTCCACTTTGCTTCCTCGCCCTCTTTCATAGCGGGCGAGTTTCTCACGCTTGTAACTGTGGCAAACAAGTTGAAAACGTCTCCGTGTCATGCGGTTGTCTTTCCAACGACCTTCAACTTTGTTAGATTTAAGAAATGCATTTAAAAGAGAGAGAGAGAGAGAGAGAGAGAGAGAGAGAGAGAGAGAGAGGAGCAAAAAACCTTGCAGCTGAGAAAAAAGTCTGAGTTATGCAAGGCTCGGCCGATTTAATTTGTTCATCTGTACCCAGTAACAGAATTTCCATTTCTAGGGGACACAGTGTGTTGTTGGTAAAAATAATCACAAATGCATATAATTTCGTACACTACCTCTCCCATCTCCTGCTGCCTTTGGAAAGATAAATGCATTTAAGACCACACCGTGAGGACGGATTCCAAGACCGTGTGTCTGGGCCTGAAACAACCATATGCTTCAGCCTCTGTGGGGGATGCTAAGGTAGTGGCGCCTAGTGGTTAAGGTATTTTATGAGGACTTGGAGAGTCCATGTTTGAGTCTCTACTGAGCCATGAAACTCTTGGGGGTGACTATGAGCTAGTGACTGTCTTTCTCAGTGCCGCCTACCTCACAAGGCTGTCGTGCTGAAGATCAAGTGGGAAAGCAGAGAGTCACGTCCAACACCTTGAGCTTGTTGAAGAGAAAGCTGGACATCAATGCAATTTGTTAGCAACAAGAATTTTGTAAATTACACAAGCCAAATTCGGTTGGAAATCAGTAGCTTTGTGATTCCCTGTCCTCCGTCAATCTAGATTCATAGACACTCAAGCGACAGGACATAGGTCAGCATTTTCTGGCAGCTTTCATGGGCTACAGGAGTATTTTTATTGTTATTTCTCGTTCAGTCGCTTCTGACTCATGGTAACCCTATGAATGAGCAATTTCCAAAATGGCCTGCCCTCAACTGCACTGCTCAGCTCTTGTAAACTCAAGCCTGTGGGTTTCTTTAGGGAGTCAGTCCATCTCGTATTTTTGTCTTCCCCTTTTCCTGCTGCCTTCCCCCTTTCCCAGCATTATGGTCTTTTCCAGAGAATCCTGCCTTCTCGTGATGTGCCCAAAGTAGGGCAGCCTCAGTCTCAACATTTTTGCCTCCAGAGATAATTCCGGCTTGATTTGATCTGGGACCCACTTGTTTGTCTTTCTGAAGTATACCACATGCAGTTCTGGAGTATATCCCATGTAAATAGAGTTTATAGAGGCAAACTGAAGCAGACTTTCTTAGTTTCCCGTTTCCAGTGGCCCGAGACGAGCCGTCTTGTGCTGAGCCTGGAGTGCTGGTCTGGGTACCACATTTAGTGAACAAAACAGAATAAGGATCTAAGAACAGCAGAGCTGGAAGGGACCCTATAGATCCCTGAGTCCAGCCCCTATCAGGGAGGCCCAGTGGGGGAATCGAACTCCCAACCTCTGGCTCTGCTGCCAGATGCCTAAATCATGGAGCAGTTCTTCAGCAGTTCTTGGTAGCATGTCCTGTGGCTTAGTAATAGGTGAGAATGGGTAGGAGCCCTGAGTTGTTCTGGGAGACAGCTCCAGGCACCTGTGGTTTTATCTGTCATCCTGGCTTCCTCTGTTGTGGCTGTATGTTGTTTTCTCTTTTACAGCCTGGGAAGGGTCAGTTTAAATAAGTGGGGAACAGCTCTTCCTCCCGCCCAGCGGCCCTGAGCTAAAGACCACCACTCCTTACAGATACCATTTGGGGAAAAATGTTGGGATATCAGGCAAAATCCAAAGAAACAAAACAAAACAAAAGGACGAAAACATACGGCATCTTAAAGACTATTATATTTTAACGTGAGCTTTCGTGGACCATGTCCACTTCTTCAGACATAGGGGGAAAATGAAATACAGAATGAATTACAGAAATCACAAGCATCCATATGTCTGAAGAAGTGGACGTGGTCCACGAAAGCTCACGTCAAAATATAATAGTCCCAATTGTTGTCTTTGTTTCGTTTCTCTGGAGTTTGCCTGATGCGCTTGCACAGACGAACACGGCTCCCTTGACTAAAACAACAGTCATGTTGCGATACGGCATTATGAACATCCTGTATCGTGCCATGAGACTGACATATTGTGGAAGAGAACTTAGTCAGACTTCACTTCTTGAAATGGGATTTCCCTCCTCAAGAGTAAACTGCTACAAGGGGGAAAGGAGGCCCTAAAGTCAACTCCCACCCCACCCTCATCCATCAACCGTGGTGTGCAGGACCTTCAACTGTCCTTGAAAACACCAAGCTACCCTACCACGTCTCTGGTTCTTTCTTAAAATGCACAATAATATGAACTGGAGAAGGGGCAGAAGAGAGTGACTCAAATGATGACTGCGCTGGGGAACCTCCCTGATGAGGAAAGGCAACAGCGTTTGGGGCTCTTGAGTCTAGAGAAAAGGGCGCCTGAGTGGGGACATGATGGAGATGTCTAACATTATGCAGGGGGTGGATCAAGTGGAGAGAGGGAAGCTCTTTTCCCTCTCACACAATACCAGAACCAGGAGACATCCACTCCAATTGAGTGTTGGGAAAGTGAGAAGAGACAAAAGAAAAGATTTCTTGACCCATCGTGTTGTTAGTCTGTGGAACCCCTTGCCACAGGATGTGGTGATGGCATCTGGCCTAGAGGCCTTTAAAAGGGGATCGTACAGATTCCTGGAGGAAAAGTCCATCGCAGATTACAGGCCATGATGGGGATGTACAATCTCCAAGCTTAGAAGGAAAGGACCTCCAAATGCCAGATGCAGGGGAGGGGGGATCTGGAGACAGGTCTCTCGTGGTCTCGTGCGCTCCCAGAGGTGTCAGGTGGGGCCACTGTGAGATACAGGAAGCTGGACTCAAGGGCCCCTTGGCCTGATCCAGCAGGGCTCTTCTTAGGTTCCTTAAACGTGTGATGTGTGACATCATCATCACAGCAACTCACGTTCCTCGTTATTGCTCTGCTTGATTGACAGCTGCTTGGAGAGAGAGAGAGAGAGAGAGAGAGAGAGGTAAGCAGCAGAGCCCAGGGCAAAAATGGGACTAAGTTTTCCAGTGCACGGAATTTGGAAACCAGTTCATATTTAGTGCACGGACCAAAGCAAGCCAAAACAAAACAAAAATAAAATAAAATAAAGAAGACTAAAATGTTGTGGCGCCTTAAAGACTAACATCTATACGTATTTTAATGTGAGTTTTTGTGGACCACACGGGAGTGCTGAAGGGCACCTGTCCACAAAAGCTCACATTAGAATATAGCCGTTAGCCTTTAAGGTGTCAGAACCGTTTTGGCTTCTTTATTTTTCTTTTGCTTTTTTTGCCTGACATGCTAGCACATGCTAGCATGGCCACCTCTTCTAAAACCAAAACAAGTGGGACATGGATGGTACCAAACTAAATCAAGACCCATTCAGACCCCCCCTAATCGCACCCTCCCCCAAACCAAATCAGAGAACACGAGTGCATCCTATTTGCAACTCAGAGTGCGGCTACACTCTGAACATGAATCAGCGGTTGGATCAGGGGTTTTGAAATCGGGTTAGCGTCACGTGGTAGTCACGTGGTATTTAGGCCGTTGTGTGCATCCTCTTGGGAAAACTTTTAATCCATTTTAAAGCTGTGTTGTATATCGGTTGAGGGGGCTACACAGACTTTTAAAACCATTGCTATAGAGGTTTTGTCCTGCATCCCCCACCCCACCCTTGTTCTGGTTAGTCACCGCTGCTGCTTTGGTGTCATTTTTAATATTTTTCATTTTTTAAAAACTTTATTTCAAACTGGCACATCACTATGGCTCCTCGCAGGAGACACATATATACGGGAGTGAGGGAATGGCAGCCAGTGCTGGCAAGGGAGAAGGCAAGAAAAAATAACCACAGACAAAACCCAGCAGCTTCTAAGCTTGCGAGAGAGAAGGAACACTTTCCCTCTCATGCTGGCTGCTGTTTTTTTATTTATTTGTTTCAAACTGGCATATTGCTACAGAGACTCCTCACCGGACACACACACACACACACACACACACACACACAGAGAGAGAGAGAGAGAGAGAGAGAGAGAGAGAGAGAGAGAACCAAGGCTTGTGAAGGAAGGAGCATTTTTATTTATTTATTTATTTATTTATTTATTTATTTATTTATTTCAAACTGGCATATCACTATATAAGTATTACAGATGGGAAAAAATAGGCTTGCCAATTGGGGAGACACCAAGTGGGGCTGAAACTGACATGGCTTGTGAAGCAGGGAAGGAAACAAACACTGGGTATATCTGTGCCGAAACTGACCAGTCATTTTGACTAGACTTGAAAAGGAGGGACACATACACACAAAAACACACACAGAGTGGAGACAGAGAGGAAGCATGGAAGGCACGCCAGTGAGTGGCAAGCCCCACAGACACAATTTACACATTTGGATTTGGTTCATGCATGCCCAATCAATTCAGAATAAATCGATTTGGCATCTGAGTTAAAATAAATGACCCTCTGCTGGAAGAGTAAAATACCTCACTTCCGATGAAAATAACACGATTCCCTGTCAAAAGAATCCATGCTTCCATGTGCATCATGTAATCCCCTTTTTAAAAATGGGTTTAAAGCATGCTAAACTCGATTCAAACACAATTTCCCCCCCTAGTGTAACCATACTCTCAGGATTTAAAAAATAAAAATTCTGTGCCCCCCAGATGAGAAATGTGCCTACCTGCTGGTTTTAAGGCTGGGCAATAAGTTTATTCACTCGCGTTCCTTCTCCTTTTTTCTTTCTCTCCTCATTCTCTCATTCCACACACCCCACACAAACATACTCTTGTACTTGTTAGGATGGGGGTTCGGTAGGAGAGGAATGCTGGTAGGGGCCCTGGCCTTCCACCTCTGGCCAGGAAGCAGGCAGGAATGGGTGGGCTGGACATAGCCTGGCCTTGAACTGTGGCCGTGCACCATTTGGCCTGATTGGCCACTAAAAAGGGAAGGGGAAAGATTTGATTTCAGTTCGTATTTAAGAAATCTTTACAAAAATTCACATTTTCCCCATATTTGGGATGAGAAGACCTTGAAAACTGGGGGGGGGGGGGGAGAGAAAGTAAAGCTAGCGGATTTGTCTACCCAGAGACTGGACATTGAGTGCTAATTGTTGAAAGTCTGCATATTGAATTCCTATTGATTCAGCCATACTGTTGCTACATTGAGGCTTTTCACCACTTTTTCCTAAGAGGCTCCACATCTTGAACATCTGTAAGAAAGGCAAGCACATGGTATGATTGCTCCCGTGGTGGAAATACTGTGTTTCCCCAAACATAAGATATATTAATTTTTGCTCCAAAAAATGCATTAGGGCTTTTTTTCAGGGGATGTTTTATTTACTTTTTCATGTACAACAATCTACATTTACAGTGGTGCCTTGACTTACGAACGTCCCGACGTACGAACATTTTGACTTACGAACAGCTCCGTTCGCAAAATTTTGCTTTGACTTGCGAACGGAGCTTTGACTTACGAACAAAAAAACCGCGGGGGAAGCGGGAAATGGACTTTGGACTGCCTGGTACTGCCTGGTACTGCCTGGTACTGTAATTTTAAAATGTAAAAATTGGTTTAAAAGGTGCTTGGTTTGGTTTAAAGCTGCTTGGTTTTAAAGGTGTTCTGTTTAAAAGGTGTTCGTTCCCTCCCTCCCTCCTTTCCTGCCCTTTTTTTTAACCTAAGTCATCTTAGGTTAAAAAAAAAATTCTCCTCCTAGTGGTAGAGGACGGATTAACCGGTTTTGACTTATAAACGGCGCCTCGACATAAGAACAAAAAACAGCCGGAACGGATTAATCGGTTTTCAATGCATTCCTATGGGAAATGCTGATTTGACTTACAAACGTTTTGACTTACGAACATCTTCTGGGACGGATTAAGTTCGTAAATCAAGGCACCACTGTATTCAAATACAGTCATATCTTCTGGTTGTTGCACAAGGGTGGAGGGCAGGGTTTCACTGAACAGGGGCTTATTTTGGGGGGTAGGGCTTGTATTACGAGCATCCTGAAAAATCATACTAGGGCTTATTTTCAGGTTACGTCTTATTTTTGGGAAAACAGGGTAGCTGTACCTATTGAGTTTGCCAAGTGTAGGTGAAAGAGAAGCCCACTGAATTTTATTTTTGAAGAATTGATCAAAACTGGTAAAGTTCTTCACATTTAGACCAAAAGAATCTAAGATTTGAAAAATATGAATGTGAGAGAAGTGAAACTGACAGTTTCCCATCTCCATTCAGAGTTAGCTGGACTTACCTCTAGGGAAAATTGCTTGGAGTTTCAGCTTTATAGAGCAATAAAATACTGTACAGTATTCATTCATTCATTCATTCATTCATTCATTCCACCTTTCTCCCCATAGGGGCTCCAAGGTGACTCACAACAATGAGCACAGATTTTAAAACACCATTAAAAACTATAGTAAAAACAATTAAACATTTATCAATAAAACAATTTTAAAAACAATTAAAATATATCTTTAATGCATCATTAAATTGCATCCAGCGGGTTCCTCCCCCACCACATACCTGTTTTCACCACTAAATTGGAGCAGAAGCACTCTCTCCTATATATTATGGTGGTGTGGTGGTCTCCTGGTTTAGGGTGCAGTGACACGTTCTTTACGAATCGAGTTTAGCATGTTTAAAATCTATTTTCTAAAATTCTGTCCACATGATGCTCAAGAAACACAGATTTCTTTTTGCCTGGGAAGTTTGGTTGTTTTGGTTGGAAAGCGAGGTGTTTTACTCCGCCATGGGTGCAAGAGTTACACTATGAAAACGAATCAGGAGAGGGATCAGGGTTTTGGAAGTTGCTATAAAGTCATGTGGTAGTCACGTGATTTGGGGGTTGGTGTGTTTCCCTCTTGGGAAAACTTTTAATCTGTTTTTAACTGTGTTGTATATAATACTGGTTGAGGGGGTACACAGGCTTTTAGAATTGTTGCATTTTAAGACCTTGTCCTGTGCTTGGCTGCCTCTCGGCCACTAGCCACTGACTGTTGCTGTGATGTTATTTTTAATTATTTTTTTATTTCTTGCAATTTGGCATAGTGCTAATTCAGTGTGTCAGACAGAAAAAAATTAAAACAGATTGGACTGCAAGCTTTCCCTGCACACGGGTATGGAGAGAGAAAGGCAAACAAAGAAAGGAGGGTGGAAGAGAGAGGGAACCCATAGCTGGGGCTAGCCAGAAGGAAGGCACATCAGTCAGTGGCAATGAGAAATTGGCCGGAAAAATTGACCATCTATGCTTGCGAAGGAGGAGCACTTTCCCCCACCCAGCCTTTCTCTCTGTGATTGGACTGCAAGGTTTCCCTGCCATGCAAAACTGTAATTCTGGCATCCGTTACTTGATAAATGCCACAGACACAATTTACACCAGCAGAAGCCAAAATGATTCAAAATACATCCATTTCACCAGCGATTTAAAATAAACAACCTTCTCACTGCTGAGTACGATGCCTCGCTTTCCAACACACACACACACACACACACACACAAAACCAACAACAGACGTCCCAGGCAAAAAAATTACACGCTTCTCTGTGCATCGGGTAATCGGAATTTTTAAAATTGATTTCAAACATGCAAAACCTGATTCAAAACCATTTTTTTTGCCACATATGACCACACCCTTAATCTTGTACACATCCCCACTGTATAGGTCTACTTGAAGGTAAATCCTCTTGCAAAGCACAGGGCCGTATTCCTAGGCGAAGCGATAGAGGGGTTCAGGCTTAAAGCATGATGGTAGACATGTCTCCTCAGAAGTAAACCCCCCTGCATTCAGCAGGGCTTACTTCCAGCTAAGGGCCCATCCGGACGTAAGCCCCACTGCACAACTTTTAACCTTTCTGACTTACCAACGGTGCGTGCCAATGCTGTTTCTGAGTGCAAAGTTTTAAACCCTTGCCTTGCCTTGTGTGTTAAAATATACCGTTTATGTGATTTCTCGAGTTTTTGTTAGTTGTGAGCTCACCACCCCTGCCTTTTGCAACGCTTCACCTCCTGAAAAGTTCTGGAGAAGCGTGACAATTTGCACTTGTGGAATTTGAGTTGCTCTCGATAAAAGCCTATCCTGCGCAGATATTTTGGCTTGTTCCTAAGGACCACGGACACCGCTTCTTTCTCGGTTTGTCTTTCTGGCCTGCAGCCGTCGAAGGGTGTGGCAGCGCAACCCAGGATTTTAAATTTTAAAAATAAAAATACCCTCCCAGCCCCGCCCCACGCACGCTGCAAATGGATGCTTCATGCCGGGGGATATTTTCACTCAAAGATCATTGCGCTGCTTGGTCATCAGCACCCACCTGACTGGGGGCCCACCATCTCAGTTCAGCTGTGAACTGGCCTACCAGGTCAGGCTAAAGTCCTTAATGCCTGAGATGCTGTCACAGGTAATCACAGCTAAGAAGCAACACTTTGGGTTCCTTTTCGAGTGACCTCTTGTGGCTATATTGGTAGTGAAAATTCCCCTCCCCTCTCCAATATAAGATTCGTCGTGATTTTTGTTTCCACCTTTCTTATAATAACAATAATCAGGTGCTGGCAAGCGAATTCCGACTTACGGCAACCCTTTTCAGGGTTTTCCAGGTAGAGAGTAATAGAAGTGGTTTCCTGTTCCCTTCTTCTGGGGGGCATCCTGGGACTGTGCAGCTTGGCCAAGGCCACCCAGGCTGGCTCTTCTCCCCGGAGGCACCCAGTGGGGGAATCGAACTCCCAACTTCTGGCTCTGCAGCCAGATACTTAACTCACGGAGCAATCCAGCCAGTTACCTTTCTTAAACGTCTCCCCTGTTATTCAGCTGGCTTCCCAGAGACGTTTGTATTCGTCTGAATGGGTGGTGTTTAGAAATCCATGATGTAACTCGGGCAAGGTTGAGTTTGGTTGAGTGCACCTCCAAAAATGGGATCCTATAGAGCTCAAAAGGTGAGCAGAGTCAGGGGGTTACAGCCGTAATGGTCAAATTACTAGGAAGTGTGGTTGTTGTAGGTTTATCGGGTTGTTTTGCTGTGTTTTGGAGGTTTTTCCACCTCATGTTTCGCCAGTCTCTGTGGCCGGCATCTTCAGAGGACAGGAGTCAGAAGTAGGAAGAAAAACCTCCAGAACACGGCCAAACAGCCCGAAAAACCTACAACGACCATCGGATCCCGGCCGTGAAAGCCTCCGAGAATACATTACTAGGAAGTAACTTGACAAGGGAAGGAATTTCGTATCTTGGGCGGGGGGCTTCTTAATGGGTGGAAAGTGAGTGCACTGGGGACATGCTAGAGGTGAATAATATTGTGTTTGCTACAGAGCTAGTAAAGTCAATATGCAGAATTTTTTTCTCTCCTGTCTCATAATAACCTTGGGTAATCTACGGAAGCTGAATGGTTGAAGAAGATCCAGGACAGATAAGAGAGGTGGCTTCTCTGCACAGCATACACCGTAGCTAACTGTGGATCTTGTTGTCAAACGATACAGGGATCGCTGCCAAATTAGACAGCTTTAAAAAGGGATTAGACAAAATCGGGGATGCTAAGGCTATCCGTTGTTAACAGTCATGATGGATAGATAGCTATATATAGCTATATATGCACTAAATATATTGATATGCACATACAGAGTGAGTGTCTTTATTTAAAGAGATGTACTGTAGCTAGGTATATAGACATGCATGACTAGCAGATAGTTAAATGATCTTCAAGGTTGCTTGAGGCAGTCAGAGGAATGAGTTTAGAACCAGGTCCATGGTGATCAGTAAAACGTGAGCAGCCCAAGACATACAGTTACCAGATTCAAAATGGGAGCCTGTCGCCCAGTGAGAAATATAAGCATTTTGGAATTTTGGCTGAAAAGTGAGAACAGAGATGCCCGCCAGCCACCTTCTTATGAGGAAGAATGGAACATAAAAACCTGAAACTGGTTTTCAGAAAGAACAAGGAAGATCAAGAAATAATGAATAAGGAAGATCAAAAACATAATCAATGTCAAAATCGTCACTCATAAAAAACATAGAGCTAGAATACTTCAGTCACGTTATGAGACATGAAAACTACAGATGGTTACAGCTGATCATTCAGGGTAAAAATAAATAGGAAAGGAAAGTGAAGAAGGACAGGAAGAAACTGGAGAACCGGGTGAATCATCTGGTTGCAACACATTGTGTGTATGTGTTCGTGTATTCCAAAGCAAGGTCTTTTCAAAGAATTTGCAAGTCAATCTTTGTAACAATTCTGTGTAATAAAAACAACTGTCATGACCTACACGATTTCAGTTACTTCCGATTAATATCCTAATATTAATTACAAAACTAGCATTATAAAATTGAGTCTTTGTTCACTTGGAAACAGACTGAAAGAACAGAGCTTTAAGGCTGCTTAAAAGCAATCAAGGAAGAAACCACACACACATCCTGTAATCATGGGCCATCAATGAAAAGGCCCTGTTTCTCATACCAACCATAATTATATGTCATAGATAGCCCTTTCTTAGGCAAGGAAATTCCTTAAGTGCTGACAACGTCTGATTGTCTCAGCAGGAACATTTCATACCTCTTTCAGTTTGTGAGTTAGCATCTGGATCATTGAGAAGCATGCACACAATTTGTGTGCAGGTATTGCTCGGTCAGACCCGAAGATCTTCTAATGTCTTGTCGCTGGAATGCTAATGTATTTCTACTCTTAATGATGGGCTATTTGTTAATTTACAACTTGATCCTGAAAGTGAGATGGTAAGTGTAGCCCTTTTAAGTTCTACGAGGCTATTTGTTTACTTAGATATCTATTGATGACCCTTGCAAACAGAATTTCACAAAACAAGTATCTTCTTATTCACAGTTATATAACCCCTCCAACTCAAAAAGATAGGAATTATACGTAGACCGAGTTGGCAAAGGGACTTAGCAGTTTAAGCGGCAACAGCAGCTCTGAACTCTTCAGTTCTCCCTCTCTTTCTGATTCAACTCTCTTACTCACTGCCCTGCTCTTTCTTAGCCCCCACCCCTTTAGGTTCAGCCAATATTTCATAGGGGTTACATAAGCTTAGATGATTTTACTACTGTATCTAGAAAAAGACCTGGACATAAAGAGCCTGTTTTGTGTCTCTCACCACTGAGCAGCGAGCCCATAGGCTGTACAAGTTGAAAAATGTTGAAAACAAAATGGCTAGAGAGAATTCTGTGGCTGTGAAAATGATAACATTCACATAAGAACAAGGACAAAAAGAGTTTGCAAAATGTAACAGAAGTGGGTCACAGCAAACCATCTAGAGCCGTGTCTGATATTTGCAGCTTACCGAGAATAAGCTTTTTACGAGGGCTGAGTGCAAGCCCTCCAAACCAATCTAGTTGCGGAGTCATGACTTCGGACCCCATTCAACCCGGCACCTTCCCTCAGCCATGCTCAGATTTCCACATCTCTGGAACGGCAACTCATTTGAACAAGGATACACAAAACGGCTATAACTTGGTGGGAGCTGTGCGTGTGTTGCACTCTGTTAGGAAATATCACAAGATGGCCGACTGCAAAAAAAAAAAATCTTTATTGTACTGAAGTGCCGGCAGGCAGCTTTACGGTTTTGGAGGCAAGTTCCCTCCAAACCTGCTTGTCTTCTTCAATCCCCCTCCCCATTTTTATTAAGCACCTGCTCTTGGCTCTTCCCTCCTGCCGGTCTGGAAATGGGCATTCTTAGGCTAAAGAGCTGGAGGGGGAAGTGTGCCTTGAGTAATACAGATGGAAAAAGGAACACCCGAAACCTATAATGGGGAAAAAAAGAGAAAGGTGTGTGTGGAAGAGAGGCTGCCTGAAATGGACTGAAATCTAATCATTCAAAGCCCAGACAAGAATGAAAGCATTCAATGCAGTCTCACATACACACACAGAGTGCCGGAACCAAAATTAAACAAGCGAAGGCAACATGTACCCTAACCAATCCAGTATATGAGCAAACAAAGCAGAAACAACCTGCAAGACAATATAAACCCCAAATTATCTCATTCAGGGTCACTCTCTACACACTCAGTGATTAGAAAATGCAGGAACGATCCTTTGTCTTTATTCATGATCGGTCAACCAAGCCTAGCTCCTCCCCCTTTTCCATCGTCTCATGCCAGGTTGGAATGTGCCTTACATGGTATTCTAACTTTCTGTTCCCCTTTCCTCACTTTTCAGCACAGATTTTAAAACTGCTCACCTGCTGAGTGCTTAATTATCCCAGTGCGATCTGGGACAGTTCCAGCACCCAACAGAACTCGGTTCGAGCTTTTTGTTCCATTCCATGGCGCACCTAAGTCAAGATATATAATTTGACCCAGAATTCAGCATTTATGTGAATGCTGAATTCCATTTAAAAAAAAGTCCCACCAGCTGAGATTGCGTAGATCCATGGTGATGAAGTAAGATGTTTCCTTACCGCCATCGCCACCACAGAGTAAGAAGTGGTTTTTTACCTGTGTTCCACTGTTTCTCATAAGATTTTTGCTACTTATACTCTGGAGCAATGGTTCCCAGCCTTGGATATCCCCAGATGTTCTTGGACTACATCTCCCAGAAGCCTTCACCATTAGCTGTGCTAGCCAGGATTTCTGGGAGTTGTAGTCCAAGAATATGTGGGGGCCCAAGCTTGGGAACCACTGCTGTAAAGGTTGACTCAACCCTATGACGGGGATGATCACTCTGTCTTTGGATTGAGGATGCCTGACACCCAATGGCATGCATGGGTGACCCAAGGCATCTCCCCAGTTTCCAGCAGACACCAGACATTCCGCAGAGCTGCAAGTCAAAACTTCAGAAAATTTCTCCCGAAGACCTTAAGAAACCATCCATAAGAACACAAGAAGAGCCCTGCTGGATCAGGCTAAAGGCCCATCTAGCCCAGCTTCCTGTATGCCACATTTGGCCCCACAGGATGCCTCTGGGAGCACATGAGACAACTAGATACCTGTCACCTGATACCCCTCCCCTGTGTCTGGCCTTTGGAGGTCCCTTCCTTCTAAGCCTGGAGATTATACAGGCTTGTCACCGGTGATGGACTTTTCCTCCAGAAATCTATCCAATCCCCTTTTCAAGGCATCTAGGCCAGATGCCATCCCCACATCCTGTGGCAAGGAGTTCCACAGGATAACAACAGGCTGGGTCAAGAAATCTTTTCTTTTGTCTCTTCTCACTCTCTGAACATTCAATGGGAGTGGATGTCCCCTGGTTCTAGTATTCCGTGAGAGGGGAAAAAGCTTCCCTCTATCCACTTTATCCATCTCCTGCGTCATTTTAGACATCTCCATCATGTCGTCCCCCCCCCCCCCACAGGTGCCTTTTCTCTAGACTAAAGAGCCCCAAACGCTGTCGCCTTTCCTCATCAGGGAGGTGCCCCAGCCCAGTCATCCTTTGAGTCGCTCTCCTCTGCACCTTCTCCAGTTCCACAATGTCTTTTTTGAGGTGCGGCGACCAGAACTGTACGCCATACTCCAGATGCGGCCATACCAGCATTTTATACAATGGCATTATAATGTTGGCTGTTTTATTGTCAATCCCCTTTTTAATGATACCTAGCATGGAATTGGCCTTCTTCACTGCCGCCGCACACTGGGTTGACCCTTTCAAACCCATCAGGAATGAACCATGAACATTAGCCTAAACCCACCCCTTGTAAGGACGGAAATTAGCTAGCCAGACAACCCGGTAACACCACATTCATGACAACGGAGCTGTTCCTAAAGACCTCTCCCATAGATCGGGGAGGCTGGTGACTCCTAATTTTGTAACTGTGATGAATCCGCTGTGGGTTTTACTCTGAACTTTACAGGAGCTGGCCAAGTTGTTGAACGCTACCCGCCACACAAAAGTAAAACTAGCCATTTTGAAACGTAGGAAATGCTGCTTTTGATAGCTGACCCATTATGGAGTGAGTGCACACTCTGGTCAAAATAAATAATCCCAGAAGTTACTTTTTTGCTGGGGTCCCCCAAAAGCCTCAAACTGGGTGCCTGCTGTTAATTGGGTGTATGCTTTAATCCCCCCCCTCTCTTCCAGAATTTGAGTAATGTATAGTTTTCTCCAGATGCTGAGAGCTGTAGTCGAAAAACAACAACTGAACTTTCTTAGTCTCCAGACATCAGAACTGGCAGATTTCTGGCACTTACAAGGTTTCATTAACACTACATGGTCTTTGGAGTCCCTCTTAACTCTTTCAAGAGAAACGGTCAGAAGCAGAGTAGATGTTGCAAATACTGAATTAAATATAGGCTTTCTTCCACTATTCAGTACGTGGAATCAAGTGAAAACTGACTTGATGTAATTGTAAAATTCAAATTCAAAGGGAGCCCTGTGGTCATTACACAAAACAAATGTAGAAGAATGTGACATCTTTGTTGTGTGTGTGTGTGTGTGTGTGTGTGTGTGTGTGTGTGTATTCTGTGCTGTCAAGTCAGCAGCAACGTATAGCAACCCTAATAGGACTTTCAAGGTACGTGAGATATTTAAGATGTTTTTACTATTTCCACACCCCCAGTGAGTTCCCATGGCTGAGCAGGGATTCGAACCCTGTTCTCCAGAGTCCCAGTCACTCTGTCCACGACACCACTCTGGGAATCTGCCTTTTGCACTCAGTGATTACAAATGTAGAATCTAGACCAATGTGCCCTGAGGCTACTGAACATCAAACAATTAATGCAAGCTTTTTATGGATTAAATATGCTCGTCTTTTGCCATGAATCTCTGGGACATCGTTTATAATTTTTCTGCACTACTCACAGGATTCTGGTTCGTGCCTGAAGAAGTGGATTTTTAATCCACGAAATGGTTTGATTTTTTTCATGGTGTTACATTCTTCTGCATTTGTAATCATGAAGGAGGGTGCAAAGTGGCCCTTCCGGTGTTGGCCACGTTCTCAGCTTTGTAACGCCACCCAGAGAAGGGCGTGCCTGCAAAATGAAAAGCGTAGCTCAAGGTAAAGGTGGTGGTCCTGTCCATGGGTGAGAAAAAAATGTAGGGGGAGGGACTATCATGTCCAGCTTCCTTCAACCATGCAAGCTGAGGAACTATAGGCCTTGTAGTCTTTAAAAAGTCACTTCTCAAAGTGTTGGTCCAGCCACATTGCCTACGGATCAGGTGGGCTGAATGCCTTTTACAAAATGTTGAAATCGTTCTACAAATAGGTATATGTTTCTCTGGGGGGGCAAGAAGAGGCATGATCGTGTGAAAGTACAGTAACTAGGATTACTTGTGTGTAGGGGAGGGGAGAGGGGGCTTCTTGGCGACCTTACGAAATCAGCACCATGCCATGCAGTATTTGGTTATCAAATTGTAGAACAAGGTCTTGTTTTTGTTCGCCTGACCCTAAAGAGGGAAAAGGACATTTGGGTTCAGCCCAGAGAAGACATTTCTAATTCTAGCCTGCTTAGTCAGCATCTCTCCTGTCCTTCATGAGAGACGGGGCCTTTTTGGTGGCAGCCCGATTCTGGAGTGAAACGTCCTGCGTGGCTTGCTCCATGCAGCTCAGGTAGGTTCTTTCCAAGCCAGCTCCAGTGCTTTCGGTATGCAATGTCTCTTGTATTTCCTGGGGCTGAAGCACTCCGTGGGCACTTCTCCATGAAACATCTGTTCCTTGTTCGTCCGACTATGGGCTGTGGGTGGAGAACCAGAAGTTTCCATTGGGGTGGACAGTGAGTGGCTGTCCAGATGTTCTTGGACTGCAATGCCCATCAGCCCTAGCCAGCATAGCCAAGGATGACGGCTGATGAAAGCTGTAGTACAAAACCATATGGAGGGTGATAATTGGCCCACCCTTAGTTTAGATGCTGGGAAAGAAAATAATGCCAGGAAAAGCTGAAGGCAGCAGGAGAAGAGGAAGACCAAATATGAGAGGGACTGACTCAGTAAAAGAAACCACAGACTTGAGCTTGCAAGAGGTGAGCAGGACTGTTGAGAACAGGACACTTCATTTTCATTCATGTCAGAAGGATCCAGCGATGCTTGGCAACTCTGGTTGGCAGCAACAACATTGCTATATTCATATATTGCCAACTCTGGTTGGCAGCAACAACATATTAGAATTTCAGGTGGGATTCCTTCCCCACTCTAGCTGGAGATCCCTGGCATTGCTTGTCGGTCTCCCATCCAAGACCTAACCATGTCTGACTCTGCTTCGCTTCTGAAATCAGATGGGACTGTGGGTGTTCAGAGTGGTCTGGTGGTATCACATTGGCAAGACCCCCTTTCTCTGCCTGGGACCTTCTGGATGCATTAGCCTACAATTTCCAGAATCCCTCAGCCCCCTCTGAGTCAGACAAACAATCATGATGTTGGTGGGTTGTTGCTTTTTTCTTTCTTTCTTTCTTTCTTTTAACCATAAACAAAAGTATTTTGGACAGCTGGCAGTTTAGGAACGGTGAAGAATGAATGGCATTAACAGATAGAAACCTTCTGGTCAAGAGGATGGGAGAAAGAAAAGCTGATTCCATGAAACTTTATACACCACCACGGCTTACTCAGACATACTGGTTTGAGCTGGTGCAGAATAGGCAAAGCAGAGCTGAAACACGTTCAAATAATGTGGGCTGAGATTAAATCCAATCAAACAGGTACCCAATTCCAGGTCTTCACGACCTTTGCAGAGCAAAAATGCACACCCTCTGTTTGTGCGTGTGCAGGTACACATCTCCCTCTTTCACAACCTAGTCATGTCTCAGGTCAGTTTCAACCCCAGCTGGTAGCTCCTTGATCCCGCTCTTTCTCCACGCCGTCTCTGTGTGTCTGTCTCTGTGCAGGTGTGTTGGTCAGCATAGAAACCTCTGGTTTTTTCCCATCTGTCAATCTGTACTAGCACTATTCCAGACTGCAATGATTTTTTTAAAATTAGTAAAAATAACACTGCAGCAGCAGTAGCCAGCGGCTGTGAGAAGCAGCTAGCACGAGGGTGGCCAGGCTCAGGATAAAGCCTCACATGCAACAATTTGAAAAGCCCGTGTAACTCCTTCAATCAATACAAAACACAGCTTAAAAATAGATTAAACGTTTTCCCCAAGAGGATGCACACACCGACACAAAAACCACATGACTTTAAACCACATTCAAAAAACCCTGATGCATCACCCGATTGATTTCATGAGTGTAACCATGCCCTGAGTCAGGCTTCAGTGCTCTGCACATGGGAGTGAACAGCAATGAACTCAGTGAGTTTGATTTCTCCGTAGTCGTACTGTTCGAGCGGGAGAGCTGAGATCTCCCAGATTCAGCACTTACTGTCGTGAGCCACGTCTCTGTGAGTGGGCAATTCAAGCACCATGGAACCCGCCAAGCAACACAGTGTAGCCGTAAGTGATGTGTGCCGTCCGGGTCTCAACACTAAACCACCTGTGTAGGTCATCATGACTGACTCTTAGGACAGTATCTCTCTTTCTTACCTACCTTAAAGGGATGTTGTGAGGATTAAATGGACGGTGTCCCATAGCAAGCCTGGGGCAAAATATGTAAGAAATAAATTAAAGTCATCCTTCTCTAGGGTGGGTCAGATGCATTTACAGTTTTACACACATAACATGGAAAGTCATGGCCAGATCATGAACGGCTGGATAGCTCAGTCGTTGAGGCCTCTGGAGCCAGAGGTTGGGAGTTTGATTCCTGACTGTGCCTCCTTGACAGCGGCTGGACTCAGTGATCCATAGGGCCCCTTCCAGCTCTGTTGTTGTTGTTGTTGTTTAGTCGTTAAGTCGTGTCCGACTCTTCGTGACCCCATGGACCAGAGCACGCCAGGCCCTCCTGTCCTCCACTGCCACCCGGAGTTTGGTCAAATTCATGTTGGTAGCTTTGGTGACCCTGTCCAACCATCTCGTCCTCTGTCATCCCCTTCTCCTCTTGCCTTCACACTTTCCCAACATCAGGGTCTTTTCCAGGGAGTCTTCTCTTCTCATGAGATGGCCAAAGTCTTGGAGCCTCAGCTTCAGGATCTGTCCTTCCAGTGAGCACTCAAGGTTGATTTCCTTCAGAACGGAGAGGTTTGTTCTCCTTGCAGTCCAGGGGACTCTCAAGAGTCTCCTCCAGCACCACAATTCAAAAGCATCAATTCTTCGGTGGTCAGCCTTCTTTATGGTCCAGCTCTGTAGTTGTTATTATATCTAGTTACTCACCCTCAGCATCCTACAAGAGTATACATAAATTCTGCTCAGTTGTTGTGCTGAATAGCTGAGAGCTTCAGAGCCTTCCTTTTGGAGATTACAGATCCATAAGAATAACTTTTTCCAAGGGCTGATCTTGAAAAATACGTTGATCTGCTCTGTTGTGTACAATGCAGTCCACCTTGCTCAGACGGACATGAGTCACATCAATTCAATCAAATTTCTCTATGAGGTATTTGTTACTGTTTTTACTTCTGATTTTTAAGTGGCTGCATAAGTAACTCCTCTCCTTTTTTTTTTGTTGGGATTTGGGACTTCTGAAAAATGTTTCAAATATTAAAAGGTAACTTTAAAAAAGAAAGATTGAACAGCCATCACAAAATCCATTTACAGTAAGTTATTTAGGCTAACGTGTTTCAATAAAAGGAATTATTCTTCAAAGCCAGAGCTTGGAACATCAGTTTCTAAAGAAAATTTGGAGTTTTTTATTACTTCTTAGCAGTTAGCCTTTCGTTATCATTATTGTTGCTCCACTTAGGACAGATTTTTCATAATGCTTTAACTAACATTTTTAATACAATGTTATTAATTCCTCTTTAATATTTGAATAATTTACTGCTTTTAGCTTTTAATATTGCATTTTTAATGATGTAAGCTGCCTTGGGTCCTTTTTTTTTTTTTAGGAGAACGGTGGGGTATTTATTAATTTAGAATATTTTAGCCCAACTTTCTCCTTGAAAAGAACCCACAGAGGCTTACATCATGGAAATACAATATTTAAAACTGAAGACAATGAGCATACAATGGTGGTTTACATCATTAAAGCAAATATTTAAAATATGTTGAGAGAGAGAGAGAGAGGTTTATAAGATGAGATAGATAGATAGATAGATAGATAGATAGATAGATAGATAGATAGATAGATAGATAGATAGATAGATAGATAGATAGATAGGAAGGAAGGAAGGAAGGAAGGAAGGAAGGAAGGAAGGAAGGAAGGAAGGAAGGAAGGAAGACAGATAGATAGATAGATAGATAGATAGATAGATAGATAGATAGATAGATAGATAGATAGATAGATAGATAGATAGATAGATAGATAGATAGATAGATAGATAGATAGATAGATAGATAGGAAGGAAGGAAGGAAGGAAGGAAGGAAGGAAGGACTGATGATGGAAGGAAGGAAGGAAGGAAGGAAGGAAGGAAGGAAGGAAGGAAGGAAGGAAGGAAGGAAGGAAGATAGATAGATAGATAGATAGATAGATAGATAGATAGATAGATAGATAGATAGATAGATAGATAGATAGATAGATAGATGAGACAAAACCTTAATCTTTTCTGACAAAATGTCTTTACAAGTATCTTTAAACGCCCTTGAAAAGTCACTTTTTGGAGTAAATACATCTGAGTAACTAAAGTGTTCCTTGTTACACCTAAGCAGTAGTTTTGTAACTGCTAGTTATATTTCTCAGTATTCCTAAAGTAAGTAGAAACTTCCATGTTCTGCTTAAAAACTAGTGCCTCACATTCCTGGGCTATCTGTGTGGCAAAACAATGTGGCTGAACAACTTCATAGCTTCAGACTGCAAACGGAAGTTTGGGTTCCTATAAATTCTCCCGTGTGTTAAAAACTCCTTGTATGTAGAAAACTAGCATGCCGGGGAGGAAGATTCCGGCCTTCCTCTTTGCTTGCTCTGCTTGTTTTCTCTGTGCACCTACGAAACATACACAGTATCGTAAGATGGACATCTCCTGGAATCCCTGCAGCCAGCATGGCCACTGACACAATATATGTTGAAGGGTTTTGAATTTCTACTAAAATTCTTTTTTTGTTACACAGTAGAAGTACTAAGATCCACAGAGGAGAATAGCTACAGGTTCCCCAGAGTCCTTCCCTTTCTCATGAACTGGTACTTAAAGTCTCAAAAACTTACTCTGAGACATTCATAGGAGAAATAATTTTTTAAAGTTTCTTTACTTACAGTTGCTTGAAATTAGACACACACACACACACACACACACACACACACACACACACACACACACACACACTAGAAACCAACAAAATAGATCAACAGCAACAAACGCCACCAACTGCTGAAAGAGAGGGATCAGCAGAGAGAGAACTATCAGCAGAGAGGTGGGGCTCTCTTTGCATTTCAAAAGCTAGAAGGAATGATTGGTTAGTGCTGGATAGACAGACCATCACCCTAGCCCAGCAAAGTCCCTCCTAGTCAATCTACAGACAGCATGCAAGGTTGTAAGTACAACTTCAACAATATATTCTCAATATGACTACTCCTCTTATTATAACTGAATTTCCCTCATTGTAGGTTAGTACACAGCTCTACAAGGATATTTATATACCTATCAAGATAATTCATGTGTGGTCATTAAGAAAGTACCTAAAACTCAGTAGGGCATATATGGTACCCAAATATGTCCTTCTTACAGGTTTACAATCTGCCTTTAAGCTAAGAAGATAAGTCAACATATCAATTAATCAACCAATTAAACAAAATTATATACAGTATATGATTGATCCAATGCATTGGAAAAGCAGAACCTGTAACTTTTTTTTCCTTTATGTTGATTTATACGAAAGGTGAAGAAGTTGAGCTGCCTGCCAGAGAGGAGTAAACCAGCCAATTTTCAGACTTCAAGAATTTTCGTAATTTCAAATTTGCTAGTGTAAAAAACCTAGCTGAAGCTACTTGTGCCCTGTCTGATTCACTTTGTGCCCTTCGGCTGAACAAATTCATAAATTCCCTTTGCCTTAAATTCCCAACCATTCGGCTTATTTATTTATGCATCTATTCGGCTTTTATACCACCCATCTGGCTGCAAGGCAACTCATTCTGGATGTTGCACAAATTGATCTGACTCAGGCCAATTCAGTTCAGAATTTGGGATTCGACCAAATCGGGTGTCCAGCCTTACTGTTTAGCTTCTAATACTATTCAGCACTTCTGCGTTTGCAGGGCACACCCTGTATTGAACCATCCCCGTGCAATGCCAGGGTGTCTCTACCAGAATGCTAAATTTGTTGTTTTAAGGCACATATATATGTCCGTGTGCCTTAAAACAACAAATTTAGCCTTCTGGTAGGGAGAACACAGCCTTGACTTCCCTTTGGATCACAACCGTGCCAATCAAGACCTTGCATTTAGCCCCATGAAGCCGGTGGAAGACCACCCAGAGGTGGGGGAAGCAGCGTCAGGCAGGAGGCAGGAAAGGCTGACAGAACCAGCTGCCTCCAAAGCCAACGGTGGATTTCAGGGCCTCCTCGGAGAGCTTAGGTGGCTTTTCTGTCTAATGTTAGCAACGCCGTCCTGATTAACCCTGCGTGTTACATACTCAGTGACTTAGAGGACAGTTTGATTGGCAGGGCATCGCAGCTCTTGCTGGGCGTCAGGCGGCTGCCCACTTCTGCTGCGGGCTTTTCCGTTCTCTGCCGGGGACCCTTGGCTGCGCAAGGGGAGGGCGACAGGAAAGGGGGCAACGGTTTGGTCCCACTGGGTGCAAAAACCATGAAGCAACTTGGGGTAAGTACATGCTAATGTCTTAGAATGGTCCGTGGTTCCAAGTGCTCTTCCCTTGTGTTTAGCCATAGGCATCGGCGGTGTGAGATTGACAGCCCTCCATACAAAACCTTAGACGCTGTTCCTTCCCCTATTACAAAGTCACACGTAACTGGGGATTTGTGACATTTCTTGGCTCTGAAGTATGTCATGGTGGGCAGCAGGTCTCTAGAATTATAAAAGGTACAACCGTGTATGGAATAGACCTCAGAAAGCGGCACTTTTTAGACTATAAAGATTAGATTTTATTTATTTATTAAGAACACGGCCAAACAGCCTGAAAAACCTACAACAACCATCGGATCCCGGCCGTGAAAGCCTTCGAGAATACATATTTATTAATTGTCACAATGGCTTGTGATTGCTTGTACATTGAAACCTTCCTTTTTCCCCTCCACATAATATAATCGGAGACGAGGCGCAGGCTATTTAAGGAAATTTCGAGATTATAAACATTGCAAAGGAAGGCGTACCCCTAAGATTTAGTGAGAAACTGAATTTCCTTATTAATCATCGGAATATGAGCTTGAATGAGAATATACCTCTTTGTGTCTTACATTTTCTGGAAGCTGAGCAAGTTTGCTTTTTTTTTGGACTACAACTCCCATCATCCATCGGTCTTTCTGGCCAGGTGGGTTGGGAGATTTTTGGGTGCTGTGATCCAAACAGGGGAAGATGTCCGCACTCTGATTTTCTGTTATCCAGGTGGTTTTGCTGGGCCCACACGTAACAAGGATGGAAAGATTTTTGCCCGGCGCACCAGTCTGGGGTGTTGATTCTGGGGAGAACCGACATCTTTACAATCTGAGGATCCCAAGATTAAAAGGGGGCCCGAAAACCAGGATCCTGGCTTCAATAGCTCTGCACTGGGATGGTAGCAGTCCTTAGCAAACCCAGTCGGGGCAAATGGATATCTTGGGAAGATCCACTTTCTTTTATAAGCCTAACAGAACCAGCAGGAAAGGTGGACATTCTTGTATCAGGGCCGGCCCTACCATTATCCAGAGTGAGAGAGCTGCCTCAAACACCAGTTGCTATGGGGCCACAGCCGTTCCGTACCCCTAAACCAGCCTGCTGCTGTTAGGTGGGATGGGAGCCACTGTCTCAAGGATTATAGTTCGGTTCGGTTACCGAACCAGTCAGCTTCTAGACATAGAAGAGAGGATGGAGCGCCATCTTAGCTTCTGGATAGCTCAGTGAGTTAGGTCTCTGGCTGCAGAGCCAGAGGTTGGGAGTTCGATTCCCCAGTGAAGTCTCCTTGGCAGGGGCTGGACTTGATGATCCTTAGGGGTCCCTTCCAGCTCTGCAGTTCTAAGATGATGCTGTTGATGATATTTGTCCTTAATGAACTGCTGGATAGCTTAGCGGTTGAGGTCTCTGGCTGCGGAGCCGGAGGTTGGGAGTTCGATTCCCCAGTGAAGTCTCCTTGGCAGGGGCTGGACTTGATGATCTTTAGGGGGTCCCTTCCAGCTCCGCCGTTCTAAGGTTAGGGTTCTCTGTCTCAGGCAGCAAAAAGTTTAGGGCCGGCCCTGCCTTTCCTTGAATCCACCCAAATACTGCCTTCTGTTTTGGGGAAGGGTCTTCAGTTTTTGGAGGTGGTGCCCGTTTGTGACCCCACCTAAGATCTTCTCAGAAATGGAGCAAAGAAAGAGAAGCAACAGGGGGGTTGGGGTGTAGTAGGTGCAAAAATAACTTTCTCCACATTCTGGAAGCCTGGTCTTGTTGACACGGACTGGCAGTGGCTCTTCAGGGTATGAGGAATGGCAAGTTCTTAACAGTGGCTGCAAAGATGGAAAGCAGGGCCTTTCTACAAACTGTGTACAGTACGATGGAGCTATAAGCCCTCCACTCAGAATTTGGCCCCTGGGGGCCCACCTGGTGGCAGTTCAGGTTTTGGTTTGATTTGATTTGGGGTTACGCCTGGATAAAGAAGCACTTATCCGCTCTTTTGGGATATGAGCTGAACTTCTGTGACATCAGCTCAGTCTTCATTTTGCTTTTCTGCCACCCAGATGTTTTCATCTATTTTATGTATTCAAATATATGTGAAAGCTAGGCAGTGGAGAAAGCTGACGGGGGGGGGGGGGGAGATTCGTTTAAAATGTGGTGCTAAAGGAGAGTTTTGTGGATATGCCGGTCTGCCTGAAAGACAAACAAGTGGGTCCGAGATCGAATCCAGCCTGAACTATCTCTGGAGGCGAAAATGTTGAAACTGAGGCTGTCCTACTTTGGCCACATCACGAGAAGGCAGGATTCTGTGGAGAAGACCATAAGGCTGGGAAAGGCGGAAGGCAGCAGGAGAAGAGGGAGACCAAAGGCGAGATGGACTGACTCCATGTGGGAACCACAGGTTTGGAAGAGCTGAGCAGAGCTGTTGAGGACAGGACATTTTGGTGATGGCTTATTCGTAGGGTCACCATAAGTCAGAGGCAACTTGACAGCACATAACAATGACAACAACGTATTCAAATGTACTTATTCCATCAAAACCTGTTTGCAACCCCTTTGAAATTCTCATCTGCTCGGCGTGGATTGGAATCATTTATAATTGTATACCCACTGGCTAGATAGCTTCAGTGGTTTAGGTCTCTGGCTGCAGAGCCAGAAGTTGGGAGTTCGATTCCTCAGAGGTGCCTCCTGGGAGAAGAGCCAGCCTGGGTGGCCTTGGGCCAGCTGTACCGTCCCAGGGCGCCCCCAGTGGAAGGGAAGGGTAAACCACTTCTGAGGATTCTCTAACCTGGAAAACCCTGAAAAAGGATGACCGTAAATCAGAACTGACTCAATTGATGATGATGATGATGATTTCAGTTTTTGTATGCTGCTTTGCGTTCCTTTATTGGAAGAAAGACAGGATATAAATAAAATAAAATAAATGAAATGAAATGAAATAAATCCATGTCCATGGCAGGTCCAATTGTGGCCCAAGAACACCCCAGTTTTGGGAGCCACTGTTGTAAAGCTGAATTGACAGGAGCCATGTCAGGTTTGCAAGGATTCGGTGTAATAGGTGGGACCCCAAGCTAGAGGCAGAGCAGTAGAGTGGTTAGAATCTTGACGTGAGGTCTGGGAAATCCAGTGACTAATTGTCACTGAATCCTGGCACCTATGCCATGACCTTAGGCCAGTCTCTCACTAACACTCCTTCTGCCCCCCCCCCCTTTCCCTTTTCTCTTGGTTCCTCCTGCCTCACAGGGTTGTTGTAAAGCCGTGGTTCCCAACCTTGAGTAACTTGGACTGCAACTCCCAGAAAGTCTGGCCAGCACCACTAACGCTGAAGGCTTCTGGGAATTGCCGTCCAAAAACTCCCACGGTTGGGAGCCACGGTTGTAAAGCCGAATTGAAAGGAGCCCAGTCACGACATATACCACCTTAAGCTCATGGGAAGAAAAGTGCGGATATAGGGCGATCATAAATAACCTATACCTGTGTGAAGTCCACAGAGAATGTATAACCTGAATAAAACCCTTCCTTTCTCAATATTTCCTCTTTCTGTTGCGTGGGGCTCTGAGCGGCCCTTGCTTACCCTCACACCATCCCACGTGGGTTTGTGATGTGAGGTTAGCATGTCTGTGCTGAAACGGAGCATCTAATGCCCAGAAAATGTAATGTCAGCTTGCCTGGCAGATCCCCAACCCACACGAGCCCACCATTAATTAATTAATTAATTAATTAGTCTCCTTGATAAGCTGCCGTTCTCCTCATAAGAGGACTCAAGGTGGCTCACAAAGTTAAAACGAGTACAAAGTTTAAACACCCACAATAAATAACACGTTTCTTTTAAAAACCCCAAATTATACGGCCACCAGAATTTAACTATTTCAAGCAATTAAATGCATTAACTCTAAAAACAAACACGAGCTGAAAAGCTAAGCACCGGCCTCCAGAGAGTCTGTTTAAAAGTGACCTATTAAAGTTAAAGTTAAAAGCCAGCCTGAAAAGGTGTGCCTTCTGCAGTGGGCGGAAGGATGAAAGGGAGGGGACCAACATAATCTCCCGAATTAGGTGGCTTCTTGATCTCCTACACTCACTAGTGTAGTTGCAGATTAGTTGAACGTGATTAAATTGGATTGCGTTCGGTCCCTAAAACTTAATGTTTCCATGTCTTGTGCTGCCGGTTAGAATTTGGACAAAATGCTTGTTTTCGACATGGCCAGCCGCAAGGCTGACTGGGGCATGCTAGGAGTTGGAGTCTTTGAAAAAGACTTGTCCGGGTTCCAGGTCTCTCTAGATTCTTGGTCTGCTTAGGTTCTCGTCCTTTGACATCGGGGCGGGGCGGGGGGGGGGGACAAAATACAAACGGTGTCTCAGAATAGTGTCCATCGTCTATGATCTTCTGGTTCTTACCTACAAAGCCCTCCGTGGTTTGGGATCTCGCTACTGGCCAGAGTGACTTTCCCTAGGAACATCAGCTGATGCCCCTCCACCCAGGTCATGCTCCTATGCAATGGGCTTTCGGTGGAGCCGCACCTGCCCACCCGCCTTCAAGAAGATGCTAAAAACGAGACTGTTTGAAGAAGCCTTTAGGAACATCCTTGGTTCAATGTTTTCTTTGATTTTGCCACTACCTTGCCATTGTTTAGGTCTAGTCTACAGATGGGCACGAACCACCGAACTGGTGGTTCATGCCAGTTCATTTTTTGGCCAAACTGGTATTTGGCGCTTCCCAGTTCCGCCTCCTCTGGGAGGCACCCACTCAGAGGCAGTGCCCTGGTTTCCCTGCCCCGCCTCCCTCCCTGGGAGGAGGCGTGGCTCGGAAGTGTCGAACACCTGTTCGGCTGAAAGACGAACCAGCACGAATTGCCAGTTTAGCGGTTTGTGCCCATCTCTTGTCCAATCACTTAGGCCTATTCAGTTTTATGCAGTGTTGCATTCTTTCTTGATTTCTCAATTATTTTGCTTTATTTGACGATTTGGTGTCTTTATTTATTGTGTCTTTTGATATGAGCCACTGAGAATTATGCACAGCACTAATTTGGGTGGTATATAAGGTTTTAAATAAATAAATAAATAAATAAAATATTCTCTGTCCACTGCACAAACATTAGGGTAGTAAATCTGTCAAGCCTGTGTGCTTCCCCTTTAATTATTATTTTTTCTTTAATTCTTTCTGTTTTGAAGCAAGGTGCTCATTTTGGGACGTTCTTAACCAAGTCAAACTAAACAAAATTTCCAACCATCTCCTGTTGTCTCAATTAATAAGCGACCCTCCCGGTATTTTCTAGGTATTAAGTACACAGAAGTGGTTTTTCAGACCTCATCTCCCTCTATGAGCCTGCCCCGCATTAAGATCATTAAGAGAGGTCTTTCTCTCAGTCCCACCACCCTCACAGCTATGTTTGGTGAGAGAGGGGCCTTCTCTGTGGCTGCCCCCAGACTGTGGAACTCCCTCCCACCGGAGGCCGGTCTGGCCCCATCTTTGCTGTCCTTCCGCAAGCAGGCCAAGACCTTTCTCTTCAGGCAAGCTTTCCCTGAGAGACTGCCTGCCTGAGTGGAATTTTTAAATGGATTTTTGTGCCTTACTGCCTTGAATATGTTTTTAGTGTTGCTTATGTTTTTTCAGTATTGCATTCATTTGATCTTTTTTAGTATTGCATACTCACCATCGTTAGCTTAAATACTGTCTTTTTATGGTTGTAAACTGGCCTGGGTCCTTTAACTCACCTCTAAAAATACAGCAGAATAGGCAAATTTATTTATTTATTTGTTGCCTCGCTTCCCGTGAGGATCCAGGGCGGCTCACAACAACTAAAACTATAAAGCAACGACAGTTTTAAAAATACTATACAATATTCTCTGGAACAATACCAATAATGCTGGGAAAGAGGGAAGGCCATAGGAAAAGAGGAAGACCAAATGCGAGATGGATCGACTCCCTAAAGCAGTGGTTCCCAACCTGGGGGTCATGATGATCACCAAGGGGGTCACCAAATTATTTCTGGGGGGGGGGGACTTTATATGTGTTGTAGCCCTCGTTAAATAATTTCTTCCTTCACCTTTCAAAGCGGGATATTAAAGTTCGTGGAGAAAAAAGCCTCTACTTTCAGAGAAGGGATGCTTGTGACTATTCCCCCCCCCCCCAGGGATGGGGATTCGAGTCACGGGACTCGCTGTCAAGTCGGACTAAATTCGCACTGGTGACTCAACTCAGACTTGACTAAGGTTTTCTTTTTCAATGACCCTGACTTGGCTCGTGGGTGCAAGGAAAGTTTTGTGACAGTTTCTGAGTGGGACCCTCTCTGGGTCAAGGGTCCAGCAATGTCCTTTTGCTCCCTGGCCCATCTTTGAAGTCTTTTGACTTCAAAGTCCTTTGGCCTTCTCTTCTCCTACCTTTAACCTCCCCTGGCCGGTTCCCTCCCCAGTTTTGAAATGGGGGCAATGGAGTCGAAAACAGAAGTAGTGGGAGGGTGAGCAACAGCAGCAGTAATGGCAGCTTATTTATGCAACGATGGCAGAGGGTTGCAAGTGACTTGGCTATTATCAAAGGGGGTCGCAACTTGAAAAAGGTTGGGAACCAGTGTCTTAAAGGATGGTGCAGGCTTGAGTTGGCAACCGCTGGGCAGGGGTATTGAGGACGGGACATTCTGGAGATCTCTCCTTCATAGGGTTGCCATAAGTCGGGGTCAACTTATGACCACACATAACAACAGCGACCACAACATATGAATATCATGTCAGCCAGTTCCCATTTTAGCCACATTTGAATTTTTGAAAAAATGATTTTTACACTCAAGTTCTTTCTGTTCAGGGTTTGTTTGTTTTTTGGGTGGGGAGGAAATAAATCACAGCTTCTGGAAAATTCACATTAAAAGAAAAATCAGACTACATTTCCACCTGTGACCCCTTCTTCAGAACCATACACTATGTGAGAACCGGGGAAACGTTTTTCAGAACACTGTTTGCCCACCTTTTGGAAATCTGCCCCTGCAGGGAGCACCCGCCGATGTGCCTCAGGGAGAAAGGAAGAGTCTAGTTCAGCAAGGTGAGCTGGTGAGTGGCCGAGCTCAGGGCACTTCCAGAATTCTTGTTGCTTTGAAAGTCTGGTGATGGATTGCTGAGTTTTTCTAGATCTGGTGCCAAATAAGGTGGTTTGCTCCATTGATAAGATGGTTACCGGTCAACACTTTGTAGCTCACCAGAAAAATGTTGCCCAAGGGCTTTTGAGAACGTCAAGGTAGGGTTCTGCCTCAGCCAAAGAAGCAGTCCCGGTGTCCTGGGACTGGTCTATTTGCACAAATAAAGGGAATTAAATTTCCATGAACATCTCCCTTTGTTGTTTAGTCGTTAAGTCGTGTCCGACTCTTCGTGACCCCATGGACCAGAGCACGCCAGGCCCTCCTGTCTTCCACTGCCTCCCGGAGTTGGGTCAGATTCATGTTGGTCGCTTCGGTGACCCTGTCCACCCATCTCGTCCTCTGTCGTCCCCTTCTCCTCTTGCCTTCACACTTTCCCAACATCAGGGGCTTTTCCAGGGAGTCTTCTCTTCTCATGAGATGGCCAAAGTATTGGAGCCTCAGCTTCAGGATCTGTCCTTCCAGTGAACACTCAGGGTTGATCATCTCCCTAGCATACTATAATTTAGGCCTATTCCCCCTGGTAGTAACACAGCTGCAGGCTAGGTTGAGCCCAGTAATACGTCCTCTTCTCTCTCCCCCATGCTTGGGCTACAAACGTTTTAGCCAGGATTCTAATTAAGGCCTGCTTTGCTATGAACTTCCTCCAAAACTGACAGCTTATCCTCACGGACATTTGTCCTGCTTGCTGTTTGGTGCGCTGGTGGGTCTGGTTGGTCCACTCTTTTTTTTCTGGCATCCACAAATGGACATCACTGGAGCGGACCAATTGCACCTTTCTGAACCCCTGTCAGGGGGTTCTATTATTTTGGTGTGGGTTGGGGAGCTCCAGTTTAGACTGTTCCCAGCAAGCATAGTCACTGGGAATTGACTAAACAAGAACCTTGCAGCTTGTTCTGGTTTCAGTTCCCAGTATTGTGAGTCACCTCAGGATATCGGAAATTGAATACTTCCCCTGATCATCTGTGGAGGGTTAAAGGAAGTGAAATTGTTTTAATTGCATCTGCTAGATTGTCACTGCTGCAATTAATCGCTTCTATTAAATTAAAAATTATTTTTCTTTCCCTGTCTGTGTATTTTCGATCAAAACCATAGCTGCCGGCAGTTTCTCGATCAGCAATGCACAAAAAAATTAATCAAAGTGATTAATCACAACAGTGATGAGCTAGCAGATGTTTAAAAAAAATCACTTCCCCTGACCCGCAGATGATCAGAGGAAGCATTTCATTGACACGAAGGTCAATATGCCATTTGAATAGGAGGAATGTGCCAAGTGGCACACCACACCTCCCCCCAACCACAATTGACCCTTTGCAGCCGGATCCAGCCCACACCAAAACAGCCACTCTGGACAGGCCCTGAGTCATGATCTGGCTACAGAGCCCGGGTTTGCGAGTATGATTCCCCACTGTGCATCCCAGGAGAAGAACCAGTCTGTGTAGCTTTGGGCAAGCTGCACAGTCCAGACGTGTACTGAAAAAGAATGGAATGGTAAACCACTTCTGAGTACTTTATACCTAGAAAACCCCAGGAAGGGTCACCATAGATTGGAATCGACTTGATGCATCTCGTTGTTGTCAAATGAACAAATGAATGTCATGGCTTCTTCCTGGCCCTCAGTAGAATACCATGTGAACCAACCATTAAAAACAAAACCATTCTGTATGATGGAAGACCTGGTACAGCTCAGTGGGTTGGACTGCCTATTTGCAGAGCCAGGACGAGGAGTTGGAACCCCGACCGTGCCTCCCAGGAGACACAAAAAGCTGAAATTCCCTAGAGAGGCTACCTGCCCTGCCCTCTGGACAGCCTTGACAAGATGCCACCAGAAAGTGGGACTGGCAAAGCACTTCTGAGTGGCTCTTTCCTAGAAAACCATTGGAAGGATTGCCAGATGTTAGAATCGACTTGATAGCACATAATAATAATTATTATAGGATGATGATGATAATCTTAGAACTGCAGAGCTGGAAGGAAACCTATGGATCATCCAGTCCGGCTCCTGTTAGGGAGGCCCACTGGGGAATTGAACTCCCAACCTCTGGCTGTCCAGCCAGAGACCTAAACTACTGAGTTACCCAGCAGTTCTCTTGTAATTCAACCTCATGTTTTTCCACCTAGCCTACATTTTAAAATGAGGTGTACAAGCTGTGTTTTCCTTGAATTTCAGGTTAAGTGGAGTGCAGACGTCACCCGACATAATGAAGCCAACTCCTTCATTTCTAAATTTTTTAAACCAATCAGATCCTGAAAAATCTAACTTCAGGAGCTCCCCTTAAAAATGTACAATGGTCAAGTTCTTAATGGCAGGATACCTATCTGTGTGCACAGGAAATTTTAAGGAAGGTGAACATGACAAGAATAGGGGGAAAGTGAGGATCAAGTTTCAAAGGAGAAGGAGAAAACGTTGCAAGAATATTTGGTATTTGTGGTAGCAAAATACAGCAAGCTAGTGCTAGATTAGGTTATTAGGGAAGAATACCATCTGTGGAAACACATTCAGGTAAAAATAGAAAACCTATATTTATTGCTTCTAGAAATCCATTGGCGATAGTGCAGGAGAAAGAACCCTATGCTTACCTGAGGAAGCCTCTGAAATGGTTTTTCATGTTTTTCATCCTAAAGCTGTTCTATGTTTGTCTCCTGTTATTGTATGATTCACCGACTACTTTTGCTGTGGCTTTGCAGTTACCTGTAAGCGCTTGGCAGAATGACCCAACCACCTGCTGACTATCTCTCCACCTCGGGCCCCTACAACTATGAGCAGACCCTTCCCCCCGTGGCTCGGGCCAACGGCGTCACCCAGGTGGCCCCGGCCAAGAAGATAACCTTCTACAAGAGTGGAGACCCTCAGTTCGGAGGGGTCAAGATGGCCATCAACCAGCGCACCTTCAAGAGTTTCAACGCCCTCATGGATGACCTCTCCCACAGGGTCCCCCTGCCTTTTGGGGTGCGGACCATCACGACGCCACGGGGCGTACACTGCATCAGCACTCTGGACCAGCTGGAGGACGGCGGGTGCTACCTCTGCTCGGACAAGAAGTACGCCACCCCCGTGAGCATTGGGGCCGCCGGCCGGAAGACAGGGCCTCCAAAGAACAGCCAACCGGCTAGTGCGGTAAGGAGGGCGGCCCCTGATGCCAAGCCAGAAGACCACGCAACCACGTTGACTCCACAGGGCACAAAGCTCCCAAAGAAAATCACGCTGGTTAGGAATGGAGACATTACCACCCAGCGGCCGTTTGTCCTCAGCCGAAAAAATGCACGGAGTTTCAGAACGCTCTTAGATGAGATTTCTGAGATCATGCAGTACTCAGTGAAGAAACTCTACACGCTGGATGGAAAGAAGGTGAGTCCTCCCCCTTGGTAGAACTTCACATAGAGGTAGCCTGAATTGTACTCAATAATCTGGCTGGCTTGCTTGCTTTCCTTCCTCCCTCCCTCCTTCCTCCCTCCCTCCCTCCCTCCCTCCTTCCTTCCCAGAGGGTGGGACCAGTAATAATGCATTCAAAGTATGAGAAAGGAGATTTTGACTAAACATTAGGATGAACATCCTGACAGTAAGAGCTGTTCCACAGTAAAATGGGTTGCCTGAGAGGGCTCTCTCTCGCTCTCTCATTTCAGGTTTTTAAACAGAGGTTAGATGGCCACGTGTCAGGGATGCTTTGGTTGTGGGTTTCTTGTTTTGGCAGGGGGTTAGATTGGATGACCCCCCGAGGTCCCTCCCAGCTCTACAGTTTTATGATTCTCCTATTCTGTGGTTCTGTGATGATCCTCTGAGAAGGAGCCAAGCAGAGCCTGGATGGGTGGGAAATCCCACGGTTGTCCCATCTGAGACCAGAGGCAGCAGCTGTATTTCCTGCTGGAGATAGTTGTGGGACTTTAGACATTTGTGAAAGAGAGGTCCAGCAACGTGAGATGAGGCAGGATGGGGAGCTGCCTCCTGTGAGGGTGTCTGGATCACTAGCCAAGTGCTGGTGGGGGACAGTTGAGACTACGAGACCCATGCGACTCCTTACCTGTAACACGACCAGTGGATGTTGGACTACAACCCCCTTCAGCCTTAGCCAACATAGCCCAGAGGTGAGCAATGATGGTTGGTTCTTTCAAGGGTGTGTGTGTGAGCAGTGGGGTCCCTCAGGCTTCTGTAATGAGGCCAGGGCTTTTTCCTAAGTGGCACCGTGTTCAACCACTCATAGAACTGTACAGTTGAGAGAAAGCCTGGGGGGCACCCTTGAGTCCAACGCTTTGCCCAGACAGGAATCCATGTGTGAAGCATCACTGACAGATGGGCACACCGCCTCTGTTTAATAACCTCCAGAGAAGGGGACTCTATATGTGAAGATAGCGATCATCTCCTCTCAATCTTCTCTTCTTCAGGCTAAGTGAGCCCACCTCTCTCACCCATCCCTCAGAGGGCTCGGTTTTCAGACTCTTTGCCTCCTTGGTTGTCCGCCTCGGGGGGGGGGGGGGAGCCATGGAGGGGCAGCCATGTTTGTTGATGACACCAAATGATTGAGGAGATAAGCAGCCCAAGAGGACCTCGCCAAAGTAGGCAAATGGGGAATGTAACCCAACACAAGCAAATGTAACGTGAGGCACCCAAGCACAAATAATAATAAAAATCCCAGCGTTGTATTTTTACATGCAGATATGGTCAGAGCTGTGGGACGTGGTGGCGCTGCGGGTTAAACCGCAGAAGCCTCTGTGCTGCAGGGTCAGAAGACCAGCAGTCGTAAGATCGAATCCACGCGATGGAGTGAGCTCCCGTCGCTTGTCCCAGCTCCTGCCGACCTAGCCGTTCGAAAGCATGTAAATGCGAGTCGATAAATAGGTACCACCTCGGTGGGAAGGTAACGGCGTTCTGTGTCTAGTTGCGCTGGCCACGTGACCACGGAAACTGTCTTTGGACAAACGCTGGCTCTACGGCTTGGAAACGGGGATGAGCCCCGCGCCCTAGAGTCGGACACGACTGGACTAAATGTCAAGGGGAACCTTTACCTTTACTTTTATGGTCAGAGCTAGCAGACAATGACTTGGAGTTGTGGTGGATAGTTTTGTGAACATGTTGACATGAAGTGTGGTAGCCATTGAAAAGGACAAAATCTACATGGGACATAAAATAAACAAAGCTGCCAATAAAGTGATCCATTATTTGTTGGAGTTTTATTTGCAACCTTGCAGGCTGCCTGTGATTTGAATGGCTGGGAGGGACTTTTGTGGACTGGAGTGAATGCCAATCTATCCAGCACTAACCAATTGTTCCTTCCAACCTCTGAATTCAAAGTGAGCCCCGCCTCTCTGTTGAGTGCCCTTTCCCTCTCTTTAGTCTGTTGGAATCTGTGGTTTGTTAGTTTGCTGCTGATCTGTTCACAACTGTAAGTAATGACATGTTTTTTATTCTTTCTCCTACAAACGTCTCAGAGTCAGTTATCAAGACCTTACAGGCCAGTTCATGAGAAAGGGGTGGACTATCTGGGGGACTTGTAGCTATTCTCCTCTGTGAGTTCTTTGTACTTCTACTGTGTAACAAAAGGGACTTTTACTAGAAATTCAGAACTCTGCAACATTATTATTATTATTATTATTATTATTATTATTATTATTATTATTATTATTATTATTATTATTATTATTATTATTATTATTAATTAGATTTTTATCCCGCCCATCTAGACTAAGGGTCTACTCTGGGCGGTTTACAAATTTAAAAACAATAAAACCAAATTATCTGTTGTGCTACACTTGAAATGCCCTGTATAAAACTAGTCACTTGCGGCTCTCAAAATGGCAACCGGGGCATCAGAAAAGGTGGAGGAAATGGCAAGCCAAAGGATCAACTGACTGGCAAAACTCAGTGAGGAGACATTGTGAAGTTTGGGGAAAGCAACATTTTCAAAGCACTGGCAGGACTATTTGTTACTTCTGGACCCTTTGGTGCTTCAAGCACATGGATAATTTGGTGTCTTGTGTGTTGCAGCTTATCACTACTTCCGAGCTGCAGTCAAGATCTTGATTCCTGTCCCCACCCTTTTCGTTCACCACAGTATGATGGTCTGCACCAGTCTTTGGCCAGCTGAGGTGTACCGTGTTTGCTTCCCCGTTTGTTTACCCCCTGTCTTCCCTGAGAACCCAACAGGACTCCGTGCACATGAGGGCTTGTTAAAGATGGAGTCGACCTGCTGCGAGGCTGAGCAAGGTGGGCACCTCAGATGGCTGACACAAGAGGCTGAGAGCAGTGACATGATTAGACAGAGCAGTAAAAATGCTCGCCCATCTAGACCACCTTTATACACACAATTTGGGGTTTGGGTCCTTCAGTGTAGGCCAGCTTTGTGTTATACTTAGAGATGGGCACGAACCAGTTCGTCCCGGTTCATCCCAGTTCATAAAGGTGGCAGCACAGGTGCTGCCGCTCCCCTTCCCCATCTCCTCTGACTCAATCAGCCCTTCACCAGGCCCAGCCTCCATGATCTTCAACTGATCTCCCGGTCTGGGCAACAGTTCAGGCTTCTCTGCCCCGCCCCCTTGCCTGATCTGCCACTCAGACAAAAGGGTGGGACAGAGAAGTCTGTGCTCTTGCCCCTGACTGGGAGATTAGCCGAGGAGGTGGGAAAAGCAAGCCAGCTGGGCCCTGGGGAGTGGCCGAATTGGCTAAGGGGGTGGAGAGTCGCAGCAGCACCTGTGCTGCTGTCTTGACGAACCAGGACGAACTGGGATGAACCAGTTCGTGCCCATCTCTAGTTGTACTGTTAACATGTGAGCGATCTTTGCTTTCCTGTTACTTAAGAACTCACCCACTCTTTCTTTCCCAACCCTTCAGAACCGCAAGCACAGCAGGACAATAGGGGCTAATGACCTAGGGTGTCGAAAATCCGAGAACCCCTAAAATATGCTGCTAAAAGGCTGCAAACCTGCCTCTTGGGAACTGCTCCTGGAAGGGTGTGGACTCACCCTGAGCACATACAGCCCTCCAGCTGCTCCTCTCCGGGCAGAAGGAGACACAAAACTGGCAGCCGTATGTGACTTAATTACATTGAGGCTGGATTACTGTAACAGACTCTACCTGGGGTTGCGTTTGGAACATGTTCATAAACTTCAGCTGCTCCAAAACATGGCGGCCAGATTGTTACCTGGATCTGGTTACAAGGAACATATAACTCCCCTGTTACAGCAGTTCCACCGGCTGCCGATCCGGTTTGGGGCACAATTCAAAATGCTGGTTTTGATCTTTAAAGTCCTAAACAGCTTGGGCCCAAGCTGTCTCAAGGACCGTGTTTTCCTTTAGGAGCCTACCTGGCTGTTTAGATCATCAGGGAAGGCCTTTCTCTAGGTCTTATCTCCCTCATAGGTGCATTTGATGGGGACACGGGAGAGAGCCTTCTCTGTGGCTGCTCCCAGACTCTGGAACTCCCTGCCACTGGAATGGAGGGTTTGAGTGGGGATTTTTTTAATGGATAGTTGTGTTGAGAATTTTGTTATAATGTGTATTCTCATAACATCAGCAGAGTAAAGAGATATTGGTTAGCAGAGATACTTATGACACGATGACACGGAGAGAGTAAAACCAACAACTTAGTCTATTTACATATATACATAGAGAATAGACATTCCTCTGGCAGCATAACATGACATGAAGCAACACACAGCAGAGGAAAAAGTGATCTGACTTACAGCAGATAAATACGTTCATTTTACACATGACTTATGTACAGTTCTGTGACCCATCAGAAAATACATTACTTCATTTTCTGTTACACCAAGTTTCATCCTGTACCACAGCTGTACAACATTAAGTCTTAATCCTTGATACCCACACCTGAATACAATCCGTACAGTGACTCAGGTAAAATCAGCCATTTTACATTTAACTAGACAACATTGATATTTAATACATTTTCATATCAAAATCTCAACAAGTTGTGCCTGAGTTGCAACTAAATGCGTTTTTAGTATCGATTTTATTTACCGTTGTTAATACAACATTTGTTTAATTCTTTTTAAATGTTTGTATATTTGCTGTTTCTAGCTTTTAAACCCTGTCTTTTAATGATGTTAGCCACCTCGGGTCCTTTTTAAGGAGAAAGGCAGGGTAAAAATATTTTGAATAACTAAATTATTTGGTCTCAGACCCAGCCGTTCCTTTCCATTCCGCTGTCACGTCCCCATGTACGTGACTCTCACCTGACCTGAGCTTAACCAATTGGGGCAGAGAAATCACTGGTGCCAAAATCCCAGATTAGCTGGTGCTAATCCCAGTTTGGCCCAGCTTCCCCCTTCTCCTCAGTCCCACAATTTCCAAATTCCTCTCTTCAGTCTACTCTGTGAAGGACTGGTTTCTCCCAGACCCTGTTTGAGAGGTTCGTTCGTATTCCTACCTACCCCAACGACAGAGGAGAAGGTGAGCGAGCGCTGACGCTGAAGGGAAAAACCGAGCCTGCTTTCAGATGCCTTACAAACTCCTAGAAAGAATTGGGCTGCATGGTTAGGGTTGCCAGACGTCAGGCAAAAGGAGGACATGTCCTCCTTTTTAGCCTAATGTCCTCCATCCGGCAGGCAAAGATAAAAACCTTTAAAATGTCAGGCTTTTGTATATTTTATGTTATAATTTTGGATGGGAGGGGGAGAGGTGGAAGGACCCCCCTCCCCTGTCTTTCCCCGCCCCTGCCCACCCACCCCCCCTTACCTGCCACAGGCGCCGGAGCGCAGCCTCGCCCCCTCCCGCCACAGCAGTGGCTGCTCGGCGATCCGCCATGCCCGCCCAGCCCACGTGGAGCCCAGAAAGGCAGTGCGAGCGAAGCACCACCTGCCGAGCCAGGCAGGAGCAAGCAGCGCCCAAGCGCATCGATGGGGGGGCGAGCGCCCGGACTGTGTGTGTTCAAAGTCCCTTTCGGGGACTCCAACTCCCACACTCCCCAGCCTTGAACTTATGACCCTCGGGGGAGGGGAGGCTGCCTCGTTTGGTTTTGCAAGGTTGGCTCTGAGCCTGTGCAGAGTGCGAGTGGCCGGGGGATCCTGCAGCCGGGCCGGGGTGGGTTCAGGTACAATTGGCTGTTTAAATAATGTTTTTTGGTATTTTGAAAAAAAGCCTCCATTGAATTTTTTTTTTTTTTAACATGACTGTTTCCTGGTCGGTTCACTAAGAGACATTTATTGGCAGCTATTGTGATAAAATTGTATTGATTGCGGGTTTAATCCGGAATGATTCAAATGAAACATTGAATACGTCCTCCTCTGTCCTCTTTTTTGTCTTTCTATGTCTTCCTTTTGGTACCCATGTATCTGGCAACCCTATGCATGATGGAATTCTTGCTTTTAATCATCCTCCTCCTCTTAGCACTGCAAAGCTGGGAGGGATCCTATGGATCATCAGGCCCAGCCCCTGCCAAGAAGGCACAGCGGAGAATCGAACTCCTGACTTCTCCTAATCCACTGAGCTATCTTGCCGTTCTAATGGATCTTGTCGTTCAGCCCTCAGTTTCCTGGAGGCAAACTAAGAGATTGTGAAGGAAGGGGCATCTTCCAAGGCTTGATTCAAGACTTTAAAGCACCTGCAGAAGGAAGGGGCTTGGAGTCAGAACAGAACTGGGGGACCGAAAGCACTATTTAAGTAGAACTCCCCTCACCCCCTCTGCCCCTGATGATCCTGGCCAGGCCTGTTGCGAATTCCAGTCCAAGAAGGTCCGGACAGTTGCATGTTGCCAGTTCCTTTTGCTACAAAACAGGGTTTCAAGAAAGAAAGGTGGTTGTCTTTATATTTGTATAAATGTAGGTAGTCTAGGGACGTGGTGGCACTGCGGGTTAAACCGCAGAAGCCTCTGTGCTGCAAGGTCAAAGACCAGCAGTCGTAAGATCAAATCCACGCGACGGAGTGAGCTCCTGTCGCTTGTCCCAGCTCCTGCCAACCTAGCAGTTCGAAAGCATGTAAAATGCGAGTCGATAAATAGGTACCACCACGGTGGGAAGGTAACAGCGTTCCGTGTCTAGTCGTGCTTGCCACATGACCACGGAAACTGTCTACGGACCAACGCTGGCTCTACGGCTTGGAGACGGGGATGAGCACCACGCCCTAGAGTCGGACACGACTGGACTAAATGTCAAGGGGAACCTTTACCTTTACCAAGGTAGTTGTTGCGTAAATGTAGTTCGCGGAACAGTGAAGTGACAGGAGCCAAATGCAGTGTTTGTACCTACAGTTAAAATCGATGTGTGGCGGAAAATCTGGACATGTGTAACAGTCCTGATAGCGGCTAGGTTGATCTGTAGGAACAAACAGAGAGCCGGTCTTTTTTAAGGTTAACGGCTGCTGATTGTGCATTCAAAACCAAATCATCCTCAGTACTTTGCATTACGACAGGGACTGCTTGCAATAATAAACATCTTCTGGAAAAATCCATTTCTTTCCCAGCTACTTATGAATATTGCTGCAAAGCTTACAAGCAGCAGAGGAACTGGGGGGCGCAGACGGATTTCATATTCCTTGCTAATGAGAAAGCCCTGGGGTTTTGACCCTGTGAGTCCTGGCTTCCTTATATTGACTGGGTTAAATAGTAGGTGAAAACTTCCCTGTCATTAAAGTATGATGATAAGCACTAACCGATGTGCACCAGGAGTGGGTCAGCCCCATGGCAGATGAAAAGAAAATTTTAAGAATCCCTGTAAAAATGAATTAAAATTTCAGCAAGAGCTTCTCACTCCTCTTGCCAGATATTTCTGAAAGCAGTATTTGAGATTTACTTAAGACTTTGTTAAAAAATACACTCTTCCTTTAAATAGTCAGGATAGGTGATGCGGCTTCACTCAATGAAGCTCATGGCTGAGCAGAAATTTGGACATATTTAGCCCTCCCAAAAAGAGGAAACAGACGATTTGCATAATCTAATTTTTAGATGCACTTGTTGAAATGACGAGCATAATTTAATTTGGGAAGGGGGCCACTCAGGCCATACCGCCTCCTCAGGATGAAACCAGAAGGTGGTGAATGGTGACTTCTTGCTCCATAAACTCCATTTTTCACTTTTAAAAGTCCTGGGGAACACATGCAAAGAGATTTGAGTGTGAATCGTGCTAGTGAGAGCATCATTATGCAAAATATATATTATGACTGTTGTTTTTTTATTTTATTACAGTCAACCCTCGACTTACAAACTTAATCCGTTCCGGAAGGAAGTTTGTAAGTTGAAAAGTTCATAAGTCGAATCAGCATTTCCCATAGGAATGCATTGAAAACCAATTAATCCGTTCCGGCTGTTTTTGGTTCTTAGGTCGAGGGGCGGTTTGTAACTCGAATCATTAGTTCCCATAGGAACTAATGCAAAGCCGGTTAATCCGTTCCTACCACTAGGGGCAGAATTTTTTTTCTTTTTTTTTTCCTTTTAACCTAAGATGACTTAGGCTTTTTTTTCGGTTCGTAACTCGAATCTAAGTTCGCAAGTCGAGTCAATATTTTTCTATCAGAGCGGTTCGTAAGTCGAAATGTTTGTAACTAGGGCCGTTCGTAAGTCGAGGGTTGACAGTATATTGTTTTTTATTTTATCTGTTATTGTTAGCCGCCCAGAGTAGACTTCGGTCTAGATGGGCGGAGTATAAATTTAATAAATAAATAAATAAATCTTTATTTTATTCGACAAAATTGATGGGAGGGTTTGCAGGGGCTTGTGGGTTGCCTCCCCCGTAGACCCTCCTTGAATCGGGGGTGCAATGCCTTTCCCTGCCATCGAGAAGACCGTGATGAAGTGACCGGCCAGTTTGCTTCCTTTTGCGGCTGAGATGCTTCTTACTGTTGTTGGCAGCAGAGGTGGGTATGCGCATGCGCTTTGGTTTGGGCTTACAATCCCAGAATCCTCCATTCCAGGCGTTCCACCTGTGAGACATCTAAGCGGTGCTCCTCTGGAGGATGACTGAGCTGGAAGGTGGACTGGGATAGGGAAATACAGAGCTTGGCCCTAGTTGGAAAAGAAAGCTCCCCCTAGTGGTTGCCGAGAGTTCTCAACAGCCAGCAGGCGCAGCTTCCTTTTCCAACAGGAAACTAGGCCCATACATAACCCATGAGGCCGTCCAGCTCAGCCTTCTTCCAGGTGAGCACAATCCAGATGTCCATTTGGCAGGCGAAACTCTCAGAAGGGAGAAGTCTGGGATTAAAAGTCTGGAGAGTATTGGATGCATACGCCTAAACCCATGTCACTAGGGAGGTAAATCCACTCCAGCTTTTAGTCCGATCCTTACACATGCTCTTTCTTTCCAAGGCGGTGAACTCCTTTCCCCCAATATAGATTTAGTACATTGGATGCCACTTTTAAAGTTTGGATTAAAACCCAGAACAGATTCACAGCTCCTCTGGAAGCTGTGAATGGAAATCACCAGCCTCACGGGCAACTTCGAGACCCCTGGACTCTCTTTTTATCTTAAACCTGACATAGACTGGATAGCCCTTAAAATACAGGACACTTTCAAACAGAGAACTGTTCTCTGGCAGCTCTCCAAACAGAGGCATGACCAGTGGAAAGGAGGATGGAAGACTAGCCTACACGTGGACTCAAACCTAACTCCTTCATTGTAACTAAGTGAGGATGAGGGTTGCTAGGTCTCATGAGGCTAACGTGCCTCTGGTTAGAAAAGGAAAGGAAGTACCATGCTTCTCTGGCCCTTCAGGGAAGGAGACAAATCTTAGCCAGAAAATATTAGTGTGACAGAGATGGCTCCAAAGCCTTGATGCTCACCTCCATCTGTTTCCATCTACTGTATCTCCAGGCTGTTCACTGACTTAGCAAGAAATTGTGTGTGCATGCATGCATGCATATGTGTTTGTGTATGTGTTGCTTCAGGTCACGGGACACACTCCCCAGCTGTCTCTCCAGCGTTCTTCCCCTCACTTCTGAATTCTTGGTGCACCGATGATGGACTCATTGTGCCACTTGTTGGAAGGCAGGGAGTGGAGCAACAGCATGAGGACTCACGAGCCTTCTTGTTGCATCAGCCCAGGCAGCAGCAGCAGCAGCAATCCGCAGCCATAGGGCTGCTGCTTCCCAAGAAGCAATGTGTCTTGGAGTTCATTGGCCTCCTCTCCCCTCTGTGACACCACAAAGGGTCGGTCCCCTGATCTCCTGTTTTGGCCCTGTGAGGTACCCCCAGAAACAGGAACAGATCATTCTTCCTGCCCTCTTCCTGTCTCGTTCTGACGGCTACCGCGCTTCTCTCTGTTCCAGATTGACAGCCTGCAGACTGTGTTGCTCTGTCCGAATGTGCTCATCTGTGTGGGTCAAGAGTCCTTCAAGCCCATCATGAGGGAAAACTCCAGGAAGCGCTCCTCTTTGGACAAACTGCCTGGGCTGACGTCACACTCCAGCAGCAACAACGTCAGTGAGAACAATGAAAGTAAGAATGATGATGGCAGGCCTCTACCTTTGGGTTGGTCCTGTGTGCTGTGTATGGCAAAGGGGAACGTTGGGTTGTGTGGCCTGCCTTTGACTCCTTGGCTTCTTGCAGATCTGCAAGCGTTTCTGTTTATTCTTCACGGTAGTGAAGCAAACCTCCGTTACCTACCAGTTAGGCTGTGAAATAAATAAGGATGGGATTTTTTGGACTACAGACACCATAATTCTCCATTCTGGGAGTTCTACCTACTTTGCAGACACCTTAAAAACTTCTAAATGTGCTCACTTGGGGAGAAAGGCCTAAATCCTCAATTTGATGCACCTTGGAGAAAAGTCTACATTGAAAAGCTTAACTGGGCCTAGCTCTGCCCAAGCTTCCTGTTCCTGCCCCAGTGCTAGCTGGGAGCTTTCCCTCTGAGCAGGAAGCTAGGCAGAGCTAGGCCTAGTTAAGTCTCAAAGCCTTCTAGTTGAGGGTTTTCCCCCAAGTGCATCAAATTGAGGTGTTTGTAAGGTGTCTGTGAGGCAGGTCAAACTCCCAGAATGGAGAATTGTTTATGTATTTAATATATATTTTATCCCACCTTTCTCCTAAAAAAAGGATCCAAGGTGGCTTTACCTCATTAAAAACACAATATTAAAAGCTAAAAACGGTAAATTATTCAAATATTAAAGAAGAATTAATAACATTATATTAAAAAATGTCAGGTTACAAATCAATACTGAAAACAGGATTTAGAAGCAGCAAAATATAAAGCATCCCATTTATTGTTTCCTAGATAGTCAGTCACTAACGAAAAATTGCCTGAAGAGAAAGGTCTTTGCCTGCTTGCAGAAGGACAGCAAAGACGGGGCCAGGCTGGCTTCCAGTGGGAAGGAGTTCCAAGGTCTGGGAGCAGCCACAGAGAAGGCTCTCTCCCGTGTTCCCACCTTTGAGAATGGTGGGACTGAGAGAAAGGCCTTCCCTGATGATCTTAATGCCCGGGCACGCTCATAGAGAGAGATGCGGTCTTCTAGATAGCTTACACCCAAGTTGTTTAGGGCTTTTTAGGTTCAAACCAGCACTTTGAGTTGTGCTCAGAAACAAATCAGCAGCCGGCAGAGTTGCTGTAACAGGAGGGTTACATGATCCCTGTAACCAGCCCCAGTTAACAATTCAGAATTATACTATCTATAGTCCAGAAAATCTGAAAGCCCTATCTGTCGTAATAACAACCGCAACAAATAATAGGAAGTGTATTTTTCTTTCGAACTGTGCTGTTTTCGTATAGAAGAGCAGTGCTCAGTTGTGGCTCTCAAACCCTAATGCTTAGAGATCTCCTTAATTTTGTGCTTTTAGTTCTTGGGGGTCCCCTTTACTGGACCTTGGAGTTCAAGGGAGGTACAAAGTCATTCCCAAAAGCTTGGTCTGCCCTTCCTTGTTCACGAGGACAGCACTGAGACCTGTGGGAGATCTTGTCCTACAGAGGTGTGCAGGTTTATGTTTTCAAACTACAACTCCCAGAATTCCTCAGGCAGCATAGCTTTGATGGAAGGGGTAGCGGAGTAAATAGCAAGCGAAAATTCCTACCTCTGGAAGCATCCATGGGGAGCAGTTTTAAACCATGAGCAGGCCTCCCAAACACTTCTGGAAGATGGTGGTCCCATTTTCTCTTGAATGCCTCCAGCGTTGAAGCACTCACCGCCTCCCCTTGAGGTCATGGGTTCCGTTGTTGTACTTCTCTAACAGTTAGGATGTTTCTTTAGGCCTGATTATGGCTGCTACTGGTTGGCACCTCAACCACATCTGGAAGTCTGTGCTTTGCCTTGCTCTGGCTGAAAGCATGCGCCCAAGCACTGAGATAGAACTTACTGCTTTCCATGTCTGCAGGTAAACTCTGACTCTTTGTCTTCTTCTTTTTCCTTCTTCTTTTCCTTTTTCCTCACTTGCGGACCACAGTGGACTTTGGACTGAAAGCCAAAAAGAGCGTGATTCACCCGAGATCGTCCCTGAGCAATCGATCCGCCAGGTTATCCTTATCGTCAGAAAAATCCTACCCCAACGGGCTGACGTCCTCAGAGAACGGCGCTCCCTCCGTGCACAGTTACGTCCGCTCTAAAGGAGGGGATCTGGTCCACGACGACATCGAGAAGAAAGTCCACGTGAACAAAGACGGCAGTTTATCGGTTGAGATGAAGGTCCGCTTCCGCCTGATCAATGATGAAACTCTCCAGTGGTCGACCCAGATCAAGAAGTCTAGCTTGATGAACAAGGTTCTCTGCGAAGAGCCGGCCATGAGCGAAGACAATGGAGTGGAACCTATGGAGAACCCAGAGGCTAGTTCTGAGATGGACGATTCTTTGTATCCCTGCGATGCCGACTCTTATGTTTCCAACCTTGACGAATCGGAAAGCGAGGAGTCTCGTTGCCACAACTGCGGCAAACTGTGCAAAACGTACGACATCTGGAAAAACCCCATGCTTGCTTCTCAAAAGGAGGAGCCCGGGGCAAGGAACACCTGGCACACCCACTCCTCCTGCTCCAGCACGTCCTCGCGTCGAAGGATAGTCCGGAAAAAGGTAGCCTCTGTCGACAGCATCCGCACCTCCTCCAGCGGAGAGGAGTACACGAAGCACGTCGTACGGGAATCGTCCCATTATACAGAGACCGTAGAAAACACCGTGGAGTACCATTCGGTGAAAAAATGCAGCTGTCCTTGTGATTGTCTCCAGGCCAACCCAAGGCAAAGTGGATCACCGGGGGAAAGAGATGCTATAGGTAGCTCGGCCAGTTCGCAGAAGGAAGATGATGGCATTGTGGTGGAGGGAGAAGCCCAGGAAAGCAAAGGAAGTAGGCCAGGCAGTACCAAATCTAAGGCATCTCAATGTTCTGTAGATAGCCAGATACAGATCTGTGAGGAAGCGTGCAGTGTGGAACGGACCATTTCATCCTCTAGCATCAAGGAAAGGAAAGACCTAGAAGACGTTCTGGATTGCTCTTCTTCTCCGCACAGCATCTGCAGCCGATCTAGTAAGTGTAGCACTCCTGACGAATTGAAGGACCACCTAGATGAGGTTTCAGAGAACGATCAGGTGATCTCTTCTTTCTCAACGGATTCGTGCCATAAGAATGACGTCGCAGAGGGAGATGCTGAAAAGGAAGAATCGGAAATCAATGAAGCCTATTCTGTCTCGGAGAAGGCAGCATCTGGTTCACCTGCCAAGGATGACGTCAGTGAGAGTGAAAGATGTTCTACAGGAAGGTCCTTCTGCTCCAAATCCTGTGACGGAGACAGCAAACGGAGCAACAGCAATGAAGTACCGGCCTGCAGTGCTGCCTCCTCTTCCTCCAGAACTTCCCAGAGAAGCAAACACAGCCATAATCACCTGGACACGAGTTCAAATGTGTCTTCTGGGTCACGTCGAAGGTCCACCACCAAGAAGAAGCAACCCAAGAGTTCTCTGCATGCAGAAGATGCCAGATCAAGCAGCAGGACCTCTTACTATTCCAGAAGTTCACACGAAGCGGAGAAAAGGGACTCGGGACACCACACCTCTCACAACTCCAGCTCCCCTGATTCCAACGTGTCCTCTTTCAGTGAAACAGCAGCACCTCCAGCCACCAACGAGGAGAGCGTGAGCAGCACTTCCAAATGTTATAGCCGATCCACCAGGAGCAGCCAGAAGGGAGTCCAGCCCGAAGAAAGCAGCCATACAATCTCTCCTTGTTCCAACTTCTCAGATAGTGGTGGCGAAAATGGATGTCCAGCGGGCAAAGTTAGTTCTGAGTCAGGCTCTTCAAGACTGAGAAATTTATCTGAATCCACCTGCTCCAAATGCGGCCAGGGCGCAGAAACCCGGCCGGATGATCTTCAGAGCGTTAGTTCAAGGATCTCTTCGCATTCCGAGGTCAAGAGCCAACGTGCAGAGACGGAGGCTTCACGGAGAAGCGACGACGCTTGCTCGCAGTCAAGCGTGGCGCCGTCTTCCAAGCCGAGCCGAAGGAAGGCCAGCAACCTCTGTCCAGATGGAGACTGCTCTAGCCAAGCTTCAGCGTCGGCCTCGGCCTCTGTGTACAGTCTGCGCTGCCCTGCGCCTCCTAAGGGGAGGCCAAGCAGCAGAAGAAGTCGGCCCGTGCAGCTGAAGAAGAAGAATCACAGTGCCAGCGCCTGTACCGAATCGGAGCCAGCGGCAGACACGGGGCAGAAAGAAACAGCTGACTCGCAGTCCCCTGAGACAGATGTGACGAACGGGATAGGTGATCCGTCTGATTGCTCGAATAAGGAGGAAACATCTTGCCCAGAGAAGGCCCAAGAAGAGCCAGAAACAGAAGCTGCTGCAGACGGTGACGAAGGGGTCATCCCGTCTTCTCTTCCCAACACCTCTCCGGAGGATGTTGTCCACGAGTGGCTGCGGAAAATTCCTTCGGATGCTCTGCTGATGAAATGTGAAATGCAGGACGACGGGGAGGGTGTGGAACTCAATGCCGAACTACCGAGTTGCTCCAGCTGCCAGGAGGCGTTGCAAGGTGGGTCAGAAGAGAAGAAAGAAGAAAAAGAAGAAGAAGAAGAAGAAGAAGAAGGCAAAGATCCAGCAGCAGTGGAAGCGGCTGGGGGTGAAGCAGACCGAGAGGTAGAGGAAATGGAGGCTGTCGAAGAGGAGGCTCAAGAAGAGGACCCCGAGGAGGAGAAGTCTTCTGAAGTGGTTGCCGAGAAAGAGGCTGAATCTAGCCAAGCTGGATGCAAACTTTCTGCCCTCTCCAGTCAGAATAACCATAAAAAGGACTTGCCCGACACCATTCAGACTTCCGTACAAATCATGAAGGCTCTACTGGCTTCCAAGCAAGAAGCCAAACTGGACCGTTCCCATAGTTTGCCCGAGGTGTCCCCAACCATGGGGAGAAAACTCAGCAACTCAGCCAATATTTTGATCACCTGCCTTGCCAGGCTTCAGCTCCTGGATGAAGAGCTCGACTCGACCAGTAAGTCAAACAAAGGCCTGAACAGACCCCTCTATACGGAGCTCTTGAATATCTTCCAAGCCCTCTGGTTCGGGTCCGCCTCCGAAAAAGGTGCTACCAGCTCAGGTTTACAAGAGGAGGACCAGGCGAAAGTACCGTCAAGCTACAAAGGCCGTAATTCGAAAGACGGTGACTTCACACCAATGTCGTCTTCAGGGGTTGATGTGAGTAGCGGCGATGGAGGTTCAGGAGAGGGGAGCATGGCTGGGGCCCAGGACTGTGCCTTATCACCAGAGAAAATGGATGAAGCCAAACCCGCTGAAGGAGAAGAAGAAGAAGATGGCGGAGAAGCAGGAACGGCAGAGGAAGAAGCTGAGAACAAGGAAGTGGAGGACCACTGTTCTCGGCCACTGACCCCTTGCTCAGCCTCTGAAGCAGGAGAAAAAGTAGAATCTGATGGAGGAGGAGAAGCAGGTGGAGCAGAAGAGAGTCAAGGCAGTCCATGTGAAATACAACAGGAGGAAGAAAAAGAAATGGCTGGAGAAGAAGAAGTAGAAGAGGACAGCAAGCAAGATGAAAACACTGAGGGTGATGAAATGGTCGCTGATGCAGAGACTGTCCAAGGGGAAACTGAAGAAGACACAGTTGTCAAGGAAGGAGAAGATGAACCGACTCCCGAAAATGCTGAAGAAGCCACCGAAGATCCAATTGACCATGAAGCTGAAGCCAAACCAACCGCCAGTGAGGGTAAAAATGAAGAAGAACCTCCAGAAAATGGATCAAAGGAGCTTGTGGACAAGTCCCACGCCGATACGCAACCCAATGATGTAGTCGGTCATCAGCCATTAGGGAAAGTTGCCCCCCTCATCCAACAGCGGTCCATCGACCCCGACCCCACGTGGGTGCTCAGGCTTTTGAAGAAGATCGAGAAGGAGTTCATGACTCACTACGTCAGTGCCATGAATGAGCTCAAAGTGAAGTGGAACCTGCCTGACACCGAGGAGGTGAACAATATGATTTCCGAGGTGAAAGACGAGGTGAGCAAGAGGATACAGAGGAGTATAGAGAAAGAGCTGATGAAAATCAGAAGCAGGGCAGGGCAGAAAGTTCCCAGGCCGCCCGACCAAATGCAACGGGAATCCACGTTGCAAGTGGAAAACCGAAGACGGCGCCTGCAAAGCATTCATAAAATGTCACTCTATAACGACCGGAATGCAAACCAGAGTAAACAGCTAGAGGCGAGGGATGTATCTGGTGACGTCGATGAAGGTTCCCTTTTTAGTACAATTAGGGATGATGACAGCGACCAACCAAGTGAAGAGGACTATTGTCCTTGTGATGCCTGTATCAGGAAGAAGCTGGTGGCCAGGGCCACACGCACCCCAGCCGTGGTGGCCACCAATGCCCCCGTGGTGAAGGCTTTTGACCTCCAGCAGATCCTGAGGTTGAATAAAACCAATGTCCCCCAAAAGCCATTAGAACATGAGATTGCTGAAAAGGGTCAGGATGAAGACCCTCAACAAGCAGAGGGGGAAGCTGCTGAACCTGAGGTGAATCAGGAAACAGGACTGGTTGAGGAAGGAGAGGCAGGGGAGACCAAAGAACAAGAAGTGACGGAAGAACAGGAGGTGAAGGAGGATGAAGCTGGCACTCTCAGGGAAGACGGGGCTGAACGTGAGGAGAGTGAGGAAGCAGAGAGAGAATCGGCAGCAAACGAAGAAGTAGCAGAAGAAGCAAAAGAGGAAATGGGAGAGGAGGAAGAAAAGGAGGAGGATGACGCAAAGGAGGAAGGAGAGGAAATACAGGAAGGAAAAGAGGAGGAGGTGGAAGAAGGTGATGTAGAGGAAGAAAAGGAGGAGGAGGAAGCAAAGGAGGAAATGGGAGAGGAGGAAGAAAAGGAGGAGGAAGCAAAGGAGGAAGGAGAGGAAATGCAAGAAGGAAAAGAGGAGGAGGTGGAAGAAGGTGATGTAGAGGAAGAAAAGGAGGAGGAGGAAGCAAAGGAGGAAGGAGAAGAGGAGGAGGAAGAGGAGGAAGGTGATGTAGAAAAGGAGGAGGAGGAGGAGGCAGCAAAGGCGGAAGTAGAACAAGAAAAGGAAAAGGATGTGGAAGAGGAAGTAGATGTGGAAGAGCAAGAAAAGGAGGAGGAGTCTGCAGAACAGGAAGAAGAAGAAGAAAACAAAGAAGTCGAGGAAGAAGAAGAGAATGTAGAAGGAGGAGAGGAGGAGGAGGAGGAGGAAGAAACAAAAGAAGAAGAGGGAGGAGAGGAGGAACAGCCTGTAGAGGAGGAGGAAGAAAAGGAGGAAATAGAAAAAGAAATGGGGGAAGGAGTGGAAGAAGGTGAGGAACAAGAAGAAGGTGCTCATGAGCAAGATAATCAAGAAGAGGAAGCCAGAAATGAAGAAGAGGAAGAAGGGAATGAAAAAGAAGAAGACAAAGACGTGGATGAAGGACAAGAAGAAACACAGAAAGAAGATGGTGAGGAAGGAGCCCAAGGGGAAGATGAAACTGATAGTACAGCAGTGGGCCCAGACGCTGAGGAAGCTGAAGCTGAAGTGGAAGGAGAGAGCCAAAGGGATGCCTCTGAATGTGCAGAAAATGCTGATGGGGTTGAGGGTTCAGAAACAGAAGCTGCAAGAGAAGAGAATGGAGGCGAAGGAGATGCTCAGGCCAGCGATGGAGAAGAGGCTGAGAACGATGCCGGTCCAGAAGCTGACGGCGAGCCTTGTTCAGAAACAGCAGAAGAGGAAGGTGAAGGTGGAAACAAGGAAGGAGAGGAAGCGGAAGCTGGTGCAGAAGACGCCAGGGAAGAAGAGAGCGTTGAACCTGCGCAGGCCACCCCTGGAGATGAAGAAGACCCTCCAACAGCAACAGAAGAAGGCGAAGCCGACGAGATCATACTGACTCCCCGAAAAGGCTCTGCTCTCTCTTCCATGGGGAATTTCTCACAGCAGTCCCAGAAAGGCTCTGAGGAAGCAAATGATGGCGAAGACGGTCAGGAGGAGGAGAATGAAACCGATGGCGATAATGGGGAGGCTAAAACGGATGCAGACAGTAAGCCAGAAAAGATGTACCCTGACAGCGAGGAAGAGGGGGAAGAGGAGGAGGAAGAGGGGGAGGAAGGCCGAGCTTCCCGTCCGGCAAGTGCTGGGAACGGAACGGAACCCAAAACAGACGAAACTGGAAATGGCAGCAGCCAAGCCTCTAAAACCAAGGTTGGGGCTATCGATCAAGATGATCTGGACTTTTAAGAGAAAGACTCTGGGACCACTTGAAGGATGTGTTTTTCTTGGCTACCAATTCAGGCTTTGTTTTTGTTTTTAAACACATCCATGTTTTTATATTTCCGTTTGTTTTCAGTATAAATTTGTCGTGTACCTGAGTGTAAACCTTCTCCTTTTCAGAGGGTTGAGCCACTTGTCAGGCAGAGCTTGGCCGTGGCAGAACTTTTTCTTTTGAGACCGGAGATGGTGGCTCTCTTCCGCCCGAAACATCCTCTGTTCGCATTCTTCCTGAGGCCCACCTGCATAGGGCGTGTCTTGTCCCGAGAAGTTACCAGGCTGCCTGCTCACCTTCATAGAAGCACCACAGAACTCATGCCAAGATCCGTGTCCTGTTGAACCCGCCACGAGAAGTCTTACGTGGGTAGCGAATGCCTGGCGAACGGCAAGCTTCAGACCTTGGTCGTCTCAAGGAATTGCCTGAAAATTCGAAACGGAGAGATATTGTACGTTAGAGAAAGGCTGAGTGACTTGGAGAGACCGACGTTTGCCCTTGCTAGTAGAGGCCATTTCAGAATCAGAAATGGCCAAAATTTAGGGGGGAATATCAGAACAGGAAATCACAGGGCATCCACTTCTAGTTTGGGGTTTTATTATTATTATTATTCAGGATGTTTTGTGGTAGCGGGGGAACTGTGATCCCCTCAGTTCAAAAACTGTTACTCCTGGGTATCTCCAGGATCAAAAGGAGAGAAAAGGACCTATTTTCTTAAAAAGGGGGTGAGTGGAGAGGCAGGAAATTGGCCTTCAGAGGTCACACATGGCGTACAGTCCGGACTTTTCTCATCCTTGGGTTACTGCATGTTGCCAGATCCGCACTTTGAATGAATTTTCCTGTGTTTACCCCATCCGTCTGACAAGTGTGAATGTATAGGAGTGACTTACGAAGTTAATCTGTATCAACCTGCATGAAGTGGTCAGCTAAGAAGGTTCTTGGGGATTTTAGTCCAAGAACATCTGGGGACCCAAGGTTGGGAACCAATAGCATAAACAATGCTAAAGAGGGAGTAAGCCCTCTGAATACAGTGGAATGTACTTCTGTGTAAACATGTGCAGGATTCTGAGACATATACCAATGCTTCAGATAACTTGAGTCTCAGGGTCAAACTAGACATGAAAAGAGCGATCATGTTTTCTGCTCTGATGATGGAGCTTCTTCTAGGTTGACCCTCAGCTATGCTACTCTGAGATTAAGTTCTGGCACCACAGTGTAAAAAGGATATCATAGTGGAATGCATTCAGAGTACGGCAGCCAAGGTGTGGAGGGGCGTGGAGACCCAGTCAAATGAGGAAAGGTTGAATTATCGTATATTTCACTTTTTTTAAAAAAAAAATTATATTCTTTTTTTTTCTTTTTGGCCCACTGTGGGTCTTAAAACATTGTGCAATAGACAGATTAAAATTACTTAAAACAGATTTTAAGTGTTATTTAAAGCATATTTCAGCCTCCTGTGAGACCCATTTTTAAAACTAAGCTTAAACATCAAAGGTCTTTCAGAACCATAGGCTGAAGGGCCACAAGTTGAAAGAACTGGATAAGCTGAGCCTCAAGAAAAGATGACTAAGAGGGGAATATCATGGCCATCTCCAAATATTTGGAGGCTGGTAACATGGAGCAAATTCATTTTTTGTTACTCCAGAAGATGGAATTTGAAGCAATGGATTCAAATGACAAGAAAAGAGACTGATACATAATTGTTTGGGACAATTTCCTGGTGGTACAAACTGTTCAACAGTTGTAACAGTCTGCTGTGACAGGGAAGTTTTTCTCCTTCATCAAGAGATTTTCCAGGAGAGGCTAAATGGCCACTTATCAAACTTGGCCATGGATTCTCTGCCTCAAAGGAAGTCGGGTTAGATCCTCTGTCAGGTTCCTTCCAGCCCCAGTGACACTACGAGGTCTACACCTGACGTAGGTGTGTAGCCATGAGAACCTCCACCTGTTGCCTGAAGTGGTGTCAAGGAGGTACAGGTTGGCTACCTGAGTGAGAATGAAGCCTACAACCCAATGCTTATTTAGTGCCAACTGCAGGTAGTCTGAAAGAGTCCTTGCCCGAGAAGTCTATTTGAGAAGGACTCGTCATGGACGTTGAGCCAGGTCAAAGGTTTGATGCATGTGTAGTGAGCTAGTCTGAGAGCCTTAGAGGTGAAGGTAGAGTGACATGAGGACTCTTCCAGATGATGATGATAATAATAATGATGATGAAGCTACAGTTTCACTTCATACATTGCAACTGAGAAAAAATTTGACTGCCACCTGTGGACACGTGGCACATTTAGATTTCAGTGGATGCACACCGGCTATGGACTTGATGGTGAAGCATGGCTGGCTGCATGCATGTAGAGTAGGATCCCCCTATCTGCTGGATCAGCATCTGTGGATTCACTTATCCACTGCCTGGAAATATTAAATTAAAAACCCACAGAAATATGTGTTCATATGTACAGTATTTCCACTGTGTATTTACCAGAACTAGCCACTAGAAGGAGCCAGAGGCCATGCTCTATATTGCATCCGTTTGCAATCCTACTGTATCTGCATGCAGAGTTGCCACACATCATAATCGGAGGTAGCCAATCAAGGGTTTTCCAGATAGTTTGGACTACAGCTCCCCTTAAGCATGGCCAAGGCCTAAGTATCATGAGGTTTGTAGTGCAAAACCATCTGGAAGACAATCAGGGTAAGATCTTTTCACCATTGGGAAGGAGGTTCTTCTCTGATGGTAAGCGTGTGTGTATGTTAATGAGGAATTTTGATGATGAATGAGCTACGGACTGTCTCTGACAATCCTGTTCATTGCACAATGGTGCACATCCCTTGAATGTGATGAAGTTAGAAGTTCAAGATGCTCTGACTTGGCACAGAGGGGATGCATATTAATAGCTAGGGGGGATCCCTTGTGTTTGTGTTGGGACCTACATGATGCATCTCAGCCCCCCTCTGGGGAATTGTAGTATTCGAAAGACAATGCCGGAGAATGAAGAAAAAGGACCATTTTTTCTTTTGCACAGCTGTGTAAAATGTCTGCTTGAAGTGGTTCCCCAGCCTGGTGACTGTTTCATTTTTTTAAAAAAATAGATTTTGCAATAGTCTGTAGCCTTTCAGTGTGAAGGAAATGTGTGAAACTTGAAAATAAAACAAACCTGTTTTGTCTATTTGGGGGTTTCTGTCTTTCTCTCTCTCCTCCCAATTGCCTGAGAAGGCCCTTAGAAGGAAGTTTTGGTGTTTTGATGAGGAGAAAGAAAGAAAAAGCAATCTGAGTAGCTTCTTCCTTCAGATGGGCTGCTCCCATCACAGAGATCTGATGCCCCTCTGGTGAACCTAAAAAGGCACCCAGGCCCTTAACTCAAAAAGGTGAGCTGGGCTGAATTCCATACGTGGGTTTGAATTAGAGATGGGCACGAACCAACGGTTCGGCAGTTTGTGCCAGTTCGGCGGTTGGCCTAACAAGTGTTCTGCAGTTCTGAGCCCCACCTCCTCCGGCAGGTGCCTACTGGGAGGCAGCCCCCAGCTTCCTTGCCCCGCCTACTCCAGGTGCTGCCTCTGAGTGGCCGCCCACCAGAGGGTGGGTGGGGCTTAGAACCGCAGAACACCCGTTTGGTGGTTCGTGCCCATCTCTAGTTTGAATCATGCATCTCCAAGCTCACACCTCTCCATAGGTGTTGTGCTATGATGCCCACCCACCCCGACCAGTGGGGATATGGGAATTGCTTTCCAACATATTTCAGGGGTATTGGGTTGGGTAAAGAAGGCAAACCCGTTGAGTGCTTGGGTTACAGGGGGAAGGATAAGGGGGCACCCGGCGCGCACACAAGGAAGAAGCCACCAAAATTAAATGGAGAGTGAGAAGCCTGCATTTGTCCCTGGGGTGTAAGGCTCCCCACCCTACTTTAATGACAACCACATACCTCAACTCCCAACTCCCTTGCCCCCATTTCTGCCGCACCCCAGCCCTTTTCATCACCTGCTAAAAAGAGTTCCTTCGGAACCACTCCAACGAGTGAGCAAAATTCAGAAGTCCAAGGAGATTCAATCTCTGCCAACAAGGACTTAATTTTCCAGGAGCTAATTTTATCGGCCTCCCTGCTCTGGACTTTCACGCCCCGTGAGCTGCTTCTGTCTCGGTCAGCCAGGAAAAGCTTGGGCTCAGCTTTCTAATTCCGGGGTTGACGTCTTGTGAAAGGGCCTCCCTTTGCAAAGTATTATGAGTGACCTGAAGGTAAGGACCTTTTAATCCCAGGCAGGCCCACACCAGATCGGACAGCCTGGAGAGGCCCAATACCGGTCTGTGAAGGCAGAACATAAATCTATTTCGCATCTCGACGAATCGTCCCCAAAACTTGGCATGCCGGAGCCCTGTGGCAGAAAGATATTGAGCCAGGAGTTAGAGGGGAAGGATGGATCATTTTAAGTAGAAACACGTGGACGAGGTCTTGACTCTCCCGCCTCTAACGCCCAGATCCCCTGAATTCTGACGAACAGGAGCCCAAAATAGCAAACACAGCTCCCCTGAGAAGCCTCTTAGGAAGTGTAATTTGTCCTTTGAATGCATCTCCCCAGGGCCTGTTTTGGGCCAGAAAAGTCAACATGGAAATTTGTGCCACCCTTCGAGGTTTCCGTTCTGTTACTAGCCATCTTTTTTTTTTTTTTGGGGGGGGGGGACTTTTTCTTGAGGTTCATCCCACAGAAGTCCAGGGTAGGACAGAGTGAGACAACCACCTCCCGCCTCAACTGTCCGAATTTCGCCCCCACTGGGCTTTGGGGACTCCGAACATCGGCTTTGCCTCCGCCTGGCAAAAGGGTTCCACGTCCATTTCCAAGGTGTTTTGGGGTTGACGGCCAGGACTCTCCAAGACAACACGGATCTTTCCAAGATGGGAGACCCGACGCTGAGTGATTCACGACCCTGAACCAAACTCGGAAGAGAACCGGGAGGCGAGAGACAGAAGCGACCGAGGCTGTGGGTCAGCTCTAATGGGAAGGCTTCACTTTGATCTATGGTACCTGAGCCATTATTAATGGTGTGCCGAAGCTTACCTTTAAAAATGTGTGGTGGATTATTTATTATGTCACGGCTCTGAGCCTGGGATCTATAAACGAAGCAGGAATATTAGCTTGGAACTTCTATAGCGCAGGGTGGGAGGGGAGCTGTGGGTAGAGGGGGGCTTTAATTAAGGACTTAATCCATATTTGCATGCGGATGGCATAACACGGGTTACATTCCACAGCTACTCACCTCCGCGTGAGTAGTCTCGTTAGCTCTAAAGAGGTGCCAGGGAGATAAGTGGGTTCAGGATCGTGGCTGCATGAATAGGTACACCAGCCTCCCCTAGCATGGTGCTTTCCAGGTGGCTTGGACTACAATTCCTATCGCCCTTGCCAGCCTGCATGGCTAGGCATGGAGAGAGTCAGGTGGGAAATGTTGGTGTACACAGTGTTAGGCAACAGGCAGTGTAGTGTAGTGGCTACAACCATGGGCTGGGATGTGGGACATCAAGTTCTAGCCACACACACCAGCACTCTATAGAAACATACAGGGTTCATCCAAGCCAATCACTCTCTCCTGCCTTGACCTCAGCTGCTAGACAGCTCAGTGGTTTAGGTCTCTGGCTGCAGAGAGTTCTGGCTGGGAGTTCGAATCCCCCACTGTGCTTCCTTGATAGGGGCTGGACTTGATGATCCATAGGATCCCTTCCAACTCCTCAGTTCTAAGATTATATATATACTATATATCATGTATTATATATCCTCCTTCCCTACTGTGTCTCCTGCCTGACAGTGTTGGTCCTTTTATGAACGAAAGACTCAGGGCAACAAAGCAGTAAAAGGGCATGATTCCATTGTAAAGGTCAGGAAAAGCATTCAGTTCCAGGTGGCCTTTCCTGTTTATGGAAATTAGAGGTGGGGCCCACAGAGATGCTAATCGGCATCAGAACTGGGGGGAAAGGGCAAGGCCAAAGAGGCAAAGACACCCACACCCTCTCTTCAAACCCCCTTCTTGATTTGTCTCCAGCGACAACCTACCTATAAGCAGGGAAGGGGACTTGAGTCACGGAACTCACGGTCAAGTTGGACTTAAGTTGCCCCAATGACTCGACTCAGACTCGACTCAAGGCTGTTTTTTTCCCCAATGCCTTGGACTCAACTCATGACTCGGAACCCGCCCGCCCCTCCCTTCTTTCTGGGGAAAAAAAGCTTGTTTTTCATAGGGTCTTGGGACTTGGGAAAGACTCAGACTTGGACTTGGATTCAAAGACTTGCCAACATCCTTGCCTTTAAGCACAGTGAAGAAAAAACAGACATTGTTGCATGCTATATATTAAAAAATAACGCATCATTGGCACACTGAAGGCAACCTTTTCCTGGGGTAGGATACAGCTTTGAAAGGTGACTAAGCAAATTCACAGAGAACAGGCCCATAGGTGGCCACCCAGCCACCCAAGGAGCCTCCCTATTCAGGAGTAGAGATGGGCACGAACCCCAGGTTTGGCAGTTCGTGCCCGTTCGTTGACTGGCTGAACAGGTGGTGTTTGGGGCTTCCCAGCCATGCCACCACTGGTGGGCACCCACTCAGTGACCTGTTTTCTCTGCCCCATGTCCTCTGGGTGCTGTCTCTGAGTTGGCGACCACCAGAGGAGGCAGGGCCAGGAAGTGCCAAACACTTGTTCGGCGGCAAAACGAACTTGCACGAACCACCAAAAGCAGTTCGTGCCCACCTTTGGTCTCGATGGGCGGGGGTAGAAATCCAATAAAATAAGTATAAATAAATCTCTATTCAGGAGCATTTAGACCCGCTGCTGACTATAGCTGAATACTCTGGGCTTCTTGGAGGCCTCTGGTTGGTTGCTTTTTCAGGAAACAAGACATCAGGGCAGACAGAGAGTGGCCATGTTGCTGTGGGTTTCTGGGAATTGTAGTCCAACAAGTAACTTTGACACCATCCTGCTAGTCAGCACATCTTGCTAGCACTACTTTTTTGACCTCGGAATCCCTCAACCAGCCGTAGTCCAAAAATGTAACTTTACCCACATGGGGCAGTTACTGAGTTCTACCTGATTGTGGTGTCAGTGTGAGTTTATAACCTTTTTGCAGCTTTTGCTAGTCAATACACTGAAGCGAAAACCACCCTAGCATCATTTATCACTCTGCTCAGCTGCTGAATCGACCCGGGATGATATAACGTCCCCCATAACCTGTCTGTCCAGAGAGACCCCTGGCTCACTCAATACCCTGTCAGCTTGACAGGCCTTGTCCCCTCTCCCAAGCCTTGATGGATCGTCCCCTCGCTAGGTTTCATGCATCTTCGGGCTTCCGAAGGGAGACGTGGAAACCCTAATTGGTGTCCCGCCGTGCCTCGGCCCCGTGCCAAACGCTGACAAAACAGTTCATAGCAAGGAGTTTGGCTGGATTGGCCTCAACGATGTGTGGAAATGGGAAGAGGTGGTATCAGCCCCTGATTTGGTCTCCGTTTGGTGGGCACTTCCGAAGGGAGCTGGAATCCTAGAACCACAGAGTTGAGCGGCTCTTTAAAGTTAGAATGTGACTATCTGTCAAATACTGTGGGATTTGCTCCACTTATAAAACGGGTGAATTTGACGTATTTTTTACTGACCACATGACACAAAGGCTGGTTTGAATGGGCCCAGCCCTTTTCCCCCCCAAAGTGGCTTTTTTACCTCAGCTATGGGGTGGGTGGGTGGGTTTCTGTTTTTTTCAAGCCAGAACGATTCAAATGGGCTTTTTCCTGTGTGGTTAGAATAGAATAGAATAGAATAGAATAGAATAGAATAGAATAGAATACTGAAGTTGGAAGGGGGCTATAAGTTTATTTGTGACATGTTCTTGGGGAGGCTTGACTGTAGGTGGAGTTTTGGTGATGTAGGCTGCTAGGGTGTGATGTTCAGGATCAGGGGGAAATACCCCTACATTCTTTCCTCTCCCCCAATTGTCCTCCAATTTTTATTTTTATTTTTTTGTTAAATCAGACATATATGAGATTAGCAGTAGATCACTCTATCATCTTACTGCTGTGTCACTATTATTAGCCTTTCCCATATTTACACTCTATAGAAGGATCAATAGAGGCAGGACCAGAGGAAGGAAGGAAGGAAGGAAGGAAGGAAGGAAGGAAGGAAGGAAGGAAGGAAGGAAGGAAGGAAGGAAGGAAGGAAGGAAGGAAGGAAGGAAGGAAGGAAGGAAGGAAGGAAGGAAGGCAGGCTGGCTGACTGGCTGGCTGGCTGGCTGTGGGCTGGAATGTGACTTGCTTGGCATCCAATATGAACAGTGAACTCCCAAATCAATCTGCAGCCTTTCTGTGAGCACTGACTGTGATTTCAAATGTAATACAGGCCATGAATCAAATTGCAGCAAAACCAAATCTTTCCAGCTTTCTGTTGTAACATTAGTCCACATCCCAGTCAGTGCTGGAAATACAGTGCTGCTGTAAGTACTCAACAGCCTCCATGTGAAATCCTCTAACCAAGGGGAGTCCATCACCTTGTATGGTAATCTTTTCCCTGCTACATCTCTACATACATGGAGTTTTTAAATGTGAGAGAAACACCCAAGCATGAAGTTTCTGAAATAGTGCAATCCCAGTGATATTGTATAACACCTCAATCTGCGTGCTTTTAACTTGTCTTCTAAGAGCCAAACTATGCATTACAGATAACCCATCCCTAGAAGAGGGAATTCCTTAACTGTGGAAAGCATCTAATTGCCACAGCAGGAGATGTTCTCATCTCCTGTATTCACAGATCAGCTTGTGTTGTTCTGTGATTGCTCTTCAGGAACCAAGCACCAGCTTTGTTTGCCGGGTGGGCTCAGAGTGGAACTACTACAGCCCTACTCTAGTCAGATTCCTCACTATTCCTCCATTCTCTCCTTACTCATGCCAGACCCATGGGAGTCAAAATTAACCAATTGTGCAGCGAAGCCTCAGGTGCCAAAACTGCTCCTTGCCGTTCTTCCCCAACATCACAAACAAGGGCATTTCAGGAAGTAATGAGGAAGGGATCCTGAAGACAAAGGCATTAGAGATGCTGGTTCGTGTCGGTTTGCAAAGAGGTGCTTCTGCTCCCCTCCCCTGCCTCCTCAGTCGATCATCCACTCCCCAGGCCCAGCTGGCTTGCTTTTCCCACCTCCTTGGCTGATCTCCCAGTCAGGAGCAAGAGCCCAGACTTCTCTGGCCCTTCCCTTTGATCTGAGTGGGAGATCAGCCAAGAAGGAGGGGGCTAAGAAGCCTGAGCTGCTGCCGGGACTGGAAGATCAGTTGATGAGGGGCAGGAAGCCTAGCACGCCGGGACTGGTGAGGGGCTGACTGAGCCAAAGGAGGCTGGAAAAGGGGAGCATCAGCCCCTGTGCTGCCGCCTTGATGAACCAGGACAAACTGGGGCAAACGGGTTCACGCCCATCTCTAAAAGGCATGGGTCTCCTCAGGTGACACAGTGGTGTTCAATTTCAGCCAGATTCCCTGAAAGTTGGACATTTCAGGCCACCTGACGACACCTATCCCTTGGTCAGCATCCCTCCTCCTCCATGAAGTCCTGGAAGATTTAATTCCTGAAGTTTTAGCCCATGCAGACATCAAGGAGCCAAGACTGGAATTGGCAGCAGCGCTTTTCCATGGTGGAAGACTCCCCACCTCCTCTCCCGAGGTTCCCCAAACATCCCTAGGATGAAAAGGATCCCTAGGGATAAAAAAACCGGCGGCCAGGGATGTCATCTGCCTTGGTCATGTGGCGCTCCATCAACAGGGTTTCAGCGATTGACTGGAATGGCACATGACATGTTCCTTGCTTGATACGACCAAACCTTGGGTACTCTATACCAAACCTAAGTAACCAGAGTCAGATATGGGTTACTTTCGCATGTCAGCTGGCCTTTGTGATCGAACAGCGGCCCAAATCCTGTTGCTTATGTAGTAAATTGCACTGGAGAACGTACAGAGGAGTTGACTCCCTTGATTTCCATGGGTTCCATGGGCCCACTCTAGTGTGATTTACTATGCTAAGCAACAAGATTTTGGCCATTGATTGCTCCACGTCAGATGGCCTTTGTATGTAAGGAAGGGGGTCTTCCAGAGGGAATGCATGTTCAGCACCCTTCTGTCAATGGCTATCAAAAGTGATGCTGGGTATACTGGGATTAGCATCCAGTTGTTGTGTGCTGTCCAATCACCTTCGATTTACGGTGAGCCTACGAATGAGTGATCTCCAGAATGTCTGGTCCTCAACAGCCCTACTCTTCAAAACTCAAGTCTGTGGGTTCCTTGAGGGAGTCAGTCCATCTCGTATTTGGTCTTCCTCTTTTCCTGCTGCCTTCCACCTTTTCTAGCCTTCTTGTCTTTCCAAGAGAATTCTGCCTTCTCATGATGTGTTCAAAGTAAGACAGCCTCAGTTTCGTCATTTTTACATCCAGAGATAGTTCAGGCTGGATTTGCTCCAGGATCCACTTCTTTGTCTTTCTGGCAGTTCAGGGTATCCACAAAGCTCTTCTCCATCACCGTTCTAAATGAACCAATTTTTTTCCCCTCTCAGGTTCCATCATCCAGTTAACATCCAAACTTCTTTTTAAAACTTCTCTTCTCTTTGAGACATCCCTAAGACTTATTTAAGAAATCCGCTTCTCTTCCTGAACTGCTGTGTTGATCCATTTTTTTTGTCCTTCCTTCTTGTTCTTTCTTTGTGCTAATTAAGTACTCATTAAAAGATTCTGATAGGAGTATTTTGAGATTTTCCGCCGCAAATGTGAAGCACTAAATTCGACGCTCAGTACAAACCAATACTAAAGATAAACCATTTTTTCAGGAGGAAAAAAACGGAGTAGAAAGTCGAAGGAAAAAGCACTATACGGACTGAGTCAAGTTGGACATCCTAGAAATAATAGCTAAAAATACCTATAACATCAGCACAGAGCCCAGTACTTTAAAGAGGACGAATGCTCCATCTGGTAAAACTGCGTGGTCCAATATCTCCAAATATTGTCTAATTTCAGTCATTCCCAAAGTTTTTTACATTTTGCCCTTTAATTACTCCCCCCCCCCCCCCCAAAGGCCCTATATGTTTCCTACATTTCCTTCCTTAACCTTTGGTTTCCTCTTTCACAAAAAAATTGAATTCATCCATTGAACTTAAAAACAAACACAAAAACTTGGTGCAAATGATTTTAAATTTAAAAATAAGGACAAATCATTTGGCACGGGAAAATAAGAAATATCTGTCATAGGCTTGTGTTTAAATTTGATTTTTTAAAAAATCTATATTAAAAACTCACCCTTTGGAATTTCTACAAACATACACACACCAGTTTGAGAATCAATAATCTATTTCATGTTGTATGGCCAACTGCTTTCTGCCATTGCAGGTCTGTTTTCATGCTTGCCCACCATCCTGAATTTACCAATCCTCATCGCAGTTGGGAAGCTAAGCAGGAGCAGGCCCGGTTGGTGCTTGGATGGGAGACGACTGTGGAATAAGGAATTGCCGGATAGAGAAAAGGAAGCTTTGAGCCTCAAACACTGAGAGGCCACTGGTGCCGGTCAATACTCAGCTAGATCAACCAATAATACTGGGCTAAATCAACCAATGGTGTGACTTGGTGTAAGGCAGCTTTGGATATGAATGTGTGATGTGGCTACAAAAAAGGCCAATGCTAATTTTAGGCTGCATTAATAGAAGTATAGTTTCCAAATCCCGCGAGGTGCTAGTCCCTGTCTGTTCAGCACTGGTTAGGTCTCATCTTGAGTACTGTGTCCAGTTCTGAACACCACACTTCAAGAAGGATGCTAACAAATTGGAACAAGTTCAGAGGAGGGCGACAAGGATGATCAGGGGGCTGGAAGCCAAGCCTTATGAGGAAAGGCTGAAAGAATTGGGCATGTTTAGCTTTGAGAAAAGAAGACTGAGGGGGTGATATGATAGCACTTTTCCAATATTTGAAAGGCTGTCCTACAGAGGAGGGGCAAGATCTGTTCTCGATCATCTGAGAGTGCAGGACATGCAACAATGGGCTCAAGTTAAAGGAAGCCAGATTTCGGTTGAATATCTGGGAAAAAAACTTCCTAACTGTTAGAGCAGTACGACAGTGGAACCAGTTACCTCGGGAGTTGGTGGGTGCTCCAACACTGGAGGTATTCAAGAAAAACTTAGATCATCACCTGGCAGATACGCTTTGATTCGGATTCCTGCCTTGAGAAGGGGGTTGGACTTGATGGCCTTGTAGCCCCCTTCCCACTTCACTTTTCTACGATTCTATGAAAAATTGCTTTGCCCCCATGCAAGCATTCGGTGACCAACGCTGTTGTTCAACGACCCTCTCTTGGCCGTTAGTTCTATGCAAGATCTCAGAGCAACTTTCTGGAACGAAAGTGTTTTTATTAGTTTGCGATATTTACCTTTCTACATTTGGGAAGGCCATGTAAAGACGTATGGGTAGGGCCCGGGTGGATGGTGTCCCCAGAGCTTCCAGGGTCCAATTGTTCCCGCTTTCCCTCTTGCTATATTGTTTGTGTTATCAGCACTTCACATGCTCTCGACCAGCGTGCAGGAAAATATTCCAGCACCTGGCACTCAGTTTGCATCCTGTCTGCAAATGCATCCATTGAACAATTCAACCTACGGCGGGCTCCTAGGGAGGAAGCCTAGAGAAAACACACAATTGATGGAAGATGCCTGTGGAAACAACACAAATTGTGTTATGCTGCAGTTCCACAAACCGCCTGCGGAAACAGACATTTGCTCAGTGACAGGACAATTGCATTTAGCAGATCCTCACTTGTCTCATTCTCATGCATGAGAACGAGGAAGCACAATATTTTCCCCCTCATGTGCTGGAGGATACGATCTCTGTTCCCTCTGACTGGAGCTTTTTGCATTAACGAGGACAATCTGTATACAAATAATGGAGATTGTACCAAAAAATTAATGGCAGTCACTGCCTTGTGGCATGGACTTCTAGAACTTAGAAGCACTGGATGGTTTGCTCCTGTCTTTTTTCTCACCGTCGAACAGCTTTGTCTTGGTTCGTCCCAGTTCATAAAGGTGGCAGCACAGGGGCCGCCACTCCCCTTCCCCACCTCCTCTGGCTCCATCAGCCACTCACCAGGCCCAACTTGCTTGGTTTTTTCCCCACCAACTTGCTTGGTTTTTTTCCCACCTCCTCAACTGATCTTCCGGTCCCGGCAACAGCTCAGGCTTCTCTGCCCCCTCCTTCTTGGCTGATCTCCCACTCAGACCAAAGGTAGGGGCAGAGAAGTCCGTGATCTCGCCTGTGACCGGGAGATTGGCTGAGGAAGTGGAAAAAGCAAGCAAGCTGAGCCTGGTGAGTGGCTGTTTGAGGCAGAGGTGGGGAGGAGAGCAACAGGATCGGTGCTGCCGCCTTGACGAACTGGGACGAACCAGTTCATGCCCATCTCTAATGAGGCCCTATCGGTACCAGGAATAGTCATAACTGCAACTATATCCAGGGCTGCTGCTGAGAACGTTTCAAGATCCACCAATTTCTCTAGGACTTTGACCCAAAGAGCATGATTATTTAGAGCGTCTGAACTGGGAAAAAGCAAAAGCTACAGCTTTATTTATAATTTGACCCAACTCCGGGAGGCAGTGGAAGACAGGAGGGCCTGGCATGCTCTGGTCCATGGGGTCACGAAGAGTTGGACACGACTTAACGACTAAACCACCACAACAACAACAGCTTTATTCGCCGGGAGCCACACAAAGTCTACCATGATCCTGGACAAGATGGAAGACCACCCAACCCACTGCTCGGACAAGAAGGAAGGCAGCCGGGGGCAGAAGCCATAGCGACTCCCCTCCCCCCCCCCCCAAGGAGGACAACACGAACGATAGCAGTGGCACCTGCTACCCGAGAAGGATGGTGGGAGGAGAGAAGGGAGGCCATAAGGGGCAAGGCCATTGCAAAGACGCTGTGGGTTCAAGTGGTTAGGGAGTTATCCATGGGCCCTGTAAGGAAGATCACACATCTAACCAACAGTGTGAATACGGTTCCCGGATGGTTTGACCACACACACAGGTCTCAGCGCACCCTCGGTTTCCAGCCTGCTGTTTCACAGTTGAACAGAAATGGTGGCAAAAATAAGCTCTACCCAAAGATTGCAGGGGGAAAGTCCCAGTATCCCCAGTATCAACTTGTCAGCCTGTGCTTTGATCCGAAATAAATGCTATGTTGCTGTTGTTTTGTGCTGTCACGTCGGACCTATGGCAACCCTATGAACAAGTGATCTCCAGAATGTCCTCTTCTCAACAGCCCTGCTCAGCCCCTGCAGACTGCTTTTGGGAGTCAGTTCATCTCATTTGTGATCTTCCCCCTTTTTTTTCCCCTGCTGCTTTCCACTTTTCCCAGCATTATGGCCTTTTCTGGTGAGTCTTCACTTTTTGTTGTTGTTGTTTAGTCGTTAAGTCGTGTCCGACTCTTCGTGACCCCACGGACCAGAGCACACCAGGCCCTCCTGTCTTCCACGGACTCCTGGAGTTGGGTCAAATTCATGTTGGTAGCTTCGATGACCCTGTCCAACCATCTCGTCCTCTGTCGTCCCCTTCTCCTCTTGCCTTCACACTTTCCCAACACCAGGGTCTTTTCCAGGGAGTCTTCTCTTCTCATGAGACTTTTTAGGACATGCCAAAAGTAAGCTAGCCTCAGCTGAGTCATTTTTGCTTCTAACTGGCTGCCTTTCCACAGGCTCTTGATCCATTCCCAGGCAAATTTCAGAAGGCACAATAGAAAGCCCTAAACGGCTTGGGTCCAAGCTATCTCAAGGACCCACGTCTCCCTTTATGAGCTTCTTCGAGGGTTGGGGACACGGGAGAGGGCCTTCTCTGTGGCTGCTTGAAGACTCTGGAACTCCCTCCCACTGGAGGCCTGGCTGGCCCCATCTTTGCAATCCTTCCGCAAGCAGGCAAAGACCTTTCTCTTCAGGCAATCTTTCCCTGTCTAAGAGACAATTAATGGGATGGTTTATTATCATTATCATTTGCTTCCAAATATGTTTTTAGTAATGCTATTACCTAACACACTAATTTAATTAATTCTTCTTATTTGAATAGTTTACTGTCTTTCGCTTTTAATATTGTTTTTTTAACGATGTAAGCCACCTTGAATCCTTCCTTAGGAGAAAAGCGGGACAGAGATATTTTAAATAAATAAATAAAATAATTATTAATGAAATGCCTCATCTGATTAGTGATATGGATCTTAGGAAATCGCACTGCCTCAAAGAACAAAGTAGGGCAGTGACACCCCCTAGTGGTCATTCTCAAGCAAGCAAAATATAAGAACTGTCATTATTGTTGCTTTTATGCCATGTCCAGTCAATTACGAGTTATGGCAACCTTTTCCAGGGGTTTCAAGATATAGAACACTTATAAGATCAGGGGGCTGGAAACCAAGCCCTCAGAAGAAAAACTGGGCATGTTTAGCCTCAAGAAAAGAAGACTGAGGGGAGATAGGATTGTTGTTGTTTAGTCGTTAAGTCGTGTCCGACTCTTCGTGACCCCATGGACCAGAGCATGCCAGGCCCTCCTGTCTTCCACTGCCTCACGGAGTTGGGTCAAATTCACGTTGGTCGCTTCGATGACCCTGTCCAACCATCTCGTCCTCTGTCATCCCCTTCTCCTCTTGCCTTCACACTTTCCCAACATCAGGGTCCTTTCCAGGGAGTCTTCTCTTCTCATGAGTTGGCCAAAGTATTGGAGCCTCAGCTTCAGGATCTGTCCTTCCAGTGAGCACTCAGGGTTGATTTCCTTCAGAACGGCTAGGGTTGTTCTCCTTGCAGTCCAGGGGACTCTCAAGAGTCTCCTCCAGCACCACAATTCAAAAGCATCAATTCTTCGGCGGTCAGCCTTCTTTATGGGAAATAGGATAGCGCTTTGCAAATACTGGAAAGGTCGTCATACAGAGGAGGGGCAGGATCTGTTCTTGATCATCCCTGAGTGTAGGACACGCAACAATGGGCTCAATTACAGAAAGCCAGATTTCAGTTGAATATCAGGAAAAACTTTGTAACTGTTAGAGCAGTATGACAACGGAACCCATGACCTCGGGAGGGGGTGAGTGCTCCAATACTGGAGGCTTGCAAGAGAACACTGGACAATTATTTGGATTCCTGCCTTGAGCAGTTACAGGAAGCCTGATTTAGGCTGAATATCAGGGAAAAAACTTCTTAACTGTTAGAGCTGTTAAGAATCAGCCGGCCAAAATTCCAGTAACAAAGGAAGGGGATTAGAGATGAGCTGGTGGCTGCCTACCCTTAGGCCATGTGTGGTTTTTGGAGGAAGGCATAGAGCAGAGCATGGGTGTTGTACATGTTTTTATTGCACAAGCACAAGTGTTGTTTTGTCACGGTCACACAAAGGACCTTCCCCTGGAACATCACAAAAGTCCGCTACCTGGATCCGGGATTTGTCCGGCAAATGTCCCAGAACTGGGAGCTGGTGACTTCATAACCCTACTCAAGAATCTATGGTTACCCTCCCTTTTTTTGTCGTCTTCTCCAGTGGTGATGTGACGTGGCCAACGGAGGCCGCCTGGCTCACAGCTTAGCCTCTTTACCACGATGCTACCGTCACCTTCTAACAGCTGTGGAAAGGTTTCTTGATCTTGCAGGTCAGTTTGTGGCTCAGAACTTTGCTACCGGGCAATGCGAAGGGTTCACCTTTGGGCAAAAGGCAGGTCTCTCTATATTTCCGCTGCCTTGTAGAGGATGCGCAACGCTTGCCCCGGGAATACTTTTTGGCTTCAAAGTGAACCTAAGAAACTTGGCACGGTAAGGCTCACCCCAGCTAGCAAGATTTCCGACTTCTGGTGCAGCTTCTGTCCCATACAATGGAGTTCCTTCAGCCTGCAAGAGAGAGCAAAGCGGCTTCCTGTTATGAAAGCCAGGCCGGGCGTCTGACATTCAAGAAAGCCTCTTTGAGCACGGGTGTAATAAACAATACAGATTACGATCTGCAGCAGAAAACACAATAAAACACCCCCCTCCCCCAAAATCAATGAGAAAGGGGTAGGGCTTGGTGTGAGCCGTCACCACCGCCTTGCACGGACCATCTGTGCAGTTGTTGTTTACAAGCGCAAACAACTTGCCTCCCTGAGTAATTTGCCATCTCTTAAACTGGGAAGGTCAAGTACTTATACACACACACACCTTGTGTATATAAGTATACACAAAGGATATAAGGCTTCCCTCTCTTCTTCTGGGCCATCAAGCAGTGGTGAATGAACCATGCCATCATGGCTCAGTGGGAAAGCGTTTGCCTTACATACAGAGGACTTAGGTTCAAATCCCCTGCCATCTCAAGTTTAATGGATTAGCTCTTTTCCTGTAAGATGGAGTATCAACATTTCATTCAGGTAAATCAGATGACATGCACTGGGAAAGACCATTCTGATCTGTTTCTGGGCACAATTCAAAGTGCTGAGTGGTTGGTAGTAGACTCCACTTACCATGTTCCTTTTATTTTTCACCCCAGTTATATCAATCCAGAGGCCCCCTTTTGAAAGGGTGTGTGTGTTTCTATTCAGCGCTGGAACAGAGTTTCACTATGAAACCTCAAAGAAATAATAAACAAAAAGAGCTGGGAATGGCCCATTAGCACCTTATTAGCACCTCAAGGCTGCTTCTGCTGTTGGCACTCTGTGCAAACTGAGCTCTCTGCCCTGCTGACTCCTGCAAACTGTCGTGTGGATGGCTACAGCGATTTCAGCCAGGGAAACCTGATTTGATAAAGTGCGAATAAAGAGCAGATCACATCATGTTTTCCTTGCCATGTAGTCATCTTGTCAGTCTCAAGGGGTGGAGGAAGAGGAAGAGAAGAGAATACTGCATTTGTAAGGCACAACAATGAAGACCCAATGGGGGCAAGAAGGAATGGACCATCTTGGTTACAGCCACCATGCTGCCTGATCCACAATGTGCAAGGTTCAAGCTAAAAACAAGATCGAGAGTCCAAATGGAAAACCAAAAGCATTAATTCATCCCAGATCTGGACTCATTACCATCCTAGCAGCTCTGGTTTACTACATTGATTTACATCACAGTACATTAGTTATTGTAACCCTCATTTAGCCTGTTTTTGGCCAACACTTATATTGGAATTATCTCACTCGTGGCAGACGTGCGGATCTCAAACCAACTCCCCGTTGAGGTGCACCTTGGGAGAAAGTGCTCTTTGTGCAACATCAGAACCACCCAGAAGCCAAAAGAAACTAGAAACATGGACCAGATCCATATATGATGGAAAGAAAAAGTCTTAGGATGTTAATTAAAATGAACTGAAGAAGCAGATGTGTCCACGAAAGCTCACATTAAAATAGAGCAGATGATTTTTAAGGGGCCAGCATGGTTTTGGTCTTCTTTATTTTTTTTAAATTTGTGCTCTGTTGCTTTAAATGTGTTTTAGTATTGATTCTACTACTGTTTTTAATGTAATCCGTGTTTAATTCTTTTTAAATATTTGTGTACTTTCTGTTTTGAGCCTCTGCATCTTGTCTTTTTAATGATGTAAGCTGCCTTGGGTTCTTTTTAAAAACTATTTAAAATAAATAAATAAATAAATATTTTTGTATTAATTTTTTGCCTGGAGGAAAGAACCAAGAAGGTGGTGCTGGGGGGCGGGGGGGGGGGGCGGCACATTCCTGTTCAACACCCTGGCCACTGACCTGTGGGGTCCCTCAGGATTCTGTTTTGTCTCCTGTGTTATTTAACATCTACATTCCTGCCTTGAACAGGGGGTTGGACATGATGGCCTTGTGGGTCCCTTCCAACTTCAGTTTTCTATGATTCTATGAAACCACCGGGAGAAATTATCCAGAGTTTTGGGGTTTGGTGTCCCCAGTGTGCAGATGACACCCAAGTCTACCCTTCCTTGTCACGTAAATCCGAGGAAGCTGTTTCGGCTCTAGATCAGTGTCTGGTGTCAGTAATGGACTGGATGAGGGTGAATAAACTGAAACTTAACCCAAACCAGACAGAGGTGCTCCTGGTCAGTTGAAAGGCAGATCAAGGAATAGGGATGCAGGCGGGACTGGATGGGATCCCACTCCCAATGAAAAAACAGGTGTGCAGCTTGGGGTGGGTGGGTGGGCTCCTGGATTCATCCCTGAGCCAGGATGCCTGGGTCTCGGCAGTGGCCAGGAGTGCACTTCCAAGATGAAAACTAGTGTGCCAGCGACGTCCGTTTCTGGAGAGATCTGATCTGGCCACTAGGAAACACGCCCTAGTTCCTTCCCAGTTGGATTGCTGTAATGCGTTCGGTGTGGGGTTGCCAATGGAAAGTGTCTGGAAACTTCTGCAGGTCCAAAATGCAGCAGCCAGATGGCTGACTAGGGCTGGTTACGGGGATCACACAACCCCCCTGTTACAGCAGCTCCACTGGCGGCCGATCCGTTTCCCTGGCTGAAATTATTGATCCGTGGATGCCTTTTTAGTGTGATAGTTTTTCATGTTCACTTGCTTTTAATAATTCGATTGTATTTTAATTAGCATATAGTTTAATTGTTTTTTTAAGGTTTAACTTACTATGTTTTTAACTCAATTCCATCTCATATTGTGAGCCACCTTCGGTCCCCTTATTAGGAGAAAGGTGACCTATAAACAGAAGAAACAAACAAATACAGAAATGTATTCTCGAAGGCTTTCACGGCCGGGATCCGATGGTGGTTGTAGGTCTTTCGGGCTGCCTGGCCGTGTTCTGGAGGTTTCCAAAAAAAAACCTTCAGAACACGGCCAAACAGCCCGAAAAACCTACAACAACCAAATGCAGAAATCATTTCCAGGCTGAATTAAAGGTGTTGGTTCTAATCTAGAAAGCCCTAAACGACCTGGGTCCAAGCTGTCTCAAAGCCCGTGTCTCCCTTGATGAGCCAGCTTGGATGTGAAGATCATCAGGAGAGGACTTTCTCTCGGTCCCACCAGATGCCTTCAGTGGGAAGTCCGGAGAGAACCTTCTCTGTGGCTGCTCCCAGACTCTGGAACTCCCTCCCACTGGAGGCCAGGCTGACCCCGTCTTGGCTCTCCTTCTGCAAGCAGGCAAAGACCTTTCTCTTCAGGCAAGCTTCCCCTCGGTGACTGGCTGCCTCAATGGGTCTTTTTAAAAATGGATTGTTGTGCCTTACTGCTTTGAATGTGCTTTGGTGTTGCTGATGTTTATTAGTATGTTGTTTGTTTCCGATATTTTTATGCTCACTGTTGTTAGCTTTTATATTGTATTTTAAGGATGCAAACTGCCTTGGGTTCTTTTAAGGAGAAAGGTGGGGTAAAATGTTTTTAATTAATTAAAATGGATTTATTATCCTTTAAAAACTGCCCGACACATTTCGGCCCCAGTGATCTACGGTTTTCTTCAGCGGCATTTTGTTTAGCAACGTGCAAGAATTGGGATTTCTTTCAGTTTGCTTCCTAGTGTCACTAAGTTGACACTAAGTGTCACTAAATCCCAATAAGTGGGATTTATTATGTATTTATTTCATATGGAATCATAGAATCATGGAGATGGAAGGGACCTATAAGGTCATTTAGTCCAACCCCTTGCTCCAAATTCTGATTTCGTACGTAACAATGCAACCTTTTAGAAATTGCTTGAGTGCTTTCAGATCTTCACACCGCGTTCTCCTCGTTTTATACTAGACTTTATTTGGTGCTGTTTACACTTTACTGTTTAATTGCTAGCCTATGATTTTGATCCACGAGAGAATGTTTGTTAGGGAGTTTCTTTAAAGTGTGGTGATGGCCTATGTGAAATTAAGAGGGCACCGTCGCGGGAAACAGCGGCGAATCCCAACGGCCACATAAAATGTGGAACGGTATCCGAGTATTTATTGAAACTTAGCATTTTTGTTTCCAAAACGGGAAGCGGGATCTGCGGGGGCACAAACAGAGAAAAACGAACCAGGAAAATGAGAAGAGGGAGAGGGGATAGAACCACTCCCCATAGTCACAATCTCTTTAATTGGAAAAATCATTAATTGCCGTTCGGGGAATCTGGCAGCTTTAAATACAACCATTCTTGGGCTGAGATTTCAGGAGGCTCGGGAAGGGCTTTGCTGGCACCAAACCGAAGTGGACACAGCCTGCGTTTTTCCGTGGCGAAGGAGCGAAGATATGATCCAGCAACGGGAAGAGGAAACCCCTAATGGAGTTCTGAATAGACCTGTGAAAGGGGATAATAAACCTTGTCCTGCATTTCCTTATTTTCTTTCACAGCAGGCGTTTCCTTGGGTCCTTTTATTCATTCATGCTTTTAGGTAGCTGGAGGCGGCCAAGATATATATATAGATAGATATAGATATGAGCTCAGCCACATGTCTCTGGGATGGGAGCGGCTTTTGTGTGGCACTTTGGTTTCCATCCCCACCACACACCAGTGGCACAGCAGGACGTTTAGAAATCATAGAAAAGTGAAGTTGGAAGGGTCCTCTTAAGGCCATCAAGTCCACCCCCCTGCTCAATGCGGGAATACGAATCAAAGGATATCTGCCAGGTGATTATCTTAAGTTTTTCTTGAATGCCTCCAGTGTTGGAGCACTCACCACCTCTCAAGGTCATTGATTCCATTGTCGTACTGCTCTAACAGTTAGGAAGTGTTTTTTTCCAGATATTCAACCGAAATCTGGCTTCCTTTAACTTGAGCCCATTGTTGCCTGTCCTGCACTCTGGGATGATGGAGAACAGATCCTGCCCGTCCTCCGTATGACAGCCTTCCAAGTATTTGAAAAGTGCTATCCTATCTCCCCTTAGTCTTCTTTTCTCAAGGCTAAACGTGCCCAATTTACACGTACAGGGGCTCCTCCTGACATCTCCGAAAGCCACACAGCCTAAAAGAACTCACAAAGACCAACACTCTCTTCATCCACATCAACCAATCCTCACCTCTCCCCCGAGAGCCAGGTCGGTTGCGAAGCTGATGGCCCTTCAAGGCCAAGTCACACCGATATACTTTGCCTTATTGCAGGGAGTGACCAGACTCATACGGCTGGTTGGGAAGCCTAGCTTTCTCCCAGCTACTTTGAGGATTGTGGTTAACTTGGGAAGGGAAGGGAGGTTTGAGAGAGGAGAACGGTGTATTGGCCCCCAATAAACATATCAATAGCTGGCTGGATAGCTCAGTGCTTTAGCGTTTGTCTGTGGCCACCTCTACTGTAGAGAGGCCCAGAAAACTACCACCAGGAATGGGGCCTTCTCGGTGGTGGCCACAACGGTATGGAATGATTGATCTCGAAGAGAATGGGTGCATTAATGAGAACTGTTTTCATATATTTCTGTAACTATCAAGAATTTAACTGCTGCCAACACAGAGTAGTTGGCTGGATAATTCAGTGGTTTAGGTACCTGGCTGCACAGCCAGAGGTTGGGAGTTCAATTCCCCTACTGGGCCTTCTGTGAGTAGAGCCAGCCTGGGTAGCCTTGGGCAAGCTGCACAGTAGTCCCAGGGCAACCCCAGAAGAAGGGAATGACAAAACCATTCTCTACCTGGAAAACCCTGGAAAGGGTCACCATAAGTCAGGATTGACTGGATGGCACATCATCATCACCACCACCATTAACACAAACATTTAAAAAGCAGAAGCATTGGACAGGTTGCTTGTGTCTTTGTGAGCAATCAGCCTGTCTTTTCCCCCTTGCTGTGGGCATCTAGCTTCAGAAAAGGAAAAGATGCTAGAGATATCTGGCACAGATTGCACGAAACACAACAGTGGGTTCAAATGGCACAACAACACAGCCAGCCATTCTTTTCAAGTGTCCACTGGAGAGACATGCCTGGTTTCAGGTTAAAACCTTTGGGCTCTGGGAGTGTCACACTCCCCTTAAAATACTAGGTTTGTGACCTGGGTGTGCTTCTGGACCCGGCTCTCTCTACGGCGAAGCAAATCTCAGCTGTGGCAAGGCCTGCCTTTTTCCATTTTCGGCAGATTGCGCACCTGCAGTCCTGCCTGGACAGGAAATCCCTAACAACATTGGTCCCATGCATTGATAATCTCTAGGATTGACTGCTGCAGTGCTCTCTACGTGGGGCTGCCTTTGAAGGCAATACAGAAGATTCAGCAGGCGCAAAATGCCAGATGCAGGGGAAGGGGTATCAGGAGACAGGAATCCCGTAGTCTCGTGTGCTCCCAGAAGCATCTGGTGGGGCCACTGTGAGATACAGGAAGCTGGACTAGACGGGCCCTTGGCCTGATCCAGGAAGGTTCTTCTTAGGTTCTTAGGTTCTTAAAAGGCCGTGGCCAGATTTATATTGGGAGTTTGAAGATATAATCAGCTCTCCACAATTCTGGCTAGACACGGGCGCTTTGGATTTATTTTAGATACAAAGTGCGGCACCACAGATGGTGTGGATTCCGTCCCCCACATCACACCCCGGGCCACTAATCGGGCTCCATTATTATCTCTGGGGTTTAATTCTGGCACGTCTACATTGGGTCCCTATATGCTTCCATGCCAAATTCAAAGTGCTGGTATGAACCTATAAAGGCCCTCAACGGTTTGGGACCTCGTTACCTGACGGAGCCTCACTCCCTAAGATTGTCCACCCATGCCACCTGATCCAGTCAGGTTTTGCGTTTGTCTGTGGCCACCCCTAGAGAGGCCCAGAAAACTACCACCAGGAACGGGGCCTTCTTGGTGGTGGCCACAACACTATAGAATGCGCTTCCTGCAGATGTACACCAGGCTCCCTCCCTTCTGGCCTTCAGAAAACAGGCAAAAACTTTATTGTTTGAAGAGGCCTTTGGAAACGTCTTTCCCCTTTGACAACCTCGTTGTTCCATGAAGTGGTTATTGTTTTGATTGGCTGTCCAGCTTTCTTTCTTCCTTCCTTCCTTCCTTCCTTCCTTCCTTCCTTCCTTCCTTCCTTCCTTCCTTCCATTCCTTCCTTCCTTCCTTCCTTCCTTCCTTCCTTCCTTCCTTCCTTCCTTCCTTCCTTCCTTCCTTCCTTCAATTTAGAATCAACTACTGGTCCCCATCACCTCCTGGCAAATAGAAGGGGAAGATATGGAGGCAGTGACAGATTTTACTTTCTTGGGCTCCATGATAACTGCAGATGGTGACAGCAGCCACGAAATTAAAAGACACCTGCTTCTTGGGAGGAAAGCGATGACAAACCTAGACAGCATCTTAAAAAGCAGAGACATCACCTTGCCAACAAAGGTCCGCATAGTCCAAGCTATGGTTTTTTCCAGTAGTGATGTATGGAAGCGAGAGCTGGACCATAAAGAAAGCTGACCGCCGAAGAATTGATGGTTTTGAATTGTGGTGCTGGAGGAGACTCTTGAGAGTCCCCTGGACTGCAAAGAGAACAAACCTATCCATTTTGAAAGAAATCAACCCTGAGTGCTCACTGGAAGGACAGATCCTGAAGCTGAGGCTCCAATCCTTTGGCCATCTGATGAGAAGAGAAGACTCCCTGGAAAAGACCCTGATGTTGGGAAAGTGTGAGGGCAAGAGGAGAAGGGGACGACAGAGGACGAGATGGTTGGACAGTGTCACCGAAGCGACCAACATGAATTTGACCCAACTCCGGGAGGCAGTGGAAGACAGGAGGGCCTGGCGTGCTCCGGTCCATGGGGTCACGAAGAGTCGGACACGACTTAACGACTAAACAACAACTGGCAGTGGGACATAGTGCTTGGAGTGATGGGCTGGAACCTAGGAGATGAAAATTCATGTTTGCTCTGAGCCGTGAAACTCATGACTCATTAAGAGCCATTAGATTTACAAAAGACACCAACTAATAAGAAATATGTGAGGGTGCCTGGACTCACAGGCCTGATGTTCTAGGACACTTTGATGAAATCCACTGCCATCCCTTATCTGCTCCCGGTGCCCCAAGCTACCATCTTCACAACAACTGGATGAGGGGTAGAAAAGATAATCATCCTTTGTTGTAAGGCAGTGTCGAGTTACCTTCATAGAACAGAAACATAGAATACTGAAGTTGCCTGTCTTAAGTGGGCAATTAAGACCATTATCTTGACCACTAGAGAAGAAGACCAAGAACATCCATATTGCCATATTTCTAATCACCATGTATGGGTGTGAAAGCTGGAGAGTTAAGACAGGTGACAGGAAGAAAGCATGACATGTAGTGCTGGAGGAGAGCTTTGCTGATACAGAAAGACAGACCAGTGGGTCCTAGATCAAATCCAGCCTGAACT